>JAJQQW010000019.1:159473-876973 GCA_025583905.1 Ia io | reverse complement strand
TTTTTTTGATCTCTCCCTTAATGTACTCCAGACTTTGTTTTGTTTTGTTTTTTATTATTTAGGTGCTTTTATATTGGTTGCATATATGTTTCCCGGGGTTATATCCTCTTGTTGGATCAGTACCTTTAGTATTATATAGTGATCTTTATTGTCTCTTGTGACGGTCTTCATTTTGAAGACTATTTTGTCCGATATGATTATTGCTACTCCAGGTTTTTGTTTTGTTTTGTCTTGTTTTGTTCCATTTGCATGAAAATTTCTTCCACCCCTTCATTCTCATCCTGTGTGTCTTTTGTTCTGAGGAGGTTCTCTTTTAGGCAGCAAATAATTGAGTCATGTTTTTGTTTCCATTCAGCTACCCTATGTCTTTTGATTACAGCATTCAATGCATTTACATGTAAGGTTATTATTGATAGGTACTTAATTATTGCCATTTTAATTTTTGATGCCTATGTTTCTCTCTCTATTTCTTTTCTCAGTACAGCAGTTTCTTTAGCATTTTTGTACTGCTGGTTTGGTGGTGAAAACATTGTGTAGACTTTTTCTTTTTTGTCTGGGAAGCTCTTTATTTCACCATATATTTTGAATGGTAGCCTTGCTGATAGAGTAATCTTGGTTTCAGATCCTTGCTTTCCATTACCTTAAATAAGTCATGCCATTCCCTTCTGGCCCGTAGAGTTAATGATGAGAAATCAGCTGACAGACTCATGGGAGCACCTTTGTAGGTGAATTTCTTTTCCCTTGATGCTTTTAAGATTCTCTTTGTCTTTAATTTTGGGCATTTTAATTAGTACTTGTGTAGACATGGGACTTTTTGGGTTCTTCTTGCTTGGGACTCTCAGCCTCCTGAATTTGTGTGACTTTTCCTTCACCAGGTTAGTTTAGTACCATTATTTCTTCAAACACATTCTCTATCCCTTGGTCACTTTCTTCCCCTTCTGGCACACCTATCATGTGAATGTTTTTACATTTTACCCTGTCCCATAGCTCCCTTAAGCTGTCCTCTTGTTTTTAAATTGATTTTTCTTTTTGGTTCTCTGATTAAGTGATTTTTTTTCTACTCTGTCTTCTAATTCACTGATCATATCCTTGGCTCCCCTTAATCTGCTATGTATTCCTTCCACTATGTTCTTTATTATTGCTATGTCATTCTTTATAGTAATTATATCTTTTCTCAAGCTGTTGAGCATCTTTGTCATCATTATTATGAACTCTGTGTTTGATAAATTTCTTATCTCAATTTCATGTAGCTCTTCTTCTGGAGAATTCACTTGTTCTTTCATTTGGGGTTTGTGTTTTTGGCTGCCTGTTTGTGTTTGTGGATATGTACTAGGTAGATATTCTATGCCTCCTCATCTCTAGTACAGGACAGTGTAAGACTCTGTTTATGATTGGCCCAGAGTTCCTTATTTGGAGTTATCAGCAATCCACAAGTCATGGCTCCCTCTGCTGGGAGCCTCTTTGGAAAAGGTTAAGATATGCATCAAGGTCAGTTTTTCTAAGGCCTGGGCCAAGAAGGAGATCAGAAAAAGACTCCAACCCTCCAGAGATCCACTTCTGCTTGCAGGTTGATTATATCAAGTCTTAAGTAGCCTTAGGCTACTGACCACAGGGGTGAGGAGAGGTTTTCTAACAGCATGAGGCAATTGTTCTGCCTGAAAGTGAATTGTTATTCTCAGTCTCTTAATGGGACTCAGAAACTCCACAGAGTGGGGCAAGTGGATTCTAATAGGGTGAGGCAACTGCCTTCCCTCCAAGCAAAGGTCTGCTGGAGAAAGATGTCCTCCACAGCGTGAAGGGATAACTCAACACAGGAAACTGAGGTGTCTGCATTCTGAGCTCTAATCCCAGTTCCCCCAACCCTGTGTGGCTTCTGCTCACACAGCTCCAGTCTACACTGCCCTCCCTCTTCAGAGCCCAAGGTGAGTGGCTGCACACGAAATTTTGTGTGTTGGACCTCTAAAAGGGTTCCTGTGTTTCCAGCTGTGTATCCATGGCAGACAGCACTTCTGCTGCTTTTCATAGCCAGGTGTTATGTGGGCACCTTTCTCAGTTCTGGTATTCTCTGCTGGGGAGCCCAGCTTGGGAGTTAGACCCCAGAATTCTCAATGAGAATCCCCCACAGCTGAGATGTCCCCTGAAAATTCTTCTGCAGTCTGTGGGAACCCTGCCAGTCCTTTTGCACTTCCACTTTTCCTATCAGTCTCTATGTGGTCTCCACTTTTTGTCCTTGTTTATCAGGGTTCTCTCCAGTTGATTATTCAGAATGTTTTGTATTTTTTGCATCTTAGTTATAATACCAGTTTGATCCTGGGAGCATGTCAGTGTAGCATCTATTCACCTCAACAGAGTTTATTTGATGCCTATAATTTGAATTTCCATGTAAATTACCAATACTCTCCTTTTGCTTACTTCTGCTTTCTTTTTAAAATAGGGAAATGTTCTCAAGTTTGTCACCTCATTAGTGATTTTTTTTTCTACAAGATCTGTAATGCTCAATAAATCCTCTCATGCTGATTTTGATTATTCTATTAAACTTGTTTTCTTTCACTTTTCTCTGTTCATTTATTTTACCTCTTTCTATCTTAGCCACTGACTGCAATCCATCCTTGCCAAAGTTCTTCACAACATATGTCCTCCATCTGGCTGCTGGTTCGCAAAGGCTGTGTGCTTCTGACCCATAGAAACACAAAACATTTTCTTTAAAAATTTGGTCCCCAAGATGTAACCTATTTTATGAAGTTTGCTCTTCTCTGAATATTGAGCATCTGCTTTCTATTTCATTCTACAACCTTTGATAATAGGCCACATTATGTTTTGTGGTTTTTTTCTCCTTCAAATAAGAAAGATTAAAAAAAAAAGAAGAAGAGATTTGTTCAGATAGGGATTTCACTAATAAACACTAATGTGACTTTCTACTTATCCCTTTAAATCCACTTATATAGGAGTAAAAACATTCTTGTGATATATACATAGAGAAGGTAGTTGTTGTAAGCTATCTCCAGCACTTGGACAGTGGCTTCAGACTAGTGGAGTTGTGCTAAATGGACTTAGAGTGTGCTCCATGGACGTATTTCATACAAAAAACACTGGCACCATGGCTCACTGTGACCAGGCTTCCTTACCCTGCATTACACTCACCACAGCCAAACACCTACTCAGGAAACTTGCACTGTTTGATGCCCAATATAGCAATCAACTGTCCTCAGTCTGGTTCTATGTTTTTAAGTTGCCCACATGAACCACAAAATGAAGTACAAATGTTTTAATGGAATTTGGATCAATAAAAAAATACCTTGGGTACTTTTTTTATCCTCACCTGAGGATATGTTTCACTGATTTTAGAGAGAGGAGAAGGGAGAGAGAGAGAGAGACATTGATCTGCTGCCTCCAGTTCATCTTCTGGCTGGGGTTTGGACCCACAACCTCGGTGTGTGCCCTGACACAGGATTGAACTCAGAACCGTTGGGTATATGGGATGAAGCTCCAACCAACTGAGCCCTGGCTCCGTTTGAAGCAATGCTAACACAACAGACATTCGACTACCTTGCCTTGCTGCAAGACTCTGAAACAGCACTGAGACAGCACACAACAGACAGCCCTTAACTACACTTATTTTCAGTATATTTGGATTTGCTGCATAAAAAAGGCAACACACACATTATCCATTTCAGAAGCCATTTTGGCATCAGGAGTTTGTTGTTAGTAGAACTACCATCTCAGATTTTGCCAATCCATTAGCTCTCAAAACTTCACTGCAGTGCTGCTAAAATTTTTATTTTCCTTCTAGCCTCAGCAGTGTGTTAGATGACTTCTGGATCAGGCTGAGAAATAAACTGATAGAAAGATGGCATTTTACCAGAAGTCTCCCTTAAACTGTTTTTAACACAGAAAAATTATATATACATATATATATATATATATATATATATATATATATATACATATATATATACATACATACATATATATAATTTATTTTATATATAATTATATATATAATTATATATATAACACAGTAAAAATTACATATATATATATATATACATATACATATATATATATATATATATATAATATAATAACAGCTTATATGCTAAGTGTCCAGTCGACCAGTCAGCCATTCAACCAATCAAAGCGTGATACGCTAATGATATGCTAAGGCAGCTCAACTGCTCACTATGACATGCACTGACCACCAGGGGGCAGATGCTCCAACAGGTAGGTTAGCTTGCTGCTGGAGTCCTGCTGATTGGGACTGAGGGAGATGGACTGAACATGCCCTGGAGCCCTCCTGCAGGCCCTCCCCTGCTGGCCAACCTCCCGTGTCCCTCCCCAGACCCAATCATGCACCAGTGAGGTCCCTTGACCTGGCCTGTGCCCTCTTGCAATCTGAGACCCCTCAGGTGATGTCAGAGAGCCGGTTTTGGCCCAACCCTGCAGGCCAGGCCAAGGGAACCCACTGGTGTATGAATTCATGCACTGGGCCTCTAATTTATACATAAAAAATGAGGTAAATAATGGATTATCATTTTAAGCTTGAAATATGTATACATTATTAAGGCTGAAGGTAATAGGGAAAGAGCTAAGAAAGTTACATCCTGTCAGACTATCACTGAATCAAACACACCCAATGATAACAACATTATATGGGGTTCTGCATTTACAACCTCTCAGCCCCTCCCATTGCCAAGGAAGGCTCAGAGGAAGACAGGAGGTGAAAGGAGGTTGAACTAATCAGAGGACATACTAATTGCCATGTTTATATTTGAATACAACCAGCTCACTGATCAATAGCAGAGTCCAAATTAATGCCTAAGATTTTACATCATCTTAAATATCTCGGTGAATTTTCAGACACACATTTGGAATCCTTGGAGATTGTACATGACCTTGTTAATCATTGTAACAAACCATCTTTAACTTTTATTTAAAATTTTTCACCATTAAAAAGTGGGTATCCAAAGATCTGAGACTTGGTACACATATTCTTCACCTACTGGCCTTGACCCTCTAGATGGCTCCTGGATAACCAACCATCGACATAGCAGCATTTGGTTTTCTGTTTTTGTTTCCTGTGAGAGCATCTGGTATTTACCCCAATCTCATTTTTATTGTTCGGTAATTGCTATATACCCATATTTCTCTTTAGATGGGCACAGACCAATTAAACGCCATGTGATTTGATGCAAAATGGGTCATTTTCTCTGGCTGGAACTCTGAGTACTTTGATTTGACCTGAAGGCTGACATCTGAGTTTCTACAGACTAACATGTGTCTTCTCCAGCCCTGGGTTGTAGCTCAACATTCTCGAAGAACCTGGGTCAAAATACTCTGTATGGGACTAAAAAAGACAGAATATGCCCTCTCAGCCATCTATGTCAGGGAAAAGAGTAAACTAAAATGGAAGCTGCAAAGTAGAGTAGACAAGACTAGACTGAGTCCAGGCAGTTTTCCTAGAAGGCTAGCTCATGGACTTACGAGGGCAGCAATACTGTGCAAGAGGCTTAAACTTAGGCAATACCAAAACAGACTTAATTGCAGAGTTGGGAGGGTAAAAGGACTTAACTAGAACTTAATACTTGAAAAAAAATTGTAAGGAATTCTTCCCTTAAAAATTCTGCCTGCTTAAGGTTTTCATATAATATGGAATGGAAAAGGACATGCCTACTGAACTATCTCAAATAAGATCAAGCCTTCCAGTATGTTATCTGTACTCATCATTTTTGTAAAATATGGTCAATAAAATGAGTCATAATATTTTTACCTATAGAAGCAGTTGCCCAGCAGAAAGCAGAAACTCAATAAGTTTATTGGTCTTTTCCTTTAAAACAAACAATCAAAAAAATTACACATATTTATGGCATTTTGAAAAATTCATCTTTCAAGCGGAGAGCTGAAATTAGTGTGGAAAATAATGAGTGGCCAATTTTTTATTCACTCATAAATGTATTTGAGTGCTATATGGTCCCAGCATTGTTCTAGGCCCTGGGAATATAAGAGTGAAGCAGGAAATAATCACCCCTGACCTGTGGAACTTACATTCTAGTGGCAGGCGACAGACCATTAGTGTGATATTTCAATTGTAACCTACAATGCAGAAGTAAAAACATACACACACATATTGAAAGGAATGAATGCTATAGTTAAAATTGAAAAGTAAAAATGTATAGTTAAAAATTAGACAAGGGTCAAGAAGTAAAAAGGTTTAGGAGGGCTGAGTGGGTGAGGTTACAATTTAGACAAAGTGGTTAAGGCAGTCCTTACTGAGAAGGTGAAATCTGAGAGAAGGCTGAAAAGACTGGTTTTAATATAATGTTGGATAATGAATGAATAGTTTGGGGCTAAAAACCCTCCATGATTCTGAAACTTTGCTGAATTGCTTGAGTAGTCAAGCCCAGAGAAGGAAATGAACCCTGGTTAAACAAGAACCTCAAACACTTGAATAAATAAATGTGAATAGTGTAACATCAGATAATGACTGTAGTTTTGACCATTCTGGGTACCAGGCACTTGACCAACATTGTCATATACAGCCCTTCCAAGCCTGGTCTCTATCATCTGTCTAGCTATCCATTATTCAATCTAGGAAGATTATTTCATTTTAGACCATATAAGATTATCAAAAAAAGTCCATTGAGGTGGGCATATGTATATATATAGAAGGCTAAGTGACCATTTGACTGTTCGACCGTTTGACCAGTAGCTATGACGTGCACTGACCACCAGGGGATAGATGCTCAATGCACAGGCATGGAAACATGTAACAGACTGATGAATCTCAGAGAGAAGAGGGGTGGGGGGAGAGAGGAAAGAGATTAACCAAAGATCTTATATGCATACTAGAGGCCTGGTGCACAGATTCGTGCACTAATGGGGTCCCTCGGCCTGGCCTGAAGGGATTGGGCCAAAACAGGCAGACTGACATTACCTGAGGGGTCCCGGATTGCAAGAGGGTGCAGGCCAGACCGAGGGACCCCACCAGTGCATGAATCCATGCACTTGGCCTCTAGTAGGATTATAAAAAAGTTCATTGAGATGGGAAGTACACATATTTTTGCAGTTAACTTAGGCTTCTACATATATTTAACCATTAATTCAGGATCTATATCTATATTGGAATCTAGGGTGTGAATGCTAGACTTCACTGATAAATTCATCTGCATCATAGGCTCTTCCTTCTGCTGAAGGCCTTCATTATCTCCTGTCCCAAGGCAAGAGTGGCCTCATAGTGTCCATCAAGGCCCTTACTCTCACTCATTAATCAGGAACTTAAGGAAAATTTCTTATGAGTGAGTTTGTTCCATTGATTGCTACATGAGCTATTTACAAGTTAAGATCTGGGTTCCACTCACCCATGAATAGATAAGTTCTGCATCAGACATCCCTATGAATAAAAATTCCTGCCTTCTGGCTCCTGGATGCAGTCAGGAGGGCAGGACCCCTGTGGACTGATGTCAGATGGAACTGTGTCCTCTGTCTCTAACCAGTAACCACTTGGAAATGAGGCCAGTTGTTAACTTGTCCAAACCCACATTACTTCCTAAATAAAAATGGGAGTAAGAAAATCTACCTCAAAGGATTATAATGAGAATGAAATACACTCAAGCATATAAAGTATAGGCCAATGTCTAATACATGATTAAAGATCTATAAGCGTAGCTTTTAAAAAATGTTTGCTAAATTCTCATCCAGACAGCTATAATAATAAAAGCATAATATGCTAAGTAGACTGAGTAGCTGAATGACCTTCTGGACATCATTCCGGACCAGACAAAGTCACCGTGGTGGGGGCAGGCAGAGTGGTTAGGGGTGATCAGGCTGGCAGGCAAGTAAACAGTTAGGAGCCAGCAGTCCCAGATTTCGAGAGGGTGCAGGCCTGGCTGAGCCCCACTCCCCCCCCCACCCTCCTGTACATTAATTTCATGCACCTGGCCTCTAGTACTCAAATAAAATGCATGTCAGAGAAATTAGATCTGGGTATCTTTGGTTATAATCTGCTTCCCAGGGTGGCACAGTCTCAATTGCCAGCATCACCCTCGGGGCTGCAAAATTCCTGGGCAGCCCCAGCATTCAGTCTCAGATAAGTCCCAAGAGACAAGACACCACATCCACCAAGTCAAGGTGACTATACAGAACCGACCACACAGTGTCCCTTCCAGCCGAGTTCTACTCTGAAATGAAAGGAAATCCCTCCCCAGCTCAGAGATGCACCCCGCAGTCACTGTCCACGAGGAGACGGACTAGACTGACCCAAGTCCATGAATGTTTTTTACAGAGAATAAGTAGGAGCTGCTTTTCACTTTAACAAACAATACTCATAGAGAGAGAGGAGGCTGACACTTGCGGGAGGGAGGATGGAGTAAAAAATGGACAGGGACAGCAGTGTGGTGATTGCCGGGGAGAAGGGGGCAGTGCAGGAGGCAGAAAGGGGTAAAGGGGGGATAAATGGTGATGGACGAGATTGGCTTAGGGTGGTGGACACACAGTACAGTGTACAGATGACGTGTTGTACAGTGGTGCACCTGAAACCTCTATAATTTTATTAACCAGTGTCACTCCAGTAAATTCAATGAAAAGGAAAAAGCGAAAAGAGGAAACGGGTCTCCTGTAACTTCAGAGAGGTCACGAGGGAGAACTGGAGCCTCGCTGGGTGGAGGCCAGGCAGGGCTGCGTGGGAGGCCCAGCTGCGTGGGTCTCTCTCCATCCCTCCCCTGTGCTTCTGCCACCACAACTGTGCTTTTAGAGCCACCAGTTGGGAGCTACATGGGATGACATTAAAGTTCCTCCTGGAAAGAGATGTTCCACCTCTGCAACCATAAGCATATAGCCCAGAGGTAGCCGAAGACTTTAGAAGCAATTTGCATTTTGCTGTTGAAAATTCTGAGTCCACATTACTAGTTACTAGTAAATAAAAATGCGCCCGGAAGTAAGTTTGCTGGCCTAACTGGTTCTTGGGAGTAATACTTTTTCAAAATGCTGGCACATTACGATGCCTATAATGCAGTGCGTAATTATACAGTTTGATTTGTAAAGAGCAGGGCACACCTTTCTGTTTTACAAGTATCACTAGTTTCCCTTTTCCTAGAAAATGTCCTTTATGAGTCGTAAAGAGCCAGAGCCACCGCTAAGTTATTAGGGTAATTGTCTGCTTTGTGGGGCATTTGACCCATCTTCGCACCTTCTCATTCCTCAGGACATCTTCCAATTCGGTAAATTTCACTACTCATGCAAAACTACTCCTGAGGGTGACCAGAGAAATAAAAAAGCGATACAATACCCAGCAGTTAATTGGCTCCTTTTTAACAGCTTAGGAGCCATTTGATGGAACTTGAATAGAGTGGGAAATGAGGTCAGAAACCAGCTGTAATTGACACGCCCCTTTCTACACTCAAACGCAGGACGGCCCACGCTCCAGGTTTGATTGCATTGGTTAATTGTTAAATTTCTGCTTTAAATGAGGACCTTGCTTATCACAGATCATTCTTGTCATGGCTTTTTAAAAACTCTGATAGTCTCCAAATTTTTACATAGTCCTTTACCTTTTAGGCACTAAAAAGTTGTCCCCAAATGACTCTTACTTAAATTACTAGGAATCAAACCAAGGAGGCAATGAATTCTCTCAGGACTGGCATGTCTTCTGGCTTCATTGGAAAAAACAGCCAAACAGCATATTATGGTTTGTTTCTCTTTTCCTCAAACTAATACACTTCATTTTTAAACACTTACTAATATTGAACTTAAATTTGCTTTGTATTATCCAGTCCCAGTCTGCGTTTGCAGGCAGCTGCCGCCTCTTCCCTCTCCTTGTTCAGTGAAATATGCATCCCCAGTTATTTTAATCTTTCTCCTAAGTCAGTGCCTCCAGCTACTCCTCCTGGATTGCTCTTTTCTGATGTCCACCTTCATTTTCCTTTGCTTTTCTTTCAGGGACAAGGCGCCAATGGCCTATTGTAAGCACCTCCCTGAAGCTGTGCAGAAAGTTGGGCCACCTCCCATTTCCTGCCTGAAAGGAGGCTTCCTGCCACCTCCCAGCAGGGTCTTTACTAAAGCACCAAGAATTCAAGAGAAACCCACTCTAGATGAGAAAGCAGCATGAAGGGGACAAAAGGCAACTCATTTCACAATGGCAACCGAGAACTTATTCCCCACCCGGAGAACGGCACATGTGAGGAACACTCTAATCTACTGGGAAATATCACTGAAAGCACAGAGGAACTTTGCCAATCTTTTGTCTAAAATTGCTAAAAGCCACAGAATTGATTCTTAGAATGAAAAATGGTCTCTACTCCTTTCTCCGTTTCGACCTAAAAGGCGAGTATGCAATAAATTTTAATGGTTGAGATAATGTCTAAAGATACATTGTATGTAATAGAGTCATGGCTGGAGTTGGCTAGTTCATTTTAAAAGATCGTTTTTCAGGGATGTCCTAGTCCTTGGTGCAATACCTTTCTCCCCACGCTCCACCCACAGAACATGTAACAATGACACACACACATGCACACGCACACGCACTCACACACACACACACACACACACACACACACACACACACACACTTTGATCATCTATCTCCAAAGAAAACTACCCTGTGTCAGGACCTTGATTAATAGAGACCTTTTATTCCTATCCCTTAACCTAAATAGATGAGCAAATACATGCTTGCAAAATCAATGACTTAATCACTGAGTGAAAATAAGATGACACAATGTGTATGCTCAATACTAGGAAAGAAAGGAAAACTTAAAATATCATCTAAAATATTGTTTGAACAAATATGTTCAAAGTCTGAGTCCAGAAATCATACCTCATTGTCTTTTTTTCTTTTTCTTTTCCTTCTGGAAAACATTAAACCCAAAGATTTATGTGTAATGACAGTCTTCCGTCTTAAAGCCTCTTCATTAACCTCGTCCATGTATACAGCTCACCTGCCTCAACAACACAGAATCGCGCCTGGGCTGGACGCCTACCCCAGCCAGTGTGCTCCGGCTCCTTCTGTGGTGCCTGGGCCTCGACCTGTGTTGTGAACAGCCTGATACACCTCCCGCTCTGGAGGAACACTGGCAACCCAGGATTACAATAAAATATACTATCAACTGTTGCTAGAGGCTCGATTTTTAAAAAATGATTAAATCTCTGCTACATTGGAGGTGACTGGATGCTCCGTGTGAGCTATGCTATCTTTAAAAGGGTAGTTCATGGGTTTTCAGAATAAAAGCAATTTGTCTTGCAAACTCGGTTTCAGTGCAGACATGCACACTCCTCCGTGATCTAATAAAGAAGGCAATTCATTCCTTTGATCCCTCTGAGCCTATTCTCCCTTACAAAACATACACATGCTACAATGAACCATTACCAAACGCAGGGCCAGGTTCTTAGCCACATTCATGGATGTAGTTTTGAAAGTGTGGACACTGATTTCCAACCTAAAGTGGATGATGAGTTTTTATATCATTTTCTAATGATGCCCTAGGAATCCTGACTATTGTCTCTTGCTTTTAGACGAAGTTCTGTTCTTTAACCTGAAAGCTCTTCTGTGGTCCATGCATCTCTCACCTCCCGTCCTTTGTCACTGCTCATCTTTTTCTGATAATTAAAGCTTCTTGGCCCTTGTTTCCAGTATAATTTGCAGATCATCTACTTCACACTTTCTAGAATTCTCTTGTCTCTTAAATGTTCAAACCACAGAGACTTGATTTCATTTCTTAACTTTTGTCCTCAGAAAAGGCTTTTTTGCTCATGGCAAAGAGCAGCTAACAGCCCCCCTCCTAAATCTGGACTCTGGACTTGGGGAATCAAAGTGAAGGGGCAGCGGGAGGCCTGGCTCCACTGACCCCGAAAAAGGGCTGAGGGGGCCACACCTGCCAGAGAGCAGGGTGTGGGGCTGCCCTGGGTGCAGCCACGCCATGATCCACGTGGGAATTTCATTACAGAAACCAAGATCAAGTTGGTGAATAAAGCTGATGATATCATAAAACGTGCGTATTGTTCTTTAATATGGATATTGTCTCCTCGGGATAGCATGCACTACATTAAAACCTTGTAAGGAGCAGAAACTCATAAACAACACGTCCGTTTTTTTCCTAATTTGACGAGTAACATTTTTGTTTAAACAGTATTGCCTCAAGGCCAAGGTTTCACCCTCATCTTTGCCTTCTACTCCACACATCATTGTTATTTTTCTTACATTTTTGGAAACAAAAAGCTAATTGATATGATCATTTCCCTTGATAACACTTTTTTCTTATTTGTTGAGATTATGGTTTTAATTAAACCTAGGATATTTATTAAGTGCTTATTAATTTAATGCTCATAATATTTTATAGTAAATGGTACCATATTTATATACATTTATTTCACATTTTCCATTATTAAAAATAAGCTATGTCACATATTTGTATGTATATTAATACCATGGCTATCAAACATGATAAATAAAGTATGTAAAATACTTTAAAATAGTTTCATGTTTACTTTTGTTTGGGGATAAAATTTCAAGTGTTTTATAGATACATAAAGTCAGATTGTAGTGCATAGAATAAAATCACTTAATAATTCACAATAAATACTAGGCAGTATGCAGGACCTAACAGGGGCTCTGCTAAAAGGTTGGATATAAAATTGGAATCTAAAATGTAGGTCTACAAAAATATCCCTGGAGAAATAAGAAAAGTCACATTAGAATACAGAAAGCATCCAGGGTCAATCTGAAATGAGTATTTTTTCTTTCCAGAGGGATGGGCAGCAGTGGAAAACATACGAAGTAAGCACTGAGGACCCACGTGATGGCAAAGGCCCCTTGAAGCCTGCCCAGTGTCCACGGCTTCCCTGCCAGTGACTCCATCATACCAGGTCCCTGGCACACACAGTCCTCTCAGAGTCCCACGCCAAGAAATATCTGGATCATAAGACTTTCGCGTCCTGCTTCAGCAAACTTCTGTGCATAATTTGGCTCCCAATGTAGACCTGCTAAAGGGTTGTTGTGCTGGCCGTGTCCCTGTAAATACACATGTCTACATGATGTCTCTATTTCCTTTTAGAAATTGGCAATCTGGTTCTACCTATTATTTGTTGTGATGCATAATTTGGGTCCATACCTCTGAGGCCTGGTAAGAGCTAAGAGTTACTCATTGCATAAGTGAATGACTAAGAGGTGGGTGCACGTGCACTGTGATAGGAAGATCAATCCTGTGAGCTGGAGACCGGCCCAGGCCAGGTGGATTTCAGGGTGAAGAGGACCTGGGGCTCCTGGGCGATCTGACCTCTGTCTTTTCCTGCATCAGTGCTTTTCCTTTAAAATGTGTATCACTGTCTCTGAGAGCAACAAATATCTTTTTTATATTTTCCCATAAATAAAGAGAGAACAATGCATAGACTATATACATTTAAATAGGATGAATCAAAAATACACAATAAAGTATGTTTTCTTCCAAAGCACAGTCTTGAAGGTATTTATTGATGACACAAACCCATCAGGTCAAATACATCAGTGAAGAGATGATAGAACAAAAGTTTAGAATATGAAGAAAGAAAAATAAGTGGGGACTAATTTAACAAAACAAAACAAACAAACAAACAAGCACACTGTGCCTAAAGCCAGCAATATAAGGAAAGCAGAAGATAAGTGTACTCTGCAGAGCTTCTCACAGGCTAGACATAGGTGGCCGCAGAGCTCCTGGAGACAGGGATAACTGCAGGGGCAGCAGGAGTAAGGCCACCCCCCAGATCACCTCACCTGCACTGTGCAGGGGGCGACGGCACCTACCAACCCTGGCAGGAGACTGGCTTAAATCTAAAAATCTAAAGAGAGCAAATCTAAGAAACCAACTTGAGTCTATTAGGCCTCAGGTCTCACTCTGTTGTTTTGGATCCACCAGCTGTGATAAATGATCGAGTAAAATGATACTACAAGTAACCATTAACCAAATCCATCATGGAGACAATGCTACAGTCTAAGTCAGCTGGCTTTTCCCAATACTCACTGGGCATTAGTAACAAAGGGTCAGCAGTGAAATACTGTGTAAAATGAACATTAAAAAATGAAATGTGTGGACTTTGGGTCTTGATTCCAACAAAGCAACTACCAAAAGGAATCTTTAAGCCATGGGTAGAATGAGAATGAAGTCTTATAAATATCTCTCTTAGTCTGATGTCTTCATCTTTTCATTTTCTTAACAGAGTCTTTTGCAGAACAAAAGTTATTAATTTTTATGAAGTCCACTTTTCCCATTTTTTTAAATAAATTTGATTTTGGTACTGTAGCTAAGTAATTTTTCCTTAATCCAAGAATACAAATTTATTTTTTTAGAAATTTTATAGTTTTAGAATTTTTGTTAATTATTTTATATGTTATAAGATATAGACTGAGGTTTATAATTTTACATAAAGATGTCTCATTAGTCCAACATGATTTGTTAGAACACTACCCTTTCTTCATAGAATTGCTTTTGGAGTTGGATGGAAAATCAATTGATCACATATATATGGGTTTATTTCCAGATTCTCTTTCTGTTTCAATGTGTCAATTCTTCCACCAATACCACACAATCTTTATAACTATAGCTTTATAGCAACTCTTGAAATCGGATGGTGTGAGTCCTCCAACTTTATTCTCCTTTTTAAAAATTGTTTTGGCTGTTCTAGTTTTTCTAGCTTCCTTTCTTTTTTCCGCCTGTCCTTTTGTTTCTCTTTGGTTTTGTTATTTAAAAGTTGATTCCTTCTAAACCAATTTCCTTTCTTAGATAGGACACCATAAACATAGAGGTGTGACCCCATATGACTCATAAGGCCTTTGTCAGTGATGTTAGCACTGTAATATTTTATGACTTTTTTCCTCACTCAGTTCATTCATATCACTCAGTCCTCACCCATATCAGAGCTCCACAGGAAAACAGAAAGACATTGTGATGGAATTCCAAAGCGACTAGAGAGAAAAGCAAAGTGACAGGACTCAACAAGCGTGCTGGCTCCAGATTACTAATCCACTGAGCAGTAAAATCTCGCCTCCTTGGCCTGCAGGAGTAAGAGGAGGAAGTGTCCTCAGGACCCTGGGATCATTAAGATCTTCTAGGCGTGGCTTCCAGCTGGAGCTGTCCTCAGGCCACAGAGTTCAACCACCTCAGAGCCTGCAGAAAGTGGGTGGAGAAGAAACCCCTTGTCCCCCTTTCCCTCCATCCCACAGGCTCCTGACTCTGCCTCCTGTTACCTGGAGCCAGGGAAGAAGATAATCAAACATCCCTGAACAAGGAGGTGAGCACCCAGGACACAGGTCAGCATAGAAATGGGCAGGCATGAATCTAGAGAACAGATGGTTAACGCTGCCCAGTAACCCACTCCATCCTGGATTCTGACTGCAGCTCAAGTAGATCTGCACTGCTCACAAATTTTAAGTTCAAAACTATAAAACATTATAATTACACATCATTTTAGAGACTGCAGACAAAACCAATGATCCAGCTTAATACTGACCATTTTGCCTTTTCTCAATAGAAAAGCTGTTTTTTAAATGTATGAATATTTAAAACATGATTCATAGAAATTGTGTAACACACCCTATATAATAAAAGCTTAACATGCTAAGTGTCCGACTATTCGTTCCACCGTTTGACCAGTCGCTATGACTAGCACTGACCACCAGGAGGCAGACACTCCGACCGGTAGGCTAGCTTGATGCTGTGGTCCCGCTGAATGGGACCGAGTGAGATGGGCTGGACACTCCCTAGAGCCCTCGTGCAGTCCTTCCCTGACCCCCATCTTGCACTGGTGCAAGGGACCCCATCGGTGTGCGAATCCATGCACCAGGCCTCTATTATGATATAATTAAAAATTAAGTAGAAACTTTGAGATCATGTTTCTACTCCTTCCACTTTACTTTGATACAATGATTTGCTCTTTGCATTCTTTTCCATTTCCAGGCTGCCTTGGCCTCTGCATCATCCCAGAGCGCTTGGTGCTGAATGGGAGTCTAATTATTCTCCTAGTGCTGAGTGTTTCTGGGCCAGGTTTTTTCAGTGGCTCAGTACCCTCATCACATACACACTTGTTGGTGCCTTTCAGACTTGGAACCTCAGATAAACCAGAAGACAAAGAGGAAGTGTAATCATTTTGCTTCTGATTTGGAGTTAAAGGGGACTTTCTTCATTGGGCCTCTATTTTACCAAACTCATAAGATACTGTAAATGCCCCATGAGACCTGGTCCACTGTCTAGAAGCCAGTTGCAGAGCTCATTCTCTGTGTCATTCTCCATCATATCCTGTCCAGGGGAGCCTTCACCCCCTTTGAGGCGGCGGTCCCAGCACATCCTCATTGCCCCTTATGTGTGGGGGGAGCAGGGTGGGCCCCACCCCAGACATGAATCATCCCTTTGTCCTTATAAATCAAATGTATGATAGGTATGCACATATGTGAAAAAACAGTACATATAGGGTTGGTACTATCCAGTTTCAGGCATCCACTGGGGGTCTTGGAACCTATACGTTGATGATAAGGGGGCCTGAATGCAAATATAAAAAGTTATGGTTTGTAACATTAACCTGCTGTTTTATTCCATCTTTTAATACTTAAAATTATTTCTCACATTGACACATAAGAATTGCATTGCTATAGATTTTGGTATGCTGCCCTCATAAACTGTTTTTGCTTCCTCTGTCCAGTCATGCATGACATCATTTTATTCATTAGTTTTACCCAATCCACTTAAGGTTTTCTCCTCACGCACATGTATGTACAAGTGCTGAGGCTCAGCCAGAAGGAAACACCCACTCTTACTTCAGTGAGACTGGAGCTCTAATTATTTTGCACCAGGAACTGGTGAGCAATCATGTTAAGTCCCACACCCTAGTGCTGTGTTATTGCCATGAACTCTGCGAACCTCGCATTCTCATTACATGTCTGCCTAGAAAATGTAGGACATCATCCTGTGATGACTGCAGTATTTTACATGTTTGCAAATGGTAAGAAACCTTTTACCCTCTTTAAAAAATGCTAGTAGCAAATGCATGATGTAAAATAATGAATAAAATTTAAAAAGGAAAAGCAAGAAAAGGTGAGGGGAAAATACAGATCTGGGGAAATAAGCAGGTAACATGAAAAGTGAATTTAAAAATCATATAAATCAATTTATAAGTAAAATATAGTTTAATTTTTAAATTAATAAATTAGTTCCCCTTATCCATGGGGAGTACATTCCATACCCCCAGTGGATGACTGAAAATTCAGGCAAAACTGAAATCCATATATATAATGTTATCTCTTATACATACATGCCTATGACAAAGTTTAATTTATAAATTAGGCAAAGGAAGAGATTACAATGATAACAATAAAATAGAGCAGCTATAACAATGTACTGTAATAAAGCTATGCGGATGTGGCATCATTGAATAAAGTAAGGGTGACTTGCACACGAAATCCTATGATATGTACTCCTGGTCCTTAGATGATGCTTATTCTATGGAAGCATCATGGGCATACACGTAAGTAGCTCAGAAACATTTACAGTAGCGCCTAACTTTGCCTTAAATAATGATACTGAAACTATACCTCATGAGATTTCAAAAAAGGTAAAATTGTTATAATTTATACAAATTGGAAGACTTGGACATCAACATTTTTTGCTTTAATATTTTTATTCCTTAAATTATTTCATATGTGCTAACAAACGCTGCAACAAAGATTGTAATAAGATTTCAGATAGTATAGCTGGATACATGAAAGAGCCATACATCATATGGTTGGTCAGTCCCACCTGAGACTAAATTAATAAAACATTAAGATGATTTTAAGAACAAATTAGGAATTACTCAGTTTAAATGTTTAACAATTACACAGGCTGATTAGATTTCAGAATAAATGAAGCTGAGGCAAAAATAGACTTCAAAGTTAAATATAGAAATTATTAGGAAATCCACTAAAATCATCAAGTATTATTATTTGTCAAAGGGAAGGCAATAGCAGTGAAACACATATGGGCACCGACTATGGTGTGAAACTTGAAGGTCTACAACCCCATGAAAATGAGCCTGCTCATGGTCCGCCAGATGCCCGGACCTGCAGGTGCCAGATGCCCTCCCTGCGCCTCTTTCTCTGTCACTCTGCCTTGTCAAATCAGAATGAGCAGAGTGTTTGTTTAGTGTTCCTAAGATGATTCCTAATATAAAGGCTGACAGTTTCCACAGTGCATCCTTTTTTTCCTGCCTAATGGTAGCCACTCTCTATCTGTTTTCCAGGTGTGCTTGTCCCAAAGTAAACTTCAAGTCTAATGTAGACAAAGCTATTCATAAGGAGTAAGAAGAATGAGTCATTGTGGTGACAAATGTAGGGACTCATTCTGGTAAGAAACGGGTTTAATCTGATGATTGCAGAACCCATTCATCAAAGTGCTGATCAGAAGTCATAAAGAAAATTATCCATATTTCATCAATGTCTTCCAAGGCACTGAGTCCCTTCCAGTTAACCTTTATGAATAATTCAGCCCCTACTCTCCTTCCACACACCTTCGCCTCCTTCATTATCGCCTGTGAAAGTTGGGTTTACACTGAAGGCAGGAAAACCTGCAAAACACCCATTTTTATTTATTTATTTTTTAGCTCCGAGAAATTATTGATAAAGAAGCTCTATGTCTTGGAGGTAAGTAAAGTAATACTTTTATTTATCTGTTCCTGACAAATTGATGATTCACCTTACTTTCCTTTTCCAGACTTAGTGGTTTGTCCTTACTAAATAAATATGCCGCCACTAGGACTTTCACAGGAGAAATTTACCTTTGAAGTAACTAACAGCTACACATGACATTTTTAAGGCTGCATCTATGAATTTCATCTCCACTGAGTTAATTAACAAATTATCCCTTGTGTGAACTACAGTTTAGGAGTCTGGCACTGATTATGCTGAGAACTCATTCATTGAAATTTTCTTCTATCAAGTGACGTAATCACAGGGAGCTTAACCTGTATTACTTGAAGACATTAATAGTCAAATATTCTATTCTTATGTGGCATTTCCCTTCATCCCTCCCGACCTCCCTTCCTCTCATTTCCTCCTTTCTTTTACACAAATTCCTATTCTGTA
The DNA here is from genome assembly GCA_025583905.1 of Ia io. Classification (NCBI taxonomy): domain Eukaryota; kingdom Metazoa; phylum Chordata; class Mammalia; order Chiroptera; family Vespertilionidae; genus Ia; species Ia io. The sequence continues at coordinate 857,904 of JAJQQW010000019.1, read as the reverse complement.
AATTTATCATGCTTTTTAAAGAAGAAGATTTGAATCAGTACTGACTTCTTCCCACTTTCCATCCACCTGCTTGCTGCTCACCCCTCCACCCCCCTGCTCCCCATTGATTTTGCATTTCTCAAAGGATCAAGCGGGGAGCTCATGCAGTAAAATAAAAGCCTGGGTTTGTTATATTATTTGCATACATTATAATGTGTAACAGGAGTCAACACACTTTTCCATAAAAAGCCAGCTAGTACACATTTTCCGCTTTGAGAGCTATACAAGATTTGTCCCAGACATTCCTGTCATTTTAGCACAAAAGCACTCTTACACTGAATGCAGATCAATGAATGTGGACATAGCCCAATAAAACTTTACTAATGGACACTGCATTCGAATTTTACATGTTTTTCACATTTCAAAATATTCTGACTTTGATTTATTTATTTGTTTAAAAGGTATGTATTCCAAGAAAATGTATGTATTAACTCCCAAAGAAACAGAAACCTTTAAAGTTCTGTTTTCAAAACATAATTTTGTTTTCAAAATTGCTACGTGAGTTATAGCAGTTTTGTGCCCCTCTCGCAGAAACACGGCATATGAAAATATTGCTGAAGGCAATCCTATGGGGGTAGAAAAACAGTTTCAGTTAGTCATGTGACCCTCATATTTTAAAACATAGTCCATATGCTTCATTTCATGTGTGCCCTGATTTCTACATATTTTAGGTCAGTAATAGTTTTGATAAGGGCAAACATCTGTAACTAAACTTAGAAGAGTAGCTAAATATAATCAAGCAATGAGAAATAAGGTTTCTCCCAGACTGATGAATCCAGTTTTCTTATAGGTCAGTTTGATTATAATTTCAAGCAAGAACAGGACTGATTTATAACCACTTGCAATAAATATACTTTTTTGCTTAACACAGAGTTAGCCTCAGGCACCTGCTATATTGGTACCTCTTACCAGACATATAGTAAACTAACTTTTAATTGAATTTCACAAGAGGTGGTATTTCCATTCTGAGAAGAATATGACAGATTCACCATAGAAAAAGTTAAGTATTTTTTTTATTATACAGATCAATCTGAAGTAAACTATTTTACCTACATTTCTTGATTTTTCAGTAGTATCCCTACTATAGCTTGTTTTCACTCAGATTACACCAAAACTCTCTTTTCTTTGTTTCATGAGATTCTCATTATTTCTTCACTATAAATAGTGTAAAAAGTGCTGTTGGCCATGAATTCAAAGCAAGCAGAAATGCATTGACTAATTGGCAGAAATGTGACCAGGGTCCTGCAGGAATCTTACCCTGTATTTTCCCAGGAGCAACACTTCTGTGTTCACAAACTCAGTGTTTGTAGTGAGTTCACAGAACACGACTCCATACACAACAAGAATCCACATGTAGAGTCAGGGCCAGAGTTAATACCCTCATACAAAAGTCATATGCTCGATGAGAAACCAAGATGGTCGCCTAGGTAAACATGGTACTTGCATGCTCCCACAACGTCAAACTTACAACTAAAATATAGAACAACTATCTTTCAGAACCACCTGAAATCTGGCTAAATGGAATTCTACAGTTAGAGAAATAAAGAATAAAGCACATAGAGAGTGGTAGGAGGGGCAAAGTTGCGGAATGGGTTGTTCCAACACCCACATGTCACGTGTTGTTTTTTTTTTAATTGGGAGGTATATCTTAGCTCTGGAGGCCTCCCATGAGGAGCAAGGGTTCCCAGCTCCACACCAGAACTATTAGCCCAGTGTTCCAGTGCTGAGAAGAGAAGTCCCAGTAACTTTGGGCTATAAAAACCAGTGGGGATTGTGGCTGAGTGACATGGAGGCTGCTGGAGACCCAGGCAGTCCTCTTAAAGGGCCTGTGCTTAGACTCTCAGACTAACTCTCTCTGAGCTTCAGCACTGAGGCAGCAACTTGAAAGGATCCAGGGACATTTGGAAAAGGACTAAATTGTCTGGTATCAGGGCAAGAACTGGGGGCAGCTTTCTCCCAAACAAAAGTGCTGGCAGAGGTCAATGTTCCTATGCTGAGACCTCCTCCTCACAAAGCCCACTGGCAGGAGCCATAGCTGAATCTCCATCAACCTGGTCCACAATGTTCGCCCCATCCTTGAGATTACCTGGGATTCTGCCCCATTCAATTTGCAGCCACACCAAAGCTGTTTGCATTGGCTTTTCCATATGAATGGCATGTCCTGGCTCAGGCTTCAGCCTTTCCTAAAGTTTCTCAAACAAGCAGCAGCTAGACTCAGTGTTTCCCCATACCTCTCAATAAGTGGCCCCAAGACCTGCACTACTAGCAGCTTGCCAAGGTTCAGCATGGCTTCTCTGGGATACATTTAAGCCCAACACTAGTAGCAGCCTTTTGCAGATTGCTCTATAACTTGGGCCCAGTGGCCCCAGGCAGGACACAGGTAGGAGCTGACTTTAGACCTCCTTGGAGGCCCCAGAACCAGTGTACCCAGTGGACAGCTTCGGACCATACCAGATTACAACTCTACCACATCCACAGGCAACATACTCAAGGGAAGACTCAGGGAACACCAAAGCCCCATTGAAACAAGTCCTGATCTATAGGGGGTATCTCCTGAACAGCAGCTCTTTCTCTGTAGTTGCAGGTGGTCCTCACAGCCAATTGGCCTAGAGTTCAATCCCTCCTAGTGATGCCAACAACAATCAAGACTCAACTACAACAGGACAGCGCACACAGCCCATGCAGGGGTACACCTAGAGTGGCCAGCTTGGTGACTAGGGGTGTAGGGGCTAAACCACTGGGCCCTACAGGACACCTACTACACAAGGACACACTACCAATTCTAGGAGACATAGGAGCACTACCTAATACATAAGAAACACACACACACACACACACACACACACACACACACACACACACACACACACGAAAGCAGCCAAATTGCAGAGACAAAGAAACATGTCACAAACAAAAGAAATGGAAGCAAGCAAACTACTAGATATAGAGTTCAAAACAATGATTATAATGATGCTCAAGGAAGTTAATGAGAATGTCAAGGAATTTAGTGAAAAGTTCAAGGAACTTAGTGAGAACATCAAAGACATGAAAAAGGACCAGTCAGAAATGAAGGGTTCATTAACTGAAAAGAATAATAATTTACAGGGAATCAACAGTAGAGTAGAAGATGCCAAGAATCAAATCTGCAATTTGGAATACAAGGAAGCAAAAAACACCCAATCAGAAGAGGGGGAAAAAAAAGAAGAATCTTACCTAATAATAGATAAACATGTAAATTGACTGTACCTCTGCTATACCCACAGCCAATCAGAGTGAGTATGCAAATTAACCCAACAAATATGGCAGTTAATTTGCATATGTAGGCAACATCCAGGAACATCCTCGGCACCCAGGTCACTCCAAGATAGGCCCCTAGTGTGGGCCCTGAGCAGCCTGGGAAGGGCCTGAGCCAGGGATTGGAGCTGAGGGGGCCCCTGCCCAGGCCTAAAGCCTCTGGCCGAGCCAGAGATCGGTGTGAACTACAGAGGAAACACCTTTTCTGACCGCTCATTGGCTAAGCTCCCTGTACACCACTGGTAATATTCTTAGTAACTTGGGTAATAAGAATCCAAAAAGGTGATCTAGGGTTTTTCCACCACACTCCTGGAGAAAAAAACGAAGGTCTGCTGCTGGAGGGCTAAGTAATGTCATATCCTGCCCTAGCCAGTTTGACTCAGTGGATAATGTCTCGGTCTGCCAACCGCAGGGTCTGGGTTCAATTCTGATCAAGAGCATGTACCTAGGTTGCAGGCTCCTCCCTGGCCGGGGCCCAGGTCAGGGCTCATGCAGGAGGCAACCAATCAAAGTGTTTCTCTCTCTTGGATGTTTCTCTCTGTCTTTCCCTTTCTCTTCCACATTCTCTAAAAATCAATGGAAACATATCCTCAGGTGAGGATAAAAAAAGAAAGAAAGAAATGTCATATCCTATGAAAGACACATCTTGAAAATGCCTAAAGAAAGTTGTCATTTTTTCATGGTGTAGGGATTGGAGTCCGTGTTGATGAAAACACCTTGGTGGCTGCGGTGACTGGCAGTGGCAGCAGCAGCGCGATGATGGGGCTGGTCAGCCCAGTCGCCCCTGATCAGCCCAGTCGCCTCCCAGAAAAGGAGGCCAGATTGTGGCTTAGGCCTGCTCTGGAGCAGGCCTAAGCCATCAGTAGGATATCCCCTCAGGGCTCCCAGTATGTGAGAGGGGGCAGGCTGGGCTGAGGGACCCACCCCCCCCCCAGTGCACGAATTTTGTGCACCAGGCCCCTAGTCTAAATATATGAAATTAGTGTAAGGAACCTCTGAGACAACTTCAAGTGTACCAACATTCACATCATGGATGTGCCAGAAGCAGAGGAGAGGGATCAAGAAATTGAAAACTTTTTGAAGAAATAATGACAGAAAACTTCCCCTACCTGGTGAAAGAAATAGATTTACAAGTCCAGGAAGCATATAGAGCACCAAACCAGAGGAACTCAAAGAGACCCACACATATCTTAATTATATATCATAATTAAAGTGCCAAAGGTTAAAAGCAAAGAGAGAATCTTAAAAGCAGCAAGAGAAAAGCAGTTAGTTACCTACAAGGGGGCACCCATAAGACTGTCAGCTGATTTCTCAACAGAAATTATGCAGGCCAGAAGGGAGTGGCAAGAAATATTCAAAGTGATGAATAGCAAAGACCTACAACCAAGATTACTCTACTCAGCAAAGCTATCACTTAGAATTGGAGACCAGGTAAAGAACTTCACAGACAAGAAAAAGCTAAAGGAATTCATCATGACCAAACCAGTATTACATGAAATATCAAAGGGTCTTCTTTAAGAAGAAGAATGGGGAAAAAATAAAAAATAATGAACAATAAAATGCTAATAAATACATATATATATAATTGACTCTAAAAATCAAAAGAACCCTGCCTGCATAGTTCAGTGTTTGAGCATTGACCTAAGAACCAGGAAGTAATGGTTTGATTCCCAGTCAATGCACATGCCCAGTGTTTGAGGCTCGATCCCCAGTAGGGTGTGCAGGAGACAGCCCCTCAATGATTCTCTCTTATCATTGATATTTCTAACTCTCTCTCCATCTCCTTTCCTCTCTGAAATCATTAAAAACAAAATTAAAAATAAGTAAAAGTAAATGATCAAGGAATCTAATGAACAAAATAAACTGACAAACAAAATAGAATCAGAGGGATAGAAACATGGAACAGCCTGATGAATCTCAGAGGGAAGGAGGGAGTGGGGTTGGAAAGAGATTAACCAAAGCACTTACGTGCATATAGGCATTACCCATGGACACTGATAATAGGGTGGTGAAGGCCTGGGATGGGACAAGATCTGGGTGGAGGAAGGCAATGGGGGACAAAAGAAGGGACATATGTAATATTCTCAATGATAAAGATTTTAAAAAGTCATATGATCGCTGATGTTGCTGTATGTTCTAGAAGTGTTGAATGTACATAAGTTGTTATATGCAAAGTAGTACACAGTTCATTTGCAGAGAGAAGAAGAAACAGAGAGAAAATAAACCCAAATTAAAGAAGAAGAACATGGCTGAATATAATTTTCTAGTTCTGCTTCCAACATATTTCCATGTGATTCCTGACCAAGATGACCTTAATGTTCCCCTCAGTCTGACTAATCTTTAGACAGTTTTTGTAGGGAAGACAGACCCAGGACCTCCCTTTTCTTAGAGTACTTACTCTAGAAAATGTGCAGTCCTTAATTTTTTCTCTGCCCCTTGGAGATATAAATCCTGCCCCAGGTTCTTGCCAGTTTTGCAACCCAGAGTTGTTTTCCTCAAGGACCTAGGAGTCATCCCTTTCAAATGTAATCACCAAAAAAGACAGTGCCCTTCTCCCCCAGTCTCTATGAGAAGGTAAGAGTCTAACTTCATCAAGATCAAAACCAATGAGCAGATAGGATCCGGAAAAGATGGCGACCGGCAAGAAGGTAGGGAGAGAGAGAGTGTGAGTGAGGAACCCATAGAGGAGAGTGTAGACGTGTAGACGTGAGTGGTGTGTGTGTGGGTATGAGCTAGGGTCAGTTAGATTCTGCAGGGCTTCCAAGGGGCTGCCTAACCGGGCAGTCCTAGACGACGGAGCCCCGCGCACAAAGCAGACACTTCTCGGCGGCTGGTGCGGACGCGGAGACCACGCCATCTTGAGAAACAGAGCTGCCTGAGACTCGGATCCTGGCTTCTGACACAAACCAGGACCCTGCAGCCACTGGGGACAGAGAACTGCTATCACAGCTTCAGTGGAAGAAACAACAAGAATCCAGACTTCCCGGCAGATTCCCATGAGTCAAAGAGCCTATCCCCCTCCCCGCAGGCGCATGCTGATAGCGCCATAGTAACTAATAGACACGCCCCTCGCTCAAGCTGCAGAGCTTTGCGCAGGGACGTGCGCTCCGCCTTAGGGAATTTGGCGCACAGGACAGAAGCAGCTCACCTTCGGGGAAATCTGTCAGTGCGCACAGAGGGCTCCCCTTCGGGGAATTGGGGGGAATTTGGCTTGCGGGTCACAGCTCCCCTTCGGGGAATCTTAGAGCGTGCACAAAGGGGCTTCCCTTTGGGGAATTTGGCACGCAGGACGGACTCCGCCCCTCTTCGGGGATTCTGGGAGAGTGCACAAAGGCAGCTCACCTTCAGGGATTTGAGAGTGTGCGCCCTAGCCGGTTTGGCTCAGTAGAGAGAGCACACAGCTCCACTTCAGGGAATTTGGCACGCCGAACACAGCTGCCTGGGATCCCTGACTCACAGCGCATTCACACTAAGAGCCAACGACCCCAATTGTTGGTGCATGCACACACAGGGACCCTGATTCTCAACGAGAAACTGCACAAGGCAACAGAGACTCTGACACTCGATTCTTGGTGCAGATACAGGGAAACTCTGACTCCTGGCATATGCTAAGGATCTCATTTTCGGCACATACCAACAGTGTGGTGCTGACAAGGCCCCTGATTCTAAGTGTGCACACGAGACCACACTGAACACTGGGGACACTGACCCTGGGCAAGTCTGGTTCCCACCAACCAAAGGCAGCCACACGTCCTAGTGTCAGAGCACTTCAGTGAAACTCGGGTGGAGCGAAGTCCCCACAGCACACGGCCGAGGTCCACACAAACAGAAGCTTGAGCTTTCTGGTGATAGCCAGAATGGGGAAACGAAATAACTCACAGAGGAAAGAAAATGTGGAGTCGCCAAGAAAGGAAATTAGTGAAACTGAAGCTTGCAACATGACCGAAAAGGAGTTCAGAGTAATGGTCGTGGAATTTATACATCGGATGGATGAGAAAATCAACAACTTATGCAAGAATCAGGAAGAAATGAAAAGTGATATAGCTACAATCAAAAACACCATGGAAAGTTTCAACAGTAGACTACAAGAAGCAGAGGACCGAATTAGTGAGTTAGAAGATCAGGTACAGAAACAAGCTCAATCTGAACAGCAATTGGAGAAAAAAATTAAAAAGCAGGAGGAAAGCCTAAGGGAGCTTCGGGACAACATGAAGCGAAGTAACATGCGTATAATAGGGCTGCCAGAAGGACAAGAAGAGCAGCAGGGATTAGAAAATCTATTTGAAGAAATAATGACAGAAAACTTCCCGGATATGGGAAAGATAAAAGTTACGCAAGTACAGAGAGTCCCAAGCAGGATCAACCCCAAAAGACCCACACCAAGACATGTCATAATCTCAATGGCAAATATAAATGATAAAGAGAGAATCTTAAAGGCAGCAAGAGAGAGACAGAGAGTTACCTACAAAGGAACACCCATCAGATTGTCAAATGATTACTCAACAGAAACACAACAAGCTAGAAGTGAATGGAAGGAGGTATACAAAGTGTTGCAAAGCAAAGGACTGAATCCAAGAATACTATATCCAGCAAGACTATCAATCAAAATTGAAGGGGAAATCAGGAGCTTCGCAGACAAAAAAAGACTCAGGGAGTTTATCACCACCAAACCAGCAATGCAAGAATTGCTAAAGGGAATACTGTAAAAAGAAGAAATAAACAGGTAAGAAGGAATACAGACACAAAAATAGATATGACTACAAACAAATACCTTTCAGTAATAACTTTAAATGTAAACGGACTAAATGCTCCAATCAAAAGACATCAAGTGGCTGAATGGATAAAAAAGCATGACCCATATATATGCTGTCTACAAGAGACCCACCTCACAACAAGAGACTCACACAGATTGAAAGTGAAGGGATGGAAAAATATCTTCCAGGCAAATGGAAATGAAAAAAAAGCTGGGGTAGCAATACTTATATCTGACAAATTAGACCTCAAAGTAAATGCCATAACAAGAGATAAGGAAGGCCACTTCATAATACTAAAGGGAGAAATCCAACAAGAAGAAATAATTCTGGTAAAAACATATACGCTCCCAATATAGGAGCACCCAAATACATAAAAAAACTCCTGGAAGATATCAAGGGAGAGATTAATAGCAATACAATCATAGTAGGAGACTTTAATACCCCACTATCACCATTGGACAAATCCTCTAAACAAAAAATCAGCAAAGAAACAGCAATCCTAAATGACTCACTAGACCAGATGGAATTAATTGACATCTTCAGAACATTTCACCCCAAAGCCACAGAATATACATTCTTCTCAAGTGCACATGGGTCATTTTCAAAGATAGACCATATGCTGGGTCACAGGCAAAGTCTCTTCAAATTCAAGAAGATAGAAATTATATCAAGCATCTTCTCAGATCACAGTGGCATAAAACTGGACATCAACTACAATAAATACAATCCAAAGAAATCAAACACATGGAGACTAAACAGCATGCTATTAAACAAGGACTGGGTCACCAGAGAGATCAAGGAAGAAATAAAAAACATCATGGCAACAAATGACAATGAAAACACAACAATCCAAAATCTATGGGACACAGCGAAAGCAGTCTTGAGAGGGAAGTTCATAGCTCTACAAGCCTATTGCAAAAAACAAGAAACAATGGTAATAAATTACCTAACCCTACAACTCAAAGAGCTAGAAAAAGAGCAGCAAAAAAAAGCCCAGTGTAACCAGAAGGAAGGAAATAACAAAGATCAGAGCGGAGATAAATGACATAGAGACCAAAGAAACAATACAAAAGATCAACAAAACCAAGAGCTGGTTCTTTGAAAAGATAAACAAGATTGATGGACCTTTAGCCAGGCTCACCAAGAAGCAAAGAGAGAGGACCCAAATAAACAAAATCAGAAATGAAAGAGGTGAAATAACAACAGACCCCGCTGAGATACAAAGGATTGTTACAAAATACTACGAACAGCTCTATTCCAACAAACTGGACAACCTGGAGGAAATGGACATATTCCTAGAAAAATACAACCTTCCAAAAATCAATCAAGAAGAATCTCAACAGCTCAATAGGCCAATAACTATGGACGAAATTGAAGAAGTCATCAAAAAGCTTCCGGCAAACAAAAGCCCGGGGCCTGACGGCTTCACAGGAGAGTTCTACCAAACATTCAAGGAAGAACTAAAACCTATACTCCTCAGACTATTCCAAAAAATTCAAGAGGAAGGAACACTTCCAAGCTCCTTCTATGAAGCCAGCATCACCCTAATACCAAAACCAGATAAAGACAACACAATGAAAGAGAATTACAGACCAATATCCCTCATGAACATAGATGCCAAAATCCTCAACAAAATTCTAGCAAATCGGCTCCAGCAGCACATCAGAAAGATCATACACCATGACCAAGTAGGATTTATCCCAGGAATGCAAGGATGGTACAATATCCGCAAATCAATAAACGTGATACATCACATAAACAAATTGAGAGATAAAAATCACATAGTCATATCAATTGATGCAGAAAAAGCATTTGACAAAATCCAACACCCTTTCTTGATAAAAACTCTCAACAAGGTGGGAATGGAAGGCTCATACCTCAACATAATAAAAGCTATATATGATAAACCCACAGCAAACATCATACTCAATGGACAAAAGCTAAAAACATTTCCCCTAAGAACAGGAACAAGACAGGGATGCCCACTCTCACCACTCCTGTTTGACATAGTACTGGAAGTATTAGCTAATGCAATTAGACAAGAAGAAGAAATAAAAGGCATCCAAATTGGAAAAGAAACAAGTAAAGCTGTCTTTATTTGCAGACGACATGATATTGTACATAAAAAATCCGAAAGACTCCATCAAAAAACTAATAGACTTAATAAATGAATTCGGCAATGTAGCAGGATACAAAATTAACGCCAAGAAATCTATGGCCTTTCTATACACCAATAGTGAACTTACAGACAGAGAGACTAAAAAGGCAATCCCATTTACCATCGCACCAAAAAAATTAAGATACCTAGGAATAAACTTAACTAAGGAGGTAAAAGACCTATACACGGAAAACTACAGGACACTGAAAAAAGAGATAGAGGAAGACGTAAACAGATGGAAGAACATACCATGTTCATGGATTGGTAGAATCAACATCATTAAAATGTCCATACTACCCAAAGCAATCTATAGATTCAATGCACTCCCCATTAAAATACCAACGGCATATTTCACAGACCTTGAAAGAACTCTCCAAAAATTCATCTGGAATAAAAAAAGACCCCGAATAGCCACAGCAATCCTGAGAAAGAAGAATAAAGTAGGAGGGATCTCAATACCAGATTTCAAGCTGTATTACAAAGCCACTATTCTCAAAACAGCCTGGTACTGGCACAAGAACAGACATATAGATCAATGGAACAGAATAGAGAATCCAGATATTGATCCAAACCACTATGCTCAATTAATATTTGACAAAGGAGGCATGAACATACAATGGAATAAAGACAGTCTCTTCAATAAATGGTGTTGGGAAAATTGGACAGACACATGCAAAAAAATGAAGCTAGATCACCAACTTACACCATACACAAAAATAAAAACTCAAAATGGATACAGGACTTAAACATAAGACGGGAAACCATAAAAATACTAGAGGAATCCACAGGCAGCAAAATCTCAGACATATGTCAAAAGAACTTCTTCACCGATACTGCCCCTAGGGCAATGGAAGCTAAAGAGAAAATAAACAAATGGGACTACATCAAAATAAAAAGCTTTTTTACAGCAAAAGAAACTATCAACAAAACAACAAGAAAGCCCACTGCATGGGAGAACATATTTGCAAATGGCATCACTGATAAAGGTTTAATCTCCAACATCTACAGGCAGCTTATACAACTTAATAAAAGGAAGATAAATGATCCAATAAAAAAATGGGCAACGGACCTAAATAGAATCTTTTCCAAAGAAGACAGAAGGAAGGCCAAGAGACACATGAAAACATGCTCAAGGTCACTAATTATCCGAGAGATGCAAATCAAAACAACAATGCGCTATCATCTCACACCTGTCAGAATGGCTATCATCAACAAATCAACAAACGACAAGTGTTGGCGAGGATGCGGAGAAAAAGGAACCCTCGTGCACTGCTGGTGGGAATGCAGACTGGTGCAGCCACTGTGGAGAACAGTATGGAGTTTCCTCAAAAAACTGAAAATGGAACTCCCATTTGACCCAGTAATCCCACTCCTAGGAATATATCCTAAGAAACTGGGAACACCAATAAGAAAGGAAATATGCACCCCTATGTTCATAGCAGCACAATTTACAATAGCTAAGATCTGGAAACAGCCTAGGTGCCCATCAGCAGATGACTGGATCAGAAAAAACTATGGTACATCTACACAATGGAATATTATGCTGCCATAAAAAAGAAGGAATTCTTACCATTTGCAGCAACCTGGATGGAATTGGAGAACATTATGTTAAGTGAAATAAGCAAGTCAATGAAAGAAAAATACCACATGATCTCACTCATTTATGGATAATAAAGGACATTAAAAACTTGAACAAAAAGATAGATACAGAGGCAGTAAAGCATCAAACAGTCTGTCAAATTACAGCAGGAAGGTTAGGGAGAGGTGGGGAAGATAAGAGATCAATCAAAGGACTTGTATGCATGCATATAAGCATAACCAATGGACGCAAAACTCTGGGGGGTGAGGGCATATATGGGAGTGGGGTGGGGGGGGCAATGGTAAGATATGTACACATATAATACCTTAATAAAAAAATTGGAGAAAAAAAAACCAATGAGCAAACACAACAGGTCTAATCACACTGACCTACGTCACTAAAGTTCTCCAGCACTTATCCACCAGCTCATCTAGCGCTTAGAATTTCTTCCACCTTTTGTTTGAGCAGATTTGGGTTCAATTTCTTTCCCTTATTTGAAAAGTCTTGAATAAAGTCTACTTTGTCTTGTTAAATTGTCTGGGACAATTTTTCTTTGATACCCCCTGCATCTAATTTATAGGAATTAAGTATGAATGTTTCTGGTGGCAGCCTGCATACATGTGTGCACACAAACACATATACACACATGCATGCACATATAATAGAAGGTGTAGTACAGTAACAGATGCTGATGATGTTATTCTTTATTTCTTTATCCCCCCTCACAGAAAAGTCACCCAGGATTTCAAAGAAAAGTGGATTTGGTGGAAAGCCACAAAGAGGACAGACCGTTCAATCAGATGATCAGTTAGCAGTTATTTGCTACAACTGCTATCTCCTCCCTAAAATGGCACACGATTCCACTTGGAAACACCAGCAGATGTGTTCTATTTTGCCTCTTACTGCATTAGGCAGGAGTATCATTTATCTATTGCCATAATGATGTGGAACAACAGAGTCAAAATGCATCAATGGTATAAAACAATATATTTTGGTTCATGAGTTAACAAAATTCAGCTAATTTGGACTGGGGTGACCTTGGCTGCTCCCACTCCAGCTTCTGTGGTCATCAGTGGGTCTGCTAGCAGCTTGAATAACCTTGCCTGGTCTCCTTCACAAAACTACCATTGTTTAAACTCAGGATGCCCTCAACTGGAAACTGGAACAATTTGGCTCTACTCCACATATCTTTCATCCTCAACAGACTAGCTCAGGCATGTTCTTTGGGTGGAGGGGGGTTGTGGCGGGGGGGGGGGGGGGGGACAAAAGTCAAGCAGAAATACACAATTTCATTTCCAAGCCTCTTTTTGCATCCTGTCCACTAACACAACATCTGATAACATCTGATATGCTAAGCAAATGTCAGGCTAATGCAGATAGATGGTGGTAGTGGCAGTGTGAGGGTGAGCAAGAGATTGGGAGACCCTGCAAGTCACATGGGGAGGAGAGTGAACATGGTGAGGAGAGAGAATTGGGGAGATAATCGGGGTCTTTAGTTTATTATGATTAATGTCTACTTTAGTAGAAATATGCTCTTTCTTATGCACAGATCTGAATTTCCTTTCAGGCTGACAATGGCCAACTTTATCCTTGGTGGGGAAAATCAGTTAATTAGTTTGCAATTATATTTAGGCATATGGTTTTAGTTTAACTTCTATGACCCAAACAATCACATACTATGTGATGTGACAAAATGGTGTGTTTCAAACACATAATAGTCATAGGTTTGGGGATGATGTGTTCTTTCATTTTGGTTGAAATGTTTCACTGTGCTAGGAATCTACCAGAAGAGGGAAGTTGAATATTAATCAAGTTCTCCTCTGGAAGCATTTTAATTAAACTTTGGGTAGTTTTACATTCCAATTTATCCTCTTGCATTTTCTCACATGTTGGGGAAAAATGAACGAAAAGGGCACACAGTGCTCATGTTTTGTTAAAAAGTAAAGGCAAACTCACTTGAGATACAAGGTCAACTTTTTGTCTCACTGTTAAGTGACTACAAGGGAACAGATCACGGAAGTGAGGTTCCCACTTTTGGTAAAGGCCCATGTTGTCTCATTTGAGGCAGAATTCTGTATGCTTTCTGTATTCACAAAGAAAGACACTTCAGTCTGCTTGTTTGTCTAGTAGCTAAAATTATGCAGATGTTCGATTCATTGTAGTCCTTGATTTTCTTTAACATCTTGTATTCTTATGGGGCCAACTAGGGTGTCCTGCCTCGTAACTGTAATCTTTCTACTCAGCCCCAAGCAGCTGGAGGAAAAAATTCATTCTGTAGTCTTTGCATTTCTCAGTCATTTACTTGCATTTACTTCAAAGCACAGTGGCAGTCATGCTAATCGGAAAACTTGCGTAAAGCAGGCAGTGTCCCCAAAACTCCTGAAGTATGACTGGAAAGGTAAAAATTCAGAAGCTACAGTTCAGAATATACAATAATATATTTCATTTTGTCTATAACAGAGGATTTGCAAAGCATTAATTTACATGTCATCAAGGATAGGTTTATGTGGCCATCATTCAGAATTTTCAAGTAATTTTGAATTTCTAGCTAAATTAGCCACTTGGTCCACTGAGTCAATAACCACATCTACTAAGAAGCAACATGAGGAAAAATTGCCAAGTCTGTGTTATTTTGGCTCTGGATTTGGCTTTGAGAAGAGAAAACCTGGTGTCCTATCTGTGCTCCATCACTACTATTACAGGACTTAGTATAAGTCACTTCCCATCTTGGAGTCTCAGTCCACCTTTAATGAGCTTAATAATCTACCTCTGGAGATACTGGAGGATTACAAAAAAAAACCACACAGGTCCCAGCTCAGGGCCAGGAAGACAATTAGCATAATAATCATTATTATTAGACTCAAAATTCAAGAATATCTGTCCAACACTAACAACAAATTCAACTTTCTAATTTATAAAAGATCATTGTACAATGGCTAATTCAGGATTTCTAACCAGGTCTGTGAGCAATGGGCTGGATATTCAGGAAGTGGAATGGGTGCTTTTGGTTCATTTGATAAATTAACAATCTGGATAATTTAAAGAAATAAATAGCCAGTCCTAATTAAATAGTGGCTGGAAATTATCAGCTTTGCTCAAAATGACCAAAACCAGTAGAGAATGAATGGCCTTGGAATCTGCCTCGTAGAGATGTTGAAAACTGAGTTCTCTGGGAAGTCCTTGCAGCCTGGAGTCGTGGGTAAAAAAGTTAATTTTGTGATTTTCAAAATAACGTTTCAAGATACATGAAGCTTTTATGTAGTCAAGTTGATTGAAAGTGACACGTCCTGTTGAATGAAAATATTAAGTCATATTCCCTAGTCATAGATTTACTATTCACAAGGAAAACTATTATATTATATGGAACAGTAGTAGAATAAGCCTGGAACAAGTTGTCATTACTGGGCTGTTTGCACTGTGAAAATACCTCTTTTTTTAGTATTTGTGGAATGTTTATAAAATATTGTGGAATTTGGAATTTTGTGAAAGTACAATAATATGTCAGTTATTAATATAATTTAATCACCACTACTCAGAATGAACTGTGATAGGTACCTCTACACTTATTACCTCTTAATGGGCTGGTGAGGCTACTATTTTGGTTACAAAAAAAAAGGTACTGTCTTTGCCTCACAGCAGGATTTGTAATCAGTATGGCAGAGCAACTAACTCGCTGTGGGTGTGTTTTCTATCATTGCACAAAATGAGACATAGCAAGTGCATCTTTTTTATGTTAAATTATAAACTCCCAAATTTTGTTCTTTATTTTTAATGTTTACCCAATGAAAGAGCTGACACTACAGAAATTCAATGCTAATGCTTTCTTTTAAAATAAGAAATGCAGGACACACGGGCACGAAATAACAGTCTCTGCCAGAAGTCCCAGCCCATCATTGTTGCTAAGAAAATTAAGACACGGTTAAGCCATGGGTTAGGCACAGCACGGCTAGCCTCAGAACACTCCTACCGCCTCATGTATCAACAGTTCGGGCTTATACTTCGAAAAGCATTGTGGCTACTTCAAGGAATCATCCAAAATGATGTAATAAGTTGTCCTACCACAAGGATAAGGATCGCCTATATTCCTGTATATTTAACAACAATGATATTATTATTTCTTTATATATTTCCTAGACTTAACATAAACTGCTGTATTTAATTTTGCATATATATAGTGAGATTCAACAATTTTAGTATATTTAAAACACATTTTCATAAATATTTCAATAAACATCTTTATCAAAATATTTTATATAGAACACATTTGGTATACTTATTAATATATTTGTTCATGTATATTTATATTAATATATGGTTCAAGACTTTTATTAGATTTACTTGTAGGAGATTTAATATATGTGCACATTATATATATGATAGAGTTATTCTTGTTCGACTGTCACATCTTCCCAAATTTTTAAATGACTGTTAATTTTATCAAATAGTATTTATATTGACTAATTGAATATATTCCTTTTTGTTTCTCTGTATTCCTGAATTTTCTATTAAAAATCTGTGAGATTTTGTAATCAGGAAAAGAAAGCATAAGTGTTGTTTACAAGTGACCCGTGAAGGGTTGGGAGTGATACACCTGGAGAGCTACAGTACGATGGGAGGTTGGGCACAGCACTCTCCTTTGTCCTCCATTCCATCTCCGAACCATGGCGCACATTCAGGTCAGGTGTGCCAGAGGACAGCCAGCCTGGAAAGGAAGAAGGGAACCTGATTCCTTACTGCATCTACTCTACCTACCCTTCTTACTCTCATACAAAGCTAAAAGATATCAGATAGAAAAGACTGTTTTAAGTAAAAGATGCATACTTGACATTGATCATTATTTCAGACACATCAGCGTAGGAAGCAATCACAAATAATATCACTAAGATTCAAGTTCCTTCTATGAACAACCTACACAGTGCTAAGGAATCCAGTAAAAAGGACAGGTCCAAGGACTGGCCACAAGGTGTCTCAGCCATGAAGCATGGATGGTGTTGGACATAACTGGAGAGGAGCACTCAGAGAATTGCATGGTTTTGCTTGGTTCAAACACACAACAAACAGAAACCTTTCCTCTGTTACCAGCTTTCTATCACGCATGTCAACATGTCAGCACACCGCAGTGAAATGTCTGTGTAGGGCTCAGCATGTCTGGGGGTCAGTCACCTGCTAGGAGCCAGTGCTCTGGCCCTTTCCTCTGTGGAATCTCTGAATTCTTCTGGAAACTGCCCCCACAATATGAGAGTGTGTTCTGTGGTTAGAGTCCATCCCCCAGGTGAGACTTAACTCGTTTCTTAAACTCTTCCTCCTGCTCCTCTTCCCCGGCTTTAAATAAGGCATGCTGCCTGCCAGCCGCGAGTTTGACATGCTTGCCTTACAGGATCACCACTCTCTGCAGTTTAGCAACACAAATGTATTTAACCTCAACAAAATGAGCATTTGCTCCTGAAATTTCAGCATGAGTTTAGCCTACAATTTCTGGGTACAAAAGAGCCAAACCTATTTTTTCTAGCAATGTTCACATTTTAACAGTATATGAACATGTCCATGAAATTTGGAAAAGTCAACGCACAAGGATTTCTAGACACAAATGTGTTTTAATAAAATGAATCTCCTTTGTTTGTCATTGTGTTCTCACAGAGTGGATACAGAATGGACCGAGCACAAGCCCTTGCCAGCACTCTCATAAACGTATGTCAGCCACGCTGTCCACAGGGCCCTCCACTGTCCGAGGACCACTCAGCGAGGCTGCACATTCAGGCTGTCGCACCGCCAGGCACTGCCAGCTGGGGGACCCCTTGCCAACTGGCACATGTCACAGTGGATTTCGCCCCTTAGGATAATTGCTTATCAACTGGGAGTTTCATTTATTCATTGGCACTATAAATTTAATTTCTATTTATAAAGCAGGCTATAATACCTCTTGAATTTTTCATCAATGAAATATTGTGACATTTTTCATTAGACCAATGCTTGCAAATGTGGCATTGTTGTCTGATTGTGTTCCTCTTCATTGCACTAATTGTTTATAAAAATTACACTCCATAAGCTTTCTGAGGAAACAAGTACTTTAATGAGCGCACCGTTTTAAAAATTGAGGATCATTTAAGTGATGGAGCCCTGGCACTAGGAATTTGCCTCAAATGATTTTAAACCCAGCAATTGATCTTTCACTAAATTAATCATAAGTAAATTTAGAAAGGGTTATCATTTTGTCTGTGTTGACTCAAATGTGGTTCAAAGACCTACGAGGGGACGGGCAGAAAATCTGCTTGTCCCCGTTCCTCCCCACACTGATTAAAACACACTGAGGAATCCTGCCATGACATGTACTGCATGAGAGGGGAGGGGGAAATTGGCTTCGATCCAGGCTCCTGCACTGATAAGAGGCAGAATTCTGCCACCATAGTGGGAAGAGTGAGAATGCTGAGAAAATGCTACCTGTGAGGCAGAGGTGCAAAGCACTACAAAATGCAAGGGCCTCCAGGCCTGCCTTCCATAGGAGATAACAGCAGCATGCAACTGAGGAGCTTGGAGGCCTCCTGTGGGTGCTTTCAGCAGCAAAGCAAAGGCAGAGCCACTTCAGACTAATTGACACAATGCTGACCCTCTCCACTAAGGGCAGAAAGGAGGACAGGTATGCCTATTTCTAGATGTAGATATTATTGACCTCAGCCTCTACGGTACTTGTACTTAAAGTGCCTGATATCTCATCAACAATTATGCAACATTCACAAAAGCAAAGCACATGAGTATAACCTATGGCAGGAGGAAACAACAATGAACCAAATAAAACAAACAACAAAAAGCAGATCCAGAGAAATTATAATGTTGATTATATTAGATAGAGACTCTGATATAACCATGATTAATATGTGAAGTAACATAATGTCCAGAGTGAGAAAAATACATAGACAACGGGAAATTGGAGCAGAGAGATGGAAACTTTCATAAAGAGTTAAAGGAAAGGCTAGGAAATAAAAACACCATGTAAGAAATTAAGAATATCTTTGATTAAAGTATGACACATGACAGAGTTGAGTAAAGAATCAATGAACTGAAAGGAAGTTCAATGAAAATTATTAAAACTGAAACAAAAATATAAGAGTAAAAGAACAACGATAAAATAGAGCATTCAAGAGCTGATAGGTACACAAACAATAATGCTGGTGAGTAACATGCTGTAGTGATGGGGAAAAAGAGACATTTTGGGGGACTAGCAATCTGAATCTAGTCACTGCCCCCTTAATTATCTGGTCCTGCAATACCTGTTTACTCCCATTCCAGAGAGGCCATAAACCTTCCCCAGATGAAGTTTTCAGTGCTGGTGCCAGGCCAGGCCTTTGGTTGAGGTCTCAAAGCCCCAGCACATGGGACTCTTTAAGAACTTGCAAAGGGGAATGGAATACCCCATATTTGGGAGACAAAGGACTGAAGAAGAAGATATAAAAAGAAACAACTTCATCTTGTTGCCCAGAATTTGAAAGACATTTTTCTCTGGGCCCACCGGTGTAATAATAATAAAGTGTAACTCTATTTCTCTAAGCGTTGCTTGGTTTTTCTCCGGTCTTCTGTAACAATAGAACATGCAATACCAGAACCAATCAAGTTATCCTAATGACATTTAGAAAGCTAAAATCAAAATCATCACCATCATCATTTTCAAATTATCTGTAACATTCACAAAGTAGACCATATTCTGAGCATGAAATGAATCTCAATAAATGTAAATGGTTGAAATCATTCAAAGTATGTTCTCTGAGCATAAGGGCATTATGCTACAAATTTTCAAAAAACATAATACTTTTCCAGAAAATATATAGAAAAAAATCTTAAATGTTTAAAAATTAAACAGCACACATCTAAAGAATCCATTGTCAGAAAAGAAATTACACAGTGAAAGAACATTGTAACCAGATGGATCAAGAAAAAATAGAGAGAGAATATGCAGCTACCAGAATTAGGAATGATAAAGGGGTGTCACCACAAGATTCCACAAAATTGAGATGGATAATAAAATAGAGGCACCTCTCGCCGACACCAGAATGGTGTTACTGGACAGCCCTCTGAGCCAGTGGGAGAGGACTGTCCCCAACCTCGATTCAATCCTTGTCTTCTCATATAAATTAATTTATACGAGAGACCTTGACTGCCTTGTGAAAAGCCAATTTATTAAAGCATTTAGAGCATGCACCTTTATTGAAGAGGCAAAGCTAGCAGACCTATACATCTGGTTTAGGAAGAGCAGATGGACTCTTAGCTAATCTGAAGGGCAGATTGGTTGGCGGTCTGGGGTGTTATATACTGTCCTGTCTATCGGTTTCAAAATTCCTTTGCTGAATATTTTGGTATAGATTAATTCTCAAGGTCCCTTTTTACTTTGTTGTGGCCTTCCCAGAATTAATAAGAAGCACCTGGCAATTTTATCTTGCAAAGCCTTGAGACTGCTGGCTTTTCTGATTAGGGAGTAAAACTGCCCTTTTTTCCTTTGCCTTTCCCCCTCTTTTCCAGCATTCTCTCATTAGGGAGGCTTTTAACCATTTGCTCTCAAGTGTCCTTGGCTGGGGAAGATGATGACTTGTTATTTACAAGCTGAATGCAAATTGTCCACACTGTTTGGCTTTGTTTTAAGTTTCCTGTCTCAGTGTTCCTATTCCCACTTGTCCTGGAATTTTCCTAGATTCCTACTGCCCTGTAACAATAAGAATATATTAAGAACAATTTAATGTCAGTCAATTCAATAACTTAGGGAAATAATCATATTTTTGGAAGATACACACTAAGTTTATTTAATAAAATAAAAAAGCAAAAATTGGTAGATATCAATCCACATATATCCATAATCACTTTGAACTTCAAGAGTTTAAATGTATCAATTGAATTTCAAAGTTTGTCAAAGTGGATCAAAAAAGACCGAACTATATGTTGCCTCTAAGAAGCACACTTTAAATATGGAAACTCACATAGGTTAAAAGTAAATGGATGGAGAAAAGTATACTGTTAATCAAAAGAAGGCAGGAGTAAGTCATGTTAATTTCAGACAGAGAAGAATTCAGAGCAAGGGAACTTCAAGACTTGCTATGAAACTTCAGTCATCGGGATAGCCAAGGATTGGTAAAAAACAGACCAATGCAATACAGTAGAGAGCCTAGAAATACTCCCACATAAATATGGCCATCTGATCTTTGAAAAAGGAGCAAAGGAAATTTAATGGAACAAAGGTATTGTTTTCAACAAATGGTGCCTAGACAACTAGACAGCCATCCACATGTAAAAAATGAATCTAAATACAGACCTTATATCTGTCACACAAAAAATAACTTAAAAATGGATAGTGGACTTAAATATAAAACACAAACCTATAAAACTCCAAGAAGACAACATAAGAAAAAAACCTAGATGATCTAGGGTATTGACTTTGTAGATACAGCACCAAATGCAACATCCATAAAAGAAAATAATGAATAAACTTGACTTCATTGAAATTAAACACTTCTACTTTGCAAAAGACAATGTCCAAAGAGTGAGAAGACAAGCCACAGACTGGGAGAGAATATTGCAAAAGCATATCTAAAAACTGTTATTTAAAATATACAAAAACCCTTAAAACTCAGTGGTAAAGAAACAACTGGTTAAAAAATGACCCAAAGACCTTACCAGGCACCTCACCAAGGAAGACAGTCAAATGGAAAATAAGTGTGTGAAAAGTCACTGCACACCATATGTTATCAGGGAAAAGCAAACCAAAACAATGAGATAACAATAATGAGGCACCACTACACATCTAATGAATGGCTAAAATCCAGAACACCAACAACACCAAATGCTTATGAGGATTGGGAGCAACAGGAACTCTCATTCATTGTAGGTGGAAATGAAAAATGCTGCAGCCATTTTGAAAGACAGTTTGGCAATTTTCCTCAAAACTAAACATACTCTTACCATAGGATCCAACAATAGCACTCCTTGGTATTTACCTGAAGGTGTTGAAACCCATGTTGACTCAAAAACCTGCATGTGGATGTTCAGCTTTATTTATAACTAGAGGCCCAGTGCACAAAAATTTGTGCACTCGGGGGGGGGGCGTGTCCCTCAGCCTGGCCCGTGCCCTCTTTCAGTTTAGGACCCCTTGGGGGATGTCCCTAAGTTGGACGTCCCCCAAGGGGTCCTTAACACTGCCACAGAGGCGAGAGAGGTTCCCACTACTGCTGCTGCACTCAGCAGCCATGAGCCCAGCTTCTGGCTGAGCTGCGCTCCCCCTGTAGAAACGCACTGACCACCAGGGGGAAGCTCCTGCATTGAGCTTCTGCCCCTTGGTGGTCAGTGCGCATCATAGATACCAGTCATTCTGCCATCTGGTCAATTTGCATATTAGCCTTTTATTATATAGGATTTGCTTATTATTTTGTTGTTGTTAATCCTCAACTGAGGACATTTTTTCCATTGAGAGTAGAAGGGAAGGGGAGAGACAGAGAGATAAACATCAATGTGAGAGGGACACATTCATTGGTTGCCTCCTGCACACACCTGAACTGGGGTCAGGGATTCAACCTGCAACCCAAGTATGTGCCATTGGCCAAAATCAAATCTGGGACCCTTCAGTACACAGGCCAATGCTCTATCCACTGAGCCAAAGCATCTAGGGCAGAAGTTGTACATTTGAATCAGATTTTTTTGTCAGAAAGAAAAGAAAACATGATTTATTTAGCATCTATTATTAAGATTTCTATTCTGTGATCCATCTCCAAGTGCACAAATTACTACAAGAATAATGAGCACATTTTATTCGTAAATGGAAAGCTAAGACAGGGTGGGAGTTGGACTCTGTAGAATGTCCATTAAGCATCGACCATCAATCTCATCCAACTGTGATCAATTAGCTTCATTTTCTTTGGCTGTATTTTAAAGATAAAAATAATGAAAAAGTTTAAGGAGATCTGGAGATGTATATTTATTTTAATGTAACAAACCGTAAAGACAATAATAAGTGGCCCAGGAATGGGCCAGTGTTCACAATGTCCATAGCTTAGTGGACTGGTCCGTAAAACATGGCATCTCACTACCAGGTCCCACATTTTGCTACAACTGAGAAGACACACCCAATGCATAGCCTCGGCCAGGACTGGAGACCCTGCCTGCAGCCTCTCTGTCATTTTTCTTATCAGTCAGGCTTCATTCCACTTCACTTTCTCCTCCTTTTCTCTTCTAGCCATGGAAATGCCATCCATCCTAGGCTGTCTTCTTATGGTAACAGTGGGATAACCAGCTCCCCTGCTCCCCTCCATACACACACACTCAGTGTAGACACACACTCAAGGAGTCTCATCTTCTCATTCACTCAGCATATTCTATGCACAACCTCATACACAAGTGTGCAAAGGGAAATTAAAAAAATAATAATATATTGATTTGAGACAGAGGTGTTTATTCTTCCACTTATTTATGCATTCATTGGTGGATTCTTGGATGTGCCATTACTGGGGATCAAACCTGTAACCTTGATGTATGAGGATGATGCTCTAACCAACTGAGCTACCCAGCCAGGGCAAATAAAAAGAAAGTTTAAAAGACCCTTCTAAGGACCCACCTTTAATAAACTGTGGTGGTGATTACTAACATTTAATATTTAAAATCTTCTCCCCGTCCCCTATACTCAAAAAAAAAAAAAAAAAAAAAACATGCAGTATATTTGGTAAGCCACTCTTATAGTTATAATTGTTATTTCCCACATATATTAAGTATGTTTTAAAACATCATTTGAATGACTACCTATTGTTTGGCATTTATGATGTCTCCCATTTTCTTTTATTTAGCAAAGATCTCATCCTTTTAGTCAAATATTTGATAGCATCCGTGATTTCTTAGAAAAAAAATCTCTAGAAAATAAATTTTGGGCCCAAAGCACATTAAATTTATAAGGATGCTATTATATTTTACCAACAGTCCCTCCAAGAAGAAAATAGTTCCCCTTCTTTTATTTCTTGAATCTTATTTATACTGATCATTAACATGATTCTGGACTGGCAAAGTCCATTTTTCAGTTTATAGCAGGTTTTTTAGGCAGTTGTTCATCTAGACTATAGGTAATAATCACTCATTTTTTATTTAATTGATACATAGTGTAAAGGAGACTGAATCAGACAGGTTTCACTATGTACTGTCCATGCTCTTCAGCTTTCTCACTGCCTTATTTATATGTATTTCCTCTCCCCCCTCCCCCTGAATTATCTTTAAACCACTGTTTCAGATTGCACAGTAGGCCTGTGATTCAGAGACTTAGGATTTCTGCTTTTAACAATTGGACAGTAACCATTGAGGTCTAGGTCTGCCAAAGGGAGCTGGGCTGGGAGTGAGTCGCTTAGGCAATGCCTGGTCTTCTTGATCATCTTTGATTGACTGGCTGACTCTTGTGTGGTGTCTCCAGGGAAGCCCTCCTTCTGTTTCACTCTGAGAAACTGGACCCAGAAAAATAATCCACCTAACAGAGCTGGAGCGGAAACAATAGTTAAAACAATGCCATTTCAGAAGGTTATGGATATTGTTGAGAAAACAGAAATCTTGGTTCAGTAAGTGGCAGGCACTCTAATTTTGCTGTGAGTTGCCTCTAAGCTGTGTTTACTTTCATCCTGGCTGAGTAGAGAAAACAGGGCAATTCTTACTGCTTGTCAGCAAGGGTCTTGGCGGCTGGGGCATCGATGTAGAGGTAAAACCTGGGATAAATGAATAATTTATAACCTGTGTGTTGAGGATACTCATAGCAAACACCTGTCTCTTGGCGAAAATGCAATCCAGGTGAAATCCAGGAACATGCACAGACATTCCCATAAGGTAATAAATGCAACCATGAATGAAAACTGATGATGAGTGTTTTCAGAAAAATGTAGCAGGAGATATGACTGTTAAAGCTTAAGCTCCCCAGCCAAAACAACAGATTTCCCAGGAGGGAAGGGCCCTAGGTCAGGGAGATAGTTAGAGAAGACCACCAGCCTCTTCTGGTGGAGGGAAAGTGCCTTCTGCCCAGCAGGCATTGATCCCATGCCCCAGCAGTCCTCATCCTTCACTACCCATGCCTCTGCTGACTCAGAGCTCAGAGTCACATACCAGAGTGTGCTGTGGGGTTTATTTTAATGGCAGAAATAATTTTAATAGCTTTAGAAATTACTTTAGTTCAGTATTTATAGAATCACTAGCGGCCCAGTGCAAAAATTCGTGCAGCAGGGGGGCCCCTTGGCCTAGTCTGCAGGATCAGGCTGAAACCAGCTCTTCGACATCACCTGAAGGGTCCCGGATTGTGAGAGGGCACAGGACAGGGCGAGGGACCCCAGTGGTGCACAATCGGGGCCGGGGAGGGATGCAGGAGGTTGGCCAGCTGGGGAGGGACCACAGGAGGGCTCCAGGGTGTGTCTGGCCCATCTCACTCAGTCCCGATCAGCCGGACCCCAGCAGCAAGCTAACCTACCAGTTGGAGCATCTGCCCCCTGATGGTCAGTGCACATGATAGTGAGCAGTTGAGGGACCTTAGCATATCACGCTTTGAGTGGTTGAACAGATGACCAGACGACCGGACATTTAGCATATTAGGCTTTTATTATATAGGATTAACGCTGTGAGGGGTCAGTCATATTCTCAGTTACCCTTTACTGCATTTATAGAGTGAATTCTGCATTATGTTGGTAGGAGTGAATTAGCAGGTTCCAAAATTTCTAAGACTGTAGCACTCAGGAATCAGCACTAAGCTGAAACATAAGTTATGAGCCTACACACACACACACACACACACACACACACACAAGCGCGCGCGCGCGCACACGCACACACACACACACACACACACCCTGCCAACTCTCAGCGGTATCTACTGGTTTATTTTTACACTGAGCTGAATAATGCTCCCCAACACCTGCTTTCTCCTGGTATCAACAAATTCTGAAACACCTAAAGATCCTTAAAGAAGGAAAATGCTAATTCACCAAAGGGAGAGCCAGGCCTCTTTTGAATGCCTCCACGACTTCTTGTTTTCATCCATCATGCCCCCTTGCTTTAAGCACGGGCTATGACCAGTCAGAGAAGAATTACACACAAAAAAAGCTAAATAGCTCTTCTCTCCAATATTCAAAATGTAAAAATTCTCTTTAAAAGCAGAAAAGGAAAATTGCTTATCAAAGAGAGTACATAGGAAAAGAGGCATGCTCAGGGATCATTAGATGCTAAAATACCTTCTATCTTATATGACGGCACTTCGTGTTTGAAATTGAGATCTTTCCTTAAGAATAAATACCTCTAAGACTGTGGGTTCTAGAAAAATCTTAAAGATTCTGTAAATATATTTCAGTAAGCAGCAAATGAACCTCGCTTGCCACCATAAATCATTAATCTTTAATCACCAGCCAATTTCTCAATCAGCTCATTGGCATGGAAACTCTAAGCCACTCAAAGGATAGTTGTTGCCGATCTGGCAGGCACGGTTGGCTTGTGTGTTTAATTACTGTTTATGCATCGGCAGGATCCAGGCGTTTGTATGTCATGAATAGGATGCTGCCATGGTGTCCAGATGGCTCTAGACGAAAGGCGCAGGGAGATGTGTGAAGATTACAGGGCGATTCACTGTGTGTTTGCACAACTTCAATTGTAAAAATCGTGCTAATAGCATGCACATCGAGAATTCTGCATTAAGGAAATAAACATACTGCCAGGTTGGGTATTTTGAAAAACATTTAAAGTGACTTTATCATCAGAAAATTCAGAGAAGTTTTGAAATGAATGTCTTTTAAAAATATGATGTTCTTTTATTTTTTATAGGGAGAGAATACCTATCCAGGATCCAATCACTACTCCATAAAATAGACTTAAAATTATTGAAAATATGAACAATTATTTTCCAATACCACATCAAAATAATGTTTTCACAGATTCAAAAGTCCTCCTTAGTTATGGAAGAGCTCTTAGCAATAACTTGTAGGAATAATGAAGTGTTACACACTCACTCACATTTGCCCCCACTCTTTTCATTTATTTTAAATACCATTAAAATAATCATAATGATAGACTTTTGAAATAAAAGTGAATTAGACAAAGTATTTACCTATTGATAATTATTTTCCTCATATGAATTTTTGGATGTTCTTTGAAAATTCAGATCCAGGCTGATAAATTCAACTTTTGCTGAAAAAGTAGAAAATTTCTAACATGGATAATCCAAAAATCATTCCATATCATTCTGATTGGTTTGAATGGTGAGCTTTGTAGCCACTCTTTTTAGAAAAAAAAAAAGGAAGAGAAAAGAATTTTTTTTTAAATCCTCACTTGAGGATATGTTTACATTGACTTTTAGAGAGAAAGGAAGGGAGAGAGGGAAGAAAAGAGAGAGGGGAAGGAAAAGAGACCAAGAGAGAGATAAACATGCATTGGTTGTCTCTCGTACATTCCCCACCTGCAGTTGATCCCGCAACTTTTTGGTGATGGTTCAACCCAGTCATGTGGCCAGGGTGAGAAAAAGAATTTAAAAATTTTAAATCCTCTTTTATATGACTTGGTTAAGGACTAAAGTTAGAATGAACTTAACAGGAAAAATGAATAACCTGTCTTCAATTTTAAGATCTAGGAGAATATTTGTATCAAGGAGTTTGGATTTGAGCATTTACAGGTGTTTTCTGAAAAAAAATCTATAAGAAAAAATTTGTTCTAAAACTGGTCTTCCACAGATTTATGAGCTGAAGTGACCTATTTTCCTCTGGGAAATAATCAACATCCTGACCAAGCACTCAGGCCCTTTTATGTCACCATGGAGTTCAGTCTCTGGAAAACCTATCCACTTGGATGACATTCTTGGGAGAAGCCAACCCAGTCTTAGGAAGAGACTGTAATTTTTAACCAATGGGCATTTGGGGGAGAAGACTATAGTTTAAAAGTGATTACCTAGTTCTCTACGTGTCCTATAAAATTTCTTTACCAAGGTGGAAGTTTAAGGTTTGGCGGGTTTGAAATACAATATTGCCAGTGCTCTTAACGTTTAAGAAATTGCATTAACATCTACTAGTATATCTAGCATAAGGACCATGAAAACCATGGGTCAACTAAAAGAGAAATAACATATCTGCATAAGAAATAACAAAAAGAAAACTGTGAAACAGACTCGCACAATTATGGCCTTTGATTTAGACCCTGAAGCACATTGGGAAAGGCCTGAGCTTTTCATTAATGATACTAAATCAATTGTGTACCCACATGGAAAACAATTAATCTTGATCCCTGCCCCATGCCATAAAAAATCGATTCTCTGTGACCAACAACTCTACTCTTGGGCATGTAGTCAACATAAAGGTGTTGATACATTTAACAAAAATATGAGAAAGAATGTTCATAGAAGCATTCTTTGTAATGGCCCCAAATGGTAAACAACTACACATCTATAAATATATGTATATGTATATGTATATAGATATAGATATAGATATAGATATTCATATTTATTTATATGTATTCATATGATACTGCAATAAAAATGAATAACTTGAAAATACAAATTATTTAAATGAATTTCACAAATAGGTTAAGCCTAATTAGTCAGTCAGGAGTACCTAATATATAATTCAATTCTTTACATTAGAAAAGAAGCAAAACCAATCTCTTGTGCTCTAAGCTATGCAGGTGGTGGGCTGCTAGTGACTGGAAGAGAAGAATTGTTTTGTAGGGTTTCACAGACTTTATATGTGTTTGAGAGTGTGTGTGACATATACACCCATACATGTATGATTTACTTCAATAAAAAATTTGCTATAAAATGAGTGAGTATACCTGATCATCCCTGCATATATAGCAGGATATTGTGAATCATAAATGAACCCCATCACCCATGTAGCCATGCAGCCAGTGCAACTTGATTTCGCTCAGCCACTGGACACTCTCTCCACCCTGGAACCCACCGGCTCTGTGTCATTGGGCTCCTGTTTTGTGCATCACAGTGCCTCATGCAACACAAATGTGACTTTGCTTCAGTTAAAGGAATTGTCTGCCATTTTGTGGCACAGAATACGGAACCCTTCCACATTAGCAGGCACAGGTGAGAATGCACTATGGATTTATCTCTCACATAGGGCTTTTATGATGCTGTCAACACCAAACCCAAGGAATATCCATCATCTTACTGGAAGCATAGCTCTTTCTCAGATGCAGCAAGAAAGTCCTTTTAAACCCAAACACAATTACTGGATATCCTGGACAGGGTGGGGAGGGAAGCGGGGGCCATGCCTTTTATTGCATAATGAACTTATGATTGAAGTAAATAAAGAAAACTGAAAATCTTGCTGATTCTGAAGCAAAAGTAAGAATATAGCTTCTTTGGTAGGTGAGAAGAGAATTGCCAAAGTAGAACATGTACCTGGTCAGAACAAGCACACTCCTAGCCCCAATATAAATAATTCTGATAATTGTATTAACACATGGCAGTATCCACACTTGGTTCTTTTCTGTTCACATTTTTATTTTTTTAGAGAGAGAGGAAGAGAGAGGGAGACAGATAGAAACATAGGTGAGAGAAACATCCAGTGGCTGCCTCCTACACGACCCCTACTGGGAATGAGCAGGAAACCCAGGCATGTGTCCTGACCTGAAATCAAACTGGTAACCTCTTGGTTCATGGGTCGATGCTCAACCACAGAAACACACCAAAGGGCCTCTGTTAGAATCTATCCTAATATGTAAAAAGCCAGGGGCCATCACGACCGAAACAATTGGATGAACAACTGAACAGCAGGCTGTGTGGGGCGACTAGGACAGCAGGGGCAGCAATGAGGGGTGACTAGGCTGGCAGGGGGGGCACTTGGGGACAACCAGGCTGGCAGGGGGGGAAGTTGGGGGTGACAAGGCCAGCAGGAGGGGCAGTGAGGGGCAATTAGGCCAGCAGGCATGTGAGTGGTTAGGAGCCAGTGGTCCCAG
The DNA here is from genome assembly GCA_025583905.1 of Ia io. Classification (NCBI taxonomy): domain Eukaryota; kingdom Metazoa; phylum Chordata; class Mammalia; order Chiroptera; family Vespertilionidae; genus Ia; species Ia io. Next base: position 828,149 of record JAJQQW010000019.1, on the reverse strand, counting down.
ATTGTGAAAATGATGTCCGACTGCCAGGTTAGGCACAATACCTGGGATTGGGCCTAAACCTGCAGTTGGACATCCCCCGAGGGATCCCAGATTGGAGAGGGTGCAGGCTGGACTGAGGAGACCCCCTCTCATGCATGAATTTCATGCACTAGGTCTCTAGTCTACACTAATAAAAGAGAAACATGCAAATTAACCATCACTCTGCTACACCCACCAGCCAATCAGGAGCGAGTATGCAAATTAACCCAAAAAAAAGATGGTGGCAGCCTCTGAGCTGGAGCGAGCAGGAGGCTTGGGTTGCCCCTGGTAATGGAGGAAGCCAAGTTTCCTGCCTGCCCTGGCCAGCCGTGGCCTCTACTCAAGGATACAAAGTTTCAATTAAAGAAGATAAATAAATCCCAGATACCTGCTTCCAGCCGGCCCTGGCCTCCACTCAAGGAGGTGCTGGAAAAAGATAAAAAGATAAAAAGGAGGGCCTGGGAGCCTGGATCATCAGGTGGCGTGGCCAGCCTGAAAACAGCCCTTAGCCCCTCACCCAGGCTGGCCAGGCACCCTGGCGGGACTCCCCACCCTGAAGGGGCTGTGGCTAGCTTGAAAACAGCCCTCAGCCCCTCACTCAGGCTGGCCACGCCCTCCCAGTCAGGACATTCACCCCATGGGGGCATGGCCAGCCTGAAAACCACCACAGGACCCTCACCCAGGCTGCCCCACACCCCAAGAGAACCCCCACCCTGATCCAGGACACCCTTTAGGGCAAACCAGCTGGCCCCCATGCGTGCACCAGGCCTCCATCTATACTAATAAAAGGGTAATATGCTAATTAGACTTGGATACCTTCCAGGAGACCTTCCGGATGTTCTTCTGGACAAAGACATGGTGGTGGGGCCAACATAGAGATGGTTAGAGGCCAAGAGGGGTGGTGATCAGGCTGATAGGGGGTGTGGCCATTGGGGTAAGCAGACCAGCAGAGGGACTATTTGGGGGTGAGCAGGCTGGCAGCAGGGGGCAGTTGGGGGCGAGCAGGCCGGCAGGCAGAGTGGTTAGAGGCAATCAGGCAGGCAGGCAGGCAGGCAGGCAGGTGAGTGGTTAGGAGCCAGCAGTCCCGGATTGTGAGAGGGATGTCCGACTGCCGGTTTAGGCCCGATCCCTGTAAACTGGCAGTAGGACATCCCTCAAGGGGTCCCAAATTGGAGAGGGTGCCAGCTGGACTGAGGGACACCCCTCCCTGTGCATGAATTTTTTATATATATAAAAGCCTAAGCGACTGGACAACCAAATGACTAAATGACCAACTGAATGACCGGTTGCTATGATGTGCACTGACCACCAGGGGGAAGACGCTCAATGCAGGAGCTCCCCCCCAGTGGTCAGTGTGCTCCCACAGACAACCTCTCATGGCCGGCCAACCTCCCATGATCCTGGCTGGCCAACCTCCCACAATCCCTCCCTCTGTCCCTTCCCCTGGCTGGCTGGCCCCAATCGGCCCAGTCCTAATCGAGACTGGGTGAGATGGCCCCGATTGGCCCTGATTACCAGAAAGGCCTAGAGATCCCACCCGTGCACGAATTTGTGCACTGGGCCTCTAGTTTTAAATAAAACAGGACAGATATAACGCCTGGGAACTTTATTTTAGAGCCAGCACTTGCACTGGCATAGAATAACAGCAGTATGTTTCTGGAGAAATTTGGAACAGAATTTGTGCATCAAAAAATTTAAGTGATGTGTGTGTGTAGTGTTGGCCATATTACTTTTTGAATTTTTGAAATTGATAAACTATGCCTAGTAGGCACACTCCATGGAGATATGCTGCGTACTCAATGTGGATATTTGCTGAATGAGGCAATGCAGGCTGGAAACACAAGCTGGAAAGACCCAGCAGATGAGATATTGACACGGGCATCTGGTGGCTGGCTGGCAGAGCTGCTGTAAAGGTGCCAATTAAAAGTTGCCAGATGTGTCCACATCCACCTGACTATACAAGGTCACCTTTGAGCATATCTCCTTTGTTCAAGGAAGAACAGCTTGAAGGAGCATCTTAGTTACAATAATGCAAGGCAAGTGTGCACCTGCTGTCCTGGGAAAAATGTGGTGAGACTGGATTGTGCTTCCTTTCCCATAAACCCCTTGTGATGCCTTTCTGCTTTTGGAGAAAATGGGGAAAGTTTTGCATGGACTCCTGGGAAAAAAGAGAGAAGAAACCTCACTTTTTCACTTTGAAGTTCAAAGATTTTAGAACATCTATGAAATCCTGCTGCCTATTCTCAATCCAGAGGGCACAGGGACCCAGTGGAGTGCTCCTCATGTTGTCCTGTTCACATGGGAAACCTAGTTAATAGTACTTCCTGAAGCTGATGTGAACTCACCTTCTGGTTAACCATTCCATTCCTAGTCTACAGAGATATCAGTGCATATGCTGGCAAAAGACTTAAGCTAAACCATTCATACCAAAACAATTCATAATACTAGAAAGGAGAAACTACCCAAATGTGTATCAGCAGCTGACCAGGTAAATGAATACAGGGTATTGACATCATGCAATAATATACAGCAATGAAAGTGAACAATTATATGCAAAATATGATTGCTCTTCACAAGCATAATGTTGAAGGAATGAAGATAAGCATGAACTAATGCATACTGTAATGGATATTAATATGTAAAGTTCCAAAAGAGTTAGTATTAACCTATGGGTTAGCGGTCAATATGTAGGAAGAGACGCAGTGGGCATTTCTGGTCTGCTAGTAAAATTCTATTTCTCAGTCTTTTGGGTGTTAGTTACATGGAAGACAGTTTTAAAATCACCAAGCTGTGCTCTTATGGTATGTGTACTTTCTGTACATATGTTACACTTCAATTAAACATTTTAAATATAATAAGCTGTGACCTTATTTCAAGCTTGCAGATATGTTATGCTGGTTTTACACATTACATGTTTCCATTTAAATTTGATGGAAATAATATTATTTAAAGAGCATAAACACCCGTCAAAACAGAAATGTTTATATATGTCATATGTGCTAACCTATATATGTGTTAAACATGTTTATAAAGTTTTATCAAATGAATATGCATATTATTTATAGAATACAGGTACTCATCCTTTACGACTAGCAATAGGAAGAAGTTATTTGTAAGTAAACTTCTTAACATGCCCTAACACTGAACTTGGTTTACTTTTTTAAATGAGATTCACAATTTATGCTTAAATGTTGGAAATCAATGTGTGATCATGAAAAGAGAAGTATGTTTTTCATTAGAGATTCATCTATCCCATCCCTTCTATTTACCTTGGTTGCATCCAAAAAATACAAGTGTTTTGTTCTGGGGAAGTGACTCCATGTGAGACTGACATCACCAGGAGTCTGTGGTCCAGAGGGCACTGGGACAGAGTGTCTGGGTGGACAGGGCCTCGGCATCTCAGGAGGAAGGAATGAAGCATGGTTATAGCAGCCTATCTCTGCTGCAGCCTTGATTGCATTTTCTGTGATTAGCTGAACTTTTAATCACTTCCGAGTGAAGCATTACTAATGTGCCAAAGCAAGTAAGATTCATGTAATGTGAATGTGGAAAATGTATTTTAACCCAGGTGTTTAGTATTTACATGTTAAGAATACTGTAGATAGTCCTATGAAATAGGAATTATTATTCTCGTTCTATAGATAAGGAAAGAAAGAGAGTAGTTAAAACCATACATAAGGTCAACAGCATGTGGGGGCTTCTGAATGTAGAATCAAGAATGTCTGATTTCAGGAATGTCTTGTTAACCAAGAAGCTATACTGCCCACAATAAAATCAAGACAATCCACAGAAGAGACACATGTTTTATAGATTCTTTGCACATAAAAATATCATTTCTAATCAGTTAAGCAAATGATTGCTAACCCAGAGAATGATAGAGGGATTTTGTGTATCTTAACATAGCAGGGGAAAAATACATATTCCTCTAAAAGCTCAGAAAGAGACCTAGACAACATGTGGCAAAAATGCTTTTGAAAGTCCATACTCCAGATCCATCCATGTTGTGGCAAATGGCAGTAATTTCATCTTTTCCTATGGCTGATAGTATTCCATTGTGTGTATGGACCACCTCTTCTTTATCCAGCCCTCCTTCGTGGGACACTTTGGTTGTTTCCATGTCTTGGCCACCGTGAATAATGCAGCAATGAACATAGGGGTGCATCTATATTTGTGAATAAATGTTTTCAAATTTGAATGGATCTTAAGAATATCATGCTAAATGAAATAAGCCAGACATAAAAAGTTAAGAACCGTAAGATTTCACTCACATGTGGGATATAAAATGCAAGCAACAAATGAGAAAAACAAACAGAAACTCATAGACACGGACAACAGTATGGAGGTTACCAGAGGGAAGGGGTTGAGGGTAGTAAAGGGTAAAGGGGGTCAGTTACATGGTGATGGAAGATTTGACTTTGGGTGGTGGGCACACAAGGCAATATACAGATGATGTATCATAGGATTGTGCACTTAAAACCCATATAACATTATAAACCAATGTGACACCAATAAATTTAATTTAAAAAAGGAAGTTCATAATGAAGGAAGTCTGCCTGGAAAAGGGAACTCAGATTCTAGGACTGAGTATCTTAAATGCTTGAAGATCTTTTAAACAAACAATCCAAAAATTTAAAAAAATGCATTATTACAAAAATAATATTTATTCTTAAAAAATATCTATTCTTAAAATCGAGAAAATGAAAAATACTAAATCACACTGGAGTAACACCCTTAAAATAAACTGATTTCCGATGCCTGCCCTGCCCACATTGTCTTCACTACCTGTCTTGGCTCAGTCAGCACCTAGGATGCCTTCAACATCAGCAACATAGCAAAGCCTAGACCATACAATACAGACATAGAATACAAAGTTTCCTATCCCCCAAATGTTCTCTTTCTATCAAATCTAATCCATTTAGAATTACTATTTTGCTACAGTAAATTCATCCTATTTGAATACAGCAGAGAAAAGGTGGCATCCCCCACTTCCCTTCTCAGAAATAACTAAAAATTGATGAGAAGTGCAAGGATGAAATACCCAAATGCCATATTCCATGACATTAAGAGATATCTATACTCAGGGGCTATAGTAGCAATCAAGGTCAAAAAAGACATGTCACAAGATGTAGGAGGTCCCATGGCTGCTGGTAGAGAATGGAGTCTGAGGAAAGAGGCAAGCACCAAAGGCAAAGCCCTCCTTGTGTAGAATAGTGAGATTCTCCATGAGCACTTTCTGTGAGAACTTCCCCAAGCCCAGCAGACAAGTCAGGTTCACAGAGAGAGGCCAGCAGATGAGGCGTTGTGAAGAAGATTGCACTGGGAGACATCTGCAGCTTCCACCCTCTGTGCCTGGAGACCAGAGCAGCCAAGATCTCTCCTCCCCACCCTCTCTCTTACACATACACACACACTCCTCATCACAGAGAATTCTTACTAGCTACAACTAAGCTTTAGTCTCTTCTCAATATAAGTGTATAAATCCAGGAAGAACACATCTCATTGACAGGTAAGCAACAATGGCAAAGAAACCAAGGGAAGTCTAAGCTATTCCATGACAGAGGAGAAAGGGAACAGAAAGGGCTGATGGCAAAAAAAAGTCAGAAAAATGTCTTTGCACAGTAAATTAAAACTATGCCTATAATATAGTCATGAAGATACAAAATAATACAAAAATCCTATCTAATAAAAGGCTAATATGCTAAGTGTACAGTCAACCAGTGGGCCATTCAACCAATCAAAGCATAATATTCTAATGGTATGCTAAGGCCACTCAACCACTCACTATGATGTGCAGTGACCACTAGAGGGCAGACAGTTGACTGGTCGACCAGTCGTTATGACATGCATTGACCACCAGGGGGCAGACAGTCAGCCAATCAGGGCTGAGCAAGATGGGCTGGACATGCCCTGGAGCACTCCTGCGATCCCTCCCTGGCTGGTCAACCTCCCATGTCTCTCCCCGGCCCCGATCATGCACCGGTGGGGTCCCTGGGCCTGGCCTACACCCTCTCGCAATCCAGGACCTCTAGGGGGATGTCTGATTTCAGCCAGATCCCACAGGCCAGGCCGAGGGACCCCACTGGTTCATGAATTTGTGCACTGGGCCTCTAGTAAATTTATAAAACAGCAAAGCAGAGCTATACAAACTCAGGGGTAAGATGGCAAGACAACAGAAATAAGCAAACCCTGAGCTGGAGGAACTTAGGGGAAATGGGATTCAAACAGCAAGCCAAGTGGATAGGACAAACACTATAACCCTCCTGCCGGTGACCAGGAGGACAGGCAAGCCCTCAAAGAGGAGAAAAAGGTTCATAAAGATCTTAGAAGATAAGTAGAATTGGTCACTCTGTGAAAAAAAAGTAGTTCCATCAATTTTAACATTTACAAAGACACAGGTATATTTTCTGGGAAGGAAACTGGCATTCTCTCTCTCTGAAGTATTGGACAGCAATGATAGATAAGTTCTGATTTGGAGACCAGTTTATGCCACATAATAAATGTAACTTCAGGTTATTAGGAAAGAAGCCCCACTGGAGGTTTGAATCAGCGGATTAACATGATCATTGGTTCTTTAGCAAGATCATGCTACCAACAGTGAGGAAGTGGACAGAGTGGGATAAAAACAGGGGCAAAGCAGTGAGAATAATGGGAAGCCCTTCCAATGATCAGATAAAACATAATTGCCCTAACCGGTTTGGCTCAGTGGATGGATTGTCGGCCTGTGGACTGAAAGGTCCCAGGTTTGATTCCAGTCAAGGGCATGTGCCTTGGTTGCAGGCACATCCCCAGTAGAAGATGTGCAGGAGGCAGCTGATTGATGTTTCTCTCTCATCAATGTTTCTAACTCTCTATCCTTCTCCCTTCCTCTGTGTAAAAAAAAAAAAAAAAAAAAAAAAAAAAATCAATAAAATATATTTAAAAAAAAACACATAATGTCACTTAGATAATGGCTATTAGGACAGAAAAGTGTGGGGAAAATGAGGATTCTACATTTCATATATCAATATATATTATCTATCTATATATAAAAAACCAGCACCTGGAATGCCGTAATGACCGTAACTACCATAATGACCAGTCGCTATGACGCCCACTGTGGTTAGCGAACCGGCCAATCAGGGGTGGGGCCTGCTAGCCAACCTCACCCCAATAGGGAGCGAGGATGGTCAGCCAACCTCCTGCAGCCCCTCCCCCTGCTCAGCCTCACCTCAGATCAGCCTCCCCATCCTGATCAGGGGCAGGGCCAGCTGGCCAACCACCCATGGCCCCTCCCCAAGGCTGCTGGTCTCTGATCGCCCCCCCTCACCCCATTCTGGGGCTGGGCCAGCTGGCCCACTGCCAACAGCCCATCCCATGGCTGGCCCCACCCCTAATAACACCCCCCACACCAATCAAGGGTGGGGCTTGCCAACCAACCTCCCACGACCTCTCCCCCAGCCACTAACCTCCAATCGGCCCCTCCACCCCAATCGGTGGTGGAGCCCACCAGCCAATCACCCAAAGCCCCTCCCCCCATCCAGACTGACCTGGATCGGGCCCCGATTGGGGCGGGCCGGCTGGCCAACCTCCTGCTGTCTCCTCCTCCTGACAGGCCCGGCCCCGATCTACCCCAACTGGGGCCAGGCTGACCAGGCCCCACCCATGCATGAATTCATGCACTGGGCCTCTAGTATTACTCATAAGTGAGGATAAATCAAGTAATCAAAATAATTATTGGACTCTCATCAAAGGAGATAAGATACCAAAAAGTAAATACCATTAAAATATTGACAAATTTTGCTTTATTTGATAAAATAAAAGAATCACCAATATGTTTTTACATCAGATTTCATAAACATTTATCTAGCATGGTTTTAAATGTCATAACATATTAGAAAGCATCATGAGTCCCATGTCTCTCATAGCACTGAATGCTCACAGGAGAATATGCACAGAAATGAGATAATTTTGCAAAGTCAATCTTTAAGGAAATCAACATAAATTACTTGAAATCACGTTACAGACATGGTTAGGAAACATCAGGGCTCTCCATGTGAGAATACGTTACCTTTCTTCTTTTCTTCCTAAAGCAATGTGTTCTTCATTACTCTAACTATGATTTTCAACCGATGTGCCACAAGAACTTTTTAAACATGCAATACCTGACTGTTTAGCAAGGACACTGACCTTTTTTCCCTTAGCTTGTCAAATTTTAAAAAAATGAGAACAACCAACACAACAATAGCCATCTGGTGTGAATGATTCAAAATCATACCTATTTTTTTGTCAGATTGGCAAAATATATACTTTATGGTGTGCCTTAAAATTTTAGTAATTAGTTTATGTGTGCCATGCAATGAAAAAGGTTGAAAATTGCTGCTCTGTAATATCAACAGTCTGTATAATAACAAATGCTTTTCTACTTATGTCAATCTTTTCATTTAAGCTTTATCTTCATGTTGACTGGTCTTATGGATATAATCTAGACTTCTGTTATGGTAAAGAAATGTGAAGATACCTACAACATCCTTTAACAGCACCCAGGAAATGTGAACACTAAGCAAAGCAGGCAGTCTCAAGGCTGCCGAGGAGTCCCCGGACCTCCCAGGACCAAGTTCCACTGTGTGCTCTCCATTACACTGCGCTTCGCTTCCTCATTTAGCTTTAGTTTCTTCCTCCTGCACAATGAATGCAGTTCTGCGCCTTTTCCTTAGTTCCAGACTCCCTTCAAATGCTCTTCTTGGCTTTGTGTGTGTGATTTAATCTTCATGTTCTGTTTCAGTTCTATTTGGCTATTTTTAACTTTGACGAAGTTTCTTCTTGGGCAGGTATGAAACATGTAACTTCTGAACAGTAAGTGCTGATATACTTCTTACATGTAAACTGACAGCACACAAATAAAGAGCTGGGGCAGAGGGATGCATGAGAGCTTTAACATATATAATTGTAATTAGAAAAGCAATGTCCCTAATCATACAGCGAGAGACGTGTGCTAGTGGCCTTGGAGTCAAAAGTTCAATGAGGCCAACTGTGCCCTCATGAAATTTATCTCATAACTAGAGGCCTGGTGCACGAAATTCGTGCATGGGGGGCATCCCCTCAGCCCAGCCTGCACCCTCTCCAATCCAGGACCCCTCAGGGGATGTCCAACTGTCGGCAGTCGGACATCCCTCTCACAATCCAGTACCACTGGCTTCTAACTGCTCACCTGCCTGCCTGCCTGATTGCCCCTAACTGACACCCCTGCCAGCCTGATCACCCCTAACCACCTCTGCCTGTTGGCTTGGTCACCCCTAACTGCCCCCCATCGGCCTGATCACCTCTAACTACCCCTCTCTGCCATCCTGGTCACCCCTAACTGCCCTCCCCTGCCAGCCTGGTCACTCCTCACTGCCCCCCCTGCTGGCCTGGTGGCCTGAACTGCCCCCCTGATGGCCTGGTCACCCAACTGACCCCCTGCAGGCCTGGTCGCCCCATGCAGCCTGCTGTTCAGTCATTTGGTCATCCCTCACTAACCCTCCACGCAGCCTGTGTTTGGTCATCCATCCGGTTGTTTCAGTCGTGATGGCCCCTAAATTTTTATATGTTAGGATTGCCAGGAAAGCCCAGTGCTATGGACCAGGTTATGTCCCCCTAAAATTCACATGTTGAAGCCACACCCCCAATGTGACTGTATCTGCAGATGGGGTCCTCAGGAAGTTTGTGGTTCACTGTGGACATAAAGGTTGGGTCATATTCCCATAGGACAGTGGCCTTAGCAGAAGAGGGAGAGAGGGAGCGGGAGGGGGAGGGAGTGTTCCCTCTCTGCCATGGGAAGCCAAAGTGAGCATGGAGCATCGGCCACCCAGATGCTGTCACCAGACCCTGATCTCAGATTCCAGTCTCCAAAACTGTGAGGAACTAATTTCTGTGTGTTATGCCATCTGCTTTATGTTGTTTTGTGACAGGAGCCTGAGCTGCCTGATGCAGCAGGATCACAACTAAGACCCCCCCAGGCAGGCTGCACCTATGTCCTGAGGAGACCTGGGAGCTCATGGCAACTATGAATTCTGACTTGGGAACACTTGGGCCAAGTCAGAGAGAAAAAGAACATGCCTCTGTAATAAGCCTTAAAATCGAGCAATTTTCAGCCTTGGCCAGGTAGTTCAATTGGTTAGAGTGTCATCCCCATGCTCCGAGGTTGCGGGTTCAATCCCCCCATCAGGGCACATACAAGAAGCAACCAGTGAATGCATAAATAAGTGGGACTACAAGTTGAAGGTTCTTTCTCTCTGTCCCTTCTATCTCTTGAAAAGATAAATTTTTAAAAAGTTTGTAATCAATAAATACAAACTTTTTAAAAATGAGCAATTTTTCTAAGAGCATAGATCATAAAGGAGAAGGTTCCCATTTAGATCAATTTGAACAAAGACACAAAGCATGAGGTGTATGGAAGGAACAGTGATGCCCACAGTGGGGGTCTGTGTGGAGGAGAGAAAAGATGGGGAGCAGAGAGAATGAGGAGGGGAATATCAGACCTGGGAGAGGTGCATGCTAGGATTCTGAGGAGATAACTGCATATCAACCTCTTCTTACCTGACAATGTAGAATCAATGTAAAAAGAAGATAACAGCGTGAGGCAGATGAAGAAAAACTTCAGCATAGGTTTCAACGGCAAAGCTGATAAAAGGTGATGGGCTTTTGCCTTTAGGTTAGAGCCTCCCTTTGCTCAGCTTTCTGTGTCAGGCGGGATGTCACGTCACTGTCATCTCCTACCTGCTCGCGCCACCTCCAGGAAGTCCCAGCACCCCGCAGTGGTTGAGGCTGAAAGTTCAGACAAGATTTTATTTTTTTATTTTTTAAAATATATTTTATTGATTTTTACAGAGAGGAAGGGAGAGGGAAAGAGAGTTAGAAACATCGATGAGAAAGAAACATCGATCAGCTGTCTCCTGCACACCTCCTACTGGGGATATGCCCACAACCAAGACACATGCCCTCCACCGGAATCGAACCTGGGACCCTTGAGTCCGCAGACCGACGCTCCATCCACTGAGCCAAACTGGTTAGGGCTCAGACAAGATTTTAAAACCTTGCCTGAGGTTAAGGCTGCCCTCCGCTGAAATGACACATGGGAGGGAAGCGCAGGTCACCGATGGCAGAAGAGTGTTTGTGGGGCCTGGCAGTTGAAAGCCATGGCTACACTGCAGCACAGAGTAGCCCAATGCACAATAAGGTACTGCCAACAGCCAGAGTCTGAACCTTCCATGCCCCGCCCAACAAAACCGTGAAATCCCAGTGTTATTTTGGTCCCCAAATTTCATTCTTGTTTATTTCTCAAGATCCCATCCAATGCAGCAAAAGTCACAGTTTTGAAGAAGTCAGTATGCATAGTCCTCTTGAGTTCTAAGCCAAAGAAGACAGACAAACCAGGTATGTTGAGATTATCAGCAGGAATGTGACATAGGCAGGCATCTAGTCACCCAAATACTCATGTCCCACGTTATAAGAATTTCTCCTCCCAGTTGTTAGGAGCTGAGGGCCTGAGTGTTGAAGTAACCCAGTCCAAATGAAGGTAACAGTGGGCCCTTGCATGCCTTACTGCAACAGGATAAGCGAGAGGCTGCCCAGGAGTCAGGGGCACCCCCAGGGTCCCTTTCTTCTCTTGGGAGCCCTGTGAGGTGGACAGATGAGGACCCAAGGACCAGACTGAGAGAAGAGGAAAGGCTAAGAGTGGGAAAGAACTAAATGCAGAGATAGCACAGAAAAAAAACATCTGGTTTTTCGTTGTGTGTGTGTGTGTGTGTGTGTGTGTGTGTGTGTGTGTGTGTGTGTGTTTGGGGGGGTTCCCTCCAGGAAGTCTGCCAGGGAGAGCCTTTGGTAGATGGTTGGGAGGTGGGCTACAGCCTGAAGGGCCTTCTGAGAACATTTTAAACAGCTTGTTTTTTTCTCTGAGAAAATGAGTTCCTTGAGTTATTTTGAGCAGAGAAGTAAGATGATCTGACTTCTGTGTTAAAGGCTCACTCTGCTGCAGTAGATTCTAGAAGGGAGAATAAAAGGAACAGCAGGGTCACCGGCTGGGAGCTGACTGCAGTAATCTAGGCAAGATTTGGGGAGGTTTGGCCTGGCACCAGACAGGACGTGGTGAGAAGGGGTGGGGTTCCAAGTACCCAAATATCTCCTGAATGGCAGTCAGCGGGCTTTTGCAATGGTTGGATGTAGAGTGTGAATGAAGGGCCATCCCCAGGTCTGGAACCCAAGTGATTATAAAAGGGAATGTGGCAATTCCTGAGACAATGAAGACTGAGAGGGACAGTCAGAGGAGATAAGTCAAATGCTGACTTTTTTATAATTGTTCACCATTATTGAATGTATATTAAAGTATATGCATTTTAAATTATTTTTCTAACTGCTATGCTTCACTATTTAATTTTTGCAAATGCATCTTTAATGTCTCAGGCTCGGTGGAAATGCATCTTTAATGTCTCAGGCTCGGTGGAAATAAGGGCAGATTTTCCCAGCCGTCCAACACTTCTAAGAGCAGGTCACCCTCAGCTCTGAGGGTGAGAAACAGCACCTTTTCTTTTATGTCTGGTATTGTCCCTGGAAACTCTGGTATTGTCCCTATCTATAATAATAAAAGCATAATATGCTAATTAGACTGGACAGCTGAATGACCTTCCAGATGTCCTTCTGAACGTCCTTATGGACAACCTTCCAGATGAAGCTGGCGCTGGGAGGGCCGAGGCAAGCCACCGTGGCTGTGAGGGCTGAGCCTTTGGCATGAATTTCATGCATCAGGCCTCTAGTATACTATATTAAAATCATTTTTTGAAAAACTTATAAATGTGAATCTCAAAGTATAAACCACATATTATCATATAATAAATCCTAATACTGTTCTATAAGTTATTCTTTAAAGACCTGAATTAATACACCAATCACCGATAAGCCGTGGAAACACTAACAGTTTAGGAAAAAAGTATTCAAACTTGATAAATTATTTTTGATGTCTTTCTCTAATTGTAACTGATAATCTCATTGAAAATGAACACTGGTTTTGATTGAGGTCATTTCCAAGAGCGTCTTACTCAGATAGTAACCTTTTGTTTAAAGGAATTGTGAAATTATCTTTGAAAATGAAAGGCTTTGCAAGAATGAGCATAAAAAACAACACTATTTTTAGAGTGACCATTTTTTAAGGAGTGGAGAAAATTCAAACAAACAACTAAAATATATCTGGAAATAGAAAGTTATTTCTCTGACCCAGATTAAAAAGTAAAATCTTTCTCCACATTGTGTGATCTGTGCAGATTCATTGTGTCTTTATGATCTTTCACTCCAATATTTAAACATCTTCTTAAACTCAGGAATTTCAGGGAGAAACTATATTTAAATTGTATATAAGCAGGAAAAAAGGAATTTAAAATTATCAAACCTATTCTCATTAACAACATTTTCTTGACTAGATAACATCATTAAAAAATTCAATACTGTAATATTTAATTTATGTTTAAATATTAGTTATATTCCACACTTAATAAAGATTATCAGTCTGATAACTTTCAGTTCCTGCCCATTTACATTTTGAGAAGTTGCTTAATAAAGCTTGTGATTAGATTCTATTTATTGCCAATATATGGCCTTCTTAAAAATTTTGAAGTAATTTCTGTACCATTATTATTTTTTAAAAGATTTTTAATTGATTTTTTTTTAGAGAGAGAGGAAGAGTGAAACAGAGAAAAATCTATGTGAAAGTGAAACAATGATCAGCTGCTCCCTACTGGGGATCAAGCCCACAACTCAGGCATGTGCCCAGACCAGGAATCGAACCAGCAACCTTCAGTGCACAGGACAATGTCCAACAAACTGAATCACACTGGCCAGGGCTATACCATTTTTTTTGTTGTCAAAATTTCCATTTTTATTTTTATTTTTTTAAATAAATCTTTATTGTTCAGATTATTACAGGTGTTCCTCTTTCCCCCCTCATAGCTCCCCTCCACCTGATTCCCCACCCCATGCCCTTACCCCCCGCCACTGTCTTCATCCATAGGTGTAAGATTTTTGTCCAATCTCTTCCCACACCCCTCACACCTACTTCCCCCTGAGAATTGTCAGTCCACTCCCTTTCTAGTATAACTGCTAGAGAGTAAGAGGTGACATGAGCTCACAGTGGTCCAGAGAAGAGTCTTCCTATGAAACAGTACTCTGAGGTCAAGACATTCTTTGATGGAACTGAATGCATTTATATACTCAAGGAAAGAATGCATCAAACACAGAGGGGTTGGTGACCCATGGAAAACATGAGAAAGGGGAGCAGAAGGGACATTGGCAATTCCATCTGCCCCAGGATCAGGGCATTTTACCTTAGAGGCTTCAGGTATTTGGTTCCATGAGTAAAACCATTCTCAATTGTGAGATAAACCCAAAAAGTTATCTCTTTTGCTTTCTCTAAACCCGTTCATCTCAATCACGTTACATGTTTTCTACCTATGCTCTCCTATGAGGAAGTGAGTCATCTGATTCCATCACAATATGTTAATGTAACACAAAAAGGCAGATCTCCTTCAAGCCACCAAGAGGTTTCCTCCTCATTCAGAATGGGTTCAACATTCTTCCAGATCCCTCAAGGCCTTATATGGTCAGCACACCCCTTCCCCAACTTCCCATCCAATTCTGACCTCATCTTCTAGGACTTTGCCTCATTCTGCCATTTCCCTGCTGGCCCTTGAGCTGGTCACAAACTTCTCCCTCAGGTCCTCCCTTGATGTCCTAGAGACACTAATATACTCAACTGTCCTCTGGGATCAAGGCTCAGCGAAGCATTCCCGGAGGACCCTAACAGGTGCCTTCTTCCAGTCACTCTTTCACCCCTTACTCTGATTTATTTTTCCTCATAACCCTCATCACCACTTAAAATATTACGCATTTTTGCATTATTTCCTCTCCCTCTCTCTTTTGATTGTTCTTATATCTAACTTTGTTTTCTACCTTCAATTATTAAAAACAAATTTTTCATTTCCAATATGTCTCATATATTGTCATTTTGATGGGGTTTTCATCTTTATTATTTTATTCTGTGTGACAGTATCACACTTCCAACATTTCTAGAGGTTTCTATCAAACTTTTATATTATGTGAAATGTCACAGCTTGTTCTTCAAAATTGTCTTGTTTATCCTGGCTCTTTAATTGTTCATATCAATCTAAGAATCAGCTTGTCAAATTCCATGAGAATAATATGTGGAAAATTTAATTGGAATTGCATTGCATTTTCACATTATTCTGTTGGAGAGTTTACACCTCTCCAAATTTCTGGATCTTTCTATCTTTGGATATAATTAAATTTATTTAAATTATTAATATCCTATATAATAAAGAGGGAATATGCAAATTGAGCATCACACCATCACAAAGATGGAGGCACCCATAGCCACAAGATGGCGGCACCCAACCCCCTCAGCCCCACCAGAGTGCCACAGTCATTTCAGCCCGGCCTGGGGGGCGGCAGGTGCACAGTGCAGCCACCCAGGGCTGGCCCAAGGTGCAGGCAAGCCTCCGATGGCGGCTGCCCAGCTCTCCAGGGCGGACCTGAGGTGCAGGCAAGCCTCGGATGGTGGCTGCCCATGTGCCCAGGGCCGCCTGAGGCTCAGGTAACCAGGGCCGGCCGAGGCTTGCACTGCCAGCAGTGGCAGCAGCAGAGGTGTGATGGGGCGTTGCTTTCCCCTGATTGCCAGGTTGCCTCCCTCCCCTGAGGGCTCCCAGACTGTGAGAGGGGGCAGGCTGGGCTAAGGCAACCCCCCTCCATGCGCAAATTTTGTGCACTGGGCCTCTAGTCTTTCAATAAAGTATTATGATTTTCTGAGAAAGATCTTTTGCATATCTTATGAGATATATTTTCAGTACCTCATATTTTGGTTGTACTCATAGATAATATATATTCTTAAATAAATGGTTCTCTTTCCTCAGCTTTGGCATCCCAAGAGGACTCTGTAATCACTCATCTATTCCAAATGACCTCAAATCTTGTCTCTGAAGCCCAATAAAGAACCGTGTATCTTTAACTAGGGCTCTGCCCATTGTTAGTCAACTCTAACTTGAGGGAAGTAAAACACACACACACACACACACACACACACACACACGCTCCAAGCCTTCAGTAAAGACTATTGTATACATTCCTTCTTTTAGAACATTGCAATGAGAATTAGAGAACATAATTTCCTTCTGCCACAGAGTTAGACAGGTGGTAGCAAATTGTCAGAGCAAATGTGCAATGATCAGTGTTCCAGGTAGGTCAGCAGAAATGAAGATAGAAGAAACCTCAGGGGGGACTTGGGGAGATACTGATAAGTTCGGGACATGGAGAAGTAGATACAAATGAAAGATTTGTGACAGATATGATTCTTCCGCCCTCCCTAAATACACTACAAAGAGTCACTCTTGAAAAAGATGAGACTGACCCTTAGGTCACCCAGCAAGATGCACTTTCTCCATTCCTCCAAGCAGGCTGATTGGACCCTGATGGAGCAAATTAAATTGTCCATAGACTATTCCCTTGCCAATCATACAAACCGCATTATGTGTTTCTTTCTGATCTAATTTGCAAGCCCCTCCATCCATGCATTAGGCATTACTTCTCTCAATAGCTCATTTCTCTCACTTGCTGAAGATGTTTTATCTAGCTCTCAGTCTTCAGCTCCAATCTCTTGGGTGACTCCAGTGTTGATACAACTGGCCAGTCCAGTATCTGACCGGCAGGGTCTTTCTCTGTTGATTCCAATCTCCTGCTCTTCCTTTCCTCCTTATTGTCTCAAACTTTGTCATGTCCACTCCACCAAAAGTCCTGATTTGTGTATTCTCTCTGTTCATAACCTGGTTTCCTCCACATTACTGAACTAATTGCCCTGTACCTGCTCAATTAAATATTTTGAAAAATAGTTTGTGCCGCTTTTACTTTCATAACCCTTTATACCAATCTTTACCAACACTTTTTACTTGTAGTTTTCCTTTCTAAATGTGTCTTAAATCTGTCCATAATTCTATTCCTGGAAACTTTCATAACCAAATACATAATACTAAAACTGACCAGCAAATTGCTGATAGCATTCAAATATTTTATGCATATTTTTCCAAAAATATCTTAAAATGCAAATTTTATGTATCTGTCAAGAGAGATAATTAATGTTGAATAATCAATATCAATAGAAAAGTATCAAAAAGCCTAGGCTGGAGTTGAAAATTGTTTAATTGGAAATGTTAGTAAATAAACAATTACAGCAGATGAAAGTACAATTGGTTTGTGTTTCCTCTATAACCAGATGGGTTAAGAAATGAATAAGAGCTTGGATTTTTAAACTCTGACTGTAGTTATGTTAAG
This sequence comes from Ia io, assembly GCA_025583905.1. Classification (NCBI taxonomy): domain Eukaryota; kingdom Metazoa; phylum Chordata; class Mammalia; order Chiroptera; family Vespertilionidae; genus Ia; species Ia io. The sequence continues at coordinate 810,791 of JAJQQW010000019.1, read as the reverse complement.
CATTGGAATAGAGAAGTTAAATCACCAGAGAGGTTTGGCAGAGAGGCAAAGCCAGATGAGGACTGATAAATATCTCTGGATTTGACAAACAATAAGATATTGGTGCTTTTGGAGAGAACAAAAATCCTAAAGAGTGAGTCAGAGACCAGCTTGCTAAGGGTTGAGAAAAATGGAAGGTGATGAAGCCAAGGTAAGCATCCCAATGGTTACTGCAAAGAGCATGAAACTAGGGAGAAGATATATATCAGGAGGCGAGGTTCGATGGGGGTCTTCCGCCTTCTTCCAGAGGAGTTCCAAGTAAAAGGAGCCACTGCAGGGACCACACGCCTCTCCCTCTGCTGCGCCCCCCCTGCCTCTGATCCACTCCACACAATGATGTGCAGCCTGAGCCGCAGAACACATGGAAATGAAAAGAGAATATGTTTTAGGATATCTCAGGGAAAATCAAAAGTTTAAAAGATTTGAAGCTTTTATCAGACTGTCAGTTTCTGGAGGATCATAATGCATCTGATTTTATGTTTTTTAAGACTGCAATTCCTTTTGAAATAAACAATCAGAAAAATTGATTATATGATTGCTCATGATTAATTAGCAAATATCTGCTGAGCAGCTACTACACTCTTGGCACTGTCAAATACTCTGCAATGAAGAATAAATGTTATATAATTCCTGCCTTCACAGACAAGGGCAAAAGCATGCGATTAGTTTTACAACAGAAGAAGAATTTAATGCAATTTAGATAAGGATAAGTGATTTTACAGGCTGGCAATCAAGCTGATTAATTTACAAAATGACAAAATGTTCAGGTTACATTTTAAAATGACAGTTTGAAAAGAATTAAATTAAAAATAATTTGTTAAACTCCCTCAACTACTTAATGATACAAACTCTCGGTAAACACTTCTTGCTTCATCACTAGTTTGCTTAAAGAAAACTGGAGTTTACAACAATAAAAACAAAGACAAATGCACAGAATGCTTCAGAATGTGGTCTCAGTAATTGAAATTATGCAATTAGTTTTAATTCAATCAAAATATAATATTTAATGCATTTTATCAAATGTAAGTCTCATTTGACAAGTCCCCAAAAATGCAAGTCACTGAATAATATGCAGAGTTTAGCTAACAGCAGTGAAACTATCTAAATAAGACCAATAACAGTATTTCATTTGATGTACCCAATACCTAAAATGTAAACAAGGAAATAAAATTAAGTCAAGTAAAAAGCACAGAGTTATTTTTTTCCATTCTACACCATATATTTGTTTAGAAGAGATCATTTTTATGGGCTATAATTTCCTTTAGACATAAGCACTTCTGAAAGTGAGATAGTTATCCAAATTGTCAATTGCATTCCATAGAATATGATACAGAACAACACTCAAGCAATTTTTGTACAAATCAGAGCACCACAAAAATAAAAGGTACCCTCCAATTGTTCAAAACAGACTCACATTTCATTTAACAAATGCCAAGAGAACTCTTTCTGTGGTATTTTTAAATTTTAATAGACATGCTAGAGAAAATTCATAAGATTCTCCAATCATGTGGCCTCTGCTTAATTCAACATTAGGACATATTTGTTACCTATAAATGCATAGGGTCTTTCTGAAAGGGTTTCTGAGATTGGTCCATTCCTTGGGATTTAAAGAACACAATTAGTTTACTACATCGTATATAATACAAGGGTAATATGCAAATAGACCAAACAGCAGAACAACTGAATAACCATTCAAAGCGTAATATGCTAATGATATGCTAAGGCTGCTCAACCTCTCGCTATGATGTGCACTGACCACCAGGGTGCAGATGCTTCAACCAGTAGGTTAGCTTGCTGCTGGGGTCCAGCCAATTGGGACTGAGCGAGATGGGCCAGACACACCCTGGAGTCCTCCCATGGTCCCTCCCCGGCCGGATCGTACACTGGTGGGGTCCCTCAGCTGGCCTGTGCCTTCTTGCAATCTGAGACCCCTCGGGAGATGTCGGAGAACCAGTTTCAGCCTGATCCCACAGGCCACCCGCCTTGGGAGGGCGCCAGACACAGAGCTCATGGCTGCTGAGTGCTGCTGGGGCAGCATGAGTCTCTCCTAATTGGGACTGATTGTGTGCAAGCCTGCGGCAGGCACAGTGAGGCCGGGATGAGAGGGAGTGACAGGTAGGAGCTGCAGGTGGCATTGGACTGTGGGTTTTGGCCCAATCTCTACAGGCCACCCAGAGGGACCCCACCCATGCATGAATCCGTGCACCGAGCCTCTAGTTTACATATAATGGGGCATTTTTGGTTGATGCAAAATGTGAGGTCTGGTAGAGAAAACCAACTAAGACCAGAGATAATATCCAGTTTGCTGGTTGAGTACCTAAGCATTGATTACCTAAAGTAAGTGTAAATTACTAAGATAATCAGTGATGATACAAAATAACTTTATGTTCCTCCCAAGTGGTTCTACTCCCATTGTCTCAAAGTACACAAACCATCCAAAGACACGACTCACAACCCCTTTATCACAATGCCATCCTACATATTCTGATGCAAGGAACTTTTTTTGTCCTCACTCTAATAATGATGGGTGCTTACTTTTGGGGCTCATACCATTTATACTGTCATGTGCTTATTGACTACCCTCTTCCTGGAGTGTGCTTATAACATTGACAAAACAGACACAAGTTCCTATTCTCATGGTGTTTATATTATAGTGGGGAAGACAAACAATAAACAATATAATTAAATAGATTACAGACTATAATAATAAAAGTGTAATATGCAAACCGACCGAACAGCAGAATGACCATCTGGACCACCTTCCGGATGACCATGCTATGACACACACTGGTGCCAGGCCAGCCAAGGCAGGTGTGATGTGATTGGTTGGGAGACCCCACCATCACCCCACTATCGCCCCACAGAGAGAGGCCCAGGCCACCCTCTGCACAGCGATCAACCCCAGAGCCCCAGCTGGGTGGGCGGGGCCTCCCTCTGCTGGGCAATCAGTTGTGGAGCCCCGGGATTGATCGCCCCAAAGAGGGAGGCCCAGGCTACCCAGCCAACAGCACTGCGGCGGGTGGGTGGGGCCTCCCTCTGCACAGAGATTGATTGCTGAACCCTAGCTGGGTGGGCAGGGCCTCCCTCTGCAGGGTTTTTGATCTGGGGGGCCCTATGATTGATCGCCCCACAGAATGAGGCCCAGGCCAGCCAAGAGATTGCACCCCATGCCTGTGGCCGGCAGAGAAAGTGACCAGTGGTGGAGGATAGGGGACCAGCGCTGCACAGATGGCAAGCAATGGCAGCAGTGGGGTCAGGGCCAGCTGCCAGCAGCTGGGGGAAGGAAAGCCCCAATAGGCCCTGATCACTGCTGACCAGGCCTAGGGACCCTACCCGAGGGGTCCTGGATTGCGAGAGGGCGTAGACCAGGCTGAGGGACATCCCCCATGCATGAATTTCATGCACCAGGCATCTATTATTAAATGATGGGAGGTGTTACAAAGGAGGACTAGAAAGTATTGGGAGGGGAACTGCCATCTGCCATTTTGATAAGTAGATTACAGAAACCCCTAAAGAGAAAGTGACATATGAACAAAGACCTCAAGGAAGTCAGGCACCAGCTGTACAGCCTATAGGTCCAAAGATGTTCCCCAAAAGGCAGTATCAATTTCATAGTTTGGGTGGTGGGAGCATGTCTCCTGTTCCAAGAACAGTAAGAAAGTCCTGAGCTCATGTGACCTGGGCTGAGAAAGCAAGGGAGACAGTACAGAAAGAACAAGGTCAGAGAGCAAAAGGCATACCCATCTACAAGGGTACGGACTTGTAGATGGAGGTGAGACAATAACTCAACAAGATCAATCCAGGTGCTGTATTCAGAAATAATCTGAATGGAAAAAGAAAAAGACAGGGAAGCTTTGGCTTGTAGAATATCAGATGAATTTTATTGGACTCCTGATTTGTTGAGCACTTATGAATTAATTATCTCAACATTCACAGTTAGTATTTAATAATTGCTTTATATTTATTACCTGGCTAATACAACTGAAATTTGAAATATATACTAATATTAAAGGGAAGAAGAATATGATGCCCAAAATATGCCTCTCTGGCATAAAGATTATCTTGAGCTGGCTTTTTTTAAAGAACCGCAGACACAGGAGACACTCTGAAAATGAGTAGAGGTTACCCCTTCTTAAGAGATTTATATTTATCAGTGAAATCTCTATTTGTAAGGGTGTCTCCATCTCTTGTAACTGGGATAGAAGAATGACTGAATCTCTAGAAACTCTTGTCAAGGGATAAAGCAGAGACTTGAATCTGCAAAACAACCTTATCATTGTTACTATGCTTTTCCTGATAGCCTCTTACAACTGGCTCCCCCACCCACAACATCTTATTTTTCCTTTAGCTAAAGATAGTATTTAAGGTGGGATCTTGGGCCATTTAAAGAAGTTACTCCATTTTCCTGGGTGTTTACCAGTATATGGGAGGTATACAGGCAATTAAACTTCCATTTGTTTTTCTCCTTTAATTATGTATTTTATTACATCAGGGGTGCCCTCAACCAAAAACCTAGGGTAGATGGAAAATTATTTTTCCTCCCATACAATAACAACCCATTTTCCAGAAGTGGAATTTTAAACCAGGCCACCTACCTCCATTACACTTACTCAACATCCTTCCCCAACCTTCACTCACCACTGAGGAGTGGGGCAAAAATTGACCTTGAGGTGAGCAACACAAAGAGAAATTTTCAAGGTGTGTTATTTTATCAGGGCATAATTATTTTTTATAACTAATCATTGAATTTTTAACATTAACTTCTTGTTTCTTCCACTTGTAAGTTCAACATTTTGCTTCTGTAGGCTTCAAGTCTCCTAAGGAGAAGCTAAGTTTTTAACAGTCTTAAAATATTAACTAGAAGAATATTGCAGATTGGGCCCTGGCCAGGTAGCTCAGTTGGTTAGAGCATCATCCTGATATGCCAAGGTTGAAGGCAAATACAAGAATCAAGCAATGAACAACAAAATCGATGTTTCTCTTTCTCACTCACTATCTCTATTTCTCTCTCAAATCAATAAATTAAAAAATATATATGTAATAATAATATTGCACATGGAGAGGCATTCTGACAATTCTCGGGGGAAAGGTGTGTGGGGGGTGCGGGAAGAGACTGGACAAAAATTGTACACCTATGGATGAGGACAGTGGTGGGGGGTAAGGGCAGAGGGTGGGGTGGGAACCAGGTGGAGGGGAGCTATGGAGGGAAAAAGAGGAACAATTGTAATAATCTGAACAATTAAAAAATAAAAAATAAAAGAATATTGCACATGGAGACGTATTCCTAAACAATGAGCTGAGACAAAAAAAAAAGAAAAGAAATAAAAAAGAAACATTACTGAAAACCTTAGGTCATTAAAGTATATTTTGCCTCAGTGAAAAATAACAGATTACTGGAAAAATCAAAGAAAGATAACATAGTTCATGCCAATGCTGTCTGTAGATGAGACTCTAATAATAGGTGTAATCTCCTTGGGCCTTGAGCCTCTGGTATGCTTAATTCCCCTCAAATTTTTAAAGCACAGACTTCTCACCTAGCAGAGTGCCCAGCATTTAGTCGGCACTCAACCGACAGCTTTTAACTGTCTAATGAATGAAGAAATGAAAAAATGAATTATTATGATCAGACAATCCCAAACTATACTCAGCCCCATAAGTAGAAGAGGTTTTACATTCAATCCTTGTTAATATTTTAAAAGAAAAATGCAATATCCAAAAAATCAGAATTTCCCAACCTTAAAATTCTGCATCTATTTGTGAATATTGCCTATAGAGCGGGTTGCATAAAGCTTTTTGAAGTTGGTGGAGAGAAGGGACAAAGATGCCCCAGGAAGCCTGAAGAAGGTGAATGACAACAGTGGCAACAACCACAGAACAGCAAGTGGGTGATGTCCCCTCAGTGCCTGTGATGTGCTGACATGGCATTAGTGAGTTATCTGATTCACCTCTTCATCACTTCATCCTACAAGGGGAGAATAACGAAGCAGCTACTGAAGTTAGGGGAGGAAGCCAAAATTTCAGCACCATTGCTAGTTCTCTAGGTGAGCTGAGAAACTAGCCAGAACCCTGCCTCTGCGCCTCTGTTTCCTTTCTGCACAAAAGTGATAACAATAGTATCTACCACGGAGGCCTATCTTTAGGGTTAAATAAATGTGTTACTAGATGTAATGCACTAAAAATTGTGCCTGGCAATTGCTTTACTAATATTAGCCATTTTAAACTTCCACTTTTAAGATTCAATAAATTGAGTAAATTGAGTCTGTCTCTCTCCTAAGCTCTGACTGTACTACAATCTATATATGTAAAAGCCTAAGCAACTGAACGACCAAATGACTGGTTGACCGGTTGCTATGATGCACACTGACCACCAGGGGGCAAATGTTCAGTGCAGGAGCTGCCCCCTGGTGGTCAGTATGTTCTCACAGTCTAACTCCTGCAGCAGGACAACCTTCCGCAGTCCCTCCCCGCAACCAGATGGCCTCCCTGATCAGCCCTGATTGCCGGCCAGGCCGAGGGACCCCACCCATGCACGAATTCGTGCACCTGGCCTCTAGTCCAATTATAAAATGATGCCAGGTATCCAAAATCAGAGTGGGTATAAGGAAAATGCTTACATGGTGTTTAGACAGCTCACATCAGAACCCTTCAGAGAATGAAGCTTAGCACCAGCTTTCTTCATTCTCCAGAAATTGGAAATATATAACTATGTCATATATTTCATGCATAATATATGCTATATCTATAATACATACTGTAATGTTATATAGTATCATAATAATAAAAGGCCAATGGATGTAACAACCAAAATGACCAAATGAACAGTCACCAGGAAGTGCATGGAGCACCTCTTGGTCCCTCCCCCGCAGACCACAGGCTCCTATCACAGCAACACTGGTGGCCAGTGGGTGGCAGGGCGGCAGGCAAGTGGGCACAGTGAGGGGGCACAGTGAGGTTATTTCGTCTCCGGCCCGGGGGTGGACCAGAGGTGTAATGACCTCACTGCCGCTTCAGCGGCTATGGATCAGGCCCAAGATAGGTCTGGAGAGAGAGGGTGGTGGGTCATGTGGGGAGTCTGAGGGCCTCAAGGAAGTGCCACTTGAAGAGCCAGAGACAGCTAATGGCTGCCTAGGAGGCAAAGCTTTTGAAGCTGACTGGCATAGAAACTGACCAATCAGAACCAAATCTGGGTGAAATGTGATGAGCCAATGGCTGCTTAGGAGGCAGAACTTTTGATGCTGACTGGCATAGAAACCAACCAATCAGAACCTAATCTGGGTGAACTGCGAAGGCAGAACCTAAGGTGGGGGCTGAGGAGGAGTTTTAAGGGCAATAGCTGTTTGGTGTAAGTTGTGAGAAAGTGGTTCAATTTTTTAATAACCATTTTGGCAGGATAGTGCATATGGCTGGCTATCAGTCCAGATATACAGGTTATGTATTTTTGTGCCAAAAGCATCTCCTCCTGCTGAAAAAGGCTTTTCTGTCTCACTTAAGCAATCTTATCCTATATAATCTATCTATACTAATAAAAAGGTAATATGCTAATTATCCAGGGTCAACCGACCATCTTCTGGACATCCAACTTTCTTCTGGACAAAGCCATGGTGGTGGGGGCTGAGGCAGAGGCAATTAGGAGCAAGATCAGGCTGGCAGAGCGTTAGGGGTGAGATCAGGCTGGCAGAGGGTTAGGGGCAATCAGGCTGGCAGGGGAGGGCAGTTGGGGGCAACCAGGTCAACAAGGGAGGGTAGTTGGGGGTGACCAGGCCTGCAGGGGAGGGCAGTTGAGGAATAAGGCAGGCAGGCAGGTGAATGATTAGGAGCCAGTGGTCTTGGATTGTGAGAGGGATATCTGACTGCGGGGCAGTCAGACATCCCCTGAGGAGTTCCAGATTGGAGAGGGTGCAGCCAGGCTGAGGGACACCCCCCTCCCATGCACAAATTTTGTGCACCAGGCCTCTAGTATAATTATAACATATAACAATACATAGAAAAAACATACAGAAAAAATAGATACTTTTGCTAAGTTTAAGAAGAATGGTTCAGACAAAGTAATGTTGTCCAGAAACCAGCAGCTCATTAAAAGCAAAGCTACTAGGTGTTCTAAGTCATGCATACCAGTACAATATTAAGTAAGAAATAAACAGGGAAATGAGAAAAACCCAAGAGAAAGGTGATGGGATTCATGATGCTTGAACTCACTGTGACCAGCAAGGTGATTCTGAAAGGAAACAACACATGACCCGGGCAAGGACAAATATAAAGTAAAAATGAGAAGCTTGATTATCCCTGTTGAAAAGAAATGAACAGACTTCTACCCCCCTTTTTTTCTTATTGTGTTTAATTTAAAGATTTTGTAAATACCTTTTCTCATCTTCAAAATACATATTAATTTTTCTGAAACTAGATAGGCCTTTTCTCAGGTTTAAGATCCAAGAGTCTCTCTCAAGGACCTGGGGGCCATCTCTTTGAACTGCAGACATCAAAGGAGACAGCACCCACATCCCAGTCTCTGGGGTGGGGGAGACGCTGACTCTGTTAGGCACCTGGTTCCAATGCAAAACTAACTCCTGACAAGGATGTGAGACATTTGACTATCATTACTAAATCAACAAAAAGCAAGTTTTGGAGGAGAATGTGGAGAAAAGGGAGCCCTTCTGCACTGTTGGAATCCAGATTGGTGTAGCCACTATAAAAAAATAGTATAGAAGTTCCTCAAAATATGGAACTGCCTTATGACCCAGTAATTCCACTTCTGGGTATTTATCCAAAGAAATTCAAAACACTAATTTTTAAAAATGTAAGCATCCCATGTTCATTGCAGTGTTGCTTAAAATAACCAAGATATGAAAACAATCAAAGTGTCTGCCAATAGATGACTGGATAAAGAAGATACAGTATCCTCTCTAATAAAATGGTAATATGCAAATTAACCATCATTCTGCTACATAAACCACGCCCACCAGCCAAGCCACGCCCACCAGCCACTCAGGGCGAGTATGCAAATTAACCCCAGCCAAGATAGCTACAGCCACAGAAAGCAAGGTTTCCAAGGTAACAGAGCAAGCCAAGCTTTCCATAGCCATTGCAGGCCTAAGCCTCCACTCAAGCTACAAAGTTTCAATTCTAGAAGGTAAACAAATTCAAACAGAAATGCGGGCAGAACGGAGCTTGAGAGAGCAAGCCAGGGCTGCCGGCGGCAACAGGGGAAGCAAAGCTTTCCACACACCCTGGCCAGGCTCACCCGCTTAAGGCTACAAAGTTTCAATTGTAGAAGGAGAATTAACTGCCACAGAAATGGCTGCTGCCCCGGAGGGAGCAGCAGGCTTGGCTCCGCTCCAGGCTACAAAGTTTCAATTGTAGAAGGAAAATAAATTCCAGATACCAGGGCCTCTGCTTGGGTCGCCAGGGGGTGTGGCCGGCCTGCAAACCACCACAGGCCCCTCGCCCAGGCCGCCCCACGCCCCAAGGGAACCCCACCCTGATCCGGGACACCCTTCAGGGCAAACCAGCTGGCACCCACCCGTGCACCAGGCCTCTATCCTATATAATAAAAGAGTAATATACAGATTGACCACCACTCCAACATACAATATGTCTTCCCCCATGTGGTCAAAGATCCTGCCCCCATGTGAACACAAGATGGCCACCACAAGATGGCCAGCAGGAGAGGGCAGTTGTGAGGGACCAGGCCTGCAAGGGAGGGCAGTTGAGAGGGCCAGGCTTGCAAGGGAGGGCAGTTGGAGGTGATCAACCCTGCAGGAGAGGGCAGTTAGGGGTGACCAGGCTGGCAGAGGAGGGAAGTTGGGGGCAAATAGGCTGGCAGGGGAGCAGTTAATCATCAACCAGGCTGGCAGCAGAGTGGTTAGGGGGTGATCAGGCTGGCAGGCAGAAGCGGTTAGGGGCAAACAGGAAGGCAGGCTGCAATCAGTTGGGAGCCAGCAGTCCTGGACTGTGAGAGGGATGTCCGACTTCCCGTTTAGGCCCGATCCTGGAGGATCGGGCCTAAACGGGAAGTCGGACATCCCTCCAGGAGCCCCAGATTGGAGAGGGTACAGGCAGGGCTGAGGGACAACCCCCCTCCATGCACGAATTTTGTGCACCGGGCTTCTAGTATATATATAAAGGAATACTACTTGGCTATAAAAAAGAATGAAATCTTAACATTTGTGACAATAAGTCAGATAGAGAAACACAAACACCATATGATTTCACTTATTTGTGGAATCTAAAAAATAAATAAATAAAACACAAAAGAAACAGACTCATAGATACAGAGAACAGAGTGATGTTTGCCAGATGGGAGGGGGTTGTGGGGGAAATGGGTGGAAAGGTGAAGGGATTGAGAAGTACAAATTGATAGTTACAGAATAGTCAGGGGGATGTAAAGTACAGCATAGGGAAAATAATCAATAATATTGTAATAACCATACTAGTATATGGTGCCAGGTGGGTACTAGACTTACTGGGGGAAATCATAATAATAAAAGGCCAAGAGGCATCATGACCAAAATGACCAAACGATCGGTCACCATGAGGTGCATGGAGCACCTCTTGGGCCCTCCCCGACGGCCCACAGGCTCCAATTGCAGTAAGGTTGGCACCTGGTGGGCAGGTAGGCGCAGTGAGATGGTTATGGTGAGGTGGGCGTGGCTGTGAGCAGGGCTGTAAGCACGGCTGTGAGCACAGCAGGCGGGTGGGTAGGGCATGAGCACAGTGGAACAGCAAGCGGGCAGGCAGGCAGCAGGTGGGTGGGCAGGGTGCGAGCGCGAAGGAGTGTCGGGCAGGTGGGCGGGGCATGCATGGATGGGCGGGGCCATTCAATATCATGCACTGAGCCTCTAGTTACTTCAAGATATACATAAATGTGTAATCACTATGTTGTGCACATAAAACCAATATAATATTGATGCCTATTGTAATTGAAAAAAATTACTGCCAAAAAAAAAAAAGATGTGAGAAGTTTATTTTTCCTCTGGATAAACAGTTAACAAACATAGTCACCTCGATTACCAGGCAAAGCTAGGGTGAACTAGGCATGATAAGGGAGCCATCCAAGCCTGCTGTGGACCAATCCTTGCTCATCTTGAGAACATGAATGGGATAGGTGTATCTGTTTGGCTATACAAAAGGGTGATGATTCTTTCTGTCTTTGTAATCTCTTAGCAATTACTTATGATTTCAGATTTGATGCTTACTTAACCAAAAACTGTGTTGTTGTTTTTTTTCTCTGCTACCTCTATGGAGACCTTTCCTAGATTGAGAGAAGATTTTGGTTTTAATTTTATTTTCCCAACAACACCAGTTAACTGAAAACACCTTCATTCACAACTGATCTTTGGTGCAGCAGGAAGAGTCCTACTTATTATGCAGGGATTGTTTCAAGTCCTTGATTATGTATTTGGCCTATATAAACTACTGGACACCCAGTGCATGAAATTCGTGCATGGGGGGGGGGGGGATGTCCCTCAGCCCAGCCTGCACCCTATCCAATCTGGGACCCCTCAAGGGATGTCCAACTGCCTGTTTAGGCCTGATCCCAATTCCACCTGCCCTCCCCTGCAGGCCTGGTCCTCCCCAACTGCTCTCCCCTGCAGGCCTGGGTCCCCCACAACTGCCCTTCCCTGTAGGCCTGGTTGCCCCCAACTTCCCTCCTCTGCCAGCCTGGTCACCCCTAAATGCCCTCCCCTACAGGCTTGATCACCCCCAACTGCCCTCCCTTGTAGGCCTGGTCCTTCCCAACTGCCCTCCTCTGCTGGCCTGATCACCCCCAACTGCCCTCCCTTGCAGGCCTGGTCCCTCCCAATTGCCCTCCCCTGCTGGCCATCTTGTGGCAGCCATCTTGTGTCCACATGGGGGAAGCCATCTTGTGTGTTGGAGTGATGGTCAATTTGCATATTACTCTTTTATTAGATAGGATAGAGGCCTGGTGCATTGGTGGGGGCCGGCTGGTTTGACCTAAGGTTGTCCCAGATCAGGGTGGGGGTTCCCCTGGGGCATGGGGTGGCCTGGGTGAGGGGCCTGTGGTGGTTTGCAGGCTGGCCACGCCCCCCAGCAACCCAAACAGAGGCCCTGGTATCTGGGATTTATTTATCTTCTATAATTAAAACATTGTAGCCTTGAGCAGAGGCCTGGGCTGGCCAGAAAGCTTGGCTTCCTCCATCGCCGGGGAAACCCAAGCCTCCTACTTGCTCCGTGGCTGCAGCCATTTTTGTTGGGATTTATTTATCTTCTATAATTGAAACTTTGTAGCCTTGAGTGGAGGCCAGGGCTGGCCAGGGTGTGTGGGAAGCTTGGCTTCCTCCATTGCCAGGGAAACCCAAGCTTCCTGCTCACTCAGTGGCTGTAGCCATCGTGGTTGGGTTAATTTGCATACTCACTCCTGATTGGCTGGTGGGTGTGGCTTGTGGACGTAGCAGTGGTACAGTCAATTTGCTTGTTTCTCTTTTATTAGTGTAGATGACCAGTAATAACTGGTTCCTCTCAGTGTTCACCATGATCTCATACTGTTGACCGTGACCTCCCAGGGGATTTATGGAACAACCATGGTGGTGACATCTTCCATAGTACTAACAAGACAACCAACATTGACAAAGAGGCTTTTGCAGCTTTTTTCAGAATCAAGAGGGAAAATTTGTCTGTTACATTAGCAGCGAGTTTAATGCCATGAGTCACATTGAGACAAATGGGATCATATGAAGTACATAGGAGGTAAGGCTAAAATCCACAGGACAAAAGAGAGCATTTCTTTTGAATACGATGATATGAAAACAAAGTGTCCACCAATAGATGACTGGACAAAGAAGATGCAGTATATATATACCAAGGAATACTTTGTGATAAACCTATGAGCACCTAGGTAGTATCAGAGGGAAATGCCAGGCAAGCATCTGATGAACAGTCAACGTTTTCTAGTGCTTTTTGCCACCGAGAGATCATGAGCTACAGGAATCAGGAACTATTGTCTAATTCAAAATCTTTAGATGAAATAATATAACATATTCCTCTTCAGTTAGAGATTAAAGCCAGGTTCTGCACAAGGTAGAATCATTTTCTAAGAAGCAGGAAATGTTTCCACTGCGTCGTGAGTCCGTGTGTGTGTCCCTTTTAACTCACAGGCACCGCACTCTTCGGGCTCCCGGGGACCTCGAGTGTCTGTGTCTCCAGCAAACACCCGGATCCTGGATCTGCCAGCGAATCCCGATCACCGGGCAGGCCAAACACGCTGAGAAAGGAAGATGCCTGGTGCTCAGTCACTACATGTCCTGATGGGAAGAGAGGATTTTATTCCGTTTAATTCTCACCAAACAAAATGGGATAGAGATTGTTCTTTTCATTGTCGTTTATTTCGAAGCTGAAGCCACAATTCAGCTTTTTATCTATAAGGAAAGTTCAGGTCTCACCAAGGGATGTGAGCACTAGGAAGTGTGTGATTTCGGCCTCACTTGCTTAAAGGAAGTTGCTTGACCTGGATGGCTTCCTGTCACTTTCCTTACCTCTGAGACCAGAAAACTAGGCCAGTGGTGATGAATGGATGACAAACTAAGAAAGACAACCTAGGTCTCCGTGATCGTGTGAGGTAGACACGCCCACCACCCTGATGTGCAGACATTTAGATGAGCGGGAAGTGTCCTTTCATCATATTTAAGCCACTGTATTTTATTCTAATCTTTTCATTACAGCTACTGACCCTTCACCTTCCCAATTAACACAAGTGGTTTTGTGCCTGGATGACCTGGCTCTCTGGCACTGGCTCTGAACTTGAGGAATTCTAATGGATGTGTCAGGAACTTTATGCTTAGCGCTTATTTTCCGTGGACTGAATTGCCTGCAGTTTCAATATTTTGTCCATCATAAACTGCTGTGTCTTTTTTCATCTATAATAAAAAAAGCATAACATGCTAATTAGACTGGACGTCCTTCCGGATGTCCTTTTGAATGACCTTCCAGACGAAGCCAGGGCTGCTAGGGAAGCTGGGTCCCGGGTGCCTGCCCGCGGCCAGAGGGAAGCCCAGGTTTTGGGTGCCAAAGGGAAGCCAGTGCTGGCAGCCAGGGGAAGGAGGGCCTACTCTTGCACGAATTTCGTGCATTGGGCCTCTAGTTGATTTATAATTGCAAATGGAGGGAATATCACCACAGATTGCCCAAATCTATATCTCTTACAGCAAATCTCCCCCCAAAATTCAGCATTTCTCTGTATGATTCTAAAAATGTTAAGATCCAAATCCTATTGCTTTTGGTTTCAAACAATTATCTTGAATTCTTTCAAGAAATCTGTTTAGCAAGCAGGAATTATGTATATAGTTTTACATATTTTGCATATCTATGTAGTAACATAGGTATGAAGTTAAGAGAAATGTTTTCAAAGGTTCAGCCTTAAATCTTCAAGTAAGCAAATTTACACATACTGCATATACAAGAGAGGAATATATATAAAATAAAAGGAATGTATATATATATATATATAGAGAGAGAGAGAGAGAGAGAGAGAGAGAAAGAGAATAAACATTCAGTATAATTTTTATAGGCACTCTTAAAAACCTACCCAGAAGCCACTTTGTATTCTGATGTAGAATTGAAAATTTTCAACACACACATGAAATTATCACTCTTCTCTAATGACTAATGGCTCCAAACTCCTACCTTGACAACCATACCATTCAGTTACAATGTTATTTATAGAATTCTCCTATTAAGTATGACCTGGCTAAGCAAGTCACACAATAACAAAATAAACTGTATTAAGGAATGAGACCAAAGAGAGATAATGTTGCTGTTGACAGGGAACCTGGGTAGAATATGGGGGCCAACTGAGGCAAAGCAGATGAGTGTCCAGATTCAAAGAGAGGCTTTGATTACTTAAATAGTCCCTCAAAATGCATACAAAGCAATTGATGTGCAAAAGCATTAAGAAGGGAAATACAGGCTGAATGGATACTCAAGTCACATTTTGCCTGCTCCCAGGGTTTCCACATCACAAGCTTCCAAGATCTCTGCTCTGGACAAGCACTATATAAGATCTATAGCTGACCTCAGCTCCCGTGTTTATTCTCCTGCAATAATCACTTCTTAGAGGGAAGGGTGATCTTAAGGGAGAGATTGTAGCTAAAGAGATTTCATCCAGGAAATCCAGGAAGGATCACTCTTTATAAGGTTAGGAGTTCATCTCTGCCACATACAGTGTCTCCTGGGCAGGACAGTCCTCAGGCTATGAGTGTTCTCATTGCCCTGATTTATCTCTACTTGCAGGTTACATGAAATTGTTCTATTCAAGACCATCTCAGATGTCTTACAGGTGAAATCTTATTTTCCAATTTTCCTGAATTAACCTATAGTTGAGATGCGAAAAGAATAAATAAGGATGTGCTTGGAGAGGGTTACAGCGATATCAAGCTAAGACAGATGCTTTGGAAGACTTCAGCCCTAAATCTTCAAATAAGCAAAGACTACCTCCACAGGGAGGCTTCCCTTCGTTAAATTTTAATCATCAGAAGAGGCATACAGACAGCTGGGAGGAGAGGGGAACAGGGGTTTACATTTTTGGACACTTACCAGATGTCACGTATTCTTCACATCGTTTCAAATGTGTCACCACCCTTTACCCTTTCTTTCTTAGGGACTGTTCTTGCTTTTGATGACTTTGACAACCCTGAGGAGTCCTGGTCTGCTACATTACAGAATGACTCCAGAGGTTTTTCTCATGCTTGGGCTGTGGCGGAGGGCCACCCCCTACACCAGAACAAGGTTGCATACTATCAACAAGACTCACACTGTCCCTGTGAACCTTGACCTCCGGGCTGAGTCTGTTTGTAGGTTTTCCCCACTGCCCTTTCCTACTGCACTCTTTCGAAGGAAGACAGCACGTGCAGCTTGTGGGGGATACTCTCTCCCTCCTGGAGCACAGTGTGTCTACAGAAATTATTTGGAATTAATCCATTGGGACAGTTGTCCATTCACGTTCATTTAGTTATAGATTCAATCACTTAATTATATCAGTGTAGACTTGTGGATATTTATGCCCTGTGCCATAATCAAATCATATGTTATTTTCTTGCTCAAATGTTTCCATTTTGGGACATTGGGAGCTCTTTCAGTTGATTTTGAGTGCCGTTGAGTTAACCTGACCATGTGTGATAGAGTGTTTGGGGTTTGTTTTCTTTTCCTTTTCTCACTTCCTTACCTTCTAGCCCTGTAAGATGCTCCCAGATCCTGTGTACGCCCTGCCCCAGCCCTAAAATCAGCCACTTCTCCAAAGAGTCCTGGTTCCCTTTACCAGAGAACAGCCTTAGGTGCTCCGGGTGCTCTATGGGGACTGGTCACCTCAGAAACAATGTGATCCCCTTCACTCAGGCCCTGAGAGCTTCTGGGCCCATCAGTGCTTCGGATTCTCTGCCCACCCCTGAAACATTAGTGTTTTCCCACAATCCCTGCACTTCCCATTCTACATGTCATTTAAGGAATGTTGTCCATTTTCATGTCTTACTTTACCACCTGTTTCTGCTGGCTCCCAAGCTACCCCTGACCTTTAACCCTAACTGGAAACTCCACCTGCATGATGAACATAAATAATTAAATTCCACAGGAGCTCAAACCAGACATCCTGAAACAGAATCCACCATCTTTGCCTCCCAAAATCGTTTACATTTCTCACTGCCATTGAAACCATGCTGTCCACCCAGCCAAGTCCCCAGTCACTGCCGTCATTCCAGTCTCTTCTATGTCCCCCATCCTCCTCCTCAATTGTCAAGCCCTGGTGTTTGAGTTCCTCGGAGACTGTCAAGTCCACCCCGCTGTGGCCTCACCTCCCTGGCTCCGCCTGGCGTGGTCTCCCCCAGCTCTCACCTGCACGTGGGGTCTCAGTCTCCCGTGCTGCCTGCTCCCACCCTCCCTCCCACCCGAGGCCGAGGATTTGCCATGAACGCAGTCGGACTCCATTCTGCCCATACCACACAGCCGCCACCAGACAGCTCAGGAAGAGGCCTCTGGTTTCCATTCCCGCCCGCGCACCTGGCACAAGCCCACAGAACAAAACACACAAGTGATCCCAAGGCGCTGTCACGCGGGGCAGGTGCTGGCGCAGCGCGCGGCCTCCGAGGGGCCCTGCAGGTCCGCGGACCTCCGACAAGTAACCACACGGACAGGAGCAGAGCCCCCCTCAGGAGGGACCATCAGGAGGGAAGAGGGACACAGCCAGCCCAGCGCACCTGAAGGAAAACGTGACTGCAGGCAATGCTGGGTCCTTGGCGGCTTGCAACAGGGCCTGGGGAGCGCACTCATGTGTTGAGACTACAGACAACTTGTTATTATTGAGGAAGAACTAAAATATGTCAATGGTTTGTGTTTGATCCATTTTCTAACACATCCGTACAACAGCGTCGGTCTCACTCCCTGCAGAGGAGGGGGCTGAACGGTGGCCCTGGGAACCGCCTTTCCCACAGCAAACCCAGCAGCTCAGGGCTCCCCCCGTCCCGGGCCCTGCGAACAGGCCCCTGAGGTCCTCTGGGCCCTGCACTGCGTTCATCGTCATGGGGACAAGACAGGCCCTTGCATCTATCCCAGAGGCCCCCGCCGTCAATGAAAATGTTCCCTGGGCTGATGTATCACAGATCTGCGCGGGGCGCCAGGCTGATGGGTTCCGATGCTCACAGCCGCATGCTGTCGTCCTGTTGGAGGTGGGTGTTTTCCGTTAGTATGATTTACGCCTCAGCAAGTGTTTGAGTAACTAACACGTGTGTTTGTACACATGCACATGCACAGGTGTGCACAAGTCTACCGAATACAGAAATAACACCATGAATTAATTCCAATATTCTACATTCTATCCAGGCCCATTGCAGCTCACTGTCAACTATACAACATTTGTTTTTTATTCTATCCAGCAATATTGTGTGACACACTTCAGGGTGTACAGTCCCCATCTGTCCTCGGAGCCTTTACACTCTAGTTAGAAAGGCTCTTCTCTCTCTCTCTCTCCCTCTCTCTCTCATAAGGAGGCCAATCGAACAGAACAAGACAGTGAATCTCCAAAATGAGTGGATGCATAAGACAGAATTTTTGCTACTGTTTTTAGCAGAGTGTGAAATGCTCAAATGCTCAAATGCATTTTAACACATTTCAAGAGCTGCTGTGGGACTTACAGCGCAGGCTCGGTGGCATTCATGGAGCTCACGGTGGGGTGCCCAGGAGGCAGCTCAAACAGGTCACCATGGCAAAAGTAGCCCAAAGGGAAGTGCAAGAGGCGCCGGTGGACACCAACTGCCCCAGACTCGCCACAAAGGTGAGAGAATCCAGACAGAGAACACCTGCTTCAGCCAGGGGCTCCAGTTCACAGTCGCCAGGGCAGGTGCTCTGCTTTGTAGTGCTGGTTCCTAACTGAGCTGCGTCTTCCACAGGGAACTCCACCAAACGTTCCCCAAAGGCAAGAGCAACGGAGTCCACCTGCATTGCGGGTGGTGAGTTCCACCCAACCCCGGGTGGTCAGCCAGATGTGTTGTGGGCTCAGCAAGACGACTTGCATTTGCTAGTAAGGTCAGCAGGAAGCATTCAAATAGGATATTAATGAATTTGGATCTTTAAGAATGGCCATATTTTGAATTTTTTTAATTTATTGTTTTGAGAGAGACAGGGAGAGAAAAACATCGATTTTTGTGTCAAATTATGTATGCACTCATTGGTTGATTCTTGTATGTGTACTGACTGGGACTGAGCCTGTAACCTTGGCATATGGGGACAGCGCTCCAAGCAACTGAACTACCTGGCCAGGGCCCACACTGGCTATTTTTTGGGGGGGATGAAAAAGCTAGGGCAGTGATGGGCAACCTTTTGAGCTTGGTGTGTCAAACTTTGCCCAAAAAATGAGCATAACTCGGGTAGTGTGTCACTTTGAGGAAAAAACTAACTCCAAGACTCTAGTCGCAAATGTTTTATCCTCAGGAGCAGCAAATGTTTCATCCTCAGCATGCGGCCGCGTGTCATCAGAAATGGCTACGCGTGTCAGTGCTGACATGCATGTCATAGGTTTGCTATCACTGAGCTAGGGAGTAAAGCTTCTTAGGACAGGAGACACAGGGGTGCCTGGGCTGAGTGCACACCCCAAGCCAGGCTGCTTTGGTCCCACATAGCAGTGACACAGTCGGGATGCCTCGGCCAGTCCTCAGTTCCTCTCACCTCCCAAGTTCCAGAATGTCAGCATGAGGATCCTTAAAGTTCACTTCTCAGAGAATTCTGCCCCCCAAAAGGGCGATACAGTCTCCTACACAACATTCCCTTTTCAAAACCACAGCAGCTCCATCCCTGCAACACGTTCTTTCTTTTAAATCAAAGGAAATAAAATTAAATCTTTTCTTCCCCTCAGGCAGGCCATTTCCTTCTTCACTAGACTCTTTCCTAATCACATGGAACTTCCCTCTTTCTGCCTGGCCCTGTCCTGGCAACTACTCCATCCATGTGACTTGATTCAGTTCGAGTTGGTCAGGACCCTTCCTTTGCACACAAGGAGAATAGTCTACATTCTCTTGCCAAGGTGTTCTTAAGTGGGTGCAGTTCCCTCACCCTAAAATCCTGTGTGTGTGTGTGTGTGTGTGTGTGTGTGTGTTTGTGTGTGAAAGTGGTCCTAGCTTCTCTGCACTGCAAACATCCAAAAGCCAGAACCTAACCACAGCATCACAACAGCGCATGTTTAAAGGGCCACAGAATTGCTGTTCTGTAATTACTGTTTTAGAATGTCCTTGGGGCCCCACTGTGAGCACAAGGCATCTTTGAAAAGGTGTCAGCATAATTTATGCCCTTGATTTTACCAATGTTTATTTGTCAGACCAATTGTCAGCATCATAGTGCAAATATTATGGAAGATATCATCTATACTATTAAAAGGGTAATATGCTAATTAGACTGGGAGACCTTCAGGACGTCCTTCCGGACAAAGCCATGGTGGCAAGGCCAAGGCAGAGGTCGTTAGGGGTGATCAGACCAGGAGGGGAGGGAAGTTGCGGGTGATCAGGCCAGCAAGGGGGGCCACCTGGGGGTGAGCAGGCTGGCGGGGCGGGGGGAGGAGTTGGGGGCAATCAGGCCGGCATGGGGGGGCGGTTGGGGGTGAGCAGGCAGAGTGGTTAGGGGCAATTAGGCAGGCAGGCAGGTGAGCAGTTAGGAGCCAGTGGTCCCAGATTGTGAGTGGGATGTCTGACTGTCACAGGGATTAGGCCTAAACCAGCAGTCGGACATCCCCTGAGGAGTCCCAGATTGGAGAGGGTGCAGGGCGAGCTGAGGGACACCCCCCACCCGGTGCACGAATTTCGTGCAACAGGCCACTAGTATATTATAAATATTAGCCTCTTAAAATATAGAAATTTTGTTTACATTACTACATAGCCATAATGTATAACACATGAGTTAGAAAACTGTTATTTTTCCATGATCAACTTAAAGATTTAACAGTTTGATTAAAAAGAATTTTTGTAAGAGTTTTATTATTTCTTCATAAAGCAGGAAAGTTTTTTAATTATCTTTATATCCAGATATTTTACCTTAAATATGTTGACAACTGAATAGTTATATTCTAACAACTATACCTTCTTAATGTCATTATCATTTCTGTTTGAAAAGAATAAGTTCAATCTTTCCTTAGTATTTACATATACCCATTTTAAAAAAGAGATTTATGTCTTTCAATATGTTTATGTGATGTATCACGTTTATTGATTTGTGCATATTGTACCAGCCTTGCATCCCTGGGATAAGTCTTACTTGGTCATGGTGTATGATCTTTTTAATGTATTGCTGGATCCGATTTGCTAGGATTTTGTTGAGGATTTTAGCATCTATGTTCATCAGGGATATTGGCCTGTAATTCTCTTTCTTTGTAGTGCCTTTGGGATTAGGGTAATGCTGGCTTCATAGAAAGAGCTTGGAAGTGTGCCTTCCTCTTGAATTTTTTGGAATAGTCTGAGAAGGATAAGTTTCAGTTCTTTGAATGTTTGGTAAAACTCCCCTGTGAAGCCGTCTGGTCCAGTGCTTTTGTTTGCTGGAAGTTTTTTGATGACTGCTTCAATTTCATCAGTAGTTACTGGCCTATTCAGGTTTTTTGATGCTTCCGAAACTCAATCAGGAAGAATCCAGGATTTAAGTTGGTTTTAGGTTGTTGCTTGCAGGTTGCATCTGGACTCTTGGCATCCTTCTAAACTCAGAGCCCAGGCTGCCGTCTGCAGAGACGCGGACAGAGGCCAAGCAAGGAAAGAGGCCCAGCAGTGGCTTCTGCAGCCCCCAGCCTCCCCGGGAGCTCAGCAGCAACAAAGAAATGCTTAAAACACAAAACAAAATGCAGGACCCTTCCCCTGGTTTAAACTGACAGAAAAATACCTTAAATTTTCCTAACAGTTAATTATGTGTTAACCTCTGTAAATAAGCAAGCTGACCACAGTTTTCATTCATAGTTAACTTCTGGTTACTGTTGGTGATGGAAAATTAATGTAATCATAGAAATAATAAGTTGAGAAAGTTCAGATTTTTTGTTCACCTTTCTTATTTCATGTTTGACTAAAAAAAAAAACCACTTTCAGCAATTTTGCTGAACTTTTAAACAATTTTCTTCCCCCAAACTGTCTGCAACTTTCAGACTATTATTTTTTACTGAATAAACAAATTTAGTGAAACAATAGCAATTCCTGTTTTCTACACCATGGACCTAGTTAAAAATTCTAAAAGTCACAAAATCCCTGTTCTCTTTTTTTCTCTTAGTACCAGATAGATGGATTTGTGTATTTACAAACACTATTGGTTACCTTAGTAATACCTATTCTCCCATTATTCTTACTTAGCAAAACCTGTATTTTCTTAAAATGCTAGTTACTCATAGTCACTTCTTGGCTTCCCTTACCTTTTGGGACCGTCTCTGCTTCCTCCTGACTGGAAGGCAGATGTGATGCCTGGAGCAGGAGCAGCCACCTTGGCACCAGGGTAACTGTGGTCTGAACAAAGCAGAAGAGATGCGTGGGAGATGTTGAATCCTGATGACGTCTTTAGAGAATGCCTGGCCCTGGAAAACTGGGAAGTTGAAGCAGGGCAATGTGAGAGGGAATTGGCAACAAACCTGTAAATCATTCTTTGCTGCTATGAACTAAATTCAGATTTAAAAAAAAATAACTTTTTTGCTAGAGATTCTGAAAGTTTGGCTAGAAGATGTAACTTTTCTTAGGTACTATCTCTTTAAATTTTGAACAAATGTTCATTGAGACCCTTAAATATTAATTTGGTTACTGAGTATATAGGCAAAGATATATTAAAAAATCTTTAACATTTGTTCTCCTGTTAAAACTGCAAAGTATGATGTTTACAGACATAGGTTACGCCATCTGCGAACTTCGGCAAGCTACGCTAATTTTCTGGTTAGAAAGCTGTAGTTTGGGTGCTTTGAGTAATTCCCTTCTTATTCTAATAGGATCATGTCAAGCAGTTGAAATAAAATTTAGTTTCCTAAGATGCATCTGAAGTGATTTTCACGGCCTGCCCCACCCCTGTCCAAGGCGGTGGCCAGGCCCCTGCAGGCTCGGTGCTGTTTTAGCCTCCTGCTGCCAGAGTGGCTGGGCTTTAAATGGGTACTCCCGCCATGGGAGATGACTGCTGTTTTTCACCATATTTTCTCTTATCATCCACAGATAATTAGTTCTGCCTGACAAAGCACATCACCAGGGACGAGACCACAGCTTTCAGAAGCAGCTCAGCAGTGTCTTCCTTATGGCCAGTTCTTCCTGAACCTGCTGAAAACTGCTTCATTATCATTATTATTCTTCATCACTTATCCACACTAGAAATGTAGGCGATATTACCAGTACAAATAGCAGCTATCTCCATACCCTCTTTGTAATGCTCCTAGATATTTGCATAGCAGGATAAGGGGACATTAAAAAGCAGGCAAGCCCCTCTGAGCCTCAGCATCCACACTCATACACCACCCCTGGGGCCCTGAATCGATTGTTAATGCCCCTTAAATTCCTAAATATATTACCTCCTCCCACTCTTTATATAAACTGAGTTACTATGAATGATAACAAATAGTCTGTCTTCTTTACAGCAATAACATATCTACAAATCATGGATGAAAGCTGTGGGTACCAATGAAATATATTTTTAAATACCATGATACTATCAAAGATGCAGCGTGATTTTAGTAAAAGCTTCTCAAGTGTGGGGAAACCCCGCCTCTATATTAAGTATATGCATCTGTTGTGAAGTATAAGCCAGTTAAAGTATGTTCATGTAAAAATAAGCTTCTTATAACCAAAGAAATATGGTAGTAACACTTTAATCACATGTGAAAAAGTGACTGGCATATCCATCCTCTCCAACTTGAACCCTCTCTCGGCTTTGCCCCCGTTGCTCCTTTGTCTCCCTCTGGTCTTAACTCTAGACTCTAATCCTCGCCCTGGTCACCCTTCAGGTGCTTCCTCTGGGGAGCTCCATTCAAAGAGCCTCAGCCCTCAAAATCTACGCCAATGACTCTCAGGACTCTGAGAAGATAGATCACTGAGAGACTGAGCTTATGACAAGCACATCCTTCTTATTACTACTGAGGACTCCACTTGCATACTGTGCTACTGGCACAATATGTCCCCAAACACGCTTAGTAATCTCTCCCAACAGGAGTTCCAGCCCGCTGTAACCGAGGGCGCCATGACTGGCTTTCTCTGCCTTCCTCTTCCCAGCACAGGCCCAGCTTAGGGAGCACTGCACGTCACATAAAGCTCCCTTCCCCGAGAGAGGAAACACAGGGATTAGCAAAAAGTAAAGGAGTAAAGAGATGATGGTACCGATGCCTCAGAAAAAAAACTGCTCCCTAGCATTTCAGAGCGGCACAAATCAGTGTCACTTCCGCAGGAGATCCCGCATGGGTCGCTGCTGCAGGGAATTACGGTTTCAGAGTGCTGTTGAAGCGCCCTGAGACAGGCTGGAAGGGTGACAAGAGTCACCTCATTCCATGTGCACAGGGCCTGGGCCCTTCCAGGGACGCCTTTAACTAGACCTCCTGGCAGGTGAGACCATAGGTGTTCTCTCGACAATCAGGGCTGTTTTCTGTTTCAGCTCCTTATTGAAATAATTGACCTTAAAAATATTCAGGCCCTTGTAGTTCTCTTTCGTTCGTTTTTTTTTTTTGGTTCCTCTTGGCAGAATTCTGGGTCTTCATGGAGGGCATAGCCAAATCACCCAGTGCTTTTTTCAAAGCAAAAAACAAGGTGTGCCTATTATTGGTACCTGGCCTTCCTCCAGCCCCGTTGAGAAGTGGCCTGGCTCCAGGTGACAGCAATAGACACATCTGGCCTGAGATCATCATTCCCACAGCCTTGGAAAGCATGTGGATGCCACTCAGCAACACCCTCTGCCAGCACTTCAGGCACTTGTCTAAGAACTCACCCAGGACCTGACGTTGACCCAGGACTTGGGAAAAGCTTCCTTGAAAAATCTCATATTTAAGGATGTGCAGGACGTCCCCTGCACACTCACTGTCCTTCCCTCCAGATTCTCAAAGGCCTAAGCTGGTGGCTCGAGCGCAGAGAGAGCTCTGCAGCAATGGTTGCAGAGGCGTGCTTTCAGACTAGGTCCTTAACCTGTACAGGAAGACAACAGAAAATACGCATTTGAAAATCATTCTGCAGTTATTACAAGATAACCATTACAAAGACATAAAAATCCAACTTTTTTTGAGATCTCAGCAATAAAATAATGTTTATCCTTCCTGGAGAGCCTGTTAAGAAGATTAACTTATGACAGGTGCCTGTTTTTCTGCAAATTTTTAGGAAATTTCATATTATTAAAATTGTTCTTAAATTTTTTTTTTAAGAATAAAATAGGATTAGTAAACAAATGTGCAGTTTACATTTCAGTCTCACCTTAAAATGCTGAGAATCTTTAAATATGATATATGTTGATTCTATTTTAGTTAAATTTGATATTTGGATAAAATATCCACTTCTGAGTTTCTGATGTCTCCTCTGATCCATGTTGGAGTGTCTCCTGGAGAAAGGACTGAAGCCCACATTTCTTCAGGGACATTTCCTGAGTCAGATAACAGGTTTCAGAGCTCAGATTTTCCCATCAGGTGGTACCCATTGTACAGCCCCAGCCTGAATAGGCTGAAAAAAAATTCTACACATTGATGAATAATTTGTAAATATTTTAGGTACCAAAGGAGCATTTTTAATAGGATACATTTATTTCATAATAACAAATGAATATTGTTAGAATCCATTTAAATTTTACATAGCTTATCCTATATTATAAAGAAGTAATATGCAAATTGACCACCACACCCTCACAAGATGGCTGCCTACAACCAGGCCGGCAGGGGGGTTAGTGAGGGATGACCAAATGACTGAACAAGCAGGTTATGTGGGGCGACCAGGCCGGCAGGGGGGTTAGTGAGGGACGACCAAACAACTGAACAGCAAGCTGTGTGGGGCAACCAGACCAGCAGGGGGTAAGGGGGCAGTTGAGGGTAACCAGGCCAGCAGCGGGGGGGCAGTTGGGGGTGACCAGGCTGGCAGGGAGGCAGTAAGAGGCAACCAGGCTGGTGGGGGGGGGGCAGTTAGGGGCAACCAGGGCAGCGGGGAGGGGAGCAGTAAGGGGTGACCATGCTGGCAGGGGCGGGCAGTAAGGAGTGACCAGACTGGCAGGGAGGGGGCAGTTGGGGCAACCTGGCCGGCAGTGGGGGGCAGTTAGGGGAGACCAGTTAGGCAGGCAGGTGAGCAATTAAGAGCCAGCAGTCCAGGATCGTGAGAGGCCCAATCCCTAAACCGGCAGTCAGACATGCCCCAAGGGGTCCTGGATTGGAGAGGGTGCAGGTTGGGCTGAGGGGACCCCCCCTCCCCCATGCACGAATTTCATGCACCGGGCCTCTAGTAGGATGTAAAGGAGGAAATTGGATATGTTTTATTCTTACCTACTTGAATGTTGTACTAGTCAATTCATTACTACAGCCTCTAGATTTTTTGTTTCAATTATATATAACATTCAAATCAGCATAAAATTATGATGTATGATGTTTCAATATTCTAATAAAAGTGGAAGAGATCTGAGTTTTATTGGTAATTCTACTCAATTCTATGAACAGAGCCTTTGTCTATTCCCGCCAGGTTTAGCAAATTAGCAGATACGCTACTTTTTGGCAAAATTTTATCTACAAAACCCCTCCTTCTCTCCAGAAAGCAGTGTATTTTTGAGTCAGGCATTTACATTTTAATTTTCAATCTTTCTTTTTTCTTTTTAAGCTATCATTCAGTGTACTATAATACTTCGATGATAGATTTTTAAAATTAGGTTTAAAGAATATTTATTGATTTCTTCATATAAATCTTAAAAGATGTTACACTTTCTGTTGCACAAATGGCAAGAGAAAAATTACAGATTACCTTTATTTGTAACAAAAACAAGTATCCAGTTTAAAGATTAACATTTTTCTGGAATTCACACATTTTTGTTATCTCCTGAGCTTTGAACACAGTTGATTGAAGGAATACTAATAAAACATGCTGTTTAATTTCTAAAAATCAGTTGCCAATTCTTTCTGAAAACAGGCAAAAAGGAGATGTATATCAGATGGTAATAAACTCTTTTTCTAGTTATGTGGCCATCGAGCCCCACATCTGGTTTGACGTAATTTGTAAAGATAAATGCACCTGAAACTGGTCTCCCGCAAAGGCATGCGACTTCTTGCAATGAATGGCTTGTCAGGTGGGGTGTTTGTGTATTTATAAGTTGGTAACATGAAACATTCATATCTTGCCCAGTGGCCTTCTAGTTGTTCATTATATTTTTAGTTGGGATGCCTGTGTTTGATCTTTGCCCTGGTTTTCTCCGGAGCTTTAAATGAATAAAATAACAAATAATTCACTACCCAGAAGCCAACCCACCAAGGGCTGTGATCTCTTCAGATCTTAACAAGGTTGACCCCTCTCTTTGCTGAGGGGAGACATCCAGGGGGGAAGGAATTGGGGGATACAGATATATATATATATACACACACACATAGACATATCTCTCAAAGTAGTGATATACCAATAGTTATATCACTTATATAACTATTTCCTAAAATCGCTTCTACCAAATGTCTAATCACACATTCACTAATACAAAAGACTTCTATCAGTTTCATAAAAGCTCAAGAATTAATGTATGAGTATATCCTATCCCCTGAATGTGTGTAGGATGATGTCAGAGGTCTGAGTTGTGAAATACAGAGAAAAAAAGAGAGTAGAAACTCTCAGAGGAAACTTAAGAGTATGCAAAAGAAAGCAACCTATTCATTGTTTCCTGAGCCCCTAAAGGGAACCTGGGAACTTCAGATCTATCTCCCACACAGTCGATTTCACTGTTTCCTAGCATAATTTCTAACCAAATGTCTATCCACACGTGTTAGTACAAAAGACTCCTAAGCAAATATTATTTAAGTGCTCAAACCAATAGCATGAGGCTTGCAAAGTGCGTTGCCGCATGCTTTGTCAGCGTAAAACCATTCTCCCATATTATCTGGCTTTTGAAAACTCAATTTTATTGTTAGAAAAATAAATTTTGTTTTCAAAATATAAACTTCACATCGATAAGAAATACATAGCATACTAGATTACATGGCCTTAGAAGTGCTTCTCCTTTGCAGGAACCCAAGCCTTGGTAATCACCAACTCATGGCATCCATTCATCTCTTGATTGCTATAACCTTCAAACAAAACAAATGAATAACCCTCAGTTAAAAAAAAAATCCATGCCTCTAAATACCAGGCTTTTAAAATTAAAACAAGTAAACAGAGAAAAGTCAAGAAGAGAATCGTAATCTAACTCAACACCCACACCACTGCATGTAAAGAAGCTGGTATACCTCTGCGTCTAAGATCCTGAGGTGTTGACAATCAAATGTTGATTTTCTCCGGAATATCTTTCAGATTCCTCTTATGCAAAATTTCTTTTCCAGTGAAAGCACATTGCCTGCTGCTACCAGTCTGAGTCAGCAGGATAAAGACACCTCTTGTTTTTGAAACACCAGTGAGATCTCTTTCTGGTGTTCTGTCTGGGAAACTGTCCTTCCTCCAGAGCAGGTCTGTGAACTCAGCAGGGCTGCTTTCTGGAATGTCCAGGTGCGTTTAGTTTCACTGAAGACACACGCTGTAAAGGCTGCGATATGTTTTTAAGGTACTTTTTGTCCTGTCTTGTAGGACTCATCAGTATGACCCAAATCTGTCCAGTGTTGTAGTTGTCTTATGTTCCAAAAAATAAATAAAATAAAATCCATGCATTTTTTGGAGATTTCCCAGCCCTCACCCCCCCACCCCCACCCCTGCCCTATATGCTTCCTCTGACCATTTTTGGTCTTCCCTCATTCCTGTCTTGACTTCCTCTCTTTCTTTTTGCTAATCCCCACCCCCACCCCCGCCCCCGCGCATTCTCCTCCTCTCCAGACACTGTCACTGCCCGGGTTCTTAGCTGTAGTGACCACACCTGGTCACTGAGGTTCCGCTTCCTGTTCCGCGGCCTTATCGCTCTCACTCGCCGGCCCTGAAGCCCTTTGCTGTTCACCTGCTTCAGTCCCAGCTCCCTGGGCGGGGCCTTCAGAGAGTGGTTCTGATGATGAGGATTTTATGACAGTCCGTGTCCTTTGTCAAGCATCTAAGACACAGTACGTAGTTATCCAGTGGCACATAGTTCTCCTGGATGATTCTTCTCACCAGCATTTTTAGCTTTTTGTTTTGTTTTGTTTTGTTTTGCATAAACCTCCTGTCTTTTTTGTTCCCTTCCGGCTTCTTATATGCTTATATTATATTAACATATAATAAAGTGTTTTAAAAATAACTTGCTATTTTTAACCTTTGGTGCCTTTTCAAGGGCCTATTTCTGGCTCTAGGATTGCCACATTTTTATCTTTAACTCTTCAAATCTGAAGAGACACCCTGAATACATTTGCAGCTTCTAAATTTATAAACCGACATATTTGACATTCTCTTTAGAACAGATGCTTGACAGGCCCGTCATCAGTGAAAAAACGGCAAATGGCGCAGAACAAGACACGCACAGGGGCGTGGGCTCCTCCTGCCTGGGCCAAGTGTGTCCCTGGGAGACCACGGGGGCTCCTGGGCACACACGCTCTCTCACCTTTGCCGGAAGTCACTTATCATAAAACCACATTCAATCTACTTAATGCAAAAAACCCCACAAAACATTCAAAGTAAGAATGCTAGTAGACATACTAATTTGCTTTACATTTATTTTCTTAGTAATATACATATATATCTTATTAACTTTGTATGAGTGTACCTAAATCATAAGAAATTTAGATGTGTATTTTACTCCATGTATCTGAATTTTGTGGATGCCATAAAATACACAGAGTGAAGTAAGAAATATAAAAAAATAAATTACGCAGCACATCTGACAGTTCTACTTTCCTGACTTTACTCATTTCACATCATATTGTTAATATTTATTTTCATATTTTTAATCACTTTGATAATTTGTAAAAATTATTTGATGAGTTTTGGTATTTGTAGTTCCTCCAATATGAATATTGGAAAAAGTAAAGGAAACCCACCAAACTAAAAAAGAGAATTGTAAGTATTGCATGTTTCTAGCAAGGGACAGAACATATAATGAAAAATAAAATTAAAATCACTAGGTTGTGAAAAAATTGCCAAGCAAAACAAGAGAAAATGATATGAGGGCATTGATTGTAAAAGCATACATTGGGCCTGTGATATTGTGATATGATTTCTAAGTATATATTCATATGTAAAATATCTATTTATGTACACACATAATTCATGTATCCTCAATATCTTCTAATGGAAAAACATGGAGATTATGCAGCATAGATTTCAAAACAGATACTTCCTCAACTGGCGTTACTGACTTGCCTTAACTTAAATCCACTATACTTCTCAGTTCTGAACCCTCCAAGGCGAACTCAGAACAACAGAGAGCGGAAGTTCACCGCTGCAAACTGGTTTTAAAAAGTCTCTGTGGTTGACTCCTGGGGACACGGCCAGAAGCATGTGGCCACCACGCATGTGGTGCAGATTTTTGCTAAAGAAAAAAAATGAACCTCTTTATCTCGGCTTTTCAAGGTTTATTTTCTTCTCCTTGTGTTCCATGAAATAAATAAAAAAAAAAAAAAGTGAGTGGAAATATGTGTATTGCTACTGTTACTTGTGGTCAATAATATAGCTAAATTGATTCCCACAAACTTATTTCACATCTACTTATTTTAGAGTATTGAGCACGTACGTGTTCACTGACATCAATAGCAGTATTTGAAAATCCTGAGCATCTTTTATGTATTTTTTGAGATATTTTATTCTGTCAAACCAGATAAAATCTGGGTCCAATCCACCTCGAACAAGTACTAACAATAGAATCCTTGGCAGATATTTTTAAAATTTGGACTTTATTTTCCTAATCTGTGAAATGAATAGAAGGACACATTGCTATGGAGCAGACACAGGGAGATGAGAGCTGTGCTCAGTCCATGCTGGTTCCCTGAACTAACTGCTTACTCCCAGGTTACCTCAGCCACAGCCAGAGGAGGAGACTTGCACATTGGAAACAAATTACTGGAGTATGGTGAGCACTGCGCTGTGGTTATGTAAGGAGAGGGGAACGTGCAGGGAGGACACTGATGCCCTGCTTCCCTTTTCCCTGGCAGAACTGCATTTAACATAAAGGGGAGCCGTTTTATTGAATAATAAAAGCCTGCCTGTCGCTGAGCTGGCTGCCAGCCACCTCTGCAGAGCAATTCTAAACAGCTTGTTTTCCAAGTTCTTCTGAAATAAGTCTCTAACACTGGCCACTGCCTAACTCAAAGGTGCAAAACCCATTTCTGAGGTGAAGTGGCTCACATGTGAATCCTGCGGTGAGGTAAGTGATGAGAAAAATATACATTAGCATTATTTTCTCCTTTCAATGATTGGAATCAGATGTTTTTTACATGAAAAGAAAAATTTGGAAAATTTAACAAACTAAGGTTTCATGCTAGAAAAATTAACTCATGACTCAGAGGAGAAAAAGACATGTGAAGAGATCTTATGGAAAAAAAATTAAAAAGAAGCCCAGCGTGTTTGAGTGAAAGGCACATTTGATCTGTATTATGCAGCTTAAGATCCAGTGGCTTCAGGATAGAATCCAATGAGGCTTCAGAAGGTAGCGAATCACTTTCTCAGACGGCATTTCTCATCAGCAACCCTCATAATGTACGAATAATAAGTTGTAGGGCTGGCAACCCACCAAAATAAATATTTAATGATAGTTTAATGCTTATTTTGAATCTCTTTTGTTTCAATTGTGGATTACGACTGTATTGGGTCAATGGATTCTGACCAGAATGTTTGAGAAACCTATTTGCTGTTGAGCTCTCTATAGCGGCTGCATACTTAATTGCCACAATTGTCCAGGGTAGGTCATCTCTGGGAGACATTTCGTCTTAAATGTCAACCTTGGGAACATGGAGACAGGCAATGTGGGGACTGGAGCTGTGCTCGTGTCTAGTTCTCAAACACGGAGATGCCAATTAATGCCACACACCCCTGACTCAAAGCAGCACGGAGAGCCGGAGAGATGGTCCTGCTGTGGGTACGGCACAAAACAGAAGAAACATGGATGTGCTCAGGCGCCAGAAAGAGGGTTCTTGAACAGGCAGTGGGAGCATGCCAAGGCTTCGGGAGACCGGCTGATGGAATCTTGGTTCAGGCGACAGGCACCCTCAGCCAGACGCCAGGTGGAGACCCGTCACCTCCCACCTGGGCTGCGCCCACTCCGGGCGCGCGTCTCCCCCTCGCCGCCGCCAGCCGCTCGCTCCCCGCTCCGTCTGTGGACTCACACAAAGGACTCGCCGGTTCCCCGGCCCCGGCCCTTGACTTCCTGGCCCAGCCCACAACTTGAGCAGGAGTCAGGCAGGAGCCCCAGCCATGGAGCCTTCCAGAAGAGCCTGGAGGCCGGCGCGCGCGCGCAGACCAAACAATGCCTGGTCCACGCAGGAAGGAATTCACGCCCCACCCCTGGCTATGAAGCCCGCGGAGGGGGGCGTGGGACAGGGCCCTGCAGGAGGGACGGCTGTGTCTCTCCACCTGCAGACGGTCCTCTCTGCGGCGCGCGGCGCGGTGCCCTGCGCTCCGATGTTTTGATGGCGACCGAGATCGAGGGTGGCTGCGCCCGCGGCAACGCCCCCAGTGTCGCCGGAGCCAGGTTCCCGGAGCTCCGCGAGGGGGGGGCGCAGATCTAGGGGAGGGAGCGGCCGAGGCAGCCTGGGAGGGAGGGACCTGGGAGCCAGGGGGCGACGGACAGAGAAACTTCGGGGGAGCCGGCTGGCCGGGCGCTCTCCGCAGGTAACTACCTTGAGACGGCGCAGGGTTGCACCCAGAGGAAGTGGCAGCAGCGCAAGTTCTCGGGGAGCAGCAAGTTGCTCCCGCCTCTCAGGCGTGTCCGCGGCCCGCACACGCGCTCCGCATCCAGGCGGCGGCGCCCGCGGGGGCGGCAGTGACGGCGCGGAGGCGGCTGCGCTTCGGGCGGCCCGCGCGGCTCCGCTCCCGGCGCTGCCCCCCCGCCCGCCCGCCGCCGGCGTGTGCGCGCGCGTGTGCTCGGCCCCGCGGGGCCCCGGCTCGTCTGCGCGCAGCGCCCACCAGCCTCCCGGCCCCGCGCGGCTCGGTGGCGCCCCGGCAGCCCGGCCCTCCCGCCTGCGAGGCCGCCCGGCTCCCGTCACGTGTCAGTATCCGAGGTCGAGATCCAGAGAAAAACGCGCTTCATTCCTTCTCCCACCGCCATACTGTATTTTATGCCAAATCTCATTTTTGTTCCAACATTTTACTCCCGCTCGGTGAGTACCTTCTCAGTGGCATTCTTGTCCTATTCTTTTTTTTTTTTTGTCCTTTTTTTTTGTTTTTGTTTTTTTTTTCTTCTTTTTTTTTTTTCACTTCTTTGATTATTGTTTGTATCTGGGAACGCTGGAGGAGATGGTTTCGAGCCTTTTCCTGAATCCAAGTTTTTCTAGCAGGCGACGGTTCCGTGGACGCGGCAGGTCCGAGTCCGGGCGGCCGTGCTGCGGAGCGACTCCGGCGAGATGTGCAACTGGTTTTATGGAAAAAGCGGTGTGAAGTGTGGTGCCTGTTTTTTTCCTTTGTAAAAATATTTTAACAGCATGTTTCTACCTCTTTTTTTTCGCCTACTCTTTTTCTGATAAGATTTTTGGATAGGTGGGATTTTACGCGGTGTTTACAAGTTTGTGGTTTTGCGATACTGGTACAAACCACTGAGCAAAGGCATTCCTTTTCCATTTTCTTGGTGCCCTTTTTGGAGCCGGTGAGAACAAATTCGTTTTTCCCCTGTTTTTGATACCCATTGATAACGTGAAACTTTTCTTGCAGCTGGTGACTGGGATTATTTTTAAGCAAAATACTTTTTTTCCTCCTTTAAATTAACGATGACTTTTGCACACTTGGCTTTTTTAAATCCCGAGATAATTTTATGATAGATATCCTGATATCTATATCGCTATTCCCCCTTCTTCCTGCCCCGCCGCTCCCCTTATATCAATTTTCAAATGATGGCAGTGGAAGGTTTTTCTGGAAAAAAAAATGAAGTGCGGTTTGGTTTCCTTGTCAACGGAGGATGAAGTGAACAGCTGAACAGCTCGCAGAGAGCAGGTACTTGGTCCCTTTGGAGGCGTTTCCCGGGTTTGCAATGGCAGCGCTGGTCCTGGCGAGGACGCGTGTGTGTGTGTGTGTGTGTGTGTGTGTGTGTGTGTGTGTGTGTGTGTGTGCGCGCGCGCCCCGCGGTGGGGACAGCCCAGCCCGGCGCTGAGAAAGTCCCCTGCCTCCGATCCTTTCTGGATGCGCGCAAACACGGTCCCTCCTTGGCTGAGCCCAGGTCTTCGCAGCAGCTGGCGGCTTCGGCGGGCGCCGTGGGCGGCGGAGGGCGGCGGCCCGGACCCAGCACCCCGGCCTGTGAGTTCCCCCGGGGCTAGGGCCCTGGGCGCTGCGCAGGCCGGCGGGCGACCCCTGGAAGTACCGGGAAGTGGGGAGGGAGCATCCAGGCAGCATCCTCCCGAGGGGCTGGCAGCTGGCCACAGGGCCAGGCGCTGGGGACCTTTCCAGGTCCAGAGAGGTTGGCACCAGCCCAGGCGCGTGCTCAAGTCCGGCTCCTCCTCTTTGCCAGGAGTAAACAAGGCAGTAGGTCTTTCCCAGCCTGGTGGCAGGTTCCGGTTCCGAAGGGTGTTGCTGTCTCAGCTGGCTGTGTTTTCTTTCTCCGGTGCCTCTGGGGTGCTCAGGACTTGCTGGTGTCTTCCAGGAAATGGGAACACAGTTACTTTCTAAAAGTGCGCAATTGGGTATCGTGTTGAGGATGAAACAGTTTGTATTAATGAATCCACTCCCCTAAGGTACAAAAGTCCCCAGTACTTGAGCTGTAAAGAAACATTGTTGACTCTCTATAGCCACCTGATAATGGTGCCAAAGGCTTTCCTTTGAGAACAGGGCAGGACAGGTAGGGGTTGGTGATGGTGTTGATTGTGTTGGTAGCAATGCTCGGTGTTGAGTGTATTCTGTGGAGTTTGTGGTAGTTTATGACTGTTCTGTGATACGTTTCCAGTATAAGACTTTTGGGAGATGAACCAGTTGGTAATAAAAAGCCTTTTCGGTACTAAACTCAGTGACAGAATCTGCTGGAAAGCTTGCTGTCCAAATAACTCTGCCGTCTGTACTTGAAATCTTAAAATCTGGAGGTTGGCTGGTATTTAAAGGACTTGCTTTTGAAGCCTTTATTTTCTTTTTCCAAAAAGAAAAGTCCAGCTTAAATTTATCATGTGTATGTAATTTGTATTCTTTTAAAACGAAAAGAAAGCAAATGAAATAATTTATCTCTCAGACTTAGTTTTCTTCTATGTTATCTATAGACTTAAAAACTAATTCCAACACTTGGAAGGGCCCATAACAAAGGGGTTAATAACCCATGGTGGCTTTTCCAAGCCAATATTTCTCTAAGCCTGTAACCTGAGTTTGTGGAATGAAAAGTTTTATGCCTGTATTTCTTTACACCTGGTGCTAATCGTGTTAGGAGTGCAAATGGCCATTTCTCTGTAGAAGATTGAAGTTTATTGTAATATCCAGAGTGCTAGATATCTCTCTATTCACCATGCACTGTCTCCTCAAAGGTCTTAGAAGTCATGGTGTGAGCTGTGTTTGTGCGCCACGCAGCTTTCTCTGCGAAGAGAGCCCTGTTGCATTTTAGCAGGGAGACAGTTCATGTCCGGCTGTGGACTCCCACCCTCGCCGCGGAGAGTGGAGAGCTAGGCTGTGACTGGGATCCCAGGTGAACCAGCCTCCAGTGGTGATTGTTGTGCATACGTGCTGTGCCCTGAGCACACTATTAAAATGGGGTCTTTCATCTGGTTTAAACAACTCACAAAAGCATTTAAAAAACCACTTGCAACATTCTGGTTTTCTAAATCATTTTTCTCATAATAATGTGTGTAAGTAGAGATGCTCATTTATTAAAAAATGCAAGATAATGCATGTGTACAATATTTTTTTCACAGGTTGCATGCCCTGTAGATCCTTTAGTTCTTTGAACAGAGAGACCGAGTGGGAAAGAAACAACTTGAGTAGTCAAACCAGAATGGCCACTGAGGCCGGGTGCTGCCCTGCGGGACGGGGTCGGGGGTGTGTCTCACAGCTGGGGCAGGGTTGAGCTGTACTGTATCATGCACCCCAATGAGATAGAAACCATCGGGGGAGGGAGATGTTCATAGGGCTTTACCGTGGGAACACATATGTGCCTGTGCTTTGAAATCTGTAAGTAAAAATCATACTAAGAACCTGTGGCCATCTTCGGTTTCCATTGAACACTCATCAGGCATTATAGATTGTGCTAGGTTACACTGCTGCCTGTTACATTCCAGTCTTTGAGATTACTCCTCCGTGGATCATATCGGTAGTTCTGCAGCTCTCGATACTGGCCACCTATTCTGTGAGTTCTTTGGTTGAAAATCTCTGTGTGCAGCCCCCTGCAGTTAGCACCGCCTACTGGCTTGTCATGGGAAACAACCTTGTTCTTTCATTCAACAAGCCATCCACCCAGTGATTCTGGATAACTTAATCATGTGAATAATTTCCCATGCTTACAGAAAGAGAGAAAATATATTTTGCAGGGAGAGAGGGCTTGGGAAGTGAAGGTGGGAGGCGAGGGAAAGAAAACGTAAATTAAACTGGCTGGTGGACCACTAACTGACCTCAAGTATTGTATTATCTGAATTTCGATAAAGAAATAATCAGAAACTTAAAGCAACTTGTTAAATGTCCTCGAAGTATAAAAATGTTCCAGGAACTTTTATGGCATGCCAAAATTGGCACGTAAAAAAATCCCTGGATTACTGAATTAATTTCACAGTATCTGCCCCAGTCTCAGCATTGCTAAGAAAGGAAACTCTTGTCCGAGTCCTGTCTAGAAAGCCTGGTCTGTCCAGTAATTTTTAAATGAAGAAATGTTCATTAATGAAAGTAAACATTTAGTTATTTCTTATACGTATCCTTACATGGCTATACGCAAGCAAACAGCACGCTGATTTTTATCTTGGTAGGCGTGAAGCTGGACTGCTTTTATACATAAAGGGGGAAGTTTGAAACACACACTTATAAAGGCACTCATGTTTATGAAAGATAAACTGCATTTTTTGAAAAGATGGTTGGTTTGTTTTCTCTGATTTTTATGAAAGGTGAGTGGTTAAAAGAATTATAATTTATGCAAACAAATGGTACCTTAAAAATATAAAAATAATGGAATTGAAAGATAGTGTACATACATTTGATATACCAAAAATATATATATCGTCCTAGTTGAAAGAATTATATGCTACGTAGGTAACTTTTCTTAACTAAAAGGGCCATTTTTTGAGGCAGCTACCGTCCGGAAAGCCTTCTGCTGGGGCAGAGGGGTCTCCTTGCTCACTGTTCACTGGCAGCGGAAGTAACTAAGTACGCTGTGTACCCAAACAAACAAAACTCGGCGTGGGGAGCAGGAGAGAAGTGGATAGTTAGGATTGTTTGCATGATCAACAGGAAACTGAAGAAAATATTTCAATTACAATTTAATTTATTCTCCTCTCTTTTAAACACTTTCCTTTTTAAATGGTGTTAGCTGTGACTTAAAAAAAAAAAAACCACAGTTATATCTTCACTTCTTTTATCACACTGCCATTGAGAAAAACATATTTTGTGCATAAAGAACCGGTTATTAATGAATTTTATTTTTAAGCTACTTCGGCAGGCTCTGGAAAGTAATAAAAAACTAATTTTAAAAAATCTTCACTGATCCTAATGTTATTGTATTGTTTCCTTATTATTTATTATTATCATTTGCTACTTCTACTGACTAGCACAAATCTTTTTAAAATCGCATTTTTTATAATTCAGTGTGATTTAAAAAAATGTGATACCTTTCTCTTCAGTAACTGACAATGGCAACATGACCATTCACATTAATGACAAGGAGGACAGTGACTTCCCACCACCGTGATTTTGGGAACAGTAACTGTGATAGAAATTTAAGTAATAGCTAATTTCTGAATGCAACCAAGCTAGCTACACATTTAGCAAGTCAAGTATGATGTAAATATTGTATTTTTCACCATTCTCCTTTTCATTATTAAATTTTCCTGCTGAATACATATATCTACCCAATTACTGCCAATTTTAGTAGTTTTGCTTATTCGGATAGCTTTTTTTATTTTGAAGAAAATATCTGGGAATTTACTTTTTGTTGTTGCTCATTTGTTTTGTTAGACTTCTGTTAAGTAGCAAATGTACATTATGGAAAATAGATTTTGTATTTTTCCAATGCTGCCATAAATGTAAAGCGTTTGTTTCTTTGTTTTTACATTATCTCGCTGTTTTTCTGGGACTGAATGCTGGAAAGGGTGAGGTGTTGATGCAGTTTTTTCTAAGCTCTCCTCGCCACAGAGAGGGCAGAGGGGGAAGCGGAGTTGCTGGTTAGGATAAACGTCCTCAGCCTGTCTGTCCGTGGAGACCTCAGTGGGGCCAGGGCACCAGACTGACTCCGTGGGCCTGTGTAAGTGCAGCAGAAGGCAGAAGTGTGGTAGGAGCGTGGGAACCTGTCCTGTTCTCTGACAGGCACCATGGCCATCACTAAGTACCCGCGTTCTAAAGAAACACTGGAGATTTTATTTGCATAAATCCATTTCATGCCCGGCCGGCGTGGCTCAGCGGTTGAGTGTCCACCTATGAACCAGGAGGTCACGGTTCCCTTCTGGTCAAGGGCACATGCCTGGAGTGTGAGCTCGATCCCCGGAAGGGGGCGTGCAGGAGGCAACCGGTCAATGATTCTCTCTCATCATTGACGTTTCTATCTCTCCCTCTCCCTTTCTCTCTGAAATCAAATAGTCCGCTAAAATAAAAATATAGTTTTAAAAATCCACTTCATAAAATTCCATTTAACTCGTTCGTTAATATCCTCTTTCCTTAGAATTACACAGTGGACTATTTGGTCTGACCTTGGACAGTGGACATTAATTGCTTTCATAAATAATCCGTGTGTTTGGGGAAAGCATTTGTGCACATGGTAGCACATGCTTGATGATCACAGATCCGGGGCCTTTTGGAGGGTGGTAACCGGCTGGGGGAGGGCAAGGCTATTGCCTGTGAAGCCTGGCGAGAGGAAAAGCAAAGGGCCAAGGTCGCCTGATGTGCCACGTGGACGCACTTCCGTTTGCACTTCCCTATGCCTTGGTGCCATCACCACTATTTATATTTCCGAGGAAACCGAGACTGGGGGAGAGGTGTAATTTACTCAAAGCTGCACAGGAGGTCGAGGGACGAGTGACAGGACTGTCTGAATTGACCTCGTGTTTGTTCTGTTTCTCTTAATATAAAACAGCTGCTCTATATTTACTCTTGATCTATTATTTAAAATGACTGGATTTTGGCAGGTTTTCACATCTTCCCGGGAAGGGTCGGCACAGGGACGTTTGCAGGGGCCGTGGGCGGCCGTGGCTGGGGAGACAGATGGGTCCCTGCCCGCAGAGGCTGTGCAGAGGCCCGGGAAGCACTCCGCAAATATTTACTCACCACGCACGCACAGAATGTAATCTCCACTCGGGAAGTGTTTGTTGTTGATGTGGAAAATTAGTCTTTCGCACAAGGAAAGCGAACAGCCAATTCCCTCATATCGCGGCTGCTCAGAGGTGTCTCTCTGTCCCCCCACATGGCCTCACCTGCACTTCAGATTTCTCCATGGCCCGCACTCAGATGTGCTCTTTTCCCAGCTCACTTTATCTGCTCTTTCATCAAAGGAAACACACGTAACTACACAATATTATTTTAGGGTGCTGCTTCGAATGGCCACTTGAGATGCGTGGAAACATATTTCATTATTGAATAGTTTCCTGGGAACTTGAGAAAGGGGCTATTTTTCAATAAAGATTGGGCAGCGTAAGCCACAGTGGAGGCGGGGAGAGTGCGGGTTGGGAGATGACAGTAAGTCTGCACGTCCACAAATCAGCGGACGTGGAGGCTCCGGTGGAGCGCTGAGGTTTGGAATCTGGATCTCCTGAAATCAGTGGCATAAAAAAAGAATATCTAGAAAACAAGATATATCTAGAAAAAAAGGATATCTAGAGGAGAGCCTTTTGGTTGGGGTGGGAGAAAGGGTCAGTTTTGACATGTCACTCATTTGAATTCCGACATTGCCTCCTGGCTAAAAGCACTGATGTACCATTGCCATCCAGGTCTAGAGTGACAACGTGTGGATGCTAGAAAGAAGCTAGAAAGGCCGTATAGAATCTTCTGCATTGCAGTTAGGAGGGAGGAACTCACCGGAGGCAGTTTTCTGAGTGGAGGTAGAAGAAGCCAGTTAAAGACAGAAAAAGAGAATCAGGAGGCTAGCCACTGACTTAATTTTCAAGAGGGAGTTCCAGAATGTTCTGACAAGGTTGGCGTGATGGGTAGCTGCGAAGAGGTTGGCACCTCTTAGAGAGG
The DNA here is from genome assembly GCA_025583905.1 of Ia io. Classification (NCBI taxonomy): domain Eukaryota; kingdom Metazoa; phylum Chordata; class Mammalia; order Chiroptera; family Vespertilionidae; genus Ia; species Ia io. The sequence continues at coordinate 770,754 of JAJQQW010000019.1, read as the reverse complement.
AAGGGGATGGAATCAGTTCCTTCATTAACTAAATGTGTCCTCTGCTCAGCCCTGTGCCGGAAAAGCTAGCGGGGAAACACCTCCCATCAGGAGCCGCCTCAGGCCCTCGGATCTCTCAGATAAGGGAGAGCTCAGAGGTTGAGGTGAAATGGTTTGGGGCCAGGGCCTTGGGGGATAGAGAAGAAGTCTATAGGAAGATTCCAATAAGGAGGAACTTGACCACATGAACAAGCCTTTGTGTCGCATTAGAGACTCGGCAGTCTGTAATCTGAAGGAGCCAGCAAACAAGAGTGTTGACTGTCAGGAGCAAGGCTGCAGAGGGCAGGCTGGAGAGGGCTTTCTGGAGAGCGCATTTGTAGAAAAGCCAGGCCGGGACCAGGGCTGGCCAGGGAGCTCCCAGGACGAAGGACCTGGACAGGGAAGACCGACCGCAGAGCCTGGAGTTCGCGACCCATTCACTCTTTTCACTCGCATGAGGGAGGTGCAGGAATGGAGGAATGGGTGGTTTGGGTCAGAGGAGAATATTCTATTTCCAGGTTTTAAAAGTGGAGCAGAGTCTAACGAAGAACAAATTCTAGCCTTTGGGAAGGCACCTGGCAGCTGCTGCAGGCGCTGAGACGTCCGTGTTGTGAGGGAAGCTGAGAGTTCAAGTGCAATTTCGAGAAAAGGAGTTTTTAAAAACCTGTCATAGGATAAGAGGGGGAAGGCAGAAAGGAAAGGTTGAAAACATGGACTGGAAGTTTCAATGACCTTCCTGGACGTTTAGAAGCACCCGCCGGCAGGTGTGTGGGAGCTGCTGCTGTGCTGGTTCTGTGGCTAGGGCTGCCCGCCCCCCCCCTTCCCGCTGGCAGAGCATCCCTTCTGGACCCTGCTGACTGCTAGGCTAACGCTGGTCATATTGGCCCCACCTTTGTAACACCGGGAAGCATCTGTTGTTATACCAGGTACCAAGATCTGGGAGGAAATGAAGGACGAGACAGGGGGCATGTCAACCGTGTTGTGCTGTCGGATGGCTGAGCGGAGATCTGGGCCCAAGCCTGCGCGCACCAGGCCCCAAATGATACCCCCGCGCCTTGGTCCGGAGATGGAGAAGCGGAGATGCTCAGCCCTGCCTGTCCCAGGGCAGGTCATCAGGACACAGTGCTCTCCTTCCTGCTGCCAGAGGGCCCGTTCCTGTCCTCCTCAGAGCCTCCCGGTCCTTTTGTGCTGGGAATAGTTGTACAATTTTGAGAGTTTCTCTATTCATCCGTAGGTTGGGAATCTGTGTTTTAGGAGATGTAAAAAGGTGGGAAAGGAGACAAGACATTGGACCTCTCTCGGGAACCGACTCTACTTGGGGGAGGAAAGGTGCATGTGAGAAATGGCTGTGCCTGGCGCTTTGCCAGCTGAGGCGAGGGGATCGCTTGTGGTTAAGTAGAGCATGACGGCACTTGAAAACTCGTGACTGCGAGGCCTCTGCTCTCCAGTGACGTGCAAAGGTCCTGAGGTTGGGAGGCTTGACAGTATTCTCCTTACATTGTGTCCAAAGCCCAGAACATTTGAGAACAGACGGAGGCTGTGTGTGGCAGGAATAGCGAAAGGGCCAAGGAAGAAGGCAGACGAGATGTAGAGGTGGCTTCCACAGGAAATCAGGGGATGAACAGGAATGATAGGTTTTTGAGGAAAAAAGAGGTTGTCAGGAAAGAGGACTGAGTAATAGGACTGTGTGACTTTGTATCATGTGCATTTTATGACATAATATAGAGTCAGTCCATAGTTTGAGAGAATAAATTTTGTTTCAGAATATATTGAGATTACTCAAAATTACAAATAAAAATATTGTATTAGAAACTCCTAAATACATAAAAACATATAGCATGAGTTCAAGGTCTCTACACTTTTATATTTTTTATGTGGACAACAATGTACACTAGTCCCCTCTTATCCCTGGGATATATGTTCCAAGACCCCCAATGGATGCCTGAAACCGTGGACAGTACCCAAATACCATGCTTTTTTCCTATACATACATACCTGTGGTAAAGTTTAATTTGTAAGTTAGGCACAGTGAGAGAGTAGCAATAACCAATAATAAAACAGAACCGTCATAGCAATATACTACCATTGACATTATGTGAATGGCTCTGGGGCCATTATTAGTAAAGTAAGGGTGACTTGGGCACAGCGCTGCGGTGCTGTGGCAGGTGGCCTGGTGACTAGGACCCCTGCTAGTGACTCTGGGCAGTGACCAGACAGGTGACTGGTATGAGCATGTACAGCCTGGAGACGAGGGGTCATCATGTCTCGGGAGGGACAGGGCAGGCCACCAGATGCAACTCTGAATCATGTCGAAGACGTTTAATAAGTAAAACGAAGCAGGTGAAACCCATTTTCATAATGTTTTATGTAACCCAGTATCATAAATGATCATTTCAGCATGTAGTCGATTTAAATTATTCTTTAAGTATCCTCCATTTTTTTGTACTCAGCCGTGGAAGCCCAGTTTGTATTGGACGCGGACAGCAGAACTAGCCTCGTTGCCAGAGCTGGGTCGTCACGCGTGCTGGCGGCAGAGGGTTCAGAAGCCTCAGCGCGTGTCATGTTTTAAATTCTTTTTGGCATCTCATTCCTTACTAGAAATTAGCCAAGATACATTTCTAAAATGCCCTCTGATTGTCGCAGTTTTAGCTTTCACTTTTTATTAAGAATTTAAACTGACATCCAATGAAGTTCATTTTTTTGCTGAAATGTGATCCCAAAATCTGGTCAGTTGGCTCAGCAGTGTTAAAATTTATCCAATAAGTATTTAAGTATTTCTTGAAAATGCGCCTTTACCACTCTGTGTGTGGTGAGAGCTCTGTGTGTGTGTGTGTGTGTGTGTGTGTGTGTGTGCAGGGGGGCGGTGAAGGAGGGTGCGGGAGGGGGTGCCGGGGCGGGGGCAGGTTCAGTCCACAACAGCCTTTCTTTGATGTTGGGCATCTTTTCTGGCTGACAGGGTGCATGTCCAGGTGGTGGGGGCTGGCCCCTCAGATACCCTCAATAGACAGGGATGGACTGCCGGCCACCGTGGCTCCAGCCAGCCTTAGTGTCTCAGGGTGAAATGAACAGGATGAGGGAGACCACAGGGCTGGAAGCCTTGGCTTGAAGCCCTGTCCTTTTCAGGAATTGAGCACTGATCTGTTTACGTTTAAATTGGGGGGACTTATAACCTAAAGTTTTTATATTTGCACACCCCCCCTTCAGCACATTTGCAATATATTAAAGGAGATGCTGTTGCGCTGTGACCTGGAGGGTTGACTTTTCTATATTCCTTGATGTCCAACGAAGTGTTGGACAAGTAACCTGAATTCAGTACATCTTTGGGGGGCAGGGATGGATGACAGAAATAGCATTGCTTTTCTAAGACACTAAGTTGGCAATAAAAAGAACGAAGGAAAAACCCATGACTACAAGGCATGTGTGTGTGTGTGTGTGTGTGTGTGTGTGTGTGTGTGTGTGTGTGTGTGTGAATCTGTCTTAAGTAATGTGGTCTGAGAGGAGAAAGAAATAGCAAATGATAAATTCTAACTAATTGGGCAATCCCATGATGCATAGGGCATGTCTGTTAGGCCTGCCATAACACCGTGCTGCATGCTGCTGCCTGGGACAGCAGACATTTAATTTCTCATGGTTTTGGAGGCCAGAAGTCCAAGGTCAAGGTATTGGCAGGATGTGCAGAGGCCTGTCCTTGGCTCGCCGGCGGCTGCTTCCTACTGAGGTCTTATGTGGCCTTTCCTCTGTGTGCACGTCGCTGGTGTCACCATCTCCCCTTGGATCAGGGCCAACACATATGACCTCATTTACCCCAAGTACCTGTCCAAAGGCCCATCTCCAAACCTAGGCCTTGAACATGCGAATCAGGGGGAACACAGTTCAGGCTGTCAAGGGTGAGGACTAGGCTGAGAGCCTTGGGAAATACTCGGTGACTGGGTCCCAGTGCCGCTGGTAAGGAGTTTGCAGTGCTGGGCGGGACAGGGTGAAACGTGTGGCATGAGTGTGTGGGTGGCCTGGGTGTGACTCTGGCCTTGCTCACGGTACCTAAAACCAGGTGAGCTTCTTGGAGTAGCTGGGAGTGTGCTCTTGACTCAGTCGCTCAATAGCTACTCACTTTAAGAGGGCACTTTTCACATTAGAAAAAGTAATTATTTCATCAGGACTACACACGTGAGACACTGGAAATCCCGTTCAGTGGGCACGCGTGATTAAGGGTTGAATTAATGGCGTAAACGTTCATTAGAGAACAGTAAGAATGGAGTGTTTCAAGTGAGGCCTTTAGGGTGTCAGTGGGTGCTCTGGGGCAAGGTCAGGGATGAGGAGGAGTTTGGAACGACCTCCGAGGGGTGCTGACCGGAGCTGGTGGAGATGAATGTGGATGAGCCTGGGAGGAAGGCCTGGCGGGCAGTGACAGCCGTGCCGATGTCGGGGCGCCACACAAGCAAAGCCAGGCGGATTGTATGCTTCTGGGGAAGCTGATCAAGAACAAGTTCCACTTCACTGTTTAAAAAGTTTATCAATGCATTTAATTTGTTAGCATATTATGGGGATGGAAGATTTTAGCCACCAAATCCTGTTAGCTCCTAGTGAATCTAGATCAAGAGTGTATTGGCTGCAGGAAGCTCCCACTCCTTTGAGACTTATGCAGTGTTCTGCTTTGATTTCAGATTGGAGAATCTGGTTGTGCCCTGTGCACACACGCATCATAATAATAAATGGAAATTTTAGAAATATTGTAATTATATCACCCCTTCCCCCAAAAGCTGTGCATACACAATATTATTAGGAGACTACGTCTTCGTCAGGAGGTGTCTTTTGTTTGTTTTGTAATCTTTATTGTTGAAAGTATTACATATGTCTCATTTTCACCCATTGACCCCGTCCAGCCCACCCCTCCCCTCCATCCCCCGTCCCAGGCCCCTCACCACCCCACTGTCTGTGTCCGTGGGTGATGCATATATGCATGCAAGGTCTTTGGTTGATTACCTCTCAGCCACCCTCCCTCGCCTTCCCTCTGAGATTCAGCACTCTGTTCCATGCTTCCAGTCGCTGGATCCTTTTTGACATTCCCCGATGTCCCACAATTAGCGTGCAGATTTCAGAGCTCACTTACCCCTGCCAGCAGCACAGAGCTGGGCACGGGGGGAGTCTCCTTCATTGCCACTCGTGGCCCAGGCTCCATCTGCGCAGGCCTCCGCTTTCTGTCAGGGAGTGGAAGAAGTACGCCCCTCCAACCAGATGGATCTAGTCTCCCATACTGGCTTTGCGTGCCGACCTCGGGAAGCTGCCTCTTGTCATCGGGAAAATGGGGACCTGCCCGTAATTCCTTGGACAACCCTCCCCATGCAGTGTTTTCAACCAAAGACGGCGTCTGTCTCTTCACTCAGTGTCCCTCCATCTGAGGGAGTCCCCTGGGAGGCTAACAGCATCTCAGCACCCTGCCACACTGTGACCTCAGCCTAAGACTCAGCTCCGGGTTTAGGGGCCCTTGGATTCTGTGTATTACACTTTGCCCTGTACAGCCGCTTTGGGATGGGCACCGGTCCTGCAATCCCGCCAGGCAGCTCAAAGCATCACAGAGTAGATCAAGCATTTGGGGTGTTGCTCAGCACCTTGTCGCCCAGCTCTGTGTGTCCGTGTGTCCGTGTGGCCGTGTGTCTGTGTGTCCCTGTGTCCGTGTGTCTGTGTGTCTGTGTGTCCGTGTGGCTGTGTGTGTGTGTGTGGCTGTGTGGCCATGTGGCCGTGTGTCTGTGTGTCCCTGTGTCCGTGTGTCCGTGTGGCTTTGTGTCTGTGTGTCCGTGTGGCTGTGTGTCTGTGTGTCTGTGTGTCTGTGTGTCCGTGTGGCCGTGTGGCTGTGTGTCCCTGTGTCTGTGTGTCTGTGTGTCCGTGTGGCTTTGTGTCTGTGTGGCTGTGTCTGTGTGTCTGTGTGGCTGTGTGTTTGTGTGTCTGTGTGTCTGTGTGTCTGTGTGTTTGTGTGTCCGTGTGTCCGTGTGTCCGTGTGTGTGGCCGTGTGTCCGTGTGTCTGTGTGGCCGTGTGTCCGTGTGGATGTGTGTCTGTGTGTCTGTGTTTCTGTGTGGCTCTGTGTCTGTGTGTCTGTGTGTCTGTGTGTATATGTTGGTGTGGGTTCCAATATAATGACTCTTTCAAAATCGGCAACTACCATTGTTTGTACAATATGATGCTTCTGTGTATTTCTTATTTGGTTTTGGTTGACAACTTATATGCTATGACTCAGAATTAATGCAGCTAATTTTCTCATATGCCCAAACCCCCACAAAGGTATTATTATTATTATTATTATTATTATTTTTTTTAAATCCTCATTTGAGGATTTCTAGGGAGAGTGGAAGGGAGAGAGGAGGGGGAGAGAGAGAGAGAGAGAAAAGAAAGAGAGACATTGACATGAGAGACACTTCAATTGGTTACCTCCCACACCTGTCCTCACTGGGGCTGGGGAACCTGCAACCAAGGTATGTGCCCTTGACCTGGAATCAAACCCTGGATCCTTCAGTCCTTGGGTGGATGCTCTAACCACTGAGCACACCAGCTAGGGCAAAGCCATTATTAAAGAGGAGGGGAATTCACGTCAGTGGAACGAGTGTGTCTCTGGGGCCAACCACTTGGGATTGACAACACACCCCTCAGGGTAGATATTCCCATAGGTTTAAAAAATCAGCCTCACTTCCTTGTATTCAGTCTAGTTTTATAGATTCAGAATTATACAAGCTTAAGCATAAATATACATATATGATGTGCATATATACATACATGGATGTGTACATATGCATATATACATGTATGCATATGTATCTTTGTATAAACAATTAAGAAGACAAATTTATGCATATATAAATTTTCAAATCGCTTACATTATCTTCCCAGCGTCTCCACATGGACAGAGGAGCCTTTAAGTCTTGATGTGGCATTTTGGCGCATCACCCACGTGACTCAGCACTTTGCAGACTTCTCAGAATGGGTTTTTTCAGCAGCGTCCTGACATCCTGCGAGGCTTCCTTGGGGCAGGGGCCACATGGCTGTTTGTCTTTTCCATCAATGGCTCAACCACAGGAAGTGGGTCTCATTAGCCTCCAAAGCCCACAAGAAGGTGACCACGACGTAAACAAAACTCGTGCAGTCACAAGGGTCCAAGCAGAAATGAGTGCAGCTCACCCGCCTTGCCCGCCACCAGGGCAGGAAAGGGGAACCGTTCCCATAAACTGGGCTTCGTTTTGGTCGTTGGGTTGGCAGACTCCAAGCCTTAAGCTCATGGGCCACTGAGAGTGTACTTCATCATTTGCTGGCCGTTTTTATTACATTTTATTCTCACACACTTAAAAGGGATATTATGCTGAGCGAAATAAGCCAGTCAGAGAAAGATGATCTCACTCATATGTGGAATCGAATGAACAAACCAGACAGACAAAATAGATCCAGAGACATGGAAGCATGGAACAGACTAACAGATCTCAGAAGGAAGTGGGGGAGGGATTAACCAAAGAACTTATATGCATAACCCATGGACACAGACAGAGGTGCAGTAGGCCTGGGCCGGGGGAGGGGAGGATGTTGGGAAGGAGGGAGATATGGGGGGCAAGGGGACACCTGTAAGACTTTCAACAATATACATTTTTTTAAAAAAGGCCTACCACACCTCTACTGATCCTGCTGGTAAGAGAGACACACGCACCTGGTCATTCAGGGCGCGGTTCTGCCCATCACGGCAGGCAGTCTCGGGCCCTTGAGGTGCGCCAGGCACAGCCCTTGGATGAGGACATGTCATTCCACGTCACTGACGTAGCTGCAGCGAGGAACCTGCCCTGTGTGTGCTGCTCCGAAGTTGCTTTTTGCCTCGCTGCGTGTCCCCTGTCCACGCTCACCCAGGAGCATCCGGCCATTCCCAGCACCTGCTGTGCGCCAGGCCTTCCTTGGTCACTGGGTGGGGTCCACAGGGCCCCTCAAAGGTTGACCCGTATTATCCCCATTTTACAGATGGTGGGTCTGCTGCTGCAGGTGGCAGCACAGATTTGCACCGGTGCCTGTCTGAGCGGCTGCCTGGCCTCTCACTCCCACACCGCACTGTCCATCCTCACCGCTTGGGCTCCTGAAGATCCCGGAGAGTTCCCAGAGCCCCTGACTCAGTTCTCTAACAATGCACCTTGCTTTGAAATTCACAGCGACTGGCTTCCCGGCCACAGCTTGGACCATTGCCTAAATGGTCTATTGAGCGCATAACTGACGGCAGGACGGCCGTCTTCTCCATCAAGCTCCTGAATAGTGATGTAATTAGACCCAGTGCCGACTTCCTCCAGCATGTTTTCATCGCTGGTGATGAGATTACAATGTCAGTGATTAGCAGGCGTCGTTTCCCCACTCTAAGCAACAAGAAGCTCTCTTCTGAGATTGGATATGGCTGTGGGGCTAATCCAGTAACTGCCGGCACCTTGATCCAGAATTATGTGCTGATGGGCGGGGGTGAACTCCAGACATTCAGGAACAGGCTTTGTGAGCAGACACCAGGACTGCGATGATTTTTTACGGCCGTGTGCGAGGTTTTGCCCTGGTCGGAAGCCTGTGGAAGTATATTTAGAATTCTTGGAGCTGAAGAACCATCTCAAGGAAAAAAAAAACAACTATGGGGACAGTATAATCAAATAAAAATATTATCAAAACGTATTTGGGACTTGTCCTTTGCCAGCTGTCTTCTAAACACACCGCTCGCCGCCTCGGTGAGGAAACAGGTTCAGGGAGGGGAAGCCCAGCTCACAGCGGCAAGCAGGGCTGCAGCTCAGGCGCTTTCTTTCCAGATTCCATGTTTTATTAAAAACAAACAAAACCAGCTTCCGGGAGGTATCGTGGACATGTGAAAACGTATATTTAGTGTGTACAGCCCGCTCTTTTGAGAGAGGTGCCTGTTAGGGAATGACTGGCTCCGTCAGGCTAATTGGCACCCCAAGGTCCTGTGCTCTTCAGCACCGTGAAGCCTGTCCCAGAAAACCTCCTGTGGCTATCAATCCGGTTCTAAGTATAAATTGCAGATTTAATTTACATGAGGAGTTCTAGCACGGAGGTGAATAACTCTGGATATAAATTTGAATGCAAATTATATTTTCCACGAATTGGTGTTTCCTGACGAATAAACGCCAGTTTAATCTCTTGCACATGGTGTGTTCACAGGAGAGACGCGGCGCTGGCCTGCTCTCCCGCCCTGATGATGCTGCGGCTTTCCTTTCTCCCTGTTGTACGGTCTCCCGGCCTTCCCAGAGTAGGCATTGAGGTGCTCCGCCCCCCCCCCCCCCCCCATGCTGGGGAAGCAGGTGTCGTGTTCCAGATCTGCTTGTAGGGAATTAGTCACAGGGCCATGCAGTGAGCAGCACACAGGCAGGAGCCATGGCTCTGAGCTGAGAACGGGAACACGCGTTGGGTCTCCGGACAGGCAGCGGCGATTGCATCACATCAGCGGTGATGACGTAGTTCAGGGCTTCAGGGAGCACGGATTCTGGTTTCCATAGCGATGTGCGGAGCTGCAGGTGGGCAGGCAGCAGAAGGAGGTGCAGGAGATGTGAGAACTGCACACACAGGCACGTTCCCATTCAAAACAAGACATCATTTTAGTTTCCAGAAATAGACCCTAGGAAGGTACAGATATGTGCTCGGAAAAGATTTGTCATCTCACAATCAGGGTTTTCTTCCGCTGCCTTTTCAGATTTTGAAACAATTTTTGGCCACTTGTATTGTGATGAGGTTCACAAGAGATTTTGTATGTAAGAGAAGTGACATTGCAGGAGTAACTAAGTAATGACATTGAGTTCTCGTTTATTTCAGTTTACCAAACAAAGCAGATTTCTTTTAACCTCTAGAAATTGCTCTTTACAGCACACCTCAGGAATTACCTTTGTTCCCTGTCCTTATTTTCTGGTTTGTTCTCAGAATCCTATATAATAAAAAGCTAATATGTAAATTGACCGAACGGCAGAATGACCGGTCGCTATGATGCACACTGACCACCAGGGGGCAGATGTTTAACACAGGAGCTGCCTCCTGGTGGTCATTGTGCCAGAAGTCCGGCTCACAGCTGGGAGCCTCTCCCGCCTCCACAGCAGCATGAAGGATGTCAGACTGACGGTTTAGGACCAGGAGCGGGCCTAAACCATCAGTCAGACATCCCCCGAGGGCTCCCAGACTGCAAGAGGGTGCAGGCAGGCTGAAGGAACCCCCCTCCCCTGAGTGCATTAATTTCGTGCACCAGGCCTCTAATAGAGATATAATTGGTAACTGCCTTATTGTTGTGAAAATAGATTTCTGCATGTAATAACAAGTTATTTTTGTTTAAATTGATTGTTATTTTGAAAATATGAATCATATTTCATTTAAAGGATCCCTGTTTTTCTTAAATTTATTTTATTTGGAAGAACTAGGTCACATTTTTCCTTAAAAGGAAATTACAATTGTGTGTGTGTGTATTTCATGAAAGTAATCACTTAAAAACAGTGACACAAAATGCATATTAAAATCAACTTCCATAAATTCACATGTGTCACTTTTAGGATAAACCCCTGGGATGAATTTTATGTTTCCCATTCATTGCACTTTAAGAAGTATAGTAATTACATATTTGTATTTGGATTCTATCCTCAGAATTGTATGAGAATGTTCAAAATTGACACACAGCCACTATGGAGAGCTATGTGTGGGATAATTAGAAATGTATATGTCATAAATGCCCTCAATATATCATGCTAGCTTTAGACTAATTTCCTTATAAACATAAGCATGGACTTTTCACTGATATCATTGAAAATTCAATGAAAAATATGTTCAACAGTTTAAATTTAAAAATTGTGTTATTGTAAAGTTTCCCTGTTTTTATTTTGAAATTGTTACCACTACTTCTATTTGCTTTGTCTTTGACTAATTTAATTTGCTATGGTGTGATCCATCATTGTTACCAGTATGTCACAATAGTTTAGGTGAATTATTTACAGAATATGCTAGATTCAGTCATGTTATAGTTTTCACCCTTGAGTGGAAAAGAGAAGGCATGATAATCACACAGCATTATATCAACTTTGAATAATGAAAATGGATAAGTTGCATATGAGAAATGTGTATCATTTCATATACATGAAATAGGCAGTGGAACTGTGGGTATGTTTCTTTGGTCAAATTTTCCTTCTAATAGTTGGATGCATTTATACAGAGTGAGAAATGTGTCTTTGTACTTTATCACTTTTATACAAACTAAGTACAGGCAATACCATGTTCACAAACGCAATCACACAGTTAACAAAAATCCCACCAAAACTATTTAACAGAAGCTTTCCAAAATAGGCAGTAACAATTTATTTTTGATTTTTAGCTGTGTTAAATTTTTCAAATATAGTGAAAGAGTAATTAATATTACTTACCATAACAGCCATAACATATATATCCACCTGTGCATGGGTGCGCATACACACACACACACACACACACACACACACACGGCAAGAATTATCTGAGGCATTTTTTTGAATTGCATATTAGCCCTCTTTCCAGGACAAAACAAGTGCTAGGATTGAATCGGTGCCTCTCAGCACGCTTATTCCATCAGAGTTGGTGAGGGGTCTGCCAGGCGGTGGAAACAGAGGGGCGCCGACCAGCATCACAGCCAAGCCACACAGTCGTTTGTACGATTGAGTTGATAAACATTTTGGCTTGTCTTCTTGTGTCATGTTCTTTTCCATTAGTAATTAAATTAATTTTAGTTCATTAGCGTAATTAAATTAGTCATCAATGTTTATTTTGGCGTCCACACCGGATTAGTGGGGGACGGGGACAGTGGCCCTGCATCACAGAAGTTGAAAAGGCAGCGATTGGTCTGATCCATGATTCGGAAAGTTCAGAGTAAAACCAAAATATGATTCCAAGTACAATGTTATTAGTGTCACTGGAAAAACTCTTCTAAGAAATGTCATGTCCATAATGACTTTTGGACAGTAAAATGCTAAAGCTGCCCTGACCATTTGAGGAATAAACATTTTATCTGAATGGCCATCAGCACTAACATAGATGCTTTCTGTTTATAAAGAAAATATTTGCACATTATTTATTGATTCTGAATAATGTAAAGGATCTTACATTAAAAATGCTACTCGTTTAAGGGAATGAACATATTAAGTACAGGTAAGCTGAAAGTTGAATTATTTACAGAAAAAAAAAATCCTGGACCACATTTCTTCATTTATCTTCTCTGCAGTTTCATTTTTGTTTTTCTGTCCGGCTCCGGCTCTTCTTCCTGCTGACTTAGCTCCATCTCTCCTGTCTTACAGGCAATGGCAAATGTATCCTTCATGTCCAAGCCAACCAGTTCCCTGCTCCCAACCTCTAGGTCTTGGCTTGAGTTCTGTCATTTCTGGGTCACTCTACCCACATTAACTCACCTGTCCCCAGAGTACAAGAGAACCACAAAAAGGCTATTTAAAGAACATTTTATTTATTTACTTCTCTTGTGTTATTATTATTTTTAAACTTTATTGTTCAGAGTATTACATTGGTCCTCCTTTTACCCCATTAACCTCTTCCAGCCGCTCCTGTCCCTCCCCATCCCCATGCCCTCACCACCCCATTGTCTGTGTCCACAAATTATGCATATATGCGTACAAGTTCATTGGTTCACCTCTTCCTACCCACCCTCCCCTGCCTTTCCTCTGAGATTCAACAGCTTGTTCATGCTTCTCTGGGTCTATTTTTGATAATCAGTTTATTTGGTTCATTAGATTCCACATGTGAGTGAGGTCGTGTGATACTTATCTTTGTCTGGCTTGTTTTGCTTAGCAAAATACTCTCCACTTCCATCCATGCAGTTGCAAATGGTAAGAGTTCTTTCTTTTCCACTGCTGTGTAGTATTCCATTGTGTAGATGTACCACAGTTTTCTAATCCACTCATCTGCTGATGGGCACTTAGGCTGTTTCTAGATCTTAGCTATTGTAAATTGGGCTGCTATGAACATAGGGGTGCATATATTCTTTCTGATTGGTTTTTCTGATTTCTTGGGATATGTTCCTAGAAGTGGGATCACTGGATCGAATGGGAGTTCCATTTTACATTTTTTGAGGAAACTCTGTACTGTTTTCCATAATAAAGAACATTTTTAAAGTATCCACTTCAGTAATTAATGTGTGCATGTGCAACAAAGAAATAAATCACTGGCACAGAAAGGTATAAATGACAGTGTAGGTCTCCATGCTCCTCGCTGTGCACCCTGGGAGAAACGATCTCCAGCTGCTTGTATGAGGAAATGTCAGTTTTCTCCCATGTGACGACATACACGCACAATAAATGTACATCAGAATTGAGAGCCTCAGAGACACATGGGAAGGCAGCGACTGTTCCTGTACATGCCCCGTGTTGGCCATGCTGCCGGGGACTGGCCCTCTGCCCTCCCCGCCAGGTGCCCGGCTCATGGTGCCCAGCTCCCCGCTGTTCTGATGGGAGTAGCCTGGCCCCAGGGCATTTGCAGGGACACCAAGGCCCCAAGTCGATCCTTGGCTAGTTCATTTCTGGAATTTCTGCAGGTGTTTCCATATACTCGTTGCTGAAAAAGCAAACATTTTGCTGAGTTATGCACTAAAAGTTATTGGGCTTATGGGGGAAATGGACCTAGGCTTTATCCCTGTAATTCTGTGTAACCAGACTATGAAGGAGAGTATAATTTTCATTAAAATCTCAGCATAGTTGAAAAGAATTGTAAAGTTCCTAATAAATGGGGTAATAGGACAAATGTGAGAATTAACTGCAAGGAAAGGTGAGGACAGCGGGTGGAGTGGGCATGAGGAGGCCTCACGCAGCTAGAGAGGGGCTGAGGGGGCAGAGGTCAGGGACAGGTGCCAGGGAGCCTGCCAGGACTCTCGCTGGGCAGGAGAGTGGGGGGCATCAAACAGTCCTGAGGTATTGGTGCCCTCACGGTGCCCATGGGTTGTGTGCCCCTGCTGCTAGCAGGGGCACAGGCCCGTGGTATGGGGAAATATTAAGCATAAACCAGTGCTAACCAATAGAACTTTCTGTGACCACATGTGTCTACTGAACACTTAATATGACTCCTGGGACCAAAGACCTGAATTTGTGATTAATTCCATTTTAATTTACTTATGTTTAAATAGTTACACTAGGCCTGGGGCTAGCAAAGTGGACGTGCAGGTATGAACCAAATGATTGAACATTAGACTCATACCATCCTCCTGGTGGCTAATCTGCGCAGGCCACGCCCCCTTCAGACCACAGATGGCAGAGTGGTCTCATTGCTGTGTCCTGGTCCTGAGCAAAACTAACCAGCTGAGAGAGAGAGAGAGAGAAATGAGCACCTTGCATTATTAACATCTGTAATAAAACACAAAGGGGTGTAGAGGTTCCAGGTCTCAGCGGAGCCTGCTCAGCAGCACCCCCTGACCCCCGAGCTCGGCAGAGGCCCTGTGGTGGATGGGCATCGCACCCGCAGCAGGTAGCTCTTTCAGAACTGTGAGCCACTCAGTGAGCCCTGCTCCCTGTGGTGAGTTCTCCACAAGCACGTTTTGCATTTTAGTTTCCTGTGTGGGTTCAGTGTTTAGAAACTGCTCTGCCATTTAAGGTCGATACTTTCTACCAGAAAAAAAAAATAGATTATTATAATTTCCAAAATAAAATTGCTTAGGAAATGCAAATTAAAGATCAATTTTGAAAACATCTCAAAGTGTTTCAAATACACTAAATATTAAATACATTGGGAATAGGTTATATTTACTTCAAGTTACATGTCATGGTATTTTAAACAAAATAAGTATCAAAAGAGGATGACAAATTATGCAAGTTATTAAAGAACTGGACTATATGTAACACTTAAGGCTAGATCATCATCATCGCTATACTGAGAAGGTAATAATTATGAATTAAAGTTGAGAACTTATGCTTTTTAAGCCATCTATCTCAATCATATGTATACATATTTTTTCAGACTTGTACATCTTGGTCCACAAACAATAGAAACTCGCAGATCCACTTAAAAAGCACATGCGTAGAACAGTTTTTCAGTAGAACATCTTGGAAATAGTTTGTCTCGCTCTGGTCTTTCATAAACATGCCTATCTTTGAGAAGTTCTGACTGTCAGACTGTAAAATAATTGGGGATAAAACTAGTGGGATTCTATAAATTAGTTCTCATACTTGCTCCAAATCTTTAAGCAATTGTATTAACATGTTTTCTGGAAAAAAGTAGATTCTTTAGACGAGAGATTCTGGAACATGATATCTCATGATTTGTGAAAGGATGGGCAAGCCACAGCCCTTTTTATGAGTGGATAGACCGGTCAAGGACACTTTATGTAAGCCACTTTCCGCATTGTGAGCAGAGATGGTGGTAGTGCTTAAATGTCTGTGGAGACTAAGGGGGACACAGAACCCTTTGTCATTGAGGAGAAGCTGGTCAAGGCTAGGTAGGCTGTTTGAGTAGAAGTACTGCCCAGGCAACATCCTGCGGAATGAGAGCTTCCTCGGGGTCATCAAGCCTGAGGTGCCCTTGAGTGTCAGAGGCACCGTTATTTCATGGACTGTTTACGGGGGAAAGGCTGTCAATTAACCTGGGACAGACCCACGTTGGTATACCATGGCTTTCTTTCAGCTAGAAAGTGCAGAATACTTGCCTAAAGTGTTGTGAAACAGAGTAATACTTTCGTCACAAACAAAGAATTGTTTTTGGAAACACTGCCGAGGGACATGAGGGAAGACCTTCATGACGTCCAGGTTGGACACCAGTGGCATTCACCCATCTAGAGAATGTCCCTAAGTCACCATCTGACTCAGCTGGGCTCCTGCAGCACCTGTGCACAGCTCCTGGGAAGGCCACCCAACACCCAGTTTGTTGCTCTTCTGTACCTATTACAAGATGTCTGAACCTCAGGGGACATGGTAGACTTTATCCGAATGTGTAGCCTTGTGGCCGGTGTATGGTAGGTGCTAAATGTCGAATGAATGAATTGAATGAATGAATGAGCAGGAAACAAAAGCGGCGCTGATGTAGTAGCCACAATACCAAATGAAAGTCATCCTTTTAAACTCTTCCTTTTAAACTCTTCCAACAGACTAACAGATTTCCCACATCTGCATCACCATTCAGTATCATTTCCAATTATCCTGGAGCCTGGGAAATTTAGTGCAGACCCTTGGATAATGTGATGACAGACTAAAGCCTGGGGTTTATTACGGTGAACAAAAATGAAGTGTAGGCAAGTAAAGTAGAGTCGGAATATCTGGCGGGGAGGGTTTGTTGTTGTTAATCCTCACCTGAGAATATTTTTCCACTGATTTTTAGGGAGAGTGGAAGAGAGAGGGAAAGACAGAGAGAAACATCGATGTGAGAGAAACACATCAACTGGTTGCCTCCTGCAGGAGCCACGACCAGGACCGGGGGTCGGGGGTGAAGAGGAGCCTTCAACTGAGGTACCTGACCTTGACCAGAATCGAACCCGGCAGCCTTTGGTCTGCAGGCCAACGCTCTATCCACTGAGCAAAACCGGCTAGGGCTTTCTGGTTTGTTTGTTTTTTTAATGTAAGGATCCACTAGTTAATTTTCACTCACACTTTATGACAAGCATAACTTAAAGATGAATGCCACTTGTGTTTATTTTTCATCGAGTGGGGATAGTAAGCATATATTTTCAAGGGAGATGGATAAGGATGCATAGTGCAGCACTGCATAAGTCAACAATGAAATAAAAGCAATTCTGAGATTTTAGAGTAAGTATTAGTAATTACAACTGTGTCTAACACAGATAGTAGGATTTATGATGTAAGGAAAAAAGGACAAGGAAGAAAAGATGGCTTGCTAACCCCATTTTCCTAAAAACATAATGATCATAAGAGAGCGAGACAGGCAAGGAGGACTCATGAGGTGCTTCCTATGACTGGACGGTGTGAAACTAAAGAAAACGGGGTCCTTTATTTTGGGCTATGACAACAGTAACTGGATTTTTAGATATCTTGCTACTCCTAACCTTGTCACCTAAATGAATGTTTGACGATGGTACTGTAGAAAGTTTAGACTCTCAGTGCAGGATTTTGATATAGTCCTCCAAGTCTTCCTAACAAGGTAGCTAATTATGATTAGACTAGAGGCCCAGTGCATGAAAATTTGTGCACTGGGGGGGCGGGAAGGGGGCTCAGCCCATCCTGCCCCCTCTCACAGTCCAGGAGCCCTCAGGGGATGTCCTACTGCAGAAGGTGACCAAGCTGATCAGGGGAAGGTGCCGCCCCCATCACTCAGCTGCTGCTGCCACTGCTGGCTGCCATGGCTGCCGGCCCTCCTCGTCCCTCGCAGGTGTGGCGGCTTTGTCCAGAAGGACCTGCAGCTTTGTCCAGAAGGATGTCTGGAAGACGTCCTGTCTATCCGGTCTAATTAGCATATTACCCTTTTATTAGTATAGATAATATATCCATTACTCATCTTTTTAAAAAGATGTTACTACTTTAAGAGGTTAATGATGCTACTGTTATGAACAATTATGCAATCATAAGTTATCTAAGACATGTTAGTCCCATATTTATATATTGGATCATTTGACTTGTCATTTGTAAGTACTACTAAAGAGTTTGCTTGATATAACATGCATATCTCACTGTGAATCAGAAGCCATTGTTCCTGGGCCTGGTGAAATATGGCATATTTTGCCCCCAATAGATCCACAACTGGAAAGCAGGTATTCTTCTCTGTAACACCAACCATTGAGAAGTGTTGCTCCTCCCAGAAATGATGGGCAGAGAGCTCATTGTCTTTTAACACTAACTTGGAAGATTGTGGTGAATGATAATAAAAATAAGAAAAAATGTAACCCATGTCTAAATGCATTCCTGATTTTTACATAAGAGCGTACTTCCTATGCACACATAATAGCCACGTGAAACAATTTCCATATAGCCCCTACCCATTTCCCAGGTGATGAAACTAGCTACTCATCTCAGTTCCTTTTGCAGTGAGTTTCTTGTAATTTAACCAAACAAGACCAATTTCTGTAAACCAGAGTCTGGAAAAATTAAATATAACTTGTACATAAGTGATTAGGAACACATTAGAAATATAACTCAAGTTTTCCATTTCCTTTGCTTTATACAATTTTTTCTCAAATGAACTCACTTTATTAATCTAAACTGGATTATTTTAAACCCCACTAAACTGTGAATCACTTACAAATATTCCAATGTATTTGCCAAACATTTGCCAAACATATCATTTGGCATTTGAATGTTTCCTTTTGAACCAATTATAGAAACACCATCCCAACACTCTCAGGTGAGGGAAAATACATTCCTCTTGGTGAAGGTTGACTGTAAAAGAATAATAATTACTCGCGTCTTGGCATAAATAAGGCTTTAAGATTCATTAGCCACCTTAGTTTTGATTCAGTTATTAATCTGAGAAAACATTTATACTTTGCATATCACAAAGCAATAGAGGCTATTCAATAAATTCTCTTGGGAGATTTTGGGACCACCATAAACAACATTTAAAGAATAAATTAATCTTAAAGGGAACTAGAAGGTGGAAAAAATACATAATATGCACAAAAAGAAACAACTGTAAGAAATTACTTTCACGTTCTTAGAGAGACAAGTAGTTGTTACTCAGGAGTTCTTCACAGGAGAGCAGGTAACAGGTGGGGCGCGGTGGGGAGGAGTCAGTGGCAGGGCGGTGAGTGTGTGCCCTGAGGAAACCTTCCATTTAGTTAACCGGTTATTATTAGATAGAAATGCGTTTTTCCCAGTCATACCAGGACACAAAGAGAAATCTAACCCAAAGTGAGAAACCTGTAACCCTTCGTGTTTCATACATTCTTTTCTTTTTATGTTTTTACTGATTTTAGAGAGAGTAAGAAAGGAGAGAGAAACATGGATGTGAGAGGTTGCCTCACAACCCAGGGACCAAATCCATGACCCAGGTGTCTGCCCTGACAGGAAATCCAGCAAGTGATCTTTTGGTGCATGGGGTGATGCTCAATCTACTAAGCCACACTGGCCAGGGCATGTTTCATATTCTTGGTTATAGGTTACTGGAGTGCAACTCAAACCAAACAATGGCTGTGTTTTATACATGACCTTAAGTATTTATTTTTGTATCATTATAATTTATTTTAGCTATTAATTTTTGGGCTTAGGCACATTATGACTATTGTAAATATTTTGAGGTAAATGGATACTGTGTCTGTCCTACTAGACAAGTAGAATGAGTGCTGAGTAAACATCTGTGTAATGGGTACATTAACATCAGTACTCACATGAGTTTTTGGATTGACATTTGAGATGATTTAGTTTCTGAAATAATACTTGTAAAATATAAAATGCAGAGGTAAGTAATTGCTATGCTTACAATACTTAAAGAAAATATATTCAAAATCTATATCAAGTGTAAGTTGAAATTTATCTATGTAAATCAATAAAAATTCAAGTTATTTATTGAACACCTGCCATGTTCAATGCTCTGTGTAATCTGTGTTCTATTAATACATTAATTAATTTTATTTATTTAACAACACATAGTTAGCAATGCCCTTGTTTTAGCCAGGGATATGGAACACACACAAAACCTTGACCCTGTATTAAAGGGCAGAGTGCTGAGGGCTGTCACAGAAGTTAATAGAGTGCTGCCCGGAGCCCTGGGCATGGGTCTCGCCTATTGATCAGAAGGTCCTGGGGGGATTTCCTTAAGACAGTGATGCTTGAATTTGGGTGGTGGATGCAGAGCAATTTCCTTTATCTCTCCCCGGGAGATAGGAAGGGAGAGCACGTGTCTACTTGTCCCTTGGAAACATATGGATAACATTATTTATGGGCTCAGTAATGCCCATCGAAAGGAAGGATGAAATCATTCGGGCCCATAGTAATCTGTCCTGATGCACAGGAGGCCCTTGGGGGTTCATATGCCACGGGAACTACCAAGCTGCGGATGGAACGAGCAGGGTGAAGGGGTCAGGGGGAAGGCTACGAAAGACCAAGGTCTGGTTGTGATCTGAGGGTGGTGTGACTGGCCTTGACACATACACCAGTTCAAATAAGTCCCTGGAAACGGAGCCCAGTAGGTATCAGAGGAGGATTCACTGCAGCCACATCCCCCGTGGAGCCGTCTCCACTGAGAAAACACGTGTGCAAACTTGACGGGGGAAGATGGGGGACGGGTAGAGTGGAGGAGTTCTGTCTCTTCCCTCCCTCCCTCCCTCCCTCCCTCTCTTTGAATGCCTAGGATTTATTATTGGTCAATGGGTCACGCTGGGAGGGTGCTGTAGGCTCTTTTCTCTCCAATTCTCTCAGCTAGCTTAGCAGTGATCACCCAGAATGAAGTTAAGGTCAGATAAAGCGCTTGACTCTTTGGTACCAACCATTCAGGAGGGCGGGGTAATGTGGGCTCGAACAGCGGTATGAGTTTGGAATATTCGTGATTAGAGAAGCAAGAGAGAGCTAAGTGATGCTACAGAAGGAGGATGCCAGGGAGCAGGGAGCACGTGGATTGTGCACCCGCACTTCTCACCTGGCCCTGGGGCTACAGACCATCCTGCCATCCCCAGGCGTCCTGTCTCACTTGATGGCATCACTTGATGGACGTTTTCCTTAGTTCTCCTTGCCTTTCCCTCCTGACTAGATGGAACAAGTCCTACAGTTCTCTTACAAAGTAGGTCCCGAGTTTTCCCACTTTTTCCCACCTTCACTGCCTCCGCGAGGCCAAGTCACATCTCTCTGGCCTGGATGGACTGCATGGTCTCCTCCCGGCCCTTCCTGTGGACATGCACTCTAATGCATTTTCTGCGTGGCCCTTGGAGGAGGTCTTTCAAAGCTGAATCGGTGTCACAAGCTGGCTGAGTGCTTCATCTGCTTGTCATTACACGCAGGACAAAACCCGGGTTCCCCGTGGGCTCCCAGGGCCCTGCCTGACCTGGGTCCTCTTATCTCCCCAGCCTTGTCGCGTTCCTTCTCGCCAGCGATGCCTCGGCCACAGTATCTCTCAGTCTCTCCAGGAGGCATATTTCTGCCCAGACTACACTCTCTGCGTGGAAGTTCTGCCCTCAGCTCTTTGCATGACTGTTTCCTCTCCTCCTGATGTCTCAGACTTCACGGCCCCAATCACAATGTCTCTCTTGGTTGCAACCTTGGACGGCTTCCTCCAGCCCCCTTTGCTCTCCCCAGCACTTGGTCTGTGTCCGGCGCAGCGCTTACCACCATCTAGGCTGTGAGTTCTTGCTGATGTGGCTGCTAGTTGATTCTTTAGAGTGACTCCTCCGTGAGGACAGAAACCACGTCTCTCTTTTTCCCCATCGAGTCCTCATCATCTCCTGGTGCCTGACACCGGCAGCTGCAATAGGCTTTTGGAAGAACGAGTGAGGAAGGAGAAATGAGAAGGAATTTTTAGTGAGTTTATCACGGGCAGAGGCTCGAATAGACTGGTGATGCCAACAGCCAGGGTTAGCGAGCCTGCCTGCCTGCGTAGGTCAGACCTGCTGACGTCAGGTAAGCAATTTGTCTTTGTATCTTCATTGTTTCTCACGTTTGTTCAGATTAGAGCTCCCATTCTTGTTTGGATGCTTGTTGGGGACCCAGACATGTTATTCACACTGTCATGTACCCTTATTATTTCAATCTATCCTTCTTACTCATTAAACATAAAGCAACTGTTACTCAACTCATCACACAACTGAAATTTTTAAATTTAGGAGAACCCAGCTGGTGTGGCTCAGTGATTGAGCATCACCCTATGAACCAGGAGGTCATTGTTCGATTTGCAGGCTTGATCCCCAGTGCGGGGGGGGGGGGGGGGGCGCAGGGGAAGCCAATCAATGATTCTCTCTCATCATTGATGTTTCTAACTCTCTATCCCTCTCTTTTCCTATCTGAAATAAATTAAAAATAAATACATTTAGAAGAAATTATTGTTTAGGCATCTGTAAGAAAGTCGGATAATTCATGCATGTTTGCAGGGGTTAAAGAATTTTGCAAAGTAGATTACCTTGCATGGACATGAAACTTGATTCAGTTATCTACTGGGACATATGGATACTATCTGTCTATATTGAGCCTTAAGAAAAATGTATTTCTTGAAAGTGTGATCAAAACTGTTTGACAGCCACTGTTCTCGGTGCTGTGGTTCGAAGACCTCGTGTGTGATTCTCGCTGGCTCAGCCTCAGGCAGAGTTTGAGAGGGAATGCAGCCAATATTCCCTTGCCAGGATAACCAGAAAAGGATCATTCAACCAGGACTTGCGAGGCAAAAGTTGTGCAATGGATTCCACAATTACCATTTTTAAATTCATTTACATTTTTTGTGTTTTGGGGTTTTCATTTGAAAATGTCACATGCTGTGGTGGAATTTTCCTCAACCAACCATGTCTCCTGACTCTCCTGTTTCCGGTAAGGGATGAGGTGAAGTTAACAAGAATTAATTACGCTTACAATTGTGATGGGCCATTAGGCATCAGACATTGAGTCTCAGAAATTAGTTTCATCATTGTTGCAATAGTGGTTTATAAACAATCTTCCCTCTTTGACTTTTTAATTTATTCTTACTGTTCTCTGTGACATTTGAGCATCTGTTTATCAAACATGAACATGGACCTGCCCTGTGCCGGCCGCTGCATGTTCAGTGCATGGAGAATATGGTTTGAGTGGAGAATAGAGACCTGTAGGCAGAGGCCTGGTCCAGGCCCCGGGGATTCGTGGGGCACTGTCACCTACGAAGGAGAAGGGACAGAGGCCAGCGGTGAGGGATGCAAAGAGCACTGCTCTCCACATGAGCGTGAGTGTGAGCTGAGTGGGCAGCTCAGGGAGCATGAGGCTCAAGAATAAGTCTAACACTGAACCATGAACTGACAAAATCCCACAACGTTTGTGTGCAACGGAAATGGTATGAACACCAGTATTTAGAGAAGAGTCTCCAAGCTTGGATAGAGGAAGCACCTGTGTTGCCTGCTAGGGAGGAGGAAAGGCACAGCACCGTTGTCTGCAGTAAATGTCAGTGGCTCATCACAGCATCATTGTACGCATGCATGCTCACACACACATGCACACAGAGACACATGCATGCACACACAGACACATGCTCACAGAAATGCATGCATGTATACACAGACACACACAGACACATATACACACAGAAAAACGCACGCACACACACGGACATATAGGGATGTGTATGCCGTTCTGTGGACTTCCTCCTCCTCTAGTCTGTTCTCTAAAAGAATCTTAGTACTCAGGCCTGAGAGAATGGCTCTTAGAAGAAGATAAGCTCTATTGCGAAAGAACCCTACCATATTCCTGTCCGATTTTACAGACGATGTCAGTTATGTGGTGCCAAGGCCCATCCTCTTGTAGTGGCCGCCGGGCCTGGAGCTCAGAGGTGGAGAGCAAACAGCAGTGGCTCTCTCCACGTGACAAGAAAATCCTGTAAGTGACAAGGATAAAAAACTGTCTCCAGAATTAAAATCCGAGCACTTGAGTGTGATATAAATTAAATAGAGAGCTAACTACAGTGATATTGAGTATCCCTTTTTGTTTGCTACCCCAAATTAAATTGAGAAGTGGGTAGGACATAAATAGCAAATAAATGAAATAATTTTTATTTAGCCAAACAAAATGTAAAGGAATTGCGCCCACAGGTACAGGGTTCCTTGTTAATCTGTCAGGGCCAACAGACTACATAACGGTTTAGAAATTGCTTCAGACTTCTAATTTTTTAAAATATACATGTAATAATTCAAAAATTGTTCAATAGTTTATGATTTAATTAAGAGGAATTTGCATTTTGTTCAATAAGCTAATTAAATATAAAATTCATAAGATAATGTATACATGAAGAGAGATTAACAACCCTCTACATTATTCTATATGCTAGAACAATTTGTGAAAATGCCACAACCCATTTATTTCACTTGGATGAGAAAATAATAAACAAAACACCGTGTATGAACATAACTTGCATTTCTTTAAGTTTAATACATTAGTTAATTTCCTGCGATGTAGAACATGTCTTGCCAATCCTGAAGAAAGGGGGGCGCTGTTCCCCACTTCATCCTAGTTCGGCTTCTGCTAGGGACACTAATACTGCTTCTACTGCTTGCTGCTCCCAGTCGCCAGCGGTGAGCACAGCTTATACCAGACACTGCTCAATGACCTGCCTTACCTCCCTTCATCCCCATAGTATTCTCACATGTTTTTTCTCATTGTCTGCATTTTATAGACGAGGAGACGGAATCCCATGGGGTGAAAGGATGTCACTGGTCAGACACCATTAAATAGTGGAGGAGGGGGAGGACTTCAGTCCCAGCCTCGGTGATTCCAAAGCCCGTGCTCTTGGTTCTGTTGTTAAGGGCCCTGCTGTAGCCACACAGGTTGAGCCTCGGTGATCAGCACTCCATCAGATGCCAGCGATACCTAAACAGACAGTGGCCCTGGGCTCTCAAGCTCCGGGAGGCGAGCGTGAGGACATGGGGACATAGCTAGCACATCGAATAAGCCCCAGCATTTCTTCCTGGGAATCTCAAGGAAGGCTTTGTGTACGAAGGGATGCTTGAGCGAAGACTGGAGAGTAAGGGTCTGCTGGGTAAGAGAGGGGAGGGTGGTCCAGATTTGGGAAAGACAAGAGGAGAACTTTTAATCATCAGGTTGACTGGAGCAGAAATCAGGCTGGCAGCAAAGGCGAGTGCAGCATAGGTTTCCTGGCGTCCAGCTAGGAAGAGGCTGCAGGGGACCATCGTGTGGGTCAGTCGGGACAGGCTGTGTGAGGCCAGGAGAGGCCACCCCAAGGGAAGAACACGGGCTAAGGCAACAGTGCAGGAGGAGGGGAGCACATTTATAAAGATTTCGTTTTCAGCTCTTAAAGATGCTCCCATGGCTGCACGCTCCTAAGTAAGCGCGTGCAGTTGTGTTCACGTCCTCCATGCTCACGGTGCCTGCCTGTGTCTGTAAGCGTGTCCCGAGGTGTTGGACTGGGATGAGGCCGGTCAAGCTCCCAGCACCGTCCTTCCATCCTATTCAGATTCCCTCACCACAGCGAGCACACGGCAGCCCCGGCCGCCAGGAGACCGCCAGACCCAGGATCTGCAGGTCCCTCCTGCGAGGGAACTGAGGAAGACGCGTCAGATATCCCTGGGGACAGGCATTTACCACAGGACAGAGGTGACATTTCAGGTGTTATAGTTCAGGTGCACATACTCCCAAAGAGGCCTTAATAAAACCACCTAGTCATTTGGGGGAAAATGAGTCTGATCAGCCCTTCACTCTGTTTGCAGAGATTGCCAGGCACGGGGGATTTGAAGGTAAAAGCTGAAAAAAATAGGACCACCCACACTGAATGCCGGTGACTGAGCATACAGAGGGGTTTTCAGTAATGTTGCCTAAGACAAAAAGAGAAAAGATGCATTTGGCTACATACAACTTCAAAATTGTCTGCTGTAAAATAACCTTTACAAGTTGAATGAAAAATGACTGTGAACATCACTTTCAACGTAAGTGAGATATGAACAGTGAATACAACCAACAGAACATGCAAATATATTCAGATTTGCTGATAATCTAATAAATGCAAAAAGTAATAATTAAAAGTCATTTTACCCTGTCCATTTGAAGGCTTTTTTTTTTTAGTTTGACAATATTCAGTGTTTTTCTGAGTGTGTGAAAGTAGGCATTTGAATAAGATGCTAATGGGCATGTAAATTGATATACTCCTTCCAGATTATGGCTTAGTAACAAGTGTAGAGTGTTTACACAGTGTATATACTTATCCATATTAAATATATATATGAATATACAATGAGTGGCCAGATTATTATGATCTCTGAATGCATAATAATCAGGCCACTCAGTGTGTGTGCGTGTGTGTGTGTGTGTGTGTGTGTGTGTGTGTGTGTGTGTATATATATATATATACATTAGAGGGCCCGGTGCATGAATTAATGCATGGTGGGGTCCAGCCAGCCTGGCCAGAGGGAGGGGACATGGGTGGTTGGCCAGCCTGCCTGCTGGTCAAGCTTCTGGTCAAGGGGACAATTTGCATATTAGCCTTTTATTATATAGGATATACACTGAGTGGCCAGATTATTATGCGTTCAGAGATCATAATAATCTGGCCACTCAGTGTATACTTAATATGTATATACACACATCCAGGAATGTACTCTAAAAAGATAGTCATACAAATTAATAAAAATGATGTTTAACAAAGGCATTTTATACAGTTATTGTTTATGAGATGGAAATACTTGAAACACCTTTAATTCCTTTGAGGAAGGGACTAGTTGAAAACAATCCTATCTAATAAAGAGGGAATATGCTAATTGACCATCATGCCCTCAAAGATGGCAGTGCCCACAGCCACAAGATGGCGGCACCCAGTCCTCTCAGCCCCGCTGGGGCAGCAGGCACACTACACGCCCAGGCCCGCCCCCAGGTGGGTCTGGCCGCTCCGCGCACCTGCCTCCGGAGTCCCCCAGTTCCCTCAGCCCCCCAGCCGCCCAGGGCTGCCCCAGGGTGCAGGCAAGCCTCAGATGGAAGCTGCCCAGCCACCCAGGGCCGCCTGAGGCTCAGGTAACCAGGGCCGCAGAGGCTTGCACTATCGACAGTGGCAGCAGCAGAGGCGTGATGGGAGCGTCGCCTTCCCCTGATCACCGGGTCGCCTCCTGCCACTGAGGGCTCCCGGACAGAGAGAGTGGGCAGGCCAGGCTGAGGGACCCCCCCTCCAGTGCATGAATTTTCATGCACTGGGCCTCTAGTATAGCATAAAAATACAGCCATTAAAAGTTTTCTATGAGGTTAATTTTTATGGATATGGTAATCCCATGACACGTTAGGTTATAAGCAATTTCTGTCCATATTTGGATTTTATTTCTGACATATTTTTGTAAACAGAGAAAGAAAAAGGCTTTTCATTTGCAGAAGAAACCTTCGGATGTGGTGGCAGGTGATGGTGGCAGGTGACTGGCAGGTCTCGGCTGTGGGTTTCCCAGGACAGGGTCATGGGGGTAAGGCAGCTACCACTAGTTCCAAACCCGCAGCTACGAGCTCCTGCCCTTGCCTCCCTCAGCTTCCCTGCCTTTATGCAGGAAGGGAGTAGAGTGAGAGTTGAAGTTCAATCCAACTAATGCTGGAGTTTCACAATTTGAGATGGCAGAAAAGAAAAATAGCCCTGCTTCCATGTCCCATGATGCCTTCTCCAGGCTCCCAGTCACCCAAACTCAAACACTGAGCTTTCCTGGTCTTAGTCACTCTCCTGCCTTACACGACCATTGATTCTCCCCTCGTCCCTCTGCTGGCCGCCCCCTTGTGTTGATGAGCGCCATTTTCCCAGGTGGGCTTATCCCGGTCTCCTTAGTCTGTGCTAACCCCACTGCTTTAGTCACTTCCGGGACCTGCTGGGGAGACTTCCTTTACTTTTGTGCTTCAGATGTTGACCGAGACTTTTCCTGGGCACCATTGTGCCAATCATGGGCACTTGGCTCCCAGTCTCATGGGTCTGGCATATTCTGCTGCATTTCTGATTACGTTGCCTTTCTTTCCTGCTTTCTTTTGGCAGCCTTTTACCTATTTATTTTTGTACCTCTCCATGGGACAAATTACAGACAGCAATATCATAAAGGAAAGCTAGATAACTCCCCTAATTTTCAGTGCATTAGGGCTTTTGGAAAAACTCCACTGTTAAATTGCTCATGTCCTCTCAAGTGTCTACCACAGCTAATTAGTCCTTTTTGCTTGGCCAGTTCTTAGCTTTGGCATTTGTCCATGTGCCTTTTGATCCCCCTGGGGAAAATGTATTTTTGCTACTAAGAGCACTATCAAATATAACTTACCTCGTTTTCCCTATTTTATGTGACAGAATGACATGCTTCTGTCTCGTATCTCCAAGAGAAATGCATTGATATACTCCTGGGCCCCTAGGCCTGGGCATCTGACGGCCACATCCACTGTAGCATGAGGACTGAAGACTTGCACTGTAAGGATAAGAGGGATTGATTGATAGCTTGAGCAGATATAACTATCTCTCCCCTAACTGATCCAGGTGGATGACTGAGGGCAAGGTATTTAACCTCTGATGCTTCCGTTTCCTTATCGGAAAAAAGGGAGCACATTTCTTTCATTGGAATGTCTTTTCCTTCCTGTCAATTTTCCAAAAATTTTCAACAACTTTTTTTAATTTGTAAATTTTCTCTTTTTGTGCCCATTTATTCCTGTAAGACATTAATCTCTTTTTTATTGATTTGTAAGATTTATTTTTATTTATTTTTCCCAGTTTTATTGACATATAATATTGTGTAAGTTTATGGTGTTTGTCTTGTTGATTTCATACTAATATTGCAAAATGATTCCAACAGTAGCATTAGCTACGCCTGCATCACCTCACATGATTACCATTTATTTTTTGTGGTTGAGAACATTTAAGATCTATTTTCTTAGCAACTTTTGTATATATAATTCACAGTATTATTAACTACTAGAGGTCCAGTGCACGAATTCCTGCATGGGTTGGGTCTGGCTGCCCCGCCCTGATCGGGGCCGATAGGGCCCGGCTGGCCAGGGAGAGGGGCCATGGGAGGTTGGCCAGCTGGCCCTGCCCCCGATCGGGGCCAATCAGGGCCTAGCCGGGTGGGGGGTGGGGGGCCTCGGGAGGTCAGCCGGCACCGCCCCTGATGGGGTGGCCAATCAGAGCAGGGGCCGGCCAGGGGTAGGGGATGTAGATGGTTGGCCAGCTCTGCCCCCAATCGGGGTGGGGGGCGATCAGGGATGGGGTCGGCAGGGGTAGGGGCCAGGGGAGGTTGACTGGCCAGCACCGCCCCCATCGGGCTGTTTGACCAGCCTCAGTGTGCATCATAGCAACCAGTTGTTCTGGTCATTCTGGTCGTTCTGCTTGCTTGGCTTTTATATATATAGATAATCATTATGCTATACACTAGCTCCCCAGAGCTTACTCATAACTGGAAGTTTGTACCCTTTGACCAACATCTCCCCTTTCTTCTATCCCCCAGCTCTGGAACACCATCCTAGTTTCTGTTTCTGTGAGTTCCATTTCTTAGATTCCACTCAAAAATGAGATCATACAGTATTTATCTTTCTCTGCTGACTTGTTTCACTTGGCATAATGTCCTCAAGATCGATCCATGTTATCACGTATGGTAGGATTTTCTTCTTTTTCACGGTGGAAGAATATCGCACTGAATGTGTTCACCACACCTTTTCCATTCATCTGCTGACAGACACCTAGGTTGCTTCCGTATCTTGGCTCTTGTGAATAACACTGCAATGAACATGGGGTGCAGTCTCTGGATCAGATCTTGTTTTCATTTCATCAAAATAAATACCCAGGAGTGCACTGCTGAGTGATTGGTGCTTCTCATTTTTAATGGCTACACCCATTTACATTCTCACCAGCAGAGCACAAGGATTCTCTTTTCTCCACCTCGTAGCAATGGTCTTTGTACAAGATCATTCCAGGCGGGAGGTGGTATTTCCTGTGGTTTTGATTTGCATTTCCCTGATGATTATGATGTTAGTACCTTTTCATGTGCCCGTTGATCACCTATATGTCTTGTTTGGAAATGCCTATTTAGTTACTCTGACCATTTTTAATCAGATTGTTTTATTTTATTTCCTGTAAGGCCCTTCATATAATTCTCTCACAGCCACAGCTGTGGTCCACCAGGGAAAATGGGGCATTTTAGGAGGAAAACTCATTAATCTATACTAATAAAAGGGTAATATACTAATTATAGATTAATGCTTATTAATCTATACTAATAAAAGGGTAATATGCTAATTAATGGAAGACCTTCTGGACATTTTTCTGGACAAAGCCATGCTGGCGGGGCCTAGGCAGAGGCAGTTAGGGGCAATCAGGCTGGCAGGGGAGGGCAGTTTGGGGTGAGCAGGGGGAGGAGGAACAGGGAGGTGTCTCTCATAGGCTGAGAGTGAAGGAAGGGAGGGAACAAGTTGTAGACATTAAGGGCAATGTAGAGAGGAAAGAGCATCACCTCCTGTCTGCCTAATAGTTGATTTTTAAAATACGCTTTATTTTACCAAAGAAGAAGGTAGTCTTGACCAATAACAATGACAAAAAAATCAAACCCCTCTCTCCTGGATAGAATCATTTCCTTGTCGATGCACAAAATCTCAAGACAATTTGAAAAGAGTTGATAACAGACAGGATCCAAACTACATCACTATGAACAAAAATTGATAATATTTTATCTGATGGATATACTTCCCAAATGCCACCCACCAAGCAGAAGAAAATGTAGCATTAAATAAGTATTATTAAATAAGTGTATGCATATGTGGAAGGTCATTTAAAATCAGAAATTTAAAAACTCAGAATATGAGTAGACAAAACACTGGAGGATATGAAACAAGAGTTTATAAATTCAGGAAATACAAGAAAAAGTAATGTAATCTCAGAAAAAAAGACTTAAATTTTCTTCCAGAAATATAAGTGGAATATCTCCATTACAATATGAACCTGCAGGAAGACCTTAATTGTAACGTTGATCTGAAATTGCTTGTACATCAGTTAGTAATATGAACATATTTTGAATAGTCTGCCCTTTCTTCTTCATAAAACAATAATGATCTATTATCAAAAATGGAGGGAGATTTTTTTCTCAGATAGTCTGACATTCAGTAGTGAGTGAAAAATTGGGAAGTAGGTTATCTGCATGTTACCTGACAAACTATCTTGTTGCAAATGTTTTCACGACGTGGTCTTTACATGTGTGTATGTGTGCGTGTATTTTTTTTCTCCCTGAAGGCTATAGGAGAGGGAGAATTTGTTCTTCGGTATTTATATCTCTGTTTCCAGAACCTCTCATGAGGGATGCCACGTGCATCCTCGATGCAGTGATGTTGGCTCCATGGCCTATCAACCAGCTTCCGCTCATCTGATGCAGAAAGACTCAAGTTTTAGGAGAGAAGAACTTTTCTCTCTCTATGTCCTGAAATTCATGGTGGCCCAGTGAGAAGACCAGAGGGGGTGTTGGCCAAGCACAGTCGGCAGGGAGACTGGAGAGTGGAGACCTTGAGCAGGCAGCGATGGTGTCTAAGGGGGTGCAGAGCGACAGCAGCCAGAAGGCAGGTGACACCGTGGCAGCCAGGGACTCCACCTGCTCACGCAGGGGCTGTGATCACTGCCCTGACTTCCACATGGACCATTTTCAGGACACCCTGCAGCGGGCATCGTGCTTCCTGTTAGAAGCCATGGCTGAGAATCAGAGGCTCGCCTGCGACCTGGGACTGTGCCTGGGCTGTCCAGGTGGAAAAGGCGCCTCTGTGGGTCAGACACCAGCTATCCTGTCCTGTCATAGGTAGCAGCTCTGCTGTTCCAGGTGCGGGGGGACAGCGTGACAAGGCTGCCTGGAGCCACACGCATCTCGGGTTTTTCCCTGCGGTACGGTCTGACAGTTCCAGGTTAACAGAAAGGTGGTTGTCCAAAATTTAAGATGTTTTCATGATAGAGAGCAGGATAAACTCTTCCAAATGAGTTTTTATAAGGCTGATAATTTATTAGTGAACACATAAAACTCTGATGCTTTGATAACTAGAATTGAGCCCCTTCTTGGATTGAACCACTGGGACTTGTTCTGATTCAATCTGAAAAGCAACTATATTGCAATCAAAGCAGAATATGTTTCTGGAGAAAACTTCATTCAGTTACTAAAAACTGCCCATAATGTGCCTGGCACTGCTCAGAGCCTTCACATGGGTTAGCTCACTGAGTTCTCCTGGCGGTACCAGATGAGGAAAGCGAGGTACAATGAGTTAACTTGCTCACGATCACTCAGATAGTAGCTTCCAAGGTTCACACCGAGGCATCTAGCTTTGGTGCATGTGCCAAATACTGAATCTTATTTTGTACTTCCTCCTCAAAATGAATTTTACACCCAAAAAGTGAAAGATGAATAATAGAAAGCCAAAATTTTAATTCATTGTTGAAGAATTGCTAACAATGATGACTAAGGTTTTAAAAATTATTGATCAGTGTTGGTTGATATAATTATAGGCATACTAATTTAAAGTTATATATTTTCTAAACTAGAACTGAGACAAATGAATAATGAAAAATTTTACCTGGTCTGTGGTTTTAGCTAACTTACAAAAATATGCAATTATATAACAGTTCTGCTTTTGATCAGTTATATTTCTTTAAAAGTTAAATAATATGAAATTTGGATTTTCCAGAAAATTGTGCTTTCTGGAATTCTGTATAGCTCAGTTCTGCTGAGGCTGTCCTCCAAACTGGTAATTGTGGAGAACAGCTACAGCGTTTGCACAGGTTCAAGCCTCAGACTAATGAGGGGGCATGGGCCTCTCATGGCAAAGCCACGTGCAGGTCCCAGCTTGGAGGGCAAAGCCCTCCAAGCACAATTATAGCCTAAGGCTATGGTTGAAAGCTTGACCTTATGGTCCAAACGTGTGGTACCATGTGGCTGACTGATGTAGGCTGTAGGAGGTGCAGCAAGTGCTGCCAAAACAAAGCCAGATAGAGTTCTCAGGTGCATGCAATTAAGTAGATTTGAGAACATTGTAAACATCTTGACCACGCCCTTGCTTTGCCTTATGGGATCTGACTATAAAATAAAGACTCTGCTTGCAGGCTGTGTCGCTGTCTCTCCATCTGAGAACAGTGTACCACCTGGCCCCAGCTATATTCTCTTGTCTGTTTTCTTTAATCATTCACTACCCCTCCTCAGGTTCACCCCTTGCCGTGCTGGATGCGGTTCAGGTAATGAGTGCCAGTTGTGGTATTGCTAATTTTGCCCCTTGACTTCCTGAAACCTAGACTATCAAAAGTCTTGGCCTCTGCCTACGATCAATTCCCATGAATGTCTTTGTTGAGCTCCTACTAAGTGGAACACTGCTATGAAGACATGAGTGTCTGCAGAGAACACCTGCTACTGTGGGGACATTCATTCTTCAGGGTGAGGGAGGGAATGTCACAGGCGGGCACGTGGTTCATTGTCACATGAATAAAGCTGCAGGAGCATGATCCTCAAGTTCACATGGTCACTCTTGTCCTGAAGAACTGTGGGGGGCATGTACTGACCCTTGTGGATGCTGCGCATGTGGTGTGCTCATCACAGCCCCAGAACCCAAGCTTAGGAAGCCTCCATCTTTTCATGGGGTTGCAAGCAGGGCAGCAATCATGGGCAGGATGGAGACCTGGGTGCGAACTTGGCTTCTGCTTGGAGACCTGAGGGTGGTGAGTGGGTGCACATGGGGATGAATGTCCAGGCGACTGTTGGCACAATCCTGGTGGCATGGTTGGAGAAGGGGGTATGGGTGGATGCTTTCCAACACCACTGGATGGAAGAATTGACCAATTCTTCAAAAAAAGACTGCTCACCCACCAGGGTTATTTCCTCATTGTGGTCAGTGAGTGTGGCCCTCAGGAATGTGGTGGGTGAAAGCACGTGATTCAGTCAGTGCCCCTTCCCAGCGGCAGGAACTTGGGCAAGTCTGGCCCTCAGACCCCTCACCTGTAAAATAGCTCCATAAAAGTCCCTGTGTGCAGGGTTTGTGAGATTGTCAATATGGTGATGGCAATTTGTGGAAAGACAGTGCAGGCAAACATGCAAGTGTCTTTAATTTAGGAAGTTTATAAGAATGCATTAGGTGGTAAGGGAGATTTCCCCCTTTGTCCCCACAAGGGAGCAGGTGCCCCTGCCTTCAGTAGCTCAGGTGTGCCCGCATCAACCTGCCACTAGATCTCTCTCCGTGTTGACTGCCATTCATCTTGAAACTCACACCCTTAAGCGCCATAGGTGTGTGGAACTGGTACCAAGGTTCCCAGCTTATTACTGCATTTTTCTCAAGGTTAGCATACGAACTGGGCGTTATTTAGCAGGTCAGAGGGTTAGGTCTGCATGAACTGTCTTTCTGCAACTCTGTGCAATGACTTAATGAGCTAATTTGTATAAAGCTCTTGGCCAAAACTTGGAAAAGTGTAATACACAATAGAGTTCAGCCTTTAATTATTAGCAAATTATTAAATAAATCTTCTCTTTAGTTTTAGTTATTCTAAATGCTATTCCATAATTATTTTTGGAAAGGATTTTTAAAAATTCCTTTCCAAGAGCCTGCAATAAAACACGTGTAAAGGAGGGGAACCCACCACCTGCTCACAGAGCTCTCTGCAGCAGGGAGAACAGAGCCATCTGCCTGCTTATTTCAGTGACGCACGTACCGGAGAGGGGACCGGCCGTCCTCCATCGCTGTCATTTGTAACTGTGAAAAGGGACTCTCACGTAGAAACAGTAATTCTGTGAATTTTCTATTTCATGAAAGCTCTTTGTCAAGTGAAAGTTTCAAAGTAGAAGCACCTTCTGTGCTTCAGGTTCCTGAATTAGTAAATTACAATCCTCTGAATAAGACTACTGGTCGTCAGTGAGGCGCACATAGCATTATTCCTCCCTCAGTCTGCTCAGGGTATGCCTTGTCCACTCAGCTATAGGACACTTGGAAGATTCTGAGTCTTAAAAATAATTTCCCAGGGAGAAAATATGAAAAATCATACCTGTATTAATTTATTATTCTTTTATAGGTCAAAGTTTTTTCTTCATTTATATATGCATAGTTGATCTATTAATGATACAATAACAGGAAAATATAAAAAGCTAATTTTTTTACAGTAAGAAAAATGTTTGGCAACTAATCCAACATTTTATAAAAACATTAGTACAGGGCTTCTGATTTTACCCTTATTTTAAAGTAGTTTATTACAAAGTCTGATGCATTGCTTCACTAAACAGCTAAGATAATATAAAAAGGAAAAACAACATATATATACACACAGATATCTATATATATAAAAGCCTAAGCAACCGAACAACCAGAACGAGCAGAATGATTGGTGGACCAGTTGTTATGACGTGCACTGACCACCAGGGGGTAGACTCTCAACGCAGGAGCTGCCCCCTGGTGGTCAGTGCGCTCCCGCGGGTCCCTGCCCCCGGCCGGCCCCCACATAGGCCTTGATCACTGGCCCGGCTGAGGTACCCCACCCATGCACAAATTCGTGCACCAGGCCTCTAGTATATGCATACACACACACACACACACACACACACACACACACGCTTTAGTTTTAGGGAAACAGGCTTTCTAGCACACAAAAAATTTAATATTATGACAGTCAAATAGCAGTTAACATCTTGTTCTGGAATAAAAAAATAATTTCTTATTGAATCCCAAACTCAGAGAAGCATCTGAGCAGTTGGTACTGAGCAGAACTTCAGGGAGTCCTATCTGTGTGTTTCACACACATTCTGGTTTAATTTATATGCAAATTCAGTGTGGAGATGTTAAGTTCCAGTTTTAAATGTCTTTTTCTATTAGCTCAGAGAAATAGTGGCTTTTTGATATTGCTATAGACAAAACTTTGCTTAGTATATTAATTATAGGAAATTGCAAGAAAGAAACATAGCTGTATGGATTGTGCTTTGAAAAAGTTGAAATGAGTAACATACACCTGCTGAATTGCTTGAAAAAAACCATACACAGAATCTAATACTGTAGTCATACCTGGTTTTTGAAAGGTGATTTTACAAATAGAGTCTGTCATGTACTTTTTTAGAGACTTTTACTAAAAGCAAGTTCAAGGTAAAATACGTCTTAATGAGAGAAAGCAGAGGGGCAGGCAGCCCCATGTTCACTCCCACCTGAGGTGTTAGAAAGTGACCCTCTGAGGCCAGACTGTGGAGCTGGCTCCCCCTTCCACTGGGCTCAGGCTTCAGCCTGTCAGGTGGTTTTTATAAAGCCTTTTGCTTCTAATTCTCTGATATTAAATACAGTCTTAAAGTTCTAAAAGGAGCAATTTTGAAAGAGTGTTTCCCGTGAGAAACGCAAAGGGTCAGCAGGCTCTAAGTCACATTGCAGGAGCTTTCCCCCGGTGCCTGCTTTGTTTCAGCACAGCCCTTAATTAAACGTGTAGAGACGCGTGTATTTATAGAAGTGTGAAAACGGAAGCAGGTCACATTTAAATGATGAGTCTGCTCTCATCCCTGTTGGTGGGAATGTAAATTGGTACAGCCACATTGGAAACAATATGGAGGTTCCTCAAAAAGTTAAAAATAGAAGAACTACTATAGGATCCAGCCATCCACTTCTGAGTATATATCCAAAGAAGAGTCACTAGCTCAGAGAGGTGTCTGCACCAATGTTCCCTGCACCCAGTTATGGAAACAGCCTGTGCTTCCACAGCTCAGTGGGTAAAGAGGATGTGGCACATATGCACAAAGGAATATTATTCAGCCAGAGAAGGGAGTCCTGCCGTTTGCAACAACATCACGCTAAGTGAAGTGAGCAAGACAGAGAAAAAAAACTAGCATCTGATCGCTCTCTTATACGCCAAATCTGAGGGAAGAATTCACAGGAACTTCGCATAGACAGGCTGCTGCCAGGGCCCGAGGATGAACTGGGGAGTCTCTCGGCTGCTGTTTGGCCAGGTAAAGCAGAATTTATTCCTGGGTAATGTAAAGCCACGTCTCTTCCTCTCCTGTCACTGACACAGAGAAGCGTCCCAGTTCCAAATTGCAGCACAGTATTGCTCCCCCCGGTCAGCCCAACCCGCAGTGTCATTTGGGAAATTGATGCCACTGAATGGAGGAAAATATTATTGCTCCTTCTTTCGTAACTAGGGAGACCAAGTCATCCAGATTTACCTGGAATTTTGCTAGTTTGAGCAATGCAAGTCTCATGTCCCGGGGACATCCAGGATTCCTGACAAACTGGAGTGGTTGGTCAATTTATTTGCAACCTACGCCACCTTTTACTAAACGTAAGATTCCAGACTTTCCAAAGATCCTGCTACTTCCAGGGGAGTGTGTTCCTTTTACCTCCATTTGCCTTCTGCTGTTTTTTATTTGGAAAGCAATGAACTGTTTTTTCTTTTAAAGACATAGAATTAACACATGAGTTCAGGTTGTCTGCTGCTTGCCAGCCTGCCTTCCAGTGACACATCCGAGAAGTGCCAATGGAATGAGAGAAGCTGGGCCTCCGACGGGTGGTGCTTCATGTCAGCCCGGATGGGCCGAGTGCCGCCAGGTGGGCAAGGAGAGCTTGTGCCTGGGTGTTGGGAGGGCGTTGCTGGAAGAGCCCTGCACGTGGGTTGGTGACCTGAGTAGAGCAGACGGGCCTCCCCAGTGTGGGTGGGCTCCACCAACCTGTTGAGGACGTGACTAGAACAAAAACTCAGGAAGGGCCAAGTTCCCCTCTCCCTTGGAGCCAGGCCTTGTGTTTTCTCCTGGCCTTGGACAGCAGTGCTGCCTGTTTCTCAGGCCTGTGGACTTGGGCTGAATCGCACCCACAGCTTTCTGGGTCTCCAGCTTGCAGACAGCAGATTGTGGGCCTTCCGGGCCTCCGTGAGCCAATTCCTGCAGTCAGTCCCCCTTATGTGCACACATATGTGAGGGAATATGTATATGCTGCTGGTTCTGCTTCCTCGGAGAACCTTGCTACAGCCTTTTCAATGCGCTGTCCTGGAACAGCCCGTGGAGTCCCCAGGCCCTGAGATGAGCGAAGCCTTTGTGCCTTGGACCCTGGGACATGCAGGTGGGGCGGACTGGCACATCCTCCTTGATCTGGGCCTAGCCTGTGTCCTTCCTAGGGCTCCACCTACTGTTGGCTTTTGAAATTGTAATCTGAGTTCTAGAATATCAGTGCAGGTGACCCTTGGACAATGTGGGGGTAGGGGTTAGAGGGTGAGCCCAGCACAGCTGAAATCCTCCATATAACTTTTTAAAAAAAATATTTTTCAGACAAAGAGAGAGAGAGAGAGAGACTTGTTGTTCTACTTAGTTATGCATTCATTGGTTGATTCTTATATGCTCCCTGACCGGGGATGGAACCCACAACCTTGGTATATCCAGATGACACTAAGGTACTGAGCTACCTGGTGAGGGCTCTGAGTATAACTTTGACTCGCCTGAAACTTAACTCTAGCCGGCCCTCAGCATCCAGGGAGTCAACCAGCCTCCGTGGAAAACAGTATTTTTGATTAGCTATTGCAAATCTGTGGCTCGGAATCTGCAGTTGGGAATGTGAAAACACTGTTTTTGACCTGTGGTTGGTTGAATATGTGGATGCGAAACCCAGGCCTATAAGCAGCCAAATGATTTGCTGAAAAAAAATCCAAGTGTAAGTGAACCCTCATTGTTCAAACCCATGTTGTCGGGGGTCATTGTATTCTGAGAATTCTGAAGGATGTGTTGAATGAAACAAGAAGTGGAGGTATGTCAGTTTTGTATCAGGAAATGTTGCATGCTTATATTTCTAAAAGTTAAAGCAAAACATACTTAATGACCTTCTTATATGTGTGAGGCACTGCGCCAGAATGTGTGGGACATGAAACTTCCGATGCTGTCTTTCCAGAAGTGTCTTTAGAGTACCAGTTGCCAGACCCAGATGTCTAGACTGCAAAGCCTGGGTGTCATGCAAGTGGTTTAAAAGTGCTGGGAAAAGAGATGATTTCTGGTTGGTGGGGACCGTGGTACAATTATTTGAGATAACGTTAAAAGATACGTTGAATTTAGGGGGCCAGCATTGGGAGAAGCATATGAAAAGCTCCAGAAAAACACCTGGTGTGAGCAAAGTCAGAGAGCATGTGAAAACTCAGAAGCAGCTGGGTTTAACGGCCACTTTTGGTCATCCATGGAGGTTAGTGCAAGTTATTCTGGAAAGTTCTGTTATGATAGATTGGTGGAGGGTTTGAAATGGAGACTTAGGAATTTGACTTTTTTTGTTTTTAAATCACCTGACCTTTTTAATAGAGAAATTTTCCCATTATTCATATTTCTATCTATAGACTATCACCTAATAGCAAACACTCAATAAAATGTTTGAGGGAAATGAAGTAATAATTATCCCCTCTAATAAAATGGTAATATGCAAATTAACCATCATTCTGCTACATAAGCCACGCCCACCAGCCAATCAGGGCGAGTATGCAAATTAACCCCAGCCAAGATGGCTACAGCCACAGAGATCAAGGTTTCCCAGGTAACAGAGGAAGCCAAGCTTTCCATAGCCATTGCAGGCCTAAGCCTCCACTCAAGCTACAAAGTTTCAATTATAGAAGGTAAACAAATTCAAACAGAAATGGGGGCAGAATGGAGCTTGAGAGAGCAAGCCAGGGTTGCCGGCGGCAACAGGGGAAGCAAAGCTTTCCGCACACCCTGGCTAGGCTCACCCGCTTAAAGCTACAAAGTTTCAATTGTAGAAGGTGAATTAACTGCCACAGAAATGGCTGCTGCTCCGGAGGGAGCAGCAGGCTTGGCTCCACTCCAGGCTACAAAGTTTCAATTGTAGAAGGAAAATAAATTCCAGATACTGGGGCCTCTGCTTGGGTCGCCAGGGGGTGTGGCCGGCCTGCAAACCACCACAGGCCCCTCGCCCAGGCCGCCCCACACCCCAAGGGAACCCCACCCTGATCCGAGACACCCTTCAGGGCAAACCAGCTGGCCCCCACCCGTGCACCAAGCCTCTATCCTATCTAATAAAAGAGTAATATGCATATTGACCATCACTCCAACACACAATATGTCTGCCCCCATGTGGTCAAAGATCCTGCCCCCATGTGGACACAAGATGGCCACTACAAGATGGCCAACAGGAGATGGCAGTTGGGAGGCACCAGGCCTGCAAGGGAGGGCAGTTGAGAGGGACCAGGCTTGCAAGGGAGGGCAGTTGGAGGTGATCAACCCTGCAAGAGAGGGCAGTTAGGGGTGACCAGGCCAGCAGAGGAGGGAAGTTGGGGACAAAAAGGCTGGCAGGGGAGCAGTTAAGCATCAACCAGGCTGGCAGCGGAGTGGTTAGGGGGTGATCAGGCTGGCAGGCAGAAGAGGTTAGGGGCAATCAGAAAGGCAGGCAGGCAAGCAGTTGGGAGCCAGCAGTTCTGGACTGTGA
Organism: Ia io; assembly: GCA_025583905.1. NCBI lineage: Eukaryota > Metazoa > Chordata > Mammalia > Chiroptera > Vespertilionidae > Ia > Ia io. The sequence continues at coordinate 730,821 of JAJQQW010000019.1, read as the reverse complement.
GAGGGATGTCCGACTGCCCATTTAGGCCCCAACCTGGGGGATCAGACCTAAACGGGCAGTCGGACATCCCTCCAGGAGTCCCAGATTGGAGAGGGTACAGGCTGGGCTGAGGGACAACCCCCCTCCGTGCACGAATTTCGTGCACCGGGCTTCTAGTATAATCATAACTGCACTGAAATGGCTTGGCATATGCTGAAATGCACTTATGGAGTGTTCCCCCCAGAAATTTCATTTAAATTTTTCAAAATCAATTTATGGAAATGGTACCCAATATTGTCCGTAATTTCACTGTGGACTAAATTAGAAGTTCCCCCCCTTTGCAACCGGATGCATAAATAAGGATACCACTTAACAAAATCATTGTCATTATGGGTAAGGTTTCATTTTTAAATGTTTTGAAAGACATAGATCGACTCTCGTGAAATACCCAGTGTCATGGCAAGAAGCAATTCGCCCAATTCGCCGCTGGCCCCTGCGAGGCCAGAGCTGCGAGGGGGAGGGGTGATGAGCCCTGAGTGGGGAGGGGAACATGGCCTGTGGCAGCTCCCAGCCCCTGCCTGCCAGCTGTTTCAGGACTCCACGCTTCCGTCCTAGTTTCTGCCTGACTGCAGTGTGCTCCAGGGCTCTGGGCAGGAGAGGCGTCACGGGCACGTGCAGATGCAGCTTTTTCTCTGAACACGTGTTCTTCCACGGAGCAGGACATTTCCTATTTCTGAAAATGATTTATTATTTATTTATTTTGCCAGCAAAACCTGTGTTTTGAGACACAAGCGCCTTCATTAACTCGGGGCATGTTCTCACATGGAAGGGCTGGGCTTGAAGGCTCGCTGCGAGGCGCGGAGGACTGTGTTCAAGGACAGTCTCTGACACAGAGCCCTCTGAAGGCCGCGCTGCGGTCCAGAGGGTGGCCGTCAGCTGCTCCACAGGCCCCTCCTGTCTGCATCCTTAAAGACGGGGTCTCCAGGGAACCCGGTGGAGAAAAAGACCGGGACTTGGACAACAAAAATTATCTGAATCAGGGACAGGCTACGCATCATGTAACCTCACCAAGCAACTCAACCCGCGTGCGTCTCAGTTCACTGTTCTTGTGCTCGGGGCCTGCAGCGAACTACTTTTTTAAATTCTTAGACAGCTCCAGGTAGCACATGGGATGGCAGGCACCCCGCTTTCTCAATTAGGGTCTGAAATGTAAAAAGCTTAATTTGCCCGGTCGGACAGGGTGTAAGCCTAGACATTGAACTTGGCTGCTGCCCCTGAGCTAACCCTTAGCCACTTTCTTCTGTGCCATCTAATACTGTCTACTTGATAAGATTCTTTGACGACTAAGTGAGATAGTGTCTGAATACAGTAGGTGTTCATTAAACGGGTTTTTACTCTGCATATAAACTTTTAGGAAATGGAGATTTTAAAAAGAGTTGGTTTTTGTGTGTGTGTGTTTTTTTGTGTGTGTGTGTGGTTTTTTTTTACAACGACAACAAAATTGCTTCTTGATAATATAAGGAAAACTTGCTTGGGGAAAGAGTGGGTGGACACATGCAGGTGGGATGCGGAGCCCACGTTCAGCCTGAAGCACTTCATGGAGCACTGGGTCGCAGATGATTGAAGTCAGAATTACAGAGGAAAATGCATGCAGGCTTTCCCAGCTCTTCCCTCCTTTAATCCCATTGCCAAAGACTCTGTCTGGAGATGCAGGGTCATCCTTAGAGCAGTGACACTGGGAAGAAATGAAGACCCACTTGATTGATTAACGGGACTGCCATGCCAAGAGCAGCCATACAATGCTGCACGTTCACCACAGACAGATCTTCTGTGATTAATTTCATCAGCATCTCACGGTGACACTGACATATCCCTCCCAGTCCCAGGTCAGAAGGGACATCGTGCCTGGTCTGTGGGCCATGGCTGGAGGACTAGGAGCAACTGCTGCGCAGAGGCTGTGGAGTCACTCATCCCAAGGCATCTTTTCTGTCTGATCCCATAGCTTTCAAAACTGAATGGCTGTTTCCTGAATTTGCATTGGCTTGATATTCCCAGTCAAGACTCAAAATAGAGAGAAATGTTCGCTAAGGATACAGGTTCATGAGTGTTTTAAACCCATTTATTATCTGGGGAACCAACATATTTTGTGAAAAGAGAAATTTTAATGAGTGGTCATTTCTAGATGAAACTCTGAGGAAGACGCTGCCTTTGCGAAGTTGGGCAGGCATGGCAGGCAAGCAGGATGAGAGGACAGGTGTGTTGGGACATTGAGTGTAGTGTCTTTTGGGGTGTCTGTGTAAAAGTCCTGGAAGGTCACCAGACACACAGTCCTGGGACTTAGAGGAGAAACAGGGACTCTGGGATGGATTTGAGGATCATCCCCTTATTTGGTGCTTGAAGTCTGGAGCTGAGGTGGCCCCATGCATGGTGGTGGTCCCCAGATGCTCAGCAAGGTGGTGGTGGGTGTGCTCAGGGCCTCTTTTTGCTGGTTTTTAAATCAGTGATTTAGATGAGCACATGGTAGACAGGGGGTGGGTCTGCCAGGATTTCAGAAATCATCAAAACAAGTGGCATAATGAATGTCCTGGATGAAAAAAATAAAATAAAAAGTTATTTTCATTGGCCTAGAGTCATTGAAAACAAATGACAGTTTAGAGGAATAAATGTCTAACTGGACGCGGAGTTGAAACACTGAGTGCAGCCCGGCAGGAAGGCTAGCGAAGCTGGATACGTGGTGTTTTGTACACAAGCGACGCTTCCTTCTGCCATTCGACCCGATCTCTCCCACTCGGATAAACAGGCTGCAGTTCACGTGTCTCAGGAAAGACAGCCTGTCCCGTCTGTGTCTGGGCTGAGGCTTATTGTTCCTGTCCCCCTCATTCTTCAATCTGAAACATCCAGAAAAATTATCCTGGGTGGTGATGGATATGCAGAATATGTAAAGTTATGCAGACACCGTGTAAGAGATGTTCTCCAAGCTTTTACTGGGAGCTGGATAGCTACCTGCAAATAACTGAAAGCTGTTACTGTCTATTTTCCCCACAAATTTACTGTTTTTTTTATATTTCCCCACAAACGAGTTCCCATCATAGTCTTTCAAGACTCAGTTCTAGAAACACCTGCTGGTGAGAACCTGCCTGAGGTCCCCGGTGCGAACCACACCCTCTTTTTTGTTTTCCTTGTGTCTGGACCCCATCCTTCGTTTCAGCACATTGAGGGCATTAACTTATTCACCTGTGTGTCTGTGTCTGCTAGCCCTGGAGGGACATGAGAGCCGACCGTGTCCCTAAAGTGTTACTCATGCCGGAAGCCCACGTCTTAGTTCAGTTTCCGACCAGATGCTTGTGTGCTGAATGGAACTAGGGGCGGGATGGAGTGCTCTGTGGTGGCCTGGAGGACAGAAATGGGACCAAAGGGTGGGAGTGACAAGAACACAGATTCTGTGCGCTCATTACTAACAGTTGTGCTGTGGGCAAAGGGAAGGGCCTGCCTTTACCTCGTAAGTCAAGTGCGAGGTGAATGATCTTGACATCGGCTAGCCCGGACCTTTGGCTGCCCCTCCAACTCCTGTACCTTCTGCCTACATTTTCTTCATCTCCTCAGCTGCCTTCTTGGGGAATCTTCAGAAGTATTTTATATATTTTCTCACTTACTTGGACAACTTTCACGTATGGATGTAGGGCAGGCTTTATCACTCTAATTGTTCAGCGAAACGAGGCATGACAACGTACGCGGCTTGGACAGAGACTCCGTCAGCATTAAATTTCAAGACAGAATCCATCGTCCTCATGGCACTTTAGTATTTTTTTTTTTTTTTTTAGGTAGAATGTCTGAACTGATCTGATTGAACATTATGGATTCATAGTCATTCTGATATTCACGGAGCAATATGTTTTTTCCTGCTTATCCTCTTCTACACACTCGGTATTTTTAAACATGATCAAACCATTGTTAGTCTTTTCCAGGTCACTTTTAATGGTCATCTTTATTGGTGTTCTGAACAGCCAGGACACAAACAGAAAAATGTGAAATATAAACCAGTGCCTACAAGGGAGCGGGGATGACATGCCACGTGTTCTAAAGGTCTGGGTGTGGGAGAGACACCCCGCCTTCCGTGTCAGCACCCCACGCAGGGAGCAGGTCTGGGCAGGTCAGAGGTCAGAGCTGGCTGCGACACTGGCTCCTGCGCATTCCCAGCAAGACTGGCGGTAGAGTTCCCAGATTGCACTTCAGTTTATGCTCTGCCTGGGCTGCTGGGCTGCAGGCGCCCCAGGAAGGATTGTGCTGAAGGTCAGGTATTTCCTGAAGGGAGGGTAAGGCCCCAGGAGGAAAGTAGACGTCATTTCATTACTATTCCTTTGTCACCAGCCGCCCTAACGCTCAGTGGCTTAGCACAATGGCAGCTCTTTTTTCTCATGATTCTGTCTGTTGACTGTCCCTCTGCTGGTCCTGGACGCGGTCCCTCAGGAAGCTGCATCAGCTGGGGTGGGGCTGGGGGTCAGCCCCAGACCATTAGTGCTCTGTGGTCGACTGGAGGACACCTACCTGTGGCCTGCGGGCTGGTCTGCAGGGTCTGAGAGGGAGCTGTGGAAGCTGCCAGTCCTGGCGGCCTTGACTCTCAAGTCCAGGAATGGCACTTCACAAGTAATAGCAGCAACTCTGAAGCCTGCTCAGAAAAAAGGGGCAGAAAATGGCTGCACTTCTTGATGGTAAGAGCAGTGTACCTAAAAGGGGTAGTCGGATGGCTGGTGGCCATGGTTTGTGGTCACACTGTACGCAGCCTATCCCAGTGACCAACCCGGAAAAGGAGAACCTGGGCTCTGAACTGCATTGCTCATCCGTCAAGCCCATAGAAACAATCACCTGAAAAGTATGTGACTGATGCTTCTATAGTGAGTAAAAGCCCTAACAATCCTGACTTTCTTTGAGTAAACCAATATTCCAGTGACTCTGCTGTTTATGATGATGCTTTTCCCATCTATTCAGTTATTTTTATAATTTGGGGATGTGATAAAACATTTTCAGAAATGCAGCAGATGATAATTGGGGAATCATACATTTCTATCATTCATGTATTGATTATTTAACTGTTGTGCTGTCTTAAGATACTTACATTATGTTTAATGTTATCAGTCCCACTAACTTTTGTGTAACTATAGTAAATTGTTTCCTAAGAGTCATTTATCATTATTATAATGCATTACTTAGTTTTTTGTTTGTTTTTGCTGATTTTCAGAGAAAGGAAGGGAGAGGGAGTGAAGGAGGGAGAGAGAGAGAGCGAAGTATCAATGATGAGAGAGAATCATTGATTGGCTGCCTCCTGCACTCGCCCTACTGGGGATCGAATCTGCAACCCAGGCATATCCCCTGACCAGGAATAGGACCATGACCTCCTGGTTCATAGGTGGACTCTCAATCACTGGGCCACACCAGCCGGGCCATTACTTAGCTTTTAATTGATTACTGAATTTTATTGAGACGGAATTAAATTAACTTTTAAAAGGTTTTTTAAATCAAATAATTCAATAAATATCTGAATTGTTTATGTTTTCTCAGCAAAGTTGTGAGTCACATTTGCTTCCATTAACCAGCTATTGATGAATATATAACAAAAGTTCAGTTTTCTCTACATACTATTTTGAAATTTGAAAATATGGCTCTATAATTTTAGTTCAAGTTATTTGGGCAACTTTTTTTATTAATTCTACATGGATATACTAATTGTATAGGCACTTTATGTTTGGAAATTTTATTTTTAAAATGTTTTATTGCTTTATTTAAGCATGGTATTAAAATAGCCATCTTAGGGATTTTAAGTTATATAGATTGCTTTTTCAAATTTTATTGCATTAATTCATCTTTTCACAACTTTAATAAATAAAATTAGTAAATATTTAAAAATTAATTGTCTGGCAATATACTTTATACATAAAAGTTGACAGAATAAATTTTGTCTCATCATTCACTAAGCTCAAATCTATATTTAAAAAATACTTCTACAGTATTTCATAGTAATATACTTAGAATATTTTTATGGCAATAAAATCGGTTCTTTTCTGTTTTTTTTTAAACATATTTTTATTGATTTCAGAGAGGAAGGGGAAGGGAGAGAGAGATAGAAACATTAATGATGAGAGAGAATCATTGGTCAGCTGCCTCCTGCATGCCCCCTACTGGGGATTGAGCCCGAAACCTGGGCATGTGCCTGAAAGGGGAATCAAACCATGACCTGTTGTTCATAGGTCAACTCTCAACCATTGAGCCACACTGGCCTGGCTCAGTTCTTTTCTGTTGACAGAAATTTCCATGACACCAGTGAGGGCACAATCATGGTTCCAGTTCAGAGGTTCTTGATAGGTTTTCTGTTTGTAGAAGTTGTTAATTTCAGTGTTTCAAGCTTAGTCTGCTGATTTAGCATTTCATTCTGGCAACTGTGTTCTTTCATTAGTGGAAAAATATAGTGAACTTTTTAAATTGAGGGTTTAATATGCATAAGAATGTTTATTCTGATTCACACTGGAGACTCAAAATAACATTTTCAGTTTACTTAGGAGCTAAGAGTATTTACAAATCTAAACTGAAAACATGCTGCCTTCCAATGTGTTTACCAAAATGTTTACAATTTATTTTCCTGGTGACATGAAATAATAAATATTGAACAGAGTCTGAATCTGTTTCTTAAGCATTTCTATAAATAAAACTATAATTTATTGAATTTTATAACTATTTTTATAATAAAAGATTATACATTTAAGTATAATTTAACAAATTGCTTTACCTCCTTCTATAAAATAACTACTGTGTTATATTTTTATAGATTTTTTAATTGATAAAGAGAAAAAAAATGGTTCTAAGTCCTTAGGTGAATTGTGTAGAACGTTATGGAACAGTAGTTTTCTGTTAATGGGTCATCAAATTGACTTTTAGGTTAAATTCAGCATTTTGAAAAGAGTGGACTAGAACTTGAGTACAAGAGATGACATAGGAAATAGAGTACGTAGGAACACAATGAGGAGGAATGTTTTCTGAATGCTTTGTCTCAGGTTTCTACATTTAGACATAGTTGGCTGCAGTATAAAATATGCCTCTAGCTGAGGGTTGTGGTCAAATCAGTTTGAATGCTTACCTTTATTTAGCTCTTCAACAACAAATATCTCACTACTGAACTAAGCTTAGTGTCTCCAACTGTATTTTGATGAACTAGAAATTACTTTAAAGATGAGCTACTGTTAAACACAAAAGGCGTGAAATTCTGGTCTTACAAATTTTAATTAAATATTGGCTCTCCGTGTTAAATGTGTATCTTTGATATTCAAATGTCTAGAATTCATCTACTGATTTACCTCTAAGTTTTCAGTTTATTCTTCTTAACCACAAAACAATTATCAGTCATTCTTGAACTATTTTGACAGAAAACTTCCCATTGATAATAGTAAATGTATTGACTTACAAGACTGAACAGTTGTAATACTAAGAAATAATGATGTTCTATTAATTTTATGTAATCATGAACTGATAAGATACTTTGAAAATGATATGATGTGTATATAAAAATTATGTAGTAAATAATGGCAATTCTATTCTCAAGGCAATTTATATCACTGTTTTTAATGTCTGTGGTTGTCAATCAAAGATTAGTATATCGCTTTGGTAATGAAGACTGTTTTTTTTTGTTTTTTTTTTTTCAGTCATTGGTTGTTCATGTACTAGAGGCCCAATACACAAAATTCGTGCAAGGGTCTCAGCCCTCGCCACCACGGTGGCTGCCTCTGCCTTGGCCCCCACCGCCATGGCTTCGTCTGGAAGGTCGTCCAGTCTAATTAGCATATTATGCTTTTATTATTATAGATTACATGACGGTGCCATGGTTTAGCATTTTGCCAAAGCTTCAAAGATGTGATGCTTCCTTCATGAGGCTAGAAGACAAAATAGTGCTCATAAAATCAAGGCACTCCTTGGTGCCAACATGGTGTCTGTTTATTCTTACAGCTCTTATACCTTCAGGATTTCCTGTAACAAAACCTCAGAAGCATTGCTGAATTCATGGGCAACTGACTGAATCAACTTAAATAATATGGGGGAAATGGTGACATTGTGCATGAGTGTGGCATGTGTCCTGAGAAAGGATGAGTTCAAGTTTGAAAAAGGTTTTGAAGGAGACTGGACTGCAGCTGAATTTAAGGGATAGAAAGGAATGGGTTCTGGATTGGGGGGGTGGGCGGGGGACTGGATGGCATAAAAAAAACTTTCATCATGAACTCCATGTTTGTAAAGCCTTCCTTTGTAGCCTCCCCTTCTCTTTCTAACGGAAAACAACTTTCTCTGTAGGCTTTGATATCCAGGTGATTGTGGTGGGAAGAATAATGGCACCCTACAGTTGTCTACGTGTTAATCTGCAGAATCAGTGAATGTTGCCCAATGGGAACTTTGTAGATATGTTTAAGGGTATAGACCTTGAGATGGGGAAGTGATCCTAGACTCTCCACATGGGACCAAATTAATCACATGAGTATTTAAAGCAAATAATTTCTCTGGCTATGGTCAGAAAGAGATGTCTGGACAAAGGAGGAAGGATTCAAGCTACAAGAGATACTTGACCCACTATGACTGGCTTTGGAGTTGGAGGAAGGGGCCATGAGGCAAAGGAGTGTGGATGCCCCTAAAAACTGAATCAGTCCTCAGCTGACAGCCAGGAAGGGAACAGGGACCTCAGTTCTTCAGTCACATGGAACTAAATTCCATCAGCCTGAATGAGCTAAGAAATGGACCGTCCTCTAGAGCCGCCAGGAAGGAATGTAGCCACATACACCTTGACTTTGGTTTGATTATTCCTGTGTCAGACTTCTGATATAGTCAGAACCCTAAGATCATTTGTGTTGTTTAGCCAGTAAGTGTGTGGGAGTTTGTTACAGCAACGTAGGCTCTTAACACAGTGATGGTGAGGTTTGGCAAACCACCATATCTCTATTTGCATCTCTTGCACAGAAGTGAGGGTCTGACCCAAAGGCACCCAACGCACAGGCTAGACAGTGGTTTACAGACTCTGGTCAGACAGTGACATGAAATAAGCTTGGCCAATCCATTTCTCTCCGTGTCTTTCTCTGGATTTTGTACTAGGCAATAAACACAGGAAGTTTGTCATTTGAGATATGAGTGTCACTGAAAGAGCAGGATGGAGATCAGAGCTGAGGTCCCTGATGGCCCATGTGCAAGGTGACGTCATGGAGAATAGGAAACCAGGAGCTGCCCGAGGATGCTTGTCAGGAGGGTGTTCAGAGAAAAGCAGAGACCTCACAGTCCCGGACATAGTGGTGGAGGGAGGAGCCCCTTACGAGATCTAGTTCCCAGTGTAGTCCATAGATAGTCTTGCAGTGTACCTCTTTTTCCTTTAGATCATTTAAGGGAGCCTTCTTCATTGAAAACCCAAAAGGCTTAAATGAAATATGGGCATTATCTGTGAGTAGTCATTGACTAAGCCAGTTTGAATGGCTTAATGTGGAAAATTCAGAAGGAGGAATCTGGGCCAAAGAAGGGAGAAAGAGAACAGACTGAAAGATGGGAGAATAAGCAACAAAGATTCAAGACCTCACTTATGAAAGCACATGGAGAAAGTATATGTGTGATGGGCCGCATGTCCCAGGACAGTTCCTGATGTCTAATGTTTGAGGACCTCAGTGGCTTTATTAGCTAGTTGAAGGGTCAGGCAGCTGATGATAACTCTACGATCGGTTTTAGGAACACCCTTTTCCCTGGTGAAGCTGTCTTAACTCTACCCCTCCCAGCCTTCTGTCCACCTTAGTCAACACTGTCGTTCCATCTCTAAACAGTTGCAGTTCTCCTCTTCAGCACTTTCTTTTTTCTACAGTCCTGATCCTGGACTGATTGTATCTTGATTTGCCAGCTACCTTAGCCTTCCTTCTCTCATCCTTCCCATCTAATCTCATCAATTATCTTTTAAACTCCCTTTGATCTTGTTGCTTCCTGAGTCAAAACTGTAATGGTTCCCTGACATTTCTAGGCTCCCCAGTAGCACAGCTTTCAAGTTACTCGGCAGCCCAGTTCCAATCTCCATTTATCACGCCTCATGTCCCATTACATTTCTACAGAAACCATCTTCACCAGCCAACTCGGCTCAGTCCAAATCCCCTAAATAGACCTCTTGGCTTGTTGCCAGTGTGTTTGCTCCTCTGGTTCCTTCACCTTCAGTGTGCTCCCTGGCGCACTTGGCTATTCAGACCCGAGTCCTCTTTGGTCTAGTGCATTTGAAACTAGGAAATGCATCGCTTCTGGACTACATGGTGCTCCTATTCTGTTAATAACAATGAAAAGGAGACGTCGGAACTCCAAGAGAATGAGAACAAAGGCACTAGGATTTCTGTCCTTCCTATCAAATGCACTGTCAGAAAATATTAGGATTTTTCCAATATCGCCTTTATCTTTAACCTCAAAATGGGAATCTGCCAAGATAACACTATTCCAGACATCAAAGCTGGGGCAGAGAGCCAGGCTAGCCCTCCAGCCAGGGGTGTTTTGACCCTTAGTTTTTCATTACTGTCTCTGAGACAGAGATTGAGAGCTCCTGATGAAATCAAATTATAACTCAGTAGGTAAATGTCAGTCCTCACAACTGGTCTGAGAGGCAGAGGGACACTCAGCTCCCTCGTCAGTATGCGGGGCCTTACTCGGAGGCCCTGAGCATCAGATGGACTCATTATTCACTGGGAGCCGACCTGCAGGAATCTTCCAGGAAAGGCCAGCGGGATCTCGCCGGGCAGTCTTGATAAAGGAAAATGATCATGGTCTGGTCTTCTCATCTTTCACAGAAGAGAGAAAAAATTTCCCTCCTCATTAATGAGTTTGGAGACCCTTTGATTCTTGTCCTGAGATGCCTTCACAATATGCAGCTGTAATTCTAAATCCTCTGAGCTCTACTGCATAAAATTTAAATATTTAACATAAAAAAGGAATGAAGTACTGACATGTGCCACATGCTGCAACATGGATGAACCTTGAAAACAATATAGTAAGTCAAAGAAGCTGGACACAACCACTGATTTTCTGCTTCTACTCTGAACAGGCGAATCCATAGAGAAAGTAGATAAGTGGGTGCCAGGCACTGGGTGTCTAGGGGAACGGAGGCTGACTGCTAATGTTATGGGATTTGGTTCGGCGGAATGAAATGTTTTAAAATAAGACTCAGTGTTGTACTGTGGAGTTGTTGGTGGGGGGGAGCAATCTGCAACCACATGTATGATGTACAGGTTCAAATACTAGGCTTTTTTGAGGATAATTGGAGAAAACTTGGCCGAAAGTAAAATGAAATCCAGCAAAGTAAAATAATAGTAGTATTAAGGGAAACAGATAAGAAATGCATCGTTCTGTAGTTTGTTATATGACTGTCATTTATTTCCTTTCTGTGCTTGGTTCACTAAGCTGTAGGAATATGCACTTTACAGATTAAGAAAACTGCAATGATGACAGCTTAGCATTATGCTCAGTGTCCCTAGGAAGTAGCAATGCAGAGAATAGGCCATCTCAGGGCCCCTCCTTTCTGCCCAGGCACCAGTTTCGTCCACTCCATCCACGCAGGTTGATCTCTCTTGTCCCTGGCGGCCACATGATATAACCTTCTCCACAGAGGAAAAGCTGGATGGGCGCTGGCCGCCTCACACCTACTGAGCGTCCCTCTTCTTCAATATGTATGTTACTCTATGGCCCAGAGCCTATTGTTTCCTAGGGAGGGGAAGAAAGGCTGGGATGTTACCTGTAATCTGGTAGCATCTGTAGTTAAATTAAGGACAGGTAAAAAGTCATGAGCACACCCTTGCTACTGCCCGTAATAACTCCAGAGGCTGAAAGAGTACTAAGCAGCCAGTACTGGGCAGTAATGTGGAATCACTTTGCACTTACCTGTAATTAACTGCTGTCGCTGCTGCTTTCCAGGTCATTGCTGTGACTTTATACTCATCCTTTCTCTAAATGTTGTAGATCCTTCGAAAGCAAGATCTCTTATTTTGACACTGTACGAATTACATAATTAATAGGGGAAAGAGAGACTGCACTGCGTAGTGAGACTAGAAGTATATTGGTGAATACAGATACATTAAAAACTAATTAATTTGAAATTTATGGCCTGGTGGCCACTTATGCCTTGACAGGCTGAACGCTCTGGTAAGCACTGCATTATTCAATGGAGGTCTCAGTGGGAGTGATTGATAACTGGCTGCCGGTCTCCTGACCTGAATACAGATGGAGCCCAGGTCGCTGCTTCCTGTATTCTCTACTGAAGGGTTGTGTCTTGTAAAATATCTTCCTTAACTGAGGTCTGCATGAGGGCTGCTTGTTTTGAATTTCTGTTCTTTCGGTTCCCATCTGATATTTACTAGTGAGTTCTGCTGGAATTATAAGCCACATGTTGCTGATGGCAGGACTATAGAGCCATTATGTTTAAGGAATAGTTCCCGCTGACGAGTAATGGCTGAGTGATATCAAAGTGACATCAGCAATATATTCAATGTGTACCAACAATTTTAATTACTACTTTAACCATGGTCATCAACTCTGAGTGTTTGATTCAGTAATATGCTTTAAAATATGTAGATATAGAAATAAATAGGTATATTATAAAATATATATGATGGAAAAATCCCTGTGCTCTGCCGGTTCACCTCCTGCACCACAGCGGACCTGTTTACGCTCTCATGCTTTTGCCTTTCCCAGATGTCTTGCACTTGGAACCATCCAGCAGGTAGTCTTTTCAGATTGGCCTCTCTTACTTAGTAACACCCGTTTACGTTTCCTCTGGGTCTTTTCCTGGCTTGGTAACTCACTTCTTTTCCAGGCTGATTGACATTCCATTGTCTGGAGGGACCACAGTTTGTGTATCCACTCACCTACTAGACATCTTCCTGCTTGCCTCTGAGTTTTGGCAATTAGGAATAAAGCCACTGTAGGCATTTGTGTGCAGGTTTTTGTGAGGACATAGCTTTCCACCCCTTTGCATAAATAATAAATAGAATGGATGACTCTCTAAAATAATATTCTAAGTGAAAGAAACCAGTCGTCTAGAAGAGACCACACAGATTATCTCACTTATACTGAGTGTTTAGGAAAGGCAACGCTGATGATACAGAAAGCAGATGTGAGCTGCCCGGGGTGGGCTGGGAGTGGGGCTTGGTTGTGAATGAACACAAGGCCACTTTGGGCGATGAAGGTATTGTAAAATTCCATTGTGATGATGGCTGCCCAGCTGTACAAATGTGCTAAACGTGAACTGTGCACTTGAAGCGGGTAAATTGTATGGTATTAAGTTAACTCAGTAGAGCTGTCATAAATTACCAGGCTCCCCTCAAAAGGGGAGTTTAAGATGACTTTCTATTATTAGTGGGAAAGGGTGTATACGAAAGAGAGACATCGAAGGCAAAAGCGTCCATGTAGAGAGCAGACAGGCCACTACCTGTGAGACTTGAGAGAGACTTCCATTAACTTGGTGAATTTACTGTGATGGACCGTGTTTCTGAGAAGATGATTTTATCGGCAAAGTGAGAAATATCCCTGTCACATGGCCAGGATGCTATGTCCATGTACGTAGTTTATTTATTACTGTAGACAGAACTACACAGCAAGCGGAATGACAGTTTCATGTATAAATTATCATGAAAATCCATTGGGATATTTTGGGAAATAAAAGAGGCAAGAATTTCAGCCTATATGAAGGCTCCTACACTACATCATAATCATAAAGTGTCTTGACAAACACAGCCTCATACTAGTGTCATTCGTTACCTAAGGTCGATACTTCCTGGTGTCAGGATGCCCAGCTCGCTTAGTCCACTTCCCAGCAGGGCGGCGTTTCCAGGACTGGCCAGGTAGGTAACATAGGTGCAGGCATGGATGTGGGTATAGAGCTTTACAGTTACATACATTCACTAGACTGATTCCTTTCAGGGGAGCACTTATTCCACTTATGTAGGTGAATTTGCATCTTTCAGCACCGAAAATCAATCTATTGGCCAGGTGGCTGTCACAGGGGCCTCTCTGGAGGGCACCCATAATACGGCAGCCTGCTTCCCACCAGCAGGAAAGGTGAAATATGTGGTTCCTGCAAGAAAGATTGAATTCGATGTAGGTGTAAGATTTTGTTAGCAATGGAAGAGCAAAATCCTTTTTATTGGAGATCAGACTGTAATATGATGATATGAAAGGAGAGAGGGATGTTTGGTTCGGTGGAAGGTAATGAGAAGTAAAGTAGCACACCCTTCTTGCTGCCATGTACACTGGTTTCTTATTTGTCATCAGTCTGATGAAGACATGAGAAAACCAGAGACAGGAACCACAGATGAGACATCTTCTTGTCTCCCTTTTCCACTGCCCCCTTACTTCTTTTTCCTTTCTCATTCTGAACTCATATGCATTTTTTATTAGTTAATTGATATGAAATAGATTTTTCCCCATCAAGCTGATGTGAAACCCCCCAAATCTAGGGCCATGATCAAATGCCAAAAATGACATGTTTCTCAAATATAAAAATGAAATGTGAACTTTAAAGAATCTTAATACTGTGTGGACCTTAGTTTATCAGCCATGGAACACCTTACAAGTCTGAGTAAAATGATTCCCATAAATTTTTAATGACTTTCTCTTTACATTTGTTTTTTTTGCTTTGCACTTAATAGGAGTGTTATTAACATAGAATATCTGAGAGAGACCCGGTGTTCTCTGGTGAACTTCGGGAAACCTGGGATATTCTGTGTCAAGTACTTTGCATAATCTCACAGGGCATCCTGACACTAAGCTTATTCACTCTGAGCAGTAGCTAGGAAGAAAGAATAGCATTTTATTCTCTAAACTGAAAGCACCAATTTTTGTATCTAAAATTTCCTTTTGAACACAAAAGCAATTCAAAACTGTTCTTTTAAAAATGGCACAGCCAACATTAATACAATATGCTGATACCACGAGAGACTGTTCCTTTGGTCTTGATATTTTTTTTATCATTCGGGAATTTTAGGGTTATAAGTAATGAAAATCCAATTCAGTCGAGCACAGGCATGATTGCTGTCTTACCGAAAGGTCCCTATATCACCGGAGAGAGACTTGGAGACCAAGCTGCAGGAATGTCTGGGACTAGCCAAGACTCTGCCTCGTGTCTTCCCACAGTAGCTTCACCAGATGGCCATGAGAGACAGTCTTCCAAGACTCCCCACTGAATTCTCCACCCCCAGAGGGAAAATCCAGAGATGTTCTCAGACAGCTCAGGCTGTGGTCAGGTTTCCACCTGGGACCCGTCACCTGTGTCCAGAGGATCAAAACCCTGTAATTGACCCCACTAGAGTCCGTCTCCAGTACTGATCAGCTGCAACTTGGCAGGTGGTGTGATACACAAAGGTGGTGAAAGTTATAAATCAACTTTTGGCTTTTAAGCCTAATATACTTTGACTAGAGGCCCGGTGCACCAAATCATGCGGGAGTATGGTCCCTAGGCATAGCCTGCTATCAGGGCAATCTTGCTGCCATCCACCCCAGTTCCCCATTCGCCATCAGGCTATGGGAGCCTGCCGGCTGGGGGTAGGAACCGAGAGGTCAGTTATTCCCGCCCACTCGCTGGCCCCACCCCCGCTGTGGGTAGCTCTCTGTGTGTGGGGCAACCAGCAGGGCGGGTGCCTTGGCCTGGCACTGCCCACATCCCCCGCCACCCACCCTGGTTCCCCATTCGCCATCAGTGATCAGAGCCTGCGGGCTGGGGGGAGGGACCAAGAGGTGGTCAGTGCATCTCATAGTGACTGGTCAAGCGGCCGTTCTGGTTGTTCTGCCTTTATGGTTGCTGGGCTTATATTATATAGGATTATTTCGAGTCATTTTTATGGAGAATTATATGAAAAGTATAAGAAGCACTATCTCAGTTCTTCATGCTGCATTGAAATAGAAGGTAGAGTAGGAGGAGGAACCATTTTCAAAGGAAGAGACAAATGCTAGGCGAGTCAAAGAAAATCCTGCCATTGTCATCTCTAAACTTCTCATGTTTTTGAAAACTTAGCTATTCGTTGAGTGTGCTGTACAAACAGTGTATGAAATCTAGTCCCACTTGCTAGCATGCCGTCTTGTAACTGTATTGGGAAGTGGCAGATGTACTGAGTCTGATACCAGTATTATATTTAGAATTCTTATACAAGAACTAAAATTTCCCAAATCAGTGCTAACCTTTCTAACTGAACACTTGTTTGTCAAGGATGGCCTTTGGGAAGATAGAATAGTCCATCTAGTCAGTGTTGCCAATATCTTAGCAAGTTTTCACAGATGTCCAACTTGAAGTGAGTCAACCAGCAGTCAGTGGCCTTCACACAGTCTTTGGACTTGAGTTCTGAAAGGCAAAAATTAAGTTTACTTTATTTTAAACATATATTATCATTCATTCGCAGCTCACGAGTCCACCCTCAATGGCAACCGGAAACCATGTTTCTTTCATCATTGTATAATTACGCTATAACAAGGTCACTGTACCATCTCTATATAATATATGTTTCATAACCTGAAGTAAAAGTAGGCCATTGATAACAAGCTGTTTTGTTTCTTTGTCAATAATGTATGATGTTTTGGTAAATAGATGAGCTTTGGAGACTGCGTCCTAGGAGCTGCACTGTTGGAAAGGCACCTCTGTGCCCACAGTGTGGCTCCACAAACGTGACCTTGGCTCCACCACTCTCCAACACCTTGCATTTTACAGAATGCCTTCTTATAACCCATACCTTTGGGTTCTCACAGCCTCTTCATTTGTGCTGTGAAGAAAGCTGCCATTTCCACTTTGCAGATAAGCAACCTGAGAAACCAAAGTAAAAGTATTGGCCATGAGTAAGGACCCTTCTGGAAAGTAAATTAAAAGGAGCCCGAACTAGACCTGCTACACTCATCCTGTGGACTCAGTCCTGACTCCTTGTAAGCAGACCACAGTGGGACAAAAAGGAAGTCAGGAGGACCCCGTGGACAGGGAGAGATGATGGTTCAGGTAGGTAGGATAGTTAAAGTTTACACTGCACTCAACTTGAACTTGCTCTAGACATCCTTCAGGAACAGGGAGAGTGCCACGGTGATTAGAGAAAAAATAAAATGATGTAATAGTTGTACCCCAGTGAAATGTACACTCTTCAATAAAGCAGCTGAAATTACTAGGTTCTAAATGTGTATTAAAACACGTTTATTCTCACCAGTCTGCCCTCACCAATTTGTTCCCTAAGAAATAAAGATGATGCAGACACCACAGAGAAGAGAGTGCACAGTTGCCAGAAGGTCGAGGTTTGATGTTCATGCGTGTCTTTCTGCACCTGTGACCTCTTCTGCTCGAGGTTCAGCATTTATCTTGCGCTTACTACAGGACTCTTCCCAGTGCTGGTGTTTCTGCACCAACAAGATCAACAAGTGCTGCCCTGGCCAGGGAGCTCAGGTGGTTAGAGCATCGTCCTGATGCACCAAGGTTGTGGGTTCCATCCCTGGTCAGGGCACATATATAGGAAGCAAACAATGAATGTATGATAAGTGGAACAACAAATCCATCTCTCTCTCTCTTTCTCTCTCTCTCTCTCCCTCCCTCCCTCCCTCCCTCCTTTCTTCTCTCTCAAATCAATCAATACATTTATTTTTTTTTAAAGACAAGTTCTTTGCCATATAGGGAAGTTATATTCAAATGTGGAAAGACATTTAGTAAGCAAAATCCATAAATATGGCTATTTCAAGTAAGGGTAAGTGCTATGAAGAAAGTGAAAAAATTGGCCGGCACAGCTCAGTGGTTGAACAAAGAGCTATGAACCAGGAGGCCACGGTTCAGTTCCTGGTCAGGGCATATCCCCAGGTTGTGAGCTCAATCCCCAGTGTGGGGTGTGTAGGAGGCAGCCAATCAATGATTCTCTCTCATCATTGATGTTTCTCTTTCTTCCTCTCCCTTCCTCTCTGAAATCAATAAAAATACATTTTTAAAAAAGAAAATGAAAAGTAAGTTTATTTCCTAAAATAAGGGCACTGCTATTAGTGACTAAAGCAGCACAGACTTACTCTCTGACAGTTCTGGAAGTCAGAAGTCACAGTGTTGGAAGGGCTGTTGTTTCTGGGGGCTCCAGAGCGATACCTGCTGACTTGCCTTCTCAGCTTCCCGAGTTCCCTGCATTCCTTCCCCACGGCCCCTGCTGGCTTCACTCCTGTCTCTTGTTCCCATCCTTACATCTTTTACTGATTGTGAACCTCTTGTCTATGTCTTTCAAAAGCCTTGTGATTATATTTGGGGTCCATCTGGGTAATCTAGGATAATCTACCATCTCAATATCCATCGCTTTATCTCATCTGCAAAGTCCCTTTTGCCCAGTACCGTGGCATTCACAGGGCCTTGGACTAGGTGCTGGACATGTTAGTCCAGGGCATTTTTCAGCCTCTTGGTGAAGCTATGTGAGAGACAGGGTCATGGCTATTTATGTAAAGTGGTAACAGTTGAGTGAGGTCTGAATGCTGGAGAATATATAAAGTATGGCAAACTACTCTTTTTTGTTATTGTTAATCCTCACCGGAGGATATTTTTCCATTGACTTTTAGAGAGAGTAGGAGGGAGGGGAGAGACAGAGAAAGAGAAACTATAGATTGGTTGCCTCTGTGCACATTCCCTGATCAGGGCCGAGGATCGAGTCTGCCACTGAGGTACATGTCTTTGACCGGAATTGAACCTGGGACCCTTCAATCTGCAGGCCGACACTGAGCCAAGTCAGCTAGGGCTATGGTAAACTACCCTTAATGTGAAAAATGTGTTCCTAGTATGTGGCCATCATTTGTTGGTAGAATCAGGATTGATTAAATTGTTATATAATGTGTTGTTATTACAGACTCCTCATTGCCAGGTGCAGCGGTTGAGCGTCATCAGGAGGGAGAGAGAACAGAGCTTGAGCCCTGATGGTTGTGCTGGTGAGTGAGGTCCTCAATTACCAGCTCAGGGACTCACACTGCAGTGGCTTCTCCACAAAAACTTATCAGTACACTAGAGGCCCAGTGCACGAATTAGTGCACCAGTGGGGTCCCTCGGCCTCGCCTCTGGGATCAGGCCAAAACCAGCTCTTCGACATCCCCCGAGGGGTCCCAGATTGCAAGAGGGTGCAGGCCAGGCCAAGGGGCCCCACCGGTGCACAATCGGGGCTGGAGGGGCACGGGAAGTTGGCCAGCTGGGGAGGGACCACGGGAGGGCTCCAGAGCGTGTCTGGCCTATCTTGCTCAGTCCTGATCTGCCAGACCCCAGCAGCAAGCTAACCTACCAGTCGAAGTGTCTGCCCCCTGGTGGTCAGTGCATGTCATAGCCACTGGTTGTCTGTCCCCTGGTGGTCAGTGCATGTCATAGTGACTGGTTGACCAGTCAACTGCCCCCTGGTGGTGAGTGCACGTCGTAGCATGTGGTTGATTGAGTGGCCTTAGCCTATCAGCCTATTATGCTTTGATTGAGTAGAAGACCAGACACTCAGCTTGTTAGGCTTTTATTATATAGGATATGAGAGGACAGGGTCTACCTGTTCCTATGGCTTTGTGTCTCACTCATGAATAAACAGTAGTTCTTCCTTTGCTCCTGAGAACTTTCCACAGTAAAATATTTACATTGAATTTCAGCCACTAATGGGACCTCTGAGGTCGATACATAAGAATTGCTGCTATGGCAGAGAACAATGTGCTGAACTTTCCACATAGAAATATTATTTTTTTAGAAAAATATTTTTATTGATTTCAGAGAGGAAAGGAGAGGGAGAGAGAGAGAGAAACATCAATGATGAGAGAGAATCATTGATCAGGTGCCTCCTGCAACCGCTACACTGGGGATTGAGCCCACAACCTGAACATGTGCCCTGACCGGGAATTGAATTATGACTTCCTGGTTCATAGGTCGATGCTCAACCACTGAGCCACGCCAGCCAGGCCACATAGAAATATTATTAAGAGCTTTTTAAAAAGCACAGTGACAGGCACAATGATGTCTCTATCCCCTCACTTCCCCTGAAACTCCAAGCTGTGCCGCACCGGATTCTCTGGTTTACTTCCCAAGCTTACGCTACAAAACATGTGCATGTTTCCGACATCAGGAGCTGGAGTTTTCAGATGAAGTGCCGTAAGAAACTTGGTGATATCTTTTTGTTTTTGGATTTAGTGCCATGCGTATAATGAACACCATACCCATTAAATGGTGGCCCGTGATAGTTCAAAGACCCTGATGCCGCCTCGAATATATCACATCTCAGTTTTGGCGTCAGAGCACCCAGAATGGCACTGGTGCATTTTCCAGGGGTTCCGTGCTGCAACTTCTTGGGGAAAAGTTGGATCAAGGTTTCCTGGTTTCATACATATACAGTGTTTGGCGAGTGTAGGTTTACAGTTGTGTGTGAAGCACAGAGTTTATGCTGGTATTATCTTTTTTTAATGACTGTATTACTTTCCATAGGTACAACTGTAAACCTACCTTTGCCACACCCTGTATGTATATGTAAGTATATATGTATTAGAAGAGGAATGGTGTATTCCCTCTCTTACGTACAGAAAAAAAAATGGTTGGGGAGGCGGTAATCTTTCTGTTGTGATCCCATGAGATAAATAAGGGAGAGTAGACTTAGGACATTTTTCACTTCACTCTATTTTCCAGCTGTAAACCTCTGGGGTGCTGAGCACCTGTGTTTCACACTCGGATGTCTCTGGGAACGAGGTGCGTTATCGCCAGATGGGAGAGAGGTGTGTGGGTGAGAAGTTCGCACCCACAGGGACTGTCGCTAGCGCTGAGGGGGTACAGTTAACAAGTTACAGGAGGATTTTGTAGGTCCCAGTCCTCATCACTCAGATTCTGGCATTCCCACACAAGCGTGGGGTGACCTACCTTAGGGATTCAGAGCTTCCTCAGAGGTGCGGATTGGAGCACATATGGTGTCATGTAATTCTCATAGTTAGGAAGTGACTGACACCCAGCAGCGAGTGCATGTTCTAATGGGACAAGGACAGGTGTGGGTCATCTGTGTTAATGGAGCAGTACTTTCAGGCCAGTTATCCAATTAAGGAAAGATTGCAGGGCAAGGTATTAACAAAATAAATTGAAATAGGATATTATCCTATAATTCATATTGTAATTTTGTTTTAAAAGCTAAAGAAAGGGGTAGAACAGTAAAGTAAATAAATGGAAATGGTCAACAAAGTAGGCTTTAGAGTGTTCCCTGTATTATGATAAAACGTGGCTGAGGAAGAGGCTCGATGAGAAGCAGTCTCAGTGCACGGGGACGGAGAGCCTCGCCTCCCCGGTTACCAGGTGTGGAGATATCTTATTTAGTCCTACTGTTGTGTTCCGGTTTTCCATTATGTAAAAGGTTAGCTATTTTGAGAAAGTCAAGCAGTAATGCAGAAAATTACTCGGTTTGAACAATTGTTTTTTAGCTTCTGCAGTCATCTGTGGTTCAACATTCGAGAAATGTATAATGTCAGGCTGCATAAAATTCATTTTTATTCTCTTGTAATGGTGACATTGGTGTTTTGTTAAGCCAATGCCTTTCCAGCTAAATAATGAAATGTTTGGATTGTTAAATACAGCACTTAGAAATGCTTAAGGACCAGTTATGTAGCTCTCAATCGTTTTTAGTTTACAGATGTTTTGCCACTTGAAGGAGAGTGGGGCAGGCGTGCGGAGAGATTTTCAATGCAGAGGACTCACAGATCATCAGCAGTATTTAACCTTGTCACAGTCAGGCTGGGCATCCAGAGAGAGCTTTGCACTAAAGAGCCTGGGATCCATTAGATGAATGAGGGCAGGGGAGAAAGCTCATCTAAGCCCTCGCGTGCCCGTAATGGCAAAACGGGGTGAGGGCCATGCTCTTTCTTCTAACCAGTATTTTCCCATTATCTTAACATATCTACTTTGAATTATGTTAATTGCAGGGAAAGATATAATACTTTAGAAACCTAAAATTAGTGTCATGTCTGATGTGAGGAGCATATTCAACACCAGGCCTGCCTGGGTGTCTTTCCACTGAAATCGTCAAGGAGAGGAGAGCTAAACAGAGGTTGGGGAAGGAGCAGTGGGAGGAGAGAAATGTGACTGAATGATGCTGGAAGCCACGTTGATTAGCCTCCAAACATGGTTCTGTCTTATACTCTGACAAGCTAGGAATTTTCACTAAGCCTGACATACGTATAATAAACACTGCAATGCGTTTCAGTGCTACAAATGAAAAATATTTTACAAGAGCTCAAAGATTTAAAACACCATTAAGTATACCTATTTACATATTATCTGTTTCAGAGACGGCAAAACATGTCTTGTGATTTGAGAGCTAGAGGGCTAAGGTGTAGGAGTAACCTAAGGACAAGCATACTAGTGGGAGACAGATAATAAATAAACAAAAATAAACTACGTGGTGTGCTGCACGGATATAATATTGTGGGAGATGGAAGGGGTCGGGAGGCTGGGAGAGGGAAGCTATCATTTTAAGTAAGTGAGTGAATGGGAAGAGGACATTTGATAGAGGCCTAAAAAGGATGAGTTATATGGTTCTTTGGGGAAGAGGATCCTTATCTCTAGGACTACCAAGTGCAAAGGCCCTGAAGTGAGAGCATGTCAAACATATTGGCAGAACAGCAAGGAGGTTAGCATGCTTGATAGGAATAAGTACAGAGCGACATTGGTAGGATGTCGGGTCAGACAGAATCATCGGGGCAGTTGTAGGCAATGTCGAGTGAGAAAGGAAGTTTTTGGAGGGTTTTGGGTTGAAGGGTAAAGCAGTTTGAGTCCTATCTAGAAGGACAGCTGTGTGTGCTGCGTGGATGGAAGCAGGAGGTTGCTGCTGTCTGAGGATGAGCAATGGGGGTAGTGGAGGCCACAGCGGTAGCAGTGGGATGGTGACTAGTGACCAGGTTCACATATGCATTGGCAATGTAACTGGCAACAGGGCTAATGACTGAATTGATGGTACAGGAGAGGGAAGTCAAGCATGACTACAAGAGTGCAGGTGCCATCAGATGGCACAGCTGCGTCTTCTTCTCTGGTCACATCTTGTTACAGACAAGCAGAGACAGAGAGGGGTGAGAGTTAGTGCTAACCAAGCTTGACCTGTTGCCATGTTGAGTGAATGAGGCAGGAGAGAGGTTAAAGAATTGATTAGATATGCCAAAAAGTATCATAATGATGGACCAAACTGTGTCATCTGGATAATAAAAAAGGGGAGACGTGATGGGGTGGGATTTAGTGCTGGAGAGAGTGACAGCCAAGTACTGAGACCCTACAGGAAGGAGGGGAATTAACCAAGTGATTGATAGATAAACCAATTGATGAGGAGTCCTGGGTGATATCTGATTACATCAAAAAGAGGATTTTTTTTTTTAAGAATTGAGGGAAATGGACTGGAAGCAGCAAGAGAAAAAAAACCTATTGTTTCAGGGACCATGGCAGAGAAAACACCACCTTCATAGGAGAAGCATTATTCTCCAGGCCTGATAGGACTTAATTAGAGGAAAAGAGTGGTGGAAATATTTAGAGAAGAGGGTGTGGATAAAGGATTTTGCTGATAATTGACCATGAATTCTAGAAGATTCAGTGGTTTCCACATTGGGATGCAGTAGCTGGTGGGGTTGGGCAGGGGAATGCCCAGAGCTCTAAAGGATTTTGCTGGGGTTGAGGCATGCCATTGGTCCTTGGGCTTCTTGTGATGATGGACATGCAGGCCATTCTCACTTCACCCAGTTCTGTGGCTACTCAGAGCATCTCAGTCACTGCAGGATGTCAGGTAATCTCTCTATATATAAAGAGCCAGGGTTCATAACGTCCAGAACGTCCAAAGGGACAACCGAACGCCAGGCTGTGTGTGCAGCAGGCTCGGGTGGCCGGGGACAGGCGAGCAGGCTGAACTGCTGACCTTTGGGAAAGAGAGAGAGAGAGGCAGGGCTGATCAGCAGCCACCCTAGGCTGCTGGTGAGGCCCAGAGAGAGAGGTGCGGCTGCTGGCAAGGCCCGGAGAGAGAAGCAGGGTCTGATCTGAAGCCTCCGTGGCAGCTGCAGATCATCCCTTGCCTCTCTCTCTCTCTCCAGGCCTCACCAGCAGCCACACCTCTCTCTCTCTCTCCAAGAGGACAGCAGTTCAGCCCGCTCGCCAGCAGCCTGGAGAGGCTGCTGATCAGCCCTGCCTCTCTGATAAGGCCCGAAGATAATCCCAGAGACTCTGACTAGCATAGAAACCAACCAATCAGAACCAAATCTGGGTGAACTGCGAAGGAAAAACCTAAGGTGGGGGCTGAGGAGTGGTTTGGTATAAGATGTAAGAAAGCGGTTCAATTTTTTAATGACCGGTTGGCAGTATAGTGCATATGGCTGACTATCAGTCCAGATATAGGGATTATGTATTATTGTCTGCCAAGAGCATCTCCTCCTGCTGAAAAAGGCTTTCCCACCCCCACCACCCCTCCACTTAAGCTATTCTATCCTATATAATCTACATATACTAATGGGTAATATGCTAACTAGACCAGGTTGACTGGTCACTTTCCAGACATCTGACTTCCTTCTGGACAAAGCCATGGTGGTAGGGGTCGAGGCAGAGGCACTTAGGGGCGATCAGGCTGTCAGGGGAGGGCAGTTGGGGGCAAGATCAGGCCTGCAGGGGAGGGCTGTTGGAGGTGACCAGGCTGGCAGGGGAGGGCTGTTGGGGATGACCAGGCCAGCAGGGGAGGGTAGTTGGAGGTGACCAGGCTGACAGGGGAGGGCAGTTGGGGGCAATCAGGCTGGCAGGGGAGCAGTTAGGGGTGACCAGGCAGGCAGAGGCAGTTAGGAGCAATCAGGAAGGTAGGCAGAGAGGTTAGGGGTGAACAGGCAGGCAGGCAGGTGAGTGGTTAGGAGCCAGCAGTCCCAGATTGGATCAGGCCTAAACTGGCAGTCAGACTTCCCCGAGGGGTCTCAGATTGGAGAGGGTGCAGGCTGGGCTGAGGGAACCTCCCCATTCACGAATTTTGTGCACCGGGCCTCTAGTCCTAATATATAAAAAGCCAGGGTCCGTCACGTCTGAAACGACTGGCAGGACAAACAAACACCAGACTAGGGAGCGGGAGCTGATCCATCAGTGGCAGCATTGACTGGTGAGCAGCTGGAAGGCAGACCTCTTGGTCCCTCCTCCTGGCCCTCAGACTCCAATCAATCAGTGGCAGAGGCAGGGCGGAATGGGGACTGGCTCCCTTAGTAGTCCTGCAGGTTCAATCTCAAGAGGACAGGACAGGCACCAATGGACCAGCGCTGCCGGCATGATCCTGACAGCACTGCCGGCCTCCTAGAACTCGGCCTTGGGCACTGCGGCCACTTCCCCTCCCTAGACGCTCTGCAAGGAAGAAAGGATACCACCGGCAGCTCCAGAGGCGACCAGTAGTGACTGCTCTCCCCATGCTTCCTCCAGGTCACTTGAGCCCACCCTGCTCTAGATGAAGTGTGATCACTGCACATGGAAGGAACGTAGTAAAAAAATAAAAACCAATGACCCCGTGACCAGAGGGGTGACTGAACACCAGGCACACCATGTCCACTTACATAGTGCTAGGCACTTGAATGTGAGCAGACAGAAGGAAACAAGACCTTCAAGGCCTGTCCACACCCCAAAGCAGGTTTGCATTTAAAACCAAGTGGGGTGACGTCAGAATTACCCAAGCACACCCCCAACCCCTTCACTTGCCAAGACGCCTAGGGTCCTCTTATAGCTGGGCTGAGCTCTGCTCAATACTCCCCCCCAATGCATGGTGACAACACGCAACTCCATGCCAAGCCCGAGCAAGACCCGTGGCCAGACTTCCCGCAAACTGCCCAAGAAAGCATTGATCTTGCCTCAGTGCCCAGCCCTAGGCTCTGGGCAAATGGACTCACCTCTCGGCCGACTATCCTGGGTCTGGGTGGCACGGGCTCTGGGCAGATACACCCCAACGGCGGTGCCTCATGACAATGTTCCCCCCTCCGGTCCCTCCTTCATGGCAGTGCAGGACCGGCTCCCTGCATGTGGCACTCCCCTCAGTCCGCAGCATGGTTTGGAGTGGCAGCTCCAAGGCAATGGACATCTCCATGGGGAGGAGTGCTCGCACCACTCGTTTGGTGATGGCTCTGTCCAACAGCAGCACGCCCCTGCCCCGCACTAGGCAATGGTTTGGGTCCAGCACAGGTGTCCCTGAATGGCAGCTTGGATGGTGGTGGGGGCTGTGGCCTGCATCCCGGGTTGAGGCCACGACCGGGAGGTGGAGGGTCTGGGTTGGCCCTGCCACCAATCCGTTGCAGAGGAGCCCAGTGCTGCCCAGTGGCCTGGACGCCAGGCCTGACCGCCTGTCTGGTTTGGCCCAAACTTCTGAAGTTCACATTAGTTGCCAACTTAAGAAATTGGAGTATTCACGTAAAATCAGGATTCCCCACTTCTCTTTCCAAGGTGGCTGATTGGGCTACCAACCAAGGGTGGTCGTGTCACGTCACCCCTAGGAGGAGCCCCCAGCTTGGGGTGTGGTGAGGAGGAAGCTATCCGTGCAGACAGCTCAGTTGTGTAAACTCCCGCTGACCATAGCCCAGCCCAACAATGTGGCCGCTCAACTGCGAGGCAGCACAGCCATGAAACTGCAGCTGTTAAACGAGGCCCCTCTCCAGCTTTTGGGGGGCTCCACCTGCTCCAACCGAGTGCACCCCACTCTGTCCTGAGCTCCCCAGTGCACCCCCCTCTGCTCCAGTGAGATAGCATCAGTGTTTCACCTCCAGCAGACAGAACATGTCCCAGCGGAAAGGGAAAGTGTAGCCCTGGCCGGTGTTGCTCAGTGGATAGAGCCTCCAACTGAGGACTGAAGGTACTGGAGTTCAATTCCTGGTCAGGGAACATGCCTGGGTTGTGGGCTTGATCCCCAGTGTGGGACGTGCAAGAGGCAGCTAATCAATGATTCTCTCTCATCATTGATGTTTCTATATCCCACCCTCTCTGAAATTATTCTAATAAAAAGGTAATATGCTAATTAGACCTAACATCTTCCAGACAACCTTCTGGACGTCCTTTCAGACAAAGCCATTATGACAGGGCTGAGGCAGAGGCGGTTAGGGGCAATTAGGCTGGCAGGGGAGAGCAGTTAGGGGGTCAGGCCGGCAGGGGAGAGCACTTAGGGGGATCAGGCTGGCAGAGGAGAGCAGTTAGGGAGATCAGGCTGGCAGGCAAGTGAGCGGTTAGGAGCCAGGGTCCCAAATTGCAGGAGGGATGTCCGACTCTCGGACATCCCCTGAGGGGTCCTGGATTGGAGAGAATGCAGGTCGGGCTGAGGGGACTCCCTCCATGCATGAATTTTGTGCACTGGGCCTCTAGTCTGACATAAAAGGAAAGGAGGTTAATCTTGCTCCAGGGGGCAGATGGAGTCCCCAGGCCGAATCTCAGGCTGAAGTCAGGCAGGTGTGCGTGTAGAAGTTGTGAGCTGTTTTAAGGGATATATGCAGGACACTGAGTTTGATTATAGCAGTAATTCTCTAATATTTCTGCACATTAGAAACATCAGGGAGCTTCAAAAACTTCCAACAGCCAGCACACACCCAGGCATCATTATTTTTTAACCTTCTCAGTGGACTCCAATGGGCCGCCAAGTCTGAGGACCATCGTGCTTTGGTATATCCTGATCCTAGGATATTTAATCCATTTGGATGCATCTGTCATGTCATCAGTGCTGGTTTTCTCTACTTCACGTGTTATCTGTTCACACTGTGACAGGGCCTCATTTCTCAACAGCTTGGTTTGCCATATAAGTATTTGCAAGAAGTCAGTCATCAATTACATAGAATTCTGCATCTGTGGAGACGTGTAATGTCACATTGTGCTCCATGTGCATTTCATTTGCATATTATTGTCCTATTGCATTTTATTGCTGTAGTTGAAACCATAATCAGCCAACAAAGAAAGATGCTGGCCCCAAGAATGAGAACAGAGGCAAGATATTTTCATCGTACAATTTCTTCCCTTCCCTGCCTAGAAACTTGTGTGTGGAGATTGGTAAAAGGAAAATGTTTTTCTCTGATATATTTTATTTGCTTCACAATTCTTATATTTTGTTTAAGCATTTAGTATTATTAGACTTTGCTATCGCTAATCATACATTAATCAGTATAATAACGCTTGCCTTTTTATGCTTTTAAAGCAAAAATTGCCAGGCACCGAGTTAAACAGGCAGATGTTATTTAAGCTATCTCAGTGGTGCAGAGACCAGAACTGAATTCAGCTCTAACAAAGGGCAGGGGCACTTTAACAGCTGAGGAGGGAGGAGGACCCGTGGCCATCTGTGTTTGCTAATTGGCTTAACTCAAAGGAAAAGTAAACTTCCTCTTATCGTTGTGACAGGAGGTAGTTTTGTAATGTGGAACCAGGCACCTGCAGAGTCATGCTCTCACCTCCCATCTCCGCCCCAGAGACTGGGACATGGCGTGGCTCCCTGGATGGTTACAGGTCAGAGAGGTGCTCCAGGGTCCTTGAGAAAGGTCTTCCTGGCTGTGAAACTGGCGGCAGCTTCTTTAAAAAGATGTACATCTCACAGTTCTCACAGAGAGCATTCACAATGGGAAGTTCTCTAAGGTAATTGATGCTCTAAGAAAGGGAGTGAGGACCGGGACTAATCCAATGAGGGCTAGTGTCCTCGAGCTGCGAGAAGGTAGAGACTGTGATCAGTGCACACCTCAGGTTTCCTGAGGAAGAGTCGGGAATCCCTGGGTGTGTGCAGGGATGCTTCTGAAACATTTGATTCACATGAGGAAATTGCCATCAGATTTTTTTAAACTTACACTCTCTCTACTGAGTGTGAAGGTTTTTAATTTCCTATGGATGTGCCAATATGGTTTGTTAAAGGAGACGATTTCTAGCTTTTCTTTTTTATTTGGATCAGATATAAGCGAAAAATTGAATAGCACACTTTCAATTAACAATGCAATGGACATGTATTAAATGTATTTATTGTTCATTTGCAATTCCTCTATTGGAAATTAGCACTTAATTAAATTGTTTTTACTTTTTAAAAATATATTTTATTTATTTCAGAGGAAGGGCAAGGGAGAGAGAAATAGAAACATCAATGATGAGAGACGCTCATTGATTGGCTGCTTCCTGCACGCCCCCTACTGGGGATTGAGCCCACAGCCTGGGCATGTGCCATGACCAGGAAATGAACCGTGACCTCCTGGTTCATAGGTCTATCTATGCTCAACCACTGAGCCATGCTGGCGGGGCATGAATTTTTGTTTTGTAGTATTTATATTAATTTTACAAGAAAACTGCCATGTTATCCTGCTTAATGGTTCATCAGTGGGAGAAAAATCAGGACAGTGTACCAAGCGCTAACTAGATGTGTAAGTGTTTGGCTTTTCCTGATAA
Organism: Ia io; assembly: GCA_025583905.1. Classification (NCBI taxonomy): domain Eukaryota; kingdom Metazoa; phylum Chordata; class Mammalia; order Chiroptera; family Vespertilionidae; genus Ia; species Ia io. The sequence continues at coordinate 701,465 of JAJQQW010000019.1, read as the reverse complement.
ATTCCCAACCTCAGTTTACCCTGGATTCCTTTGTCATGAGTCAGAACAGCTGTAGTGAGAGAAAGCCTAGTTGGAGGCTGCTTTCTTCATGCTCACTTCAAAGAGGAATTGGTATGTCTTGGATTCAGTAAAACATTAGACACCAACAATTCTGTTGCACAGAAGACTGCTCCTCTTGTTCATATTTTACTTTTTAACTTATTTTTGTACCATTTTCAAAAATAGATACTTAGAAAATGTCACTGGCATTTAAGAATGGTTAAAGATAATAAATGGACAATTGAGCATTATTGTAACAATGCCGAAGGAGATAAAAGTAGATTTGATTACATAACTGGCTATTGAACTAAAGAATGAAAAATAGAGTTAGAAGACAGTATCTTGTGTAGGTGGCAGGGTCTGACTGACTTTCACATGTTCAGGAACGCTTGCTTTTCCTAGCCTCCACCTCATGTGCGGGTATCAGTCTTTCAAGTGGCTTGAAGGTGTCCTGTTCTCCAAGCCATAATTTAGCATCTGTTTCCAACAGAGGTAGTAACTATTCAAGGCATGGAAATTTCCCCGATGATAAACTCAGATCACAGAGTTCAAAGCCAGGAGATTCTGAAGCCACCGGGGTGTCCGTGAACAGCTTTCCAGTCCCGCACACATCCCAGGAGACGGCTTCGCAAGGTCCAGACAGCTCCCAGACAGCTCACGTGCTCATCCTCGCCTTCCCTGGAAAAGGCTCCAGGCTCCTTATGTTAATTATTCCCTCCGGTCTGGTCTCCTGAGCCACACGAGAAATTGTGGCATGTTAGTCACAAAAAGTGTCCCTTTTCCACATCCCCCAGGGCAGCAGAACCCTCCTCTTGCATTTACTTGATGAGAGGTAACCACTCAATAAACATGGAGGGAAATTAAAGGTGCTGCGAGCTTGCCTGGTTCTTCCCGAATCTAAAGTAATTTGTAGTTTCTCTTGCATTAAAAACAGATCAATCCATCAACCGTATAATGAGGCTGCAGTCGGGGCGCCCGCACACAGCTGTAGAACTGGAGGACCCAATGTCTCCAGCTGGTTGTTACTGGGTTTGCTGCGTGAGAGCCTTAGAGCGGTTGGCGCTGTGGCCTTTCTGGAGCAGGGGCACAGTGAGGGGGTGGGAGGTAAATGAGCAGCTTCTGGTTGACTCTGGGCGTGGAAGAAGTCGGAAGACTGATGGGAGTGCTGTGGACTCTGGATTGAGAGAGTGCAGATATTCCTTTCTTTGCACGGTAGTCCAAGACCATGAGAACACATGCCAGCTGAGACTGTGCAAAGGATCTTAGAAACCCACAGGGAGAATGCTGATTGCTCTGTGACCTTTACGTTTTTGTCAAAACAATCAACTCTCTTACTCTCAATTGTAAATGTATAAGGAAATTAGAAAATGGTAAAACTGGTATTTATTTAGTATACTGTAATTGAAGACATGAGAGAGATTGAGAAAGTGTCATTTCTTTCTGATAACTCCCTGGTTGTAGTGTGGAGGGTGCTTTCCTTCCATTTCTCGGGGAGTAGCTCACACACTGAGGAGCATCTCTGCTCTGCCTGGCCCATCGTCACCTTCCTCTCGAGACCAGTCGGTTCCATATCCTTCATCATAACACACCCGAGAGTGTCCGTACTGGAAGCTGGAGCCAGGGCTGCCCCACCAACCATTGGAAAGCCGCTCAGGGGTTCTTGTAGGCAGAGAAATGAGGTGAGCAGTTTGAATTTTTATAAAGATACTAGCAGCCCATCACGTGATATTGCACTCAGTAGGCCACCGCCACTTCTGCGGGAACCGCAGCACACTGCTGGGAGCCGCACTGCTTCCACGGGAGCCGGGAGGGACCCATGCTGCTTACACAGGAGGTGGGCCCACCATCTCCTCTCCAGCCTGCACTTGGCCGCGGAGGCTGCAGGCTGGCCCCCCTGTCCCGGTGTCGGCTCTGGCTCCGGGGGGCCGGCCTGAGCCGGGCACAGTGACGAAGCAAGCATTCCACCAGGCCACTCACACTGCCGGCTCTCAGTGGCCAGCCCCCGGGGCCTGAGGGACTCCAGTAGGGCTGAGAGGACTGGGCACCGCCATCTTGTGGCTATGGGCGCCACCATCTTTGTGATGGAGTGATGGTTAATTTGCATATCACCCTTTTATTAGATAGGGTCTGTGGGGTATTTTAGAAGGTGGAAGGTGATGGGAAGTGGCAGTGGGCCCCTGGGGGGTGGTTAATTAAGAAACAGATGGGGGAGATAGGAGAGAGGGAAGGAGAATTAGCCAATGGCGGTATTGTCATCATTCCTGTGCAAAGGAGAGTCAGGTGCTGCCACTGTGACTGTCGAGGTCAGCCTTCCTGACTACTTGAGGGTGAGCAGCATTGGGGACACAGGAGGCAGACAGGAGGGCAGGGACACGGTTCTCTGCTGAGCAGGGACAGGAGGGACCACTGAGGGAGCCTCACCCCCGTGTCCTCGAGGCCTTTCACATTCGTGAGATGCTGGAGCAAGTGCTAACAAATGAGGGTCGAGAAGTCACATGGGACGCTTGCCAGGCCTCAGAAATAAGTCAGGAGACTTGGAGGTGGACATTCCTAAGTCCTGTGGTCATGCAGGTGGGAATCCATTAAGCAGAGAAATTGAACATTAATACTATGGTGATTTCATTTTTACCAGCATTCTGTTGAGGTCAGGGGACATTCAGGACACATGCTCACTTATAATAATAAGTAAATCAATCTCCATACCCATCATCTCTTCCGCGGAATTGCCACCTGAGTGACAGTTGATCCAATGACTACTGACGTTTCCATCTCTGTAATAGCACAGCATTGGGCATATTTAAGAAACAAAATACATGTTAGCTCAATGAAAGAATAAATGAATTTTAGACACAATATATAGTTGTTAATCAGATTACACTAAGTTGAATAAAATGGGTAGTGTCTTACTTACCTTGCTTAAAAATAAACTATGTGAGCCCTGGCCAGTATTGTAGTATTGTTCAGTGGTCAGAGCTTTGCCAAGGTGCCTCGGTTGTGGTTCGCTTCCCACCCCTATTTGGGGTGCACACGGGAGGCAACCAACCAATCTCTCTCTCTCTCTCTCTCTCTCTCTCTCTCTCTTCCAGTCTCCCCTCCCTCTCTCTTCCACTCTCTTTGAAAAAGCAATGGGGAAGAAACATCCTCTGGTGAGGATTAACAAAAAATAAACTGTGCAAGTTCCAATTTAGTAACAAAGAGCTGCCTTATAAACAGTTGAGAAGCATTCCCAGATAACATTCAATAGCCTCGTGAGTGTGTTAATGAACTAAGATATAGCTTCCCCCATAATTGTGGGCTCCGGTGCTGTTGTAGGTTGAAGATCATTCAAGCTTATCAGAGGTCCTATTGACTTATACTTGTTCTGTTTATTGATTACTTAATTAGTTTTCCAAGATAGCTAATCAGAAAGAGATGTAGGTATTTAGGAGTCTTTTATTAAACCTCGCTGAGAAATTTAAGAGAGAACTGTGTGATGTGACCTGAAACGGAAGCTTAGCAATGGCAGAGCTCCTGAGGACCATGGGTATAATGCAATAATCATAAGTAAAATAGTTACAATTTAGTATTTTCTTCTTCTTCAGAATAACAATGTTTTTTTGTGTGTGTTTGTTTGTTTTTTTGGCCTATTGGACAGAGAAGGGTATCACATGTGTACATCTATGATTACATGGATATTTCAGTTTTTATCCAAATCATAAATTAATAGGCATAAATATACATTTCTATGGCCTGTATATATACAGTTCTGACACTTTTTCTTTTTATTAGAAATACATTGATAAAATATAAAAGTCAGCATGTCTTGCTCTGACCGGTGTGACTCAGTTGTTTGGATGTCAGTTTATGCACTGAAAGGTTGCTGGTTCAATAGGTAGGGGGCGTGCAGGAGGCAGCTGACCAATGTTTCATTCTCACCTCAATGTTTCTCTCTCCCTCTCTCTCCTCTCTCCTCTCTCTAAATAAGAGTCAGCATGTTTTTTTCATGTTTTAAATCTATATTTTTTAACCTAAATCAATTTTTTTTTTTGTTCAACTTTTTACTTATACAATGTGACATTAAGGAGATCCTTTACCTAGTAATTCTTTACCATCTGTTACCATCTTTTCTTTAATAAAGTCTATATTTTTTTTAATTCTGGAGGAGCATTATTAGCATTGAAATTTTTATATGTATATTTTATTTTCAAAAGGCAACTTCTCACAACTTTTGTGAATGAGATCTTTGTTTCTCTGAAATCATGTCAAAGTCACGAGGACTTTGAGATCTTTGTCTCTGTACTGTGTGAAATGAAAACCCTCAAATACTTTATATTTTTTAAAAGGAGTGACTTTTACTTTCTACTTCCCTCTCAGGTTCTTAAAGGCATAGGGTTATATTACTTCTTTAGCACAACTGTGCATGTTATTGAATGGCTGCTGCTCCTGTTCTCTTGAAGTTAGTTTATCGCATAAGTCAGCACAGGAGGACTGTGCCGTCATCACAGCAGACTGTGATGGTGTGGGGTCGGTTAACCTGAGGTTCGCAGTGAGAACATTGAGATAACATTTATTCCAGGGAATCGAGGTGCTGGCTTGAGCTTATTAAGGAGTTCCTGGTCTTGGACTTCCTGGTATGTACTAGTGGTGAAGTCTTCTATTGTCAAATCACATTAATTTGTTAGTAAAATTATTTTTCATACTAGCGGCCCAATGCACGAAATGCATGCCAGGGGCTCAGCCCTCACAACTACAGCAGCTTGCCTCGGCCCTCACAGCCCAGGCTTCATTCGGAAGGTTGTCCAGAAGGACGTCCGGCTGTCTGGTCTAATTAGCATATTATGCTTTTATTATTATAGATGACCTTGGAGAGACAGAAGTTACAGAACTGACTTGTGACAATTATTTGCACCTAACAGTGATGCATTAAGATGACAAAACCAGAACATAGCTTTAGTTTTTCTGTTTTGAGCTTAAAGCCTGGGAATTCTATGAAATATTGAGTTTAAAAAATGATGCTCATTTATTCAGTTTTTCATCCAAGCCTATAACCAATATTTATTAAGCATATAATATCTGCTCATGTAAATATGGAGTCAGAGAGCAAACTGTTTTCATTTAAAAGTTTTCACATGGACTACTAAGTTCTCATGGACCTCTAGCTCTTGCCAGCCCTGCCTTCGATAGTTCATCTTGTCCCTCAGCTGATATTTAGTCAGTAACCAATGCTCATTTACATAAAATAATGTGTTCAGGACTAGGAAGAGATGAGAGGTACATAGTTAACTTAGTGGAATATGGATGGGGCTATTAGAAAAATATTGCATAGATTTATGTGAAATAAATAAAAGGAACAGGAGGCACATGACAAACAAGCAGATGAAAAAAAAATTGTTTTCCAACTTCCTTGAATTGCCTAGGTTTGTTGTCTGTTGTTTGTGTAGGAGCAGACATTGCATTCACCATGTGTCATTTGTCAGGTAGATTATTTAAAAGTGTATGTGATGCCCATAACCTGGTTCCCACCCTTCCTCCGTGAGTGAGTGGTCAGGAGCCCTCAGGGCGGGTAATGGAATGTCATCAGGATCATCCATCCCAGGCAATGACTAGTCTCATTGCTGAGTATTTCAGCGCCAGGGGTGATCTGAATTGGACACTGAGGGTGAAGGAACATGTCATGTGACAGGAAGGAAGCATTCCACCATCAGAAGGGGAAGAAAACAGAGGCGGGAGCCCCGCCTCCAGCGTCTTAAGGTGGAGATTTTCAGACACTAAACCTTTCTCAGTGGCAAAAATCTCCTTGGCAATGGCACAATGCATCTTAGATACCTATGACTGTGCCCACGTTGGATTTCTCAAACAAATATTACGATCATGTTGAGTTTGGGGGGACAGTAATAAATGGTCACAAAAGGAAGAATATTGTTTGCGAAGCTGGGTTTCGGATGGTCCTCTAACAAGGGCTGCGCAAGCTTGGTGCTGGAGGGGAGACATTGTGGCGCCCTCTGGGGGCCGCGGAACCCCACTTCAGGCTCAGGAGGCAGGTTAGACCTGCAGGGGAGGACATGAGCCACTGATACAGCGGGACTAACGCTTGTCCCCTTGTCTCAGTTTAGGGCGACTCCGGAGGAAGGACAACATTCACAGGGACGAGCATTTCAGGTGGCGGCTCAGCCCAGTGGGCGTGAGGACCGGGGGTCTGGGACCCAGATGGTGGAGGCTGATTGGCCGAAGCCTTCCAAGGCAGCACCTGGAACCCGAGGCCACTGCGCCTGGGGGCTCAGTCAGCGGCCATCCGCTGCCCTGCTGGTTCCCATTCAGTACAGAGGAGGGACAGAGACCTTCCGGGGAGCTGGGGGCAGAGACTCTTTCGGGAACACCCTGTGCGTTTCTAGGAGAGCAGACTGGCCTTTCTCCCTTCCCTTTGACTCAGCCGGGATGAGTGCACTTCACCCTGGTCTGCAACGTGCTAGATAGATCCACCCTAAGCCCACCTGCGCAGGCAGCTTTGTGAGAAGCCGGGAACATGAGAGCTGGGTTCCCTGGGCATTGGATTCAGCGCGCACACTGTGAGCTCAACTGCATCAAAGGAAACTAAAGAGCGACCAGAAAGTCCCCCTTCCCTTCTCAGTTCCTATTTATGTTTTTCGCTCTCCCAGACACATCTTTAAAAAAACGCATGACCATACATTTTTAAATTAAATTCATTCATTGGTTAAAGCAGGATTAGTTAAAAATGACAGTCAGAATAAACATTCCTCTTTCTCATTCTGAAAATTACTCAAGGCCAGAAGGAGACTAGAAAACAAAGTTCTAATTACACAGTAAGTCAGTGGCGGTGAGTTAGAAGGCTGCCAAGCACACGGGGAAGAAGTGAGCAAGGCCCCTCCGCTGCACGTCTCCGAACCCGTCAGGGTCAACCTATGAAGGTGTGTGGCCCCTTCTGAGGCACAAGACCAGATCTTTCACCTGCAGCGCTCAGATGGGGCATTGGCTTGAGTCAGGAACTTCCTGAATCTAGTCTGTCTCCCACAAACAGGGTGAGATAAATCAGGAGGATGCACTAAGCCATATTGTAGGAAGAAATCTGTCTCCACAGCAGAAATAAGGAATCCCTGGATTATGAAAATAAAATCAGTTGCCCATCTCCATTAGCTGTTAAGAACTAAAGGCTCAGTGAAACTTAATCCAAAACTGTGCGGAGGTTGGGGGGCGGGGAGGAAATCTCACTTGGACCCTAACTCTGTTCTCTCCTAAACACAAAGCACATACACATAGATCAGCAAGAAAAAACGCAGAAACTAAAATATGAAACAACAAAATGTCTATGCAAAGATTCTATAAGAAAAACATGTTTATATAAGGAAATAAACATAAAAGGTAGAAAACAGAAATAAAAAACTACTAAAGATAAATGTGGCTGCATAGCATAGCAGATAAAAATTGTGACCATCTTGCCAAAAATGTTAAAATCTATGCATCTCTGAGCAGTTACCACACACAGCAGCAGCAAGAACTCCTGGAATATGTGGAAAGGTGAGAGACTCATTATTACTACAGTAGAGGCCCGGTGCACGAAATTCATGCATGGGGGGGGTGTCCCTAAGCCCGGCCTGTGCCCTCTCACAATCAGGACCCCTCGGGTAGGGTCCCTAGGCCTGGCCTGCGATCAGGGCCTATTGGGGCTTTCCTTCCCCCGGCTGCTGGCAGCTGGCTCTGCCCCTGCCGCTGCCACTGCTTGCCATCTGTGCGGCTCTCCCACCTGTCACCAACAGGTATGGGGTGCGATCACTTGGCTGTCCTGGGCCTCCCTCTGTGGGGCGATTACCAGCTGGCCCTGCCCATCTGCTGCAGTGCCACCGCCCTGGTAGCCTGGGCCTCCCTCTTTGGGACGATTAGTCATGGGGCAGAGGGAGGCCCTGCCCACCTGGCCAGGGCTCCGTGATGGATCGCCATGCAGAGGGTGGCCTGGGCCTCCCTCTGAGGAGCAATGGTGGGGAAATGGCGGGGCCACCTGACCAATCACCCACCTTGCACCCACCTTGGCTGGCCTGGCACCAGTGCGTGTCATAGTGTGGTCATCCAGATGGTGATTCTGCTCTTTGGTCATTCGGTTGATTTGCATATTATGCTCTTATTATTATAGATTATTATAGATCTTAAGTCTCAAAAATATTCAGGAGTTTCTCCTCCACCAGGGTTGCTCATGCCATTGGTTTGTTGGATGCTGGCAGATTCTGGGTCTCTTTGTAAAGTGGCCCACAGGAGGCTGCAGACAGTGGGCATATGGTCCTCAGTGGTTTGCTGCCTGCGATGCCCAGTCATGCCCACCCCCCACCCCAGAATCCTGCAGAAACACTGGCTGTTCAGAGAGTCTCATGTGGCAGGCACTGCAGTGGTAGCTTCCTCTAGCCAAAGCAATTGCAAGAAGCTTATAACTGTATTACTGCATGGATTTTAGTAATGCATCCCAACTTTAGAGATGTGAAAACATGAAAAAAGGTGCATCTTAAAACCGACAGGATGTATTAAAATAAACTGTTGAAGCCAAGAAAAACATCTGTGATATGAATAAATAAAAATGGCTTGTGTAACTGTTAAACGGAAACGAGTTATATTTGATCACAAATCAAAGCCCAGAATTGACCTTTGAACAAGTACTTCCATAATAAGGTGATTCTCAAAGATTGAAATGAGCATGAAATGAAGACATGGGCGAAGATAGACAAAACAAATGTCAGTAACAGATATCAAGGCTTGTGGCTGTTCTATCACCAAATGTTGAATTAAGGCAAATAACTACCATTTGACATACAATTATAATGTCAAAGTCTATAGTTTATATAGAGATGGAATCAAATCAAATCAAATCATAGTATTAGTAAAAAACTCTAATTTACCTGACAAATTAAACAAAAATAAAGAATATCTAAATAATATAATTACATAAGTACATGAAATTAATATTTTATGCTGTTGTAACCTAAAGAGATCAAATATACCTTCGTTTTAGTATCAATGGGAAACTAATAGGGCTTGATAACATCTTATGTGGTAAAGACAATCAATCCCAACAGTCCAAGGAAAGCAGAAAGCATTCTCTAATAGCATGTGAAGGATGAAATCGATATTACAAAGTGAGACTTCAATCACTTTGATACTAAAATATTAAAATATAGCCTGTAAAAACTCTATTTGAAAAAGTAAGTCTAAAATAAAATATTGTAGACATTCTAGCACCTTAATAAAATGGATATGCTTAACATCTAAATTGTGGGAATAGAGGTAGCAAACACAGAGACATTCAGATGCCTAAACATGTATGTTAATATACAAGAAGGAAATAAATGAGATAATAATTTAAGCATCTAATATGTGAAAAATGGAATGAAAAGCAGGAAAAATTAAGCAGGTAAATTTGGAAAGTAATGAATTGAAAAAAGAAAAACATTAACATTTCTTGAAAGAAATCTCAGAGCTAGTTTTTTTAAAGAAAATAATTGGCTAAACTAATTTAAAAAAACAGAAGGATGTACTATGACCAAATATACATAAATACATAAATAATATTTAGCTAAATAAATAACAGTATGATAATATATATTGTTTATGTACACTTACATATTTACATATATAACATGCTACATTTTTACTTGTGTGTGTGTGTATATATACATACATATATATATACATATATATATATATATATATATATATACTAGAGGCCCAGTGCATGATTGAATCATGCACGTGTAGGGTCCCCTACATGCTTTCGCTTTTCGCGGTGGAGCTGGGTGCCTGTCCGCTGGTGCACCAGGCCTTTCAGAAGCCTCCGGCTCGGCGGAGGCTTCTGAAAGGCCTGGTGCCGGAGCAGACAGGCACCCAGCTCCCCCACTTTTGATGGTCCGCGGCCGCTGAGGGGGACTACCCTGCTGTTGAGAGGCACAGGGGGCGGGACTCCCGCCTCCTGCGCCTCTCAACGGCCGCTGAGGGGGGCTGCCATGGACGCCTGGCCACCCTGCCGTTGAGAGGCGCAGCTGGGTGTCCGCGGCAGGCCCCATCAGCAGCTGCGGATCTGGCCATTGAGAGGCACAGGGGGTCCCACCCCCTGCGCCTCTCAACAGCAGGGTAGCCCCCCTGAGTGGCAGCAGATCCATGCCTCTCAATGGCCGGATAGGCCACCCCGAGTCCCGCCCCCCAGCCTCCCACCGCCCAATCGTGGGCATAGCGGAGTGATTGTAATTTACATGTTACTCTATTATTAGATAGGATATATATACATATATGTATATGTATCCTATATAATAAAAAGGTAATATGCAAATTGACTGTCACACCCTCGCACAAGATGGCCATCCCCATGTGGTCACAAGATGTCCACACCCATGTGGTCAAAAGATGGCTGCGCCCATGTGGTCACAGAATGGCCACCACAAGATGGCCAACAAGGGAGGGCAATTGGGGGCAATTGGGCCAGCAGGGGAGGGCAGTTGGGGGTGACCGGGCCTGCAAGAGATGGCAGTTGCGGGGGAACAGGCCAGCAGGGGAGGGCAGTTAGGGGCAACCGGGCCTGTAGGGGAGGGCAGTTGGTGGGTACCAGGCCTTCAGGGGAGGGCAGTTAGGGATGACCAGGCCAGCAAGGGAGTGGTTAGGGGGCGATCAGGCTGGCAGGCAGAAGCAGTTAGGGGCAATCAGGCAGGCAGGCAGGCGAGTGGTTGGGAGCCAGGAGTCCCGGATTGTGAGAGGGATGTCTGACTGCTGGTTTAGGCCTGATCCCTGTGGGACATCCCCCGAGGGGTCCCAGATTGGAGAGGGTGCAGGCTGGTCTGAGGGACACCCCCTCCCCAGTGTACGAATTTTGTGAACCAGGCCTCTAGTATACAATAATATTTTCTAGGTGTACAATTATCATCTCTGCAAATGATCAGATAACTGAAAAGATATTAAGAAAACACACGGAAAAGCTATTATAAACAATAATTAATTGAGAAAATAAATAACTTTTTTATTAATAAACAATTGCTTAAGCATAAAAAGATAGAAAACACTTCTTTTTACTCTACTAGCAAAGCTCAACTATTGTAAATAAATGTACAGAAATGTGCAGTACCTGTTTGAAGGTTACTCTGTGCACTTGGACTATCAAGCTTCCACCTGGAGACGGAATATCTGTAAATTCATCTCTGAAATTGACATGTACCCAGTAAAACTCCATGGGGATGGCTGTGGTAACTGATGGCATTATTTCTAAGTAACAGAAACAATGAGTAGCTGAAAGGAAAACCTGAGAGTGAAGAGTATGAGGGAAGCTAGCCTTCCTAGATACTGAGATTGATTTTGAAGCTTCAGTCATTAAAGCAATGCAATACTGTACGTACACATAGACTGGTGTAACACCGTAAAGAACCCAGCAACCAAATAACCATCACAGGAAAAACAAACAGAAATAGAGCAAATGCATACCAAAATTTAGTATAAGATAACAGCGACATGTCAGTCTAATGGATTATGCAATAAATGATGTTGGAACAATCCGATGTCTACCTGGAAAAAGTAAACTTGGAACTACATGCAATACCTTAAATCCTCAACATTCCAACATGAGCAATATAAATAGACTAGAGGCCCAGTGTATGAAAATTGTGCACAGGTAGAGTCCCTAGGCCTGGCCAGCAATCAATGCCAATCTGTGGGGCAACTGATGGGATGATCGGGGACAAAGGGGCCCACTGGCACCCGCCTTGGCCAGCCAGGGGTCTGCAGGCTGGGGGCAGCTCCTGCCTTGAGCGTCTGCCACCTGGTGGTCAGTGTGCATCATAACAGCTGGTCGTTCCACCAGTCATTCTGCCGGTCAGTCAATTTGCATATTAGGTTTTTATTATATAGGATATAGGATAGGTAGATAGAGAAACATCATATGCTATATAACATTATATATATATTATTTAGTATACTAGAGGCCCAGTGCACAAAATTCATGCATGGGTACAGTCCCTAGGCCTGGCCTGTGATCAGGGCCATCTTCCTTGGCTGCCAGAAGCTGGCCCCACCCTCCACTGCCATCCATCCCTAGTTCCCCATTCGCCATTGGGTGATGAGAGCCTGCCATCCCGCCCGCTCACCAGCCCCAACCCCTGCCGCCGGTCACTCTTTGTGTGGAGGGTGACCAGTGGGACAGGGGCCTTGGCCTGGCACCACCCGTGTCTGCCACCACCCACTCCCGGTTTCCTGTTCGCCCTCTGGCAATCAGAGCCTGCCAGCCGGGGGAGGGTGTGGGGGGGACTGAGAGGTTGGCTGGAAGGCCCCAAGTGATTGGGGCCTGCAGGCTGGGGGCAGCTCCTGTGTTGAGTGTCTGTCCCCTGGTGGTCAATGCATGTCATAGCGACCAGTTGTTCTGTTATTCGGTTGATTTGCCTATTACTCTTTTATTATATAGGATGCTATATATATTTCTCTCTATCCTACCTAATAAATGAGTAATATGCAAATTAACCATCACTCGGCTACATGCACAAGCCACGCCCACTGGCCACGCCCACCAGCCAAGCAGAGCGAGTGTGCAAATAAATCCAACCAAGATGGCTACAGCCACAGAGAGCAGGAGGGAGGCTTGGGTTTCCCAGGCAATGGATGAAGCCAAGCTTTCTGCTTGCCCTTCCTGGCCTAAGCCTCCACTCAAGGCTACAAAGTTTCAATTATAGAAGGTAAACAAATCCAAACAAAAATGGCAGCAGCCATGGAGCTGGAAAGAGCAGGAGGCTAGGGTTGCCCCCCGCTTTCCATACACCCTGGCCGGCCCAGGCCTCCGTGTAAGGCTACAAAGTTTCAATTATAGAAGATACACAAACCCCAACAGAAACGGCTGCCGGCCACAGAGTGAGCAGGAGGCTTGGCTCCACTCCAGGCTACAAAGTTTCAATTGTAGAAGGTAAATAAATTCCAGATACCAGGGCCTCTACTTGGGTTGCCAGGGGACGTGGCTGGCCTGCAAACCACCACAGGCCCCTCGCTCAGGCTGTCCCACGCCCCAAGGGAACCCCCACCCTGATCCAGGACACCCTTCAGGGCAAACCAGCTGGCCCCCACCCATGCACCAGGCCTCTATCCTATCTAATGAAAGAGTAACATGCAGATTGACCATCACTCCAACACACAATATGGATGCCCCCATGTGGTCAAAGATCCTGCCCCCATGTGGACACAAGATGGCCACCACACGATGACCAGCAGGGGAGGGCAGTTGGGAGGCACCAGGCCTGCAAAGGAGGGCAGTTGGAGGCAAGCCTGCAGGGGAGGGCAGTTAGGGGTGACCAGGCCGGCAGAGGAGGGAAGTTGGGGGCAAACAGGCTGGCAGGGGAGCAGTTAGACATTAATCAGACTGGCATTGGAGTGGTTAGGGGGTGATCAGGCTGGCAGGCAGAAGCGGTTAGAGGCAATCAGGAAGGCAGGCAGGCGAGCAGTTGGGAGCCAGCAGTCCTGGATTGTGAGAGGGATGTCCTGGGATCGGGCCTAAACGGGCAGTTGGACATCCCTGGAGGGGTCCCAGATTGGAGAGGGTGCAGGCTGGGCTGAGGGACACACACCCCCCGCCCCCATGCACGAATTTCGTGCACTGGGCCTCTAGTATATATATAATTAAAAGAAAATATAAGAAACCAAAAAATTTTAGAAAAATGATTATATGTAAAAACATGTTTATACATTGAGTGGCCAGATTATTATGATCTCTGAAGGCATAATAATCTGGCCACTCAGTATATATTAGAGGCCCAGTGCATGAATTCGTGCATGGGTAGGGTCTGGCCAGACTGGCCAGGGGGAGGGGATATGGGCGGTTGGCCGGCCTGCCTGCTGGTCAAACTCCTGGTCAAGGGGAAGCCTTTTATTATATCAGATATACACTGAGTGGCCAGATTATTATGCATTCAGAGATCATAATAATCTGGCCACTCAGTGTGTGTGTGTGTGTGTGTGTGTGTGTGTGTGTGTGTGTGTGTGTGTGTATGTATGTGTGTGTGTGTGTGTGTGTGTGTGTATATACATATATAAAAGACTAAGTTGACTTGCGTAAGTTTGATACATATAACGTTCTTGCTGGCACCAACCACACACGTGTGTTTCGATCTGTCATTGTTGATCTGAATTTGGTTGACACTTCTATTATAGAGAAAGGGCGAAAGTGACATTAAAATATTTCTTCTAATTAATTCCCTTTCAGTGTGCACAAATCCGTGCACTGGGCCACTAGTCTATATATATAAAGAGCCAGGGTCCATAACAACCGAACAGATGACTGGTCCATCCCCTGGCCAGGCTCCATTGATCAGGGGGTGGCTAATGGGGGAACTGGGTCCCTCAGGCTCCAATGAATCTGTGGCATCAGCGACTGGTGAGCAGGTGGAAGGCAGACCGCTTGGTCCCTCCCCGAGCCTGCAGGCTCCCATTGATCAGGGGATGGCTAACAGGGAACCAGAGCGAGTGGGACGGCAGGCACTGGTGAGCAGCTGGAAGGCAGGCCTCTTGGTCCCTCCTCTCTGCCTTCAGACTCCAATCAATTAGTGGTGGAGGTGGGGCAGAACTGGGGACTGGCTTCCTTAGTAGTCCTACAGGTATAATTTCCAGAGGACAGGCCAGGCACCAACAGACCAGCGTTGCCAGCATGATCCCGACAGTGCTGCCGGCCTCCTGGAGCTTGGCCTCAGGCACTGTGGTCGCTCCCCGTCCCTAGATGCTCCACAAGGAAGAAAGGATACCACCAGAAGCACCAGGGGCGACCAGCAGTGACTGACTGCTCTCCCCGTGCTTCCTCCAGGTCACTCGAGCCAGCCCCCACCTGCCCTGCTCCAGATGAAGTGTGATCACTGCACATGGAAGGAATGTAGTAAAAAACAAAAGCTGATGACCAAGAGAATGCCGTAGTCAACGTCCGAGTCCGGCTTAGGAGAACAGAGAGAGGGAGAATTCCATAAGTTGGCCGATGCCAAGATATTTCTGAGTGACTGCCTGGCGTGTGACAGTTGTGTGACCGCAGAGGAAGGAGTCCAAGTTTCTCAACAGAACACCAAGGACTTCTTCCTGTTCTGAACCTCAATAAGAAATGTGATACCTCATGGCACAAGGTGCTGGCAGTGTCCGTGTGTCCTTAGTCTCTGCCTTATTTTGCTGCTAAATTCAGCCTCAGTGTCACTGATACATCCAGAAGGCTGTGCGGCTTCCTCAAAAGCCTTGGGGCGCACTGTCTTTGATATGAAGATAGCTGTGGACTTCAGCATCCTGGAGAGTCAGAAGGAATTTGTGCATCAGTACTGCCGGCACCGTGAGGGAGAGCCCCGGCTACCCATGCTGATCTCTGCCTGTCCCAGCTGGGACCGATATGCAGATAGGTCAACCCATCACCCCCACCTCTGCACGGCTAAGTCTCCCCAGCAGATCATGGGCTCTCTAGTGAGGGATTACTTCACCAGATTACTTCCCCAGACAAGATTTTCCACATCATTGTGGCCCCGTGTTATGACAAGAAACTGGAGGCCCTTTGAGAAGGTGTTCCCACAGCTTTACATAGTTCCCAGGGTGCTGACTGCGTGTTAACCTCTGGTGAAATTGTCCAGATAATGGAGCAAAGTGACCTTGCCTCAAATGACATCGCCATGGACATTTTGTTTGGAGACATGAAGGAGAAGGAGGTGAGGCTCCACGAGGGTGCCAGCTTTGACGGGTACCTGGCACACATCTTCAGACACATGGCCAAGGAGCTGTTCAACAAAGATGTGGGGGTGCTCACTGACTGCACCCTGAGAAACAAAGACTGCCAGGAGGTCACCCTTGAAAGGGACAGAGAGGTTCTGTTGCGCTGTGAGGCTGCTTACGGCTTTCAGAACATCCAGAAGTGGTCCTGAAGCTGTAGAGGGGCAAGTTCCCGTGCCACTTCGTGGAGGTCCTGGCCTGCGCCGGGAATGCCTAAGCGGCAGGGACCAGGCCCAGGCGAGGACGGGTGTGCAGACAGGGCACTGCTGCGGCAGATGGAAGGCATCTACGCTGCCATCGGTGTGGCCCCCAGAGACCAGCGCCCATGTACAGGAGCTGTACCAGGAGTGGCTGGGGCCTAGCAGGGCCCAGGGCAGCCTGCCAGGGCATCAGTGGTAAAGGTCCAGCAGACACCCGGGGTGTCAGACACGTGAAAGAAAGGCTTAGCATCTCTGTCATCGCTTTGGTTTTTAGAATTCCCTGCTCCCCATCTGTTGGCTTCCTCCCTCTGAGGGGCGTTGTCATCATCACATGGGTGTACCTGGAATATTATATCTCAAGAGGATTGCCCCAATGTACGTATCCTTTTATCCAATGGTGAAAAAAATCCCAAAGAATAAGAATGGAGACAGACTACTGTCCTTTAGGCTTATAAAAACCCCGGAAGTGTCCTGTGAAGAGCTGAGACTTGGTCCTGCCCATGCACCCCAGAGAGGTTGGATGAGGAAGTCGCCCGGCTTGGCCCTGACTTTACCCACTTACGTTACTCTTGAAGGTGTCTTTGCCACAATGTGAATAAACTGCCACCTTTTGGAACAGAGGCTCATACGGAAGTCTGCATTCCCAGCTTTTATTGAAACAGATCTGTGTTCTGCAGCTGTGGCCACCATCCTAAGATCAGGTCCTGTTGACCAGGTCCTGTCGCTGGGAATCAGGGGGCACTGGAGTGGAGCCCCCCTCGTGCCCTTTTACATTCAGGGATTGAGCTGAACTCATTTTGGGGGAGGCCTGGCCAGGGTGACATGTGTCACAGATGGAAGGATGGAGAATGGACAGACGGACACCCTGCTCAGTCCCTCCCTGGGTGGGGTCAGGCAGATGAAGGCCGGCCAGCCTGCCCCACAGTTGGGTGAGATAGCATCCTCTGTGTCCACCTGTCACCGCATGGGCCCAGCCACTCCCCTGAGAGACCCCCCCCACCTGTGCACCAGGCCTCTAGTATATTTATAAAGAGCTTGTGTAAGTTGGTGAGAAAAGGTAAAGAATTCAATAGAAAAATCGGCTAAAGATATGATTGACGAATCCCTCTCTGGCGTGAGCGTGGGAGGGGCAGGTGTTTGCGTGCACAGCGAGAGGGCAATAGGCAGCTGATACTGAAAGTATCATGCACCCAAAGAATTTTCCCATATGCCGAAATCGTTTTGGCTCAATGGATAGAGCGTCAGCCTGCGGATTCAAGGGTCCCAGGTTTGATTCCGGTCAAGGGCATGTGCCTTGGTTGCGGGCACATCCCCAGTGGGGGGTGTGCAGGAGGCAGCTGATAGATGTTTCTCTTCCATCGATGTTTCTAACTCTCTGTCCCTCTCCCTTCCTCTCTGTAAAAAATCAATAAAATATATTTAAAAAAAATAAAAATAAAAATAAGAATTTTCCCATAAACACATCTGAATAGGTATAAGAGGACACAGAGTAACATTTATTCTCTCCTTATTAGTGATAACAAAACATTGGAAACAAACTCAATGTCCTTTAAAAGACAGTAGTTAACTAAATTCCATTCCATCCACACAATATATTCAAGAAGTTTTCTGTGGTTATATCCCCATGTGTTCAAGAGAACAGTGGCTGAATAATTCACATTTGCCCGCACTCTAGAATAATAGACACCTTTGAAGGGAATTGAGGAAGTCTCTAAGTACGATTGTGGGATAACCTCCCAATTATAAAAAATGATATGCCGGCAGTGTTGACTGGTTTTGTACCGTCTGTATAAAACTATTTGTATAAAAGGGAGACAGAGAATACTTATACATCTTTGTTGAATGTGCGAAAATATAGACCTAGATTTATATACAGGAGACTGCTGCAGTGTGCGCCTCACGGGAGAGGCAGTAATTGCCGGTCTGAGAATTTCATGTTAAGACTTTCTAATAGGGCCTTTGTGTGCCTCCTGAATTTTGAACCATGTCATTACTTTAACTTAAACAAATAATGATTATTAATTCCAGAGGAATCTGCACATTTGTCAACATTGGTTGAATGAGCTGCTCAATTTCTTGTTAATCTAAACCCATTTAAATAGACTTTGCATATTAAAGTTCAGTGAGGATTCTTATAGCCTTTTTATGGACTGTGACCCAAGAGCCTAGGATAGTTCATTAGCTACAGAGTTTATAACCGATTCTGAATATTTAATCTGAGTGAGAAACCGCCTACATTCTGCTATTCCACTGCCTGACAACTTTTTTTTTCTGAATCAAGGACAGAAATATTAAGATGATGTAGACTATCTCCTTGGGTTTTTAACCCTAGTGAAAATTGTAGGTTGCCTTGTTGATAGAACTTAATTGAAAGTTGGCTTCACACTTAACTTTTTTTTTTTTAAATATATTTTATTGATGTTTTACAGAGAGGAAGAGAGAGGGATAGAGAGTCAGAAACATTGATGAGAGAGAAACATTGATCAGCTGCCTCTTGCACACCCCCTACTGGGGATGTGCCCGCAACCAAGGTACATGCCCTTGACCGGAATCAAACCCGGGACCCTTGAGTCCGCAGGCCGACGCTCTATCCACTGAGCCAAACCGGTTTTGGCCACACTTAACTTTTAACACATCCGATGCTGCTTAGTCAAATTACTTCACTAAAATACAATGAATCTAATACTTTGTAAAACTGTTATTTTCAATTTGGGAACTTGTGCATACGTGTGATTACTAATGCATGTAAAACCCGTGTCTTCCACTTTTGGTTAACATAGACCCAGATAACACATTTAGAAAGCCCTTTAGACTCATGTTCCAATCACTTTAGGAAAGTCATTTTTTACTTTAATTTTCCACAAGTTACTGTTACTTCTCATGCTTATTCATTTAATCTTCAGCATCTCTATCCTAAATCTGCCTTAATGCCTAGTTTGCAACTTGCATTTGCAATTTACAGACATCCTGGCTAGGAAAGGCCTGGGAAATTGTCAGTGTGTTCTTTTCTCTGATGGTGTTTGTGCACTCTAAGCCTTCATCAGACTTCTCTCAGAAAGCAGTTGTGTAATGTTATGCTCAAAAATTAGAAAGTAGATTATTTTATTTCTATAAGTTCTGCAGTTATTATTAATACTTGTATTAGCATGTTTTATTAGCTGAGAGAAGAAATTGGGTTGAAATTTACGTTAGGTGTTTTTTATCCATTTCACATGCATTCAAGTGAGTAAAGCCAACATCCTGGTGCGTTATTACTTTGTACCATTTCTACTGTTTACTTAACATTGTAAACTTAGCTGTAGCTGTTTTCCTGGTGGGTGTAGTCATTTTTTATTTCAGCATGTTCAAATTTTTATTCTCCTTCTGTACCCGTAAATTCAGTCACGTACCCTCAGCATCTCTCCAGAACGTGGGCTCTAAGAGACTACTCTTTTTCGCATCTAGAACCTGTGTCTACCTCTATTCTGACTAGGAAACATAGGCACAGGTAAGGGTCTCCCTGTTTAATAAAAAAAAAATACTATACGGAAGACTTTTTATATAGATCATTTGAAGCTACTAGAGAACTTGATTTTTGTGTATGTGTGTGATCACTTGCTAAGCACGATTTTGGTTATGGACCTGATTAATTTTAAAAGCACATGTTAACTAACATTTAATAGCACTTCACTTAATTAGGCTAGGTATCCTCAAAAGCACTCCAAAGCTAGATTTTATGATTCATAGAAACAAAAATATCCACTTTCTATTCAACATAACGATCCTGTGTTAAATGGGATATAGTGGGAAAGCAGGGATGGCACACGAGTAGGTCAGTACTGCATATCATCTAGTGATATTTTAGCTGCATATACTCCCTAGCTTCTAAATTAACTCATCTTTCACCAACTAAGATACAGCTCTGAGATTGTGTTAGATGCTCAGAGCAAAAAAAAGATGAACACCACAGCCTCTGACCTCAAAGATGTTCATCTCCTAGGATTAAACAAAGGGAAATTTATGATTCCGGAGTAGAAGCTCGGAGGCTCTGTAATTCAGCAGCTGATTGTGGGTTTTAACTGTTCTGCTGCCCTGAGGTCCTGACCTCGTCTCTTTTCTTATGATGTCGGGATGGCTGCCTTCATTCCAAGGCCATGTGTCAAGGTCAAGTGGACGAGGAGAGGAGACACTAGACTTGTTTCTTCAGTAACAAGGAAATATCCCAGAAGCCCTCAGTAGACTTGCCATCACAGCATATTGGTCAGCATTGGCCATAGCCCCTTGCTGAACTCATAGCCAAAGAGGGAGTGGCTTTCCTCACTGGTCCTGGAAGGTAAGGAGGGGTCTCAATGGACCAAATCAGGCCTCTGAAGGCAAGGAGGGAAGGGGGAAGGGGTCAGTTTTATTATGGCAACTATTACTATCTGGTATTTAATTTTCATAAATGTATCAATTTAATTTAATTTATTATGTCCGCTATTTTTTATTGATTTTTATTATTTTTTAAAGTTTAATTTAATTCTGTTGTTTAAGGTATTACAAATAGTACATATGTCTACTTTTATTTTTCCCCCACTGACCTCCCCCCGGCCTCCCCTACCCCTTGGCACTTGCCCTCGTCCCCCAGCCCCCAGTGTCTTGCATCTGTTGGTTGTGCTTATATGCATGCATACAAGTCCTTCGGCTGATCTCTTATCCTTGAGGAGAGAAGCGTCGTGATTGGAGCTGTGCATTTTGTCCTGGAAAGTGAATGCCATTCCCACAGTTGGAAACTGGCTGTTCTGAGCATTTCCTTTCTATTCTCCTTCCTCTTCCATTCTTTGTTCTTTATTATTTCAATTAATTATTATTTGAATTATGAAATATGTTCATCTACTACCAACCCTTGCCTTTTTTCCTCTTAAATCATTTCCCTTTGTGTTCACGTTAATCTGCCAGTTATTTATTTTGTAGACAATTGTCTCCCTTAATCCACTCTTACCCTGCGATAGCATTGACTACATCACTTGTGAGGCTTAAAAAATTATTAAAATGTTAATATGGCAACAGCAGAGCAGCAAACTGAGAATGGGACCCTATGGAACTGCATAGGCCACATGCCCCCGAAACGGGTCCAGCTTTTCAATCCGCCCTCTATTTGTCCTCAGAGATCTTCCCAGGGTTTCATGCTGAGGACCAACATCCCAGATGTCACCAGCCTAATTCTTAATTGACATCTACAACATATGAGTCCTGTTTGTAGCTCTGTTTTTCAGCCATAGTAGTTTTGCACACTGCCCTGATCATTATATGCCACAGGCCATTTGCACGTGCTGTTTTCTCTGCCTGCCCCTCCTGCCCTGTTTATCTTTCAACTGTTATATTGATGTTGAGTTGCATGAGTTCTTTATATATTTTGGAAATGAACCCCTTACCAGATAGATACATCATTTGCAAATATCTTCTCCCAGTCACTAGGTTGCCTTTTCATTTTGTTGATGGTTTCCTTCACTATGCAAAAGCTTTTTAGTTTGATGGAGTCCCGTCTGTTTATTTTTGCTTTTGTTACTCTAGCTCAAGGAGACATAGCCAAAAAGGTGTTGCTAGTATGTCACCTTGGGCAGAAGCAACATATACGGCTGTCTTTTTAACTCCCCATTCCTTTCATCATAGCCAGGAGACAGGTCTTTTGGAAACTAAGATATTTTCCAAATGTAAGTAAAGCTTTTAGTAACAGTTTTTGAGTCATTGGTGTATAGAAACATCTTAGAAAAGGTGAAACTATTTGAGTTGAAGTAACACATTTTTTCATTCTTTTAACACTTAAATACATTAGAATGAATTCCTGTTAAACTTCTAAAGAAAAAGTATCCTTTGAACTGTGTTGGTCGTAAAAGGAAGTTTTTACAAAAGATACAAATTCTCTAAGGAATTTTGTGACAATGGAATTCAGCTAGGTCACTAGTTTTATTCTCTTTATTGTTTTACAGTGTGTTTTAAAATATATACATAAAATTCTTCCATTATTTTTAAAAGACATAAATGGTATCAGGGATATGTCCTTAAAAATATTTTATTTTAAAATATAAGCTGGATAAATGATATTTACACATTTGAATTTCAACACTGGTAGTTGAAATTTCAAATTCTGTGGTAGTTTTAATTTTATAGGAAAACACACACATCTATCAAAGTCAGAATACTGATGTTAGATTCAGATTGACTACCTTTTGCTTCGGTTTTGCATGAAGTACATCACAGCCTCTGTTGATGTGTGTTATATAACCAAGAGTAATATGTCATGTAGGTAGCCGATACCTATTCTAAGATGGATGTTTCCTTTATGCATTCAGTTAGCTATTCCCCTCTCCCCTTTCTGTGTGTGTGTGCTTCTGTGTGTATGTGTCTAAACACATACACATATATTCACACACATACATGTACGTATATACACATATACACACATGAAAAAATACGTAGGTCCACCCTCAATTTAGTTCACTGTAATAAAGTTTCACTCCATACATAATTTTAGATTTACATGCATATACGTCTTGTGTGTTGGCTACATAATACAATTAAATGCAAATCCCAGTTATACAGAACGTAATTTATATTTGTAGTGGCTGTAGAAGTTAAAGTGAAATGGAATCACTTATTCTCGTTCAGCAAATGCTTGCTCAGTATGTGCTGTGTGTAGGAACACAGAGGCCTCGTTCCCATGTGTGGGTATAAAGGCTACTTTCCTCCCAGTGCCTTTTTGAAGACTTTCTCCATAATTTTGTTTGTCTCAAATAAAATAGAGCTATGAAACTAAAACATGATTTAGAGGTCTTAGTTGTTCCAGCTAAGATTGGAAGGACACTGAGGGCAAGGAACCAAGATGGCGGTGCAGGTAAATGTGGTACTCGCTTCCTCACAAGCACATCAAAACTACAACTAAAATACAGAACAACCATCATTCAGAACTGCCTGAAATCTACCTTAATGGAAGTCCCATAACTACAGAATTAAAGAAGAAACCTCACTGAGAATGGTAGGGGGGTGGGAAGGCACAGAACATGTTAGTCTGACACCCACTTGTGGCATGTTTTCAATTGGGAGGGTTATCTTCTGTGAGGTGGTCTCCTGTGTGGAGCAAGGGGTCTCAGACCCACACCAGACCCTTCAGCCCCAGGTTCCAGAGCTGAGAAGAGAAGTCCCAGTAACTTAGGGCTGTAAAAACCAGCTGGGATTGTGGCTGAGTGTCACTGAAGCTGCCAAAGACCCAGGCAGTTCCTCTTAAAGGGCCAGCACATGGACTTACTTGGACTCACTTTCTCTGAGCTCCAGCTTAAAAGGATCCAGGGACATATGGGGAGGAATTAAATTGTCTGGGCATCAGGGCAAGAACACCAGGGCAGCCCCACCCAATTTGCAGCTGAACCCAACCTGTTTGCAATGTTTTTTCCTTATGAACAGCCTATACTGGCTCAGGCTTCAGATTTTCCTAAAAATCTCTCAAACAAGTAGCAGCTGCACTCAGCATTCCCTGTACCTCTGGATAAGTGGACCTGGGCCCTACACTACAGCAGCCAGCCTTGGTTCACAGTTTGGGGCACCTCTGAGCCCAACAAAATTAATGGCCATCTGCAGATTGCTTTGTACCTTGTGCCTGGTGGCCCCAGGTAGGACATAAGCAGGGGCTGACTTTGTACTGCCCAGGAGGCCCCAGAGCCAGTGCACCCGGTGAATTGCTTCAGACCATGCCAGATTACAACTCTACTACATTCACTAGCAACAACCCAAAGGACAGACTTGGTGTGCACCAAAGCCCCACTGAAAGAAGTTCTGCTCCACAGGGGTGTCTCCTGCACAGCAGCTCTTCCACTGTAGTTGCAGCTGGTCCTCATAAGCCAATTGGCTTGGAGGTCATTTCCTCCCAGTGATGCCAACAGCAATCAAGGCTCAACTACAACAAGGCAGTGGACACAGCTCACATAGGGGCACACCTAGATTGCCCAGCTCAGGTGACTGGGGAGGCTGAGCCACTGGGCCCTACAGGATACCTACTACACAAGGCCACCCTACCAATTCCAGAGGACATAGCAGCTCTACCTAATACTGGTACATAGAAACAAACACAGGGAAGCAGCCAAAATGCAGAGATGAAGAAACATGTCACAAATTAAAGATCAGAAGAAATCTCCAGAAAAAGAACTAAATGAAATGGAAGCAAACAAATTATTAGATACAGAATTCAAAACAATGGTTATAAGGATGTTGGAGGAACTTAATAAGAGCTTCAAGGGACTTAGTGAAAATTTCAAGGATCTTAGTGAGAAAATCAAAGACATGAAAAAGGAACAGTCAGAAATGAAGGATATGCTAACTGAAATGAAAAATAATTTACAGAGAAGTAACAGTAAAGTAGAGAACAATGAGAATCAAGCTAGTGATTTGGAATACGAGGAAGCAAAAAACACCATATTAGAAGATAAAAAAGAAAAAATAACCCAAAAATATGAAGATAGTATAAGAAGACTCTGGGACAACTTCAAGCATACCAACATTCACTTCATGGGTGTGCCAGAAGGAGAAGAGAGGGAGAAAGATTTTGAAAACTTTTTAAAGAAATAATGACAGAAAACTTGCCCTACGTGGTGAAAGAAATAGACTTACAAGTCCTGGAAGAACTGAGTCCCAAATTAGATGAATCCAAAGAGGCCCACACCAAAATACATCATAATTAAAATGCCAAAGGTTACAGACAAAGAAGAATCATAAAAGCAACAAGAAAAAAGCAGTTAGTTACTTACAAGGAGGGCCCATAAGACTGTCAGCTGATTTCTCAACAGAAACTTTGCAGGCCAGAAGGGAGTGGCAAGAAGTATTCAAAGTGATGAAAAGCAAGGACCTACAACCAAGATTACCCAGCAAAGCTATCATTTAGAATTGAAGGTTAGATAAAGAGATTCCCAGACAAGAAAAATCTAAAGGAGTTCATCACCACTAAACCAGTGTTACATGAAGTGTTGAAGGGTCTTCTTTAAGAAAAAAAAAAGATAAAAATTATGAACAATAAAATGGTAACAAATACATATCTATAAATAATTGCATCTAAAAGTCAATGAAGAAGGAATCTAACAAACAACATAAACTAATGAATAAAATAGAACCAGAGGCATGGAAACATGGAACAGACTGTCAAATCTTAGAGGAAAAGAGGGAGGGGGGTTGGAAGGAGATTGACCAAAGAACTTATATGCGTATATGCATTACCAATGGACACAGACAAAAGGGTGGTGAAGGGTTCGTGCAGGGTGGGATAGAGGTGGAGGAGGGAAATGGGGGGGGGAAGGGGTGGACATAATATTCTCAACAACAAAGATTAAATAAATAAATAAGTTTAAAAAAAGGTTTGTAGGATGCTTCAGTCTCTTCCCACAGTGCCTCTGATCATTGGCTGACTTAGGAACTTCCAGGAAGAAAAAGAAAGCTCATGCCCTGGACTTTGTCATGAACATATTCTTACTTGGCTTTGCTGACTTACTCTGGCACCATTCTTCAACTTTTCATATTTTCAGATGTCTCAAAATATCCACATTTTCTAATGAAAAGTCATTGGTGAAGGAAGACTCTCATTTGCATGGAGGTAGAAATCTGTTTCTTGGTGTAATAGAAGAAGTAGATGGGAAGAAAGACAGTTGTAGGGAATGTAAAGAGGAAAGGAAGAGATCTAAGAGCAGAAATGGAATTTGAGGTTGTAGGTTGAACAGTTAGGGGCTATTAGTGACTTAGGAAGGCATCACTCATGCAATTGCAACAAGAAAAATTCAAACAAACAGAAAATCAATGGATTTTCTTGGACACAGTAGAGGACTGAGGTCATAGGGCAAACTGCCAGGCTCAAATCTGGGGACAGACGAATGCTGATAGGCTTATCCCAGACTTGTGGACATGGACAGATGCCACTGGAACCATAGAAATGGTCTGGGCAACTGTGGAGGCTGCAGGCAAGTGATATGGGCAACTCCTGAGGGGAACAGTCTCAGAGGACTTCCCCATATTTCCATGGCTTTTTTCTCCTGAGGAACTGAGCAAGGTCCTCTCAGGCTTCTGGAAGCAGAGAGGAGGAGTAATCTGTGTGGAATATGTCATTCCTGGAAGGGGACATTTCTTCTATTGGCCCTTTGGTCTTCCTGTATCACCTGGGGTCAGGGTGAGCTAAGAATCCCTGTGAAGTTCACAGCCCAGGGACACAGGGGCACTAGAAGACTGAGACTTAATCATGAGATCTTAGAACTCTTCTGCTTCTCCACTCACACCTTCCCACAAAGCCAAAGCACTCCAGTATAGTCATATATAGATATAATAAAGACAATATAATATAATATCTATAATAATAAAAACATAATATGCTAATTAGACTGGACAGCCGAATGATCTTCTGGACATCATTCCAGATGTCCTTCTAGAGAAAGCCACCATGGTGGGGGCCAAGGAAGAGGCGGTTAGGGGCGATCAGGCAGGTATGTAGAGTGGTTAGGGGCGATCAGTCAGGCAGGTGAGTGGTTAGGGGCAATCAGGCAAGCAGGGGAGCAGTTAGGGGTGATCAAGCAGTCAGGCAGAGTGGTTAGGGACAATCAGGCAGGCATGCAGAGTGGTTAGGGGAGATCAGGCAGGCAGGCACAGTGGTTAGGGGGAATCAGGAAGGCAGGGAGGTGAGCAGTTAGGAGCCAGTGCTCCTGGATTGCAAAAGGGATGTCTGACTGCTGGGGTAGGCCTAATCCCACAGGTCCTGAGGGACACCCCCCCCCCATGCATGAGTTTCATGCACCAGGCCTCTAGTAATATAATATAATATAATATAATATAATATAATATAATATAATATAATATAATATAACTAGAGGCCTTGTGCACGATGGCGTCCCTCGGCCCGACCTGCACCAATCCAGGACTCCTTGGGGGATGTCAGGTAGCCGATTTCAGCCTGATCCCTGCAGGCCCAATCCAGACTATAGGGAGCCTGATCCTCTGTATTGAGCATCTGTCCCCTGGTGGTCAGTGCACCTCATAGTTACCAGTTGACCCATCCTTCAGTAGTTCGGTCATTTAGGCTTTTATTTATACAAATATAATATAATATACTAGAGGCCTGGTGCACGAAATTCGTGCACTCAGAGGGTCTTTAAGCCCAGCCTGTGCCCTCTCACAGTCCGGGAGCCTTTGGGGGATGTCTGGCTGCCATGGAAGAGGGAGAGGCTCCCACCACCACCGCTGCACTTTCCAGCTGTGAGCCCGGCTTCTGGCTGAGCAGTGCTCCCCCTGTGGAAGTGCACTGATGCCCAGGGGGCAGCTCCTGTGTTGAGCGTATGCCCCCTGGAGGTCAGTGCGCATCATAGCAACCCAACGTTCTGCTGTCAGGGCGAAACTGGCTCTCTGACATCCCCTGAGAGGTCCCAGATTGTGAGAGGGTGCAGGCCAGGCTGAGGGACCCCAACGGTGCACGATTGGAGCTGGGGAGGGACACGAGTTTGGCCAGCAGGGAAGGACCGGAGGAGGGCTCCAGGGCATGTCGGGCACATCTCGCTCAGTCCTGATCAGGTGGACCCCAGCAACAAGCTAACCTACTGCTCGACTGTCTGCCCCCTGGTGGTCAGTGCATGTCATAGTGAGCAGTTGAGCAGCATTAGTGTATCATTAGCATATTATGCTTTGATTGGTTGAACGGCCAACTGGACGACCAGACACTTACCATGTTAGGCTTTTATTATATAGGAATCTCTCTCATATACATACATATATAGAGTGGGTGGCAAAAGTAGTTTTACAGTTGTGAGCACACAAAATAGAGTTTGTTCTTATGTTTTTACTTATTAATTATTGTATTACTTTGCATACAAACAGCTGTAAATCTACTTTCTCCCACTTTATATAGTAGCTGAATGGGCTTCAAGACACAGACTTAGGCATAAAGGGAAAATTATATGATGCTCTGAGGAAAGCTGAAATTGCTATTTTTAGACAAAGCAGATGCCAGAACAAGGAAAATCACCTGGGTAAACAGACACTGCTTAATGACAAAGGGGTCAGCTTTGTAAGGAGACGTAAGGATCCTAATCTTGTTTTTACCTGAGAACAGAGCGTCAAACTATGTGGCACAAAAACTGGCAGAACGCAAAGGAGAGAGAGGTGAACTCCCTGTTACAGTTGGGTCTTTAAAACCCTCCTTCAAGAATGGAGAGATCAAGCAGAGAAACGGTAAAGGTAAAGTTGGCCTGAGTAGATGTGGCCATATCACCTAACTTGATCTAATTAGCCTTTGAAAAATACCACATAAGTAACAGCAGAATACACCTTCTTCTCAAGCTCACATATGACATTCTCTACAATAGATCGCATTCTGGGTCCACAGGGGACAGGAACAAAGTGTAGAAAGAAAAAATGTTAGAGGAAGCAATTTGCCTGGAAATAATATGAGCACGAAGAAAAAATATAGTTTGGAGACAAGAGAAGAAAGAAGAAAGCAGGAGAAGAGAAAAATAAGTAACAATAGCTATCCCATACTGTACTAGTAAATCCCATAAATCCACAGTTTCTGGGAGCTGAGCTCACTATATAAAGTATCTCATTTAATCCTCACACTCTCTGACCTGGGTTGTCATCATCATTTGTGGATGAAGAAACTGAGACTCAAAGAAGTTTGGTCACTTGTAGGTAAGAGGACCAAGATGCAAAGCTAAAGACCCTACTTCATCAAAGATTCAACTTTGTTGATTCTGCAAATATGGGGTTGATTCTACCTGCTATGAGGCTGGGCTGGATGGCTGAACTCTAGAATGGATGCATCCATCATTAAGCATTGTGGTGTGGCCAGTGCCTGGTAATGAAGTCCCACTTTTCCAGGTGGCTCCCTAATAGTCACAAGCCTACCTGACCCCAGCTGACACTCTTGGCTCTCAGGTTTTCCTCCGCTCTGCTGTAAATTTTGTTTTCCTCTGCAGATTAACTTAGCGCTTCAGGGACCCTGCAATCAAGTGGCCCACATCCATCATGTCCTACTCTTTAAAGCAGTGAGAAGGCTTTTATAATAAGATTGGTGGCTTTGCAAATGAAAGTTGTGAGTTTCAATTATTCTTTAGTAATGGGTCCAAGATTGGGGTAGAAGCTAGATAGAGGAGATGGTTAAAATAAGAAAGCCTTTTTCCCCTCTAAATTGTGACATCATATCCCTCAAATCAAAACCATACATTGCACGATTCTTAAGGGCAAAGACCATAATATTCATCTTGTTTCCTCCAAGTTGGGATTTTGTAAATAGTTGTTTTAATAAAGTTTTGGTGAATTATAATCCTTCATAATCATTTAAAATATCAATATATGCCTCAAGTTTTAGGAAAGATCGTAAATATATTGCCTACAAAATGAAATACTTTTATATAAAGCCATGCAGCACATTTTTCATACAACACATGAATAATATATCTGTATTGTATCATAAATTTATCCCAAATCTAACAAGTTAGCTATAAAGGGCATTTTCATGTTCTTGTTCCTTTAAATTTAGGTGAGTTTGTTAGAATATTTTAGATGAACTTGAATTCTGAAAAAGGGCTGCTCTTGGGACGGTGAGTAATGTTTTCTTTTTATCACAATATATGTTCCTTAACAAACAAAAAATTATTCCATTTCTTGGCCTAGAGCTGAGCTCTTTTAAAAAATACGACTTCGCCTTCCCCGCCCCCCCCCCGCCCCAATTGAAATTCAGTTTGAAATTAAAATCTTCAAATAAACCAGTTGGGGAAGATCATGGACTGCTTGTGTGACCTCACCAACTAAATCCCTGGGTCTCACTAGCAAAGGAAGTTTCTCTGTATCCTGATGTCCATCCTTCATCATCAAACAAGTGTTTTGTGGGCTAAATGCTAAGCATGCCCTCTGACGGGTGAGTGCTGCAGGTGAGTCCGAGCAGCGATGGTTCTGGTGATCACAGGGTGGGAATGCCTGTGTTCAGGGATGTGAATGCCACGACAGCAGTTAGTGATCATCTGCTTAAATATTTTCTGAGTCCCTTGTGTTATACAGTTGGATCGTGTAATAGAGTTAATAGTGTACTTGAACCCACAGAACTATGCTGCAGTGAATTCTGAAGTGTGCACGTGTGTGTGTTTGCTATAGTGAATAATGTTATTCTATACTAGAGGCCCAGTGCATGATTGAATCATGCACATGTAGGGTCCCCTACACGCTTTCGCTTTCGATCGCGGGGGAGCTGGGTGCCTGTCCACTGGTGCACCAGGCCTTTCAGAAGCCTCCGGCTCGGCGGAGGCTTCTGAAAGGCCTAGTGCACCAGGAGACAGGAACCCAGCTCCCCCACTTTTGATGGTCCACGGCAGGACGTGAGCTCGCTGCCCCAGAGGCCCCTTCTGTTCCGCAGCACAGCCATGGTGCAGTCGCTGAGCTCGCGCCGCCACTGGTGACACGAGCTCGGCATCCTGCGGGCCCAATCGGCTACCCCGGCCACCCTGAGTCCCGCCCCCTGCGCCTCCCTCTGGCCCAATCGTGGGCGTAGCGGAGTGATGGTAATTTACATATTACCATTTTATTAGGTAGGATAGCAAGCAAGTAGTTTAGTGAATTAAAAGGTCTCGCCATTGTCTACCTGGTTTCAGATGAGTAGGTTGGGGGTTTGAACTATTCAATGAAATCAACCAGTTTTTTTTTCTGTTAAATCAATCAAGTGTTATATGTATTTAATTTTTCTCCCTCCCTCCCTCCCTTCCTTGACTGTGGATGACATTATTCATAGTGAACATTTCAAACAAGAAGCACTTTGAGTGCCGGCATAGTTTAGAGCTCTTTGCGAGTGACCTTTCCAACCACTCCATGACTCAGTTTCTTTGTTCAGCACCAACCTCATTGAGTTCCCTTTGAGGAGTGCCTGAAACATGTAAATTTCTCAACATATTGAAAACAAACTCAGTGGAATTTCATTTCATGAATTATATTCCTTTTGGAATCTTCTAAATCCCTGTTTATAATTTTTCCAGTAAAAATATAGTTTTTTGGTAAACATTTTATTTGTAAAAGTCCATTTTTGGAGACTGGCACTGCTCTTGTTTTTACATTAATCAGTATTTCTATCCTAGAGCCATTAATGCTTGTCTAGGCCTTGCTCCCTTCCCACTGCACTGGTGAGTGTAGGTGACATTCTGCACGTTTCTCACCTGGGGAATGGCTTGTGGCCACTTTACATCCGACTGGATGCTGTATCTGCCCATCGTTGTCGCTGCCAGGTGTCTCCTGCATTACCCGGAGGCACATACTTTCACCAGGAACAGTCGTACATGCAGGGTTCTTTCTGCTCTTTGCTCAGCCTAGACTCCCTGTGCTGCCCCAACTCTGAAGGTTGGATCAGGCTGTGTACACGTCCCCCATGCCCAGCCCCGAGCGGCCGTTCCCACTGCAGAGTGAGGATGCTGCACTTGTGGGAGGGTGTGCACTCTGCATGTTCCCTGTGTCCACAACCTGTGGGGCTTTCAGGGAGGGCCCCACCTCCACTTTTCCCCTATTATGAGGGTGGTTGACCACACAACTCACTCAGACACGGCCTGGTTACTTCATTGTCATCCACAGAGTATTCTTTCGGCCACCAAATGATCCTCCCACATTACATTCTTGCTGTCCTAGTCACTTTTGTTCACTGAATTCTAGATTTCCCCTTTCCTGGGTGAACTCGGCCGTCACCCTGGGCTCCCACAGCTGTGCTGTGACTGCAGATCCCTCTTCCTGACTGACACCTCTCCTGAACCCGAAGCTGCCTGATGCCCTCAGCGCCTCTGGCATCTGACATTCCTTCCTTCCGCTGCAGTGGCCAGGCCAGGGCTGGGGGAGTACAAGCCCTCCTTCAAGGCGACAGTCTCAGATCCCAATGGTGACCACTGGGTAGATCCACCCTCTTGACAACTGACAATGGAGAAATTTGAACCTGAATTTGAGCCTCCTGCCTAGTCTTCTTCATCGACCCACCTCTGACCCTGAACTAGAGCGAACATCACTTGTTTCAGTCCTACCTCAATGGCTTGCCTCCGGCCTTCCAAAGTTTCACTGCCCGCACCATTCCATGTGGGCGGCACGTCATTTCTGTCTGTGTCTCTTGGGGAAAACCCTAAGGATGACATGTCTGTCCTTTATTTATCTAAAACAATAGCAGTTAACACTGGCTATAAACTTTTGGATTTATTTCATATTAGTGATTTTGTATATGACTATGTACATTACAGTGCCATACGCATTTACATAAATGTAGTGCCTGGAATTCAATGAAAATTGTGTTTATAATCCTTATCCTTAATATACTGTTTTAGATGATGTGTCTCTTATGGTCTGTGCGGCACTCTGTGGACCCAGCCCTTCTGCTGCATCTGTTCCGGCCGCTGTCCTGCGTGGCCTGCTCGCTGCTTTCGCAGGAGGTACAATTAGAGGGCTTTCTCTTTCCACTTAGCCCATTGCCTGACTTTTCCTAATTGAAATAACCTGTACAACGGGCAAACCGTCAAACACTTTATTTCTTTAGTTGGTGCCTTAAACATTTAGATGCCTGTTATTTAAAATAACATAATAGCAAGGAAATGTTTAAATTAATACACCCCAATAAATAAATATATTCATATTTCTGGAACAACATATTTAAAAATCAAAACATTGGCAATAAGTATATGAATTATAAAATATATTAAGTTTATTTTCATATAGTTGAGGTAAAAATGTAATCATGTCTGGCAGACACTGAAATGAGAGTGATTTAAAAAACATTTTTGTTTTTTCTCACATAAAAGTCTGTGTCTTTTCCATTTAAGGGCACGGCCCACAATTTGCCACTTCTGTGCTAATTCCATTTGCCAGAACTTATATGGAAGGGAGGCTTTAAACATAGTCATTTTTCTAGGCAGCCATGAGCTTGACTGAAAATAGTCTGCAACTGAGGATCAAAGAGGTCCTGAATGCTGGGTGGCAACTGGCATTCTCTCCCTCCTACGTTAATAAGATTTCTCAAGTCATATTAAAAAAAAAATCTTGGTTGAGCTCCCACCATATGCCAGACCCTGGGGATTTAACAGTGGACGGAATATAAGCTTTACCATGAAGACTGTACACGGTGGTTGGGATGTGGGGGTGGGGCCCAGGGGGGTGACGCTGGGTGCGCTCAGGAACCGGGCCACCATAGCCCAGCTTGGGGGGTTGGGGGGTCATGAGAAACACTGAAGAGGAGGCTGGGCGTTAGTAAGTGAATCTTAATGTGATTAGAGCTTTCCAGGTGAAGAATGGGCTGAGACACTAGAGGTAGTAAAGGTAGCAGAATATGCCACCTCAAAATATGCCACTTTGGTGCCTTAATCATTTTGAGCTGTAGACACTTGAACAACAGCAGTTGCAGGGACAGGCTTTCCCTGAGCTCCCACTCTGTATAGACAGACCCTCCCAGGGAACCACTGGTCAGCAGCCCCTCCCCGGAAGTTTCATCTCCCAGGCAAGATGCACCCTTGTCCAGGATAAGAGACTGGAGGACCAGGCAGCCCAGACGAACTTTGTCACAAACTTTCTGACCTCATATCTGTTCTTCTGAAGGCCCATTCATCCTTCCTGGAATTACTTCCTGTCCCCAAAAGGTCTATACACCCCTCCACCTCCCTACTAAGATGGTATTGAATCCGGATTCTAAGGCAGCTCAGGGGTTCTTCACTGTTGTCTGAGTACCTCCCATGTGTCTGGGAGGTTCACATGTTAATAGACCTGTTTATTTTTCTCTTGTGAATCTGTCTTTTGGTACAGGAGTCCCAGCCAAGAATCCAGAAGGGTAGAGGGTTTTTTGTTTTTTTCCTATCAAGAATTCAAAAACCATTTTCCTCTCCTACTGTAGTGAGATATTTCATGAAATAAGCTTTGTCATGAAATGGTATAATGCAGAGAACAGCCATAGCCGGTTTGGCTCAGTGGCTAGAGTGTTGGCCTGAAGACTGAAGGGTCCTGGGTTTGATTCTGGTTAAGGGCACGTGTCTCAGTTGCAGGTTCTATCCCTAGTTCTGACCGGGGCACATATGGGAGACAACCAATCCATGTGTCTCTCTCACATTGATGTTTCTCTCTCTCCCTCCCTCTCTCTCGCTTTCTCTCACTCCACCTCCCTTATACTCTCTCTAAAAGTTAATGGAAAATGTCCTTGTGTGAGATTAACAACAACAACAAGATCCAGAACTGAGTTGGGCTGATCTGGAGAGCTCATGGGGGAATGTGGAGTGAGGTGAGCCTACAGAGGTATCTTGTGTTGGGATGTGAAGGGCCTTATATGTTTGAATTCCATCCCATAGATCAGGAGCCCACAAACTAGGGCCCCTGAGCCAAATGCTACCAGCCACCTGCTTTTGTGAAGTGTTACTGGAACACAGTGACACCGCATGTTTACCTTAAATGTCTGTGGCCACCTTCCTGGGACAGTGGCAAAGGGGCGTGGTGTGACAGATACAGGAAGGTCCACAAAACCTAGAGCACGTTCTCTCTGGCCTTTCACAGGAAAAGGTGGCCAGCCCCCAGAGGCCCAGGATGGTTTCTCTTTGGGGGTTTTAAAGCCTTAGAAACATGCATGGGGGTTCTTTTAGGAGAATGTGGACTAACCACTCACTTATTCTTTGCATATCTTGATAAAATAGTTTTTCTTTTGCTTTGTTTTTGTTCTGCTGTGAATAGAGACTATGCTTGGGGATTAAACTATGGAAGAATCATGAGAGCAAGCACTATAAATACTTTTGTTTACCGCCTCTGGGGAAGCAATTCAAGGGACTACAAAGCTTGCCAAAAGGTGCCAAGCGTTTGCTTAAGGACCAAAACTTTTACACTGAAGAAATGGATGAGCTTGGTTGCTATTTTAATTAAAATGTGAGTCTGTCTTTCTCAGAGCTTTCACAGTGTGATATTAATGTGGGGCTGTGTCTTCAGTCACACCAACACAATGGCAGCTATTGGAACAAAGCAACGCTGGACATGACAAATCCTGAGGAAGGCAGAGAACATTTGCCTTAGTTAGCTCAGCATCCTAGACCTGGATACGTGTCAGATTCAGGAATGACTTCTTTCAAAGCCATGTCACAGCAGGTTGTGTTAACCCTGAAGCTTTGTAAGATCCCTTCATGAAGTTGTCATACGCCATTAGGGCACAATGAGCATCATTCATTAAGTCTCCACTAACCTGGAAAACACTCTACTTCACATAATTGCTGTCAAATGCTTTACCTTTGTCCTCTGTGAGCTTACTTTCCCATGTTACCAGCCATCACTTTGGATGTGAGTTCTGTAGGTACAAGATTCGCCTGGCCAGTGTGTACTGGACAACCTTCAGCTATGAACTCTGGCACTGAAGTTCCCCTCACATATTCTCCTTTTATCATAGGGTTTCATGGTTTAGTGTTAACCTGTGTAATTTTTTTTTTCCTATACCATCATCCATATATGTAAAAAGCCAGGGGCCGTCATGACCGAAACAATCAGACTGACGACCAAACAGGTTGTGTGGGGCAACCAGGCTGGCAGGGGGGTTAGTGAGGGTTGACCAAACAACTGAACAGCAGGCTGTGTGGGTTGATCAGGCCAGCAGGGGGGTTAGTGAGGGATGACCAAATGACCAAACAGCAGGCTGCGTGGGGCAACCAGGCCAGCAGGGGGGGCAGTGAGTGACAACCAAACGACTGAACAGCAGGTTGCATGGGGCAACCAGGCTGGCAGGGGTAGCAGTGAGGGGCGACCAGGCCAGCAGGGGGAGCAGTGAGGGGCGATCAGGCCAGCAGGCAGAGGCGGTTAGGAACCAGGGATCCAGGATTGTGAGAGGAATGTCCAACTGCCGGTTTAGGCCCGATCCCCATGTCCTAAACCAGCAGTCGGACATCCCCTGAGGGTTCCTGATTGGAGAGGGTGCAGACTGTGCTGAGGGGACCACCCGTGGGCACAAATTTTGTGCACCGGGCCTCTAGTCTATATATATAAAAGCCTAAGCAACTGAATGACCGAACGACAGGTCGACTGGTCACTATGACACGCACTGACCACCAGGGGGCAGATGCTCAATGCAGGAGCTACCCCCTGGCGGTCAGTGTGCTCCCACAGCCAACCTCCTGCTGCTGGCCAACCTCCCGCAACCCCTTCCCCCGGGCCAGCTGGCCAACCTCCTGTGGCCCTTCCCCTGTCCAGCTGTCCCTGATGACCCCAATCAGGCCAGTGGCCAACCTCCTGTGGCCCCTCCCCCTGGCCAACCTCCTGTGGCTCTGATCGGCCCCAATCGCCAGCCAGGCCGAGGGACCCCATCTGTGCATGAATTCAAGCACCGGGCCACTAGTCCTATATAATAAGAGGCTAATATGAAAATTGTCCCCTTGGGAGTTTGAACGACCAAGAGTTTGACCTCTCGCTATGATGTGTGCTGATGTGCTGACACCAGGGGCAGTGCGGAATGAAGGAAGGCCCCAGCTGGCAGCCGGCAGCCAGGGGAAGGAAGGCCCCAGCCGGCAGCCAGAAGGAAGGCCCTGGCTGGCAGCCGGAAGGCCCCTATCAGTCCTGATCACCGGCCAGGCCTAGGGGCCCTACCCATGCACAAATTTTGTGTACTGGGCCTCTAGTAAATAAAATTTTATCCTTCTTGGGTTGTTTTATTGTAAATAATGCTGCTATGAACATAGGGGTGCATACATTCTTTCTGATTGGTGTTTTGGAATTCTTAGGATATATTCCCAGAAGTGGGATTGCTGGGTGAAACAACAGTTTCAGTAAAACAAAAACAAATGCCACATATTTTCTATCACTGTGCCCTGTTATTCATGAAGCAGATTTTGATAGACCTCCCATATTCCTCACAATATTTTGATTTTCCATCAGTCCTTGGATTTTAAAAGACAACCATTCTGTAGAACTCCTTTAGTGCTGGGGAGTGGTGGTGTGGACTAATCTGATGTATGTAGATGCAGCCTCAGGTTTCTCTGTTTTCAGTAGAATTCTGCTTAATTGGAAAACATATTGGATGAATCTGCTTAAGACTTATTCTTAAAGCTTTTTCATAATTAAGACTCATAAAAATCAATATTTTCATACAAATTAAGTAAAAATGTGGATATTCAATTCACAGTGTTGATACACATGGTTAACAAATATGTGAAGAGGTGCATCACCTCATTGGAATAAAAAATAAACACACGCATATTGAGAGCATAAGGAATACTGGCATCCACACTTGTCTGGCTGTAAAGGAGATGAAAATGATTTAGCGCCAATAGTAGCCCGAGTCCATGTAGCCTGAAGCTCACTAAGCTTCTCTGTACCAGAGAAGAGTTTTGAGTCTTTCTGGAAGAGACTTTGGCTGTGTAGCTTGTACTCTTTCTGGAAGAGAGTTTGGCTGTGTTACGTGTTACGTGTTATGCAATTTGCATAGCCATTTTAGTAATTACATAAGAACTGATACTCAGGAAACAGTAGAAAAAGGGATAGAGATGCATGCATAAGACTGCTCCTCACAGCATTGTGGGTACCGAGAATAAACTAGAAACCACCAAACAATCATTGGCAGGGAGTTGGCAAAATTCTCTATGGTGCATTCATGAAATGAATATCATTTTGCTGCTTTAAAAGACTAGTAAAATTAAAGTTTCTTTCTTTTCCAGTACTCTTCCCTGTGCTTCTGTCACAACATTGTCCTCTAAGGCCTGTGGATGTTGCCTCTCCTTAAGGGTTCATCCTCCTCTAACTAGAAGATAAATTTTGGATTTTAGAAAGTTCTACCCAAGCCTCACTTCCTTTCTCATACTCTTTCCTTCAATCATAATTGTATCAAAGGGCACATGATGACTCAGTCCTGAGGCATGAATTCAACCTAATGAGTAGTAACCAACATTTTAAACATTTATTGAAAGGAGATAGCCTGGCCAAAGGTACCAACAGGGTGGTGCGTTTGAAGAATTTCAAGAAGTTCTTTAAAATGGAACCATTATGTTAATTTGGACAAGTTCAAGGATTTGATTATGGTGAGAAAGGCCATGGAGGGGCTTGTTTGTGGTGCAAAATGAATGTTTAGTCTTGAAAATAATGAAGAGGCACTGATATTTTAGGCTGACTGTTATTCAGGAATTAATACACTGACTGTCTTTATAACCAAAAGAACAGTGTATATCTGTTCCATTTCCTGGGAACATAAATAAGACATTCCACCACATCCTGATGGCTAGGGTGACATCCTCCATCCTGGTAACTAGGGTGAGATCCTCCATCCTGGGGACTAGGGTGAGATCCTCCATCCTGGGGACTAGGGTGAGATCCTCCATCCTGGTGACTAGGGTGAGATCCTCCATCCTGGTGACTAGGGTGAGATCCTCCATCCTGGTGACTAGGGTGAGATCCTCCATCCTGGTGACTAGGGTGAGATCCTCCATCCTGGTGACTAGGGTGAGATCCTCCATCCTGGTGACTAGGGTGAGATCCTCCATCCTGGTGACTAGGGTGAGATCCTCCATCCTGGTGACTAGGATGAGATCCACACCCATATTCACCGAACATCTCTGCAGGGACTGATCTAATATCAACAATTCATTGGGACCTGTTCAAGCAGCCAGTTGCCTTAATGTTCATCACTGTTCTCTCAAGGTTGTTGCATTTATAACAGCTCTCTTTGCTCTTTACTATTAGTTCAGTAGCCCAGAGCATGTATGTCTGAGCCACCAAAAGAAATCTCATCTTGTCCCATACAGCTATGATATGTGAAACTCTAACACCACAGCAGCATGGTTTTATGGAAATCTGCTTATCATTTGGATGCAATAACAATGCTATCTTTAGAAGTAGGAGCTACATTGGGCTGGTTCTAGGACACTGTGACCTTGGACAGCACATATTTCTGAAGCCATCTGCAGAAATCCCATAAGTGCTTGGTGTTCATGACACTACCTGAGGTTGTGATCACTATGCACATAGCTGGAGCCCATTGCAGGGCTGAAGGAAGGCTTTCTGAATAAGAAAAGCTTATTCAGAAAGTTCTGAAAAGCCTATGCAAATTACTTTTCTACCAAAATATTTGGAGTAAATTTAGGTATGAGTAAATTTAGTGCCGAAGCGGAGTTGGTCAGTTCATCATTGTCTTATTTTCCTATATCAATGACAATGTTTGAACAAACTCTAAAATGTATTTCGCATGTCCTGACTTACAAAGCATACTATCCTGTAATCTAACACATGGCTTCCATCTCCTCTTGATGATTCAGAGTCTCCATTGTAATTTTACAAGTCATGCTAATTTGTAAATTAATAGAATGCATTGTAGTAAACAGGTATTATGTAAATCATATAAAATTACATGTTTATGTCATGAAGTTGTCAGTATAGTTGAGGCTATTTAACTCTGCATTGAACCACCCCACCCCCAGCATTTGGGATTCTGGAATCAACTTTATATAGGTTCTCCGCTTTCCACGCCTCATGGGATTTAACGTTCTCATAGTGCTGCAGGCAGTGTGGCTTTTTCAAACAATGCCTTTCCTTGTAAAGAAAAGATGACTTTTGTGTGTAAAACAGAAGGCCATTTTGTTAAAAATGTCAGCTTGGGGTGTCATCTCATTTTTTTTTTTTTTTTTTTTACTTACAGGTCTGATTGCCTGTCACATACCTTTTATTTCTCCTTCATTTAAGTATCTTCAGAGTCTGGTTCTCAAGAAAATACAGAAGGCTCAAGGGAGGGAAGAGCAGCAGCTTGAGAAAGGGAATGAAAGTCTTTTCTGAGTCTGGGTCAGGGCCATCATTTTATATGTACGTACAGT
Organism: Ia io; assembly: GCA_025583905.1. Lineage (NCBI taxonomy): Eukaryota > Metazoa > Chordata > Mammalia > Chiroptera > Vespertilionidae > Ia > Ia io. The sequence continues at coordinate 661,723 of JAJQQW010000019.1, read as the reverse complement.
CCTATTGAAAGGCGAAGACAGGACAAAGGGGAAGAAGACACGCAGGAGCATGAGAAATGAAAATAAAAGGATTATATGAGGTTTGATGCTATAAAAATCAAAGAAAAAGTAAATAACCAAACAATAATGAAGGAACAGTTTAATAAAGTGCAGTCTTACTGTGTATTTAGTGATCATTGGTAATAATATGTTAGGTTTTAGCATGTGTGCCTGAGCCATCAAGCGAAATCTCATCTTGCCCCATACAGCTGTGATATGTGAAACTCTGACACCACAGCAGCACGGTTTTATGGAAATCTGCTTATCATTTGGAAGCAATAACAATGCTACCTTTAGAAGCAGGAGCTACGCTGGGCTGGTTCTAGGACACTGTGACCTTGGACAGCACATCTTTCTGAAGAAATCCCGTAAGTGCTTGGTGTTCATGACACTACCTGAGGTTGTGATCACTATGCACATAGCTGGAGCCCATTGCGGGGAAATTTTAAGAATTCCCCTTTAAAATGTCTCCAAGTTTATTATTTCTAATTTCCTCCCTCTTTCCCTGTTACTGCTGGCTGCTGTCTGCCTTCCTGGTGACCTTTAGAAGGAGGACCTGGAGCTCAGAGGCTCTGCGGGAAGTTTGCCCAAATCGGGCAGCCAAGACGGTCCCTGGAGGCCATCCCTGGATGCAGAGAAGAGCGGAGGAGAGGAGGGCGACTGGAAGCCAAGCTGAGCTCCAGAGTGAGCCAGACAATTAACCTCACAGAAGGTCCCTGGGTGATTTCCCTGAAAATACATCGGCGGTCCTGTTCTTTCAAGCCACGTAGGCAGGCTGAACGTCCTGAGCTAAGGAACAGATTTCCAGGAGGGGGAGGCAGTCAGAGATGCTCATAGATTTCGGAGGGGCACGCAGAGCTGCCCAGACCCCACTTACCTCCCGGTAACTATGTTACTTATTTTATTGTTTTTTCTTTATTTGTGTTCCCTGCCAGGATAATGGTCTCAAGCCTAACTCTGAATGAATACTTTTTAACATTGTGTTAAGAACATTCAACATGAGATGCACCCTTTCAACCAACTGTGAGCATATAACACGTTATTATTGATGCTGGGAGCACTGTCTGATGGGGACTTTACATCTTACTCACGTTTACTGATTTAACCCCCATTTTCCCCTTCCCCCTGAATTCACACGTCAAACAACCCAGTCGTGGCCTTGCTTTTGTGTGCTGATGTTGGACACCTAACTTCATTGGTTCAGTTGTGCGATCAATCTTTCATGAACATCTGTGAGATAGCATGTGAAAGTGCCAGGTTGTGGGTTCCCTTCAACGTGGTCCCCCTGTAAATGCATACCCTGTGTCAGGCACGATGAACACTACATAAAATACACTCAGCATGGCACGATTTTAAAAACATTTCTATTGGAGTGACACATACATGCAGAAAGTACACAAACCAATTCATTTTTAAGGGTGAAGCACGGCTAAATTTTACACAATAGGACATCTCCATGTAACCAGCACCGGGATCAGAAAATAGAACACAGACGTGCCTCCTTTTATTTCACGTCACTTTATTGCACTTCATGGATGTGGCGTTTTTTAAAAATTGAAGGCAAGACTCTCCACCAGCAAACTATTCAGACCTGAACTTTAATTTGATATTTTTTGTGGTGGTCTGGAGCCAAACCACAATATTTCCAAAGTAAACCTGTGTACTAGTGCCTCGACCCCACTGGGGCTCCCTGTCCTACACTACCCACTCCTCAAGATAGTCACTACCTTCACCTTTAATATCATAGATATGCTCCCATTTCTCTCCGGTTTCTCTCACTCAACATCATATCTGTGGTCGTGCATCTTGTTGAGTGGACATGTTAGTTAGTTCATGCTTATTATTGCACAGTATTCACACAGCATTTTTCTCTTCTGTAGATGGACCTGTGGGCTATAATAATGAGAGCTGCTATTTTAAAAAGATAAATTAAAAGCAAAGTCTATTTTTAGAAAGTGCTCAGTCTAACAAGGAAAATGATACCTACATATTAGAAATAGCTGAAATGAAAAATACTAGAAGGGACTCAAAGAGCATTTTGACTTTGGAATGAGCACTGATTGCCCACCCCCTTTTCCTAATTAGTCCACAAGGATTGTCCTTATTTTTCTAATCCGGCTGGGTCAACAGTAATCGTGTCCTTAATACAGGTGAGTTGGTCCAAAAGGCTTGCTGACCCCTTATTTCCAGAAACAGTTCTGACATGCTTCTGCATGGATCTCTCAGTCTCACTTTCTAGAATGAACCAGACAGCTTATGAGGGAGCAGGAGCTGTGGCAGCTGTTTGGAAAGAGTTGTGTGGTTTTGGTTTCATAGTTTCAGATATAGGTAGTCTACAGTAAACATCTCAATAGCAATTTTTTTTTTTTAGAATTTGACCAGAGAAGCTAGCTCTAAGGAGTCCATGTTTTATCTTTTTAAAAAAATAGATTTTAGCATCTTTGTGTTACCATATTAAACATTTTAAATCATTTGTGTGTTGCATCATCAGGAGAACTATTGACAGGTGGCAGGTGAGTTCTTCCACCTCCCTCTGCCTGCTAGTGGGTAGCTGGGGAGCTCTTTGGTATCTGGGGGGAGGGGAGTTGGTTTCCTGATTGCGTTTGGTTCCTGTCAGGCTGCAGACACTTGCGTTTTGACAGGACGTCTGCCTTTAAACCCATGCATTTGCCCAGATCCCTGGATATGTATGGGAAGTCTGACTTACTGTCTGCACTTTTGCAGAATTAATTGTCTCTGGAATGGCTGTTGGTATAATGGGGCATTGAGATTTTGAGAAAGAAAATTTTAGGTCATTCTTCGAGAGTTAAAGGCATTAATCAAGTTTCCTAAATAGAAAGATTCTTTTCTATGTATGTTTAAATAAGCCGGTATTGATGAATGGGACCGTTCCTGTAAAAGCTCCTATATGCTTCCATTCTGGACACCAGTGTCATCGATCATGCAGCCATTAGCCCCCGTGTACCTTCTGCTGTCCTTAATTAACAGTGTGGTCTGCGTTAATGTGGGCTTCTCACCCAGCATTTTAGCTGGGGCTAGCTGTCCTCCAACCTGGCTGAATTGTGGAATTGGAGAGTTCATCTATTTCTATTCAAAGAAGTTGTAAAAACCCGAACACATAATCTCTCCATCGCTCCATGCCGATGTCTCCTGCACCTGGAACAAGCCATCTGGCCCCAGCATCCTCCTTTTGGTCCAGGGGACAGCATCGGCCCTGATGCTTTTCAAAGCAAAGCTGGTTTCTTATAGAGAGGCTTCTTTTTCCTCTGCAGCTGAGCAGACAGGTCCATTAAATTTCCTCGAATATGTGGGGGCTCTTATCTTAATGTGCTCCCCAAACTCCAAGGGGCAACACGAGCCTTCTGAGTGTCTCACTGGATCCGCTGTCTCCCGACTGGAGGTGAGGGGCCGCCGGCCTCTGCAGGTCGTCCTACGGAGAGAGTGCATTCTTATTGGACATCTTCCTTTCTACTTTGTACCCTGTACCCTGGAGAGGAGCATTGGTCTGAGTGTCCAAATCCCGCCTTTGTGAATACTTTGTCCTGCCCGCAGAGGGGTGGAACGTTTCACTTTGCAGTGTCCTCTGCTTTGGGGCTTCGGTGAAATCCAAGACCCAGTGAGGCCTGTGTAGCACCCAGTATGAGGATTCATTCTTCCAAAGCAATTAACTTAACCTTCGTAGCCCTGTCCTTCTAGCGAGAAAGACAGACATGAGGTTTAATTTCTAATGGGAAAGCCTGGAACACGGGCAAGAACACTGAGAGGGATGATGGATCGGAAGAGTCTGGCATGCAGCGTATGTTACATGCAGGGAGAGGGCACAGCCTCTGGGAAGCTGCTGTGTTTGCTCACAGGCTCCCCATCCGAGTGACGTCTCTGCCTGGACCACAGACCTTCTCCCGTCCTCAGTTCCAGGGATGGCTAGACTTCTGAGTAGCTCACTGACTAACATATGGACGCGGCCACTGAATGCTGTTCACTTGGGGCCGCTGTGTCCACTGGACCTCGGTGGTTCACCTCGATGCAGAACTGCTGCATCCACGTTATATCCACAGACCCAGCCAGGCTCCTCCATGCCCCTTTCCTGCTTTGTTCTTTCTTTGACGTTTCTCACTTTTCTCTTTACTTATAGGCTGACATTGAAAGAACAAATCCTTTTGCTGCAAAGGAAAATATGCATGAATTTGATGGAAGGATAGATATTAATGTTTTATTTCATCCAGGGAAGAACCTCATCCTACTTTCTAATGCTTTAGGGACAGGATAGGATATTTTTGAAGTATAAAAGGCTGAGTGTTTACAGATACCTTTTTAGAGTGGATGGCAATCATTTAAAAATAAGACAAGACAAATCTGTAATTAGGACATTTTCATGTTTCTTTAGATGACAGACTCTAAGGAAACAATTATTTCTCCTCAAGTTTTCAACAGCTTCTGCCAACAGTTTAAATAAGAGCCAGAATGTAACCACACTGATGGGGAAACAGTGAGGACCACCCATTAGGAGCCCTGGACTGAGCCACACCTGTGAGCCACACCTGTGAGTCACACCTGTGAGCCACACCCGTGAGCCACAACTGTGAGCCACACCCGTGAGCCACACCTGTGAGCCACACCCGTGAGCCACACCTGTGAGCCACACCCGTGAGCCACACATGTGAGCCACAGCTGTGAAGCCCGCGCCTGGGACACAGGTGAAGGTCTCGTCCCCTCTGCAGAGTCCAGCCAGACAGGAGTTAGAGCACCACTCTATGCATATGATGGATTAAATCTGAGACTTAACCTACATCTGGGTTGTTTGCTTGCTTATTTGTTTATATTTGTAGACAATTATGTGTGTGTATGCGTATGTGTGCATGTATGTGTGTGTACGTGGTGGTTTTCGTTTGATCAATAATTATTTATTAATATAATAATAAATATTTATTATTTTCTGGAGTTTTTTTCCCCATAACCATTTATCCCATCTATTCCCCTTTCTACTTCCACCCCTCACCCCCACCCCCACAACCACCACACTGTTGTCCATGTCCATGAGTTCTCTCTCTTCCTTCCTTTTTTGCTCATTTCCTTCACACATCCCCCAACACTATCACCCCACCAGAGCCATCTGCCTCCTCTCTATCTATAAGTCTGTTTCTATTTTGCTTGGTAGTTCAGTTTATTCATTAAATTCCACATATGAGTGAAATCATATTATTCTTGTCTTTCTCTGACTGGCTTATTTCACTTAGCATAGTACTGTCCAGGTCCATCCATGCTGATGCAAGGGTAAAATTTTCTTCCTTTTTATGGTAGAGTAGTATTCCATTGTGTAAATGTATCACCGCTTTTTTATCCAGTCATCTACTGATGGACACTTGGGCAGCTTCCAAATGTTGGTTATTATAAATAATGCTTCAGTGAACATAGGGGTATATGTATTTTTTGAATTAGTGCTTTGGGTCTTTTTGGATAAACTCCCAGAAGTGGAATTGCTGCGTCATAAGGCAGTTCCATTTTTCATTTTGAGGTAACTCCATGCTACTTTCCACAGTGGCTGCACTAATCTGCATTCCCACCAACAGTGCACTAGGGTTCCCTTTTCTCCACATCCTTGCCAACACTTGCTCTTTGTTGATTTATTGATGGTAGCCATTCTGACAGGTGTGAGGTGATATCTTATTGTGGTTTTAATTTGCGTGTTTCTGATGATTAGTGACATTAAGCATCTTTTCAAATGTCTACTGGCCATCTGTATGTCCTCTTTGGAGAAGTGTTTATTCAGGTCCTGTGCCCATTTGTTGGGCTTTTAAAAGTAGAGTAAATATATTATAGCAATCATCTTAAAAGTGTTAATTCAATCATAGTAGGTCCTTCTTATTCATGGGTTCTCCAGCTTCAGGTTCAACCAACTTCAGATGGAAAATATTCAGAATCAATGTTGCCTTGCTGTTGATGTGTGCTGTTCATTTAGGTCTAAGATAGTTGTGTCTGTACTGGATATGTACAGATTTTTTTCTTGTTTTATTTCCTAATCAGTAAAAATAACTGTTTACATAGCATTTATTGTATTAGGCATTATAAATGATCTAGAGATTACTTACATTATATAGGAGGATGTGTGTAGGTTGTAAACAAGTACTACCCATTTTATATAAGGACCTGAGCACCTTCAGATTTTGTTCCCTGCCATGGGTGTCCTGGAACTCCTCCCCCTCGGATACCAACGGATGACCATGTTATGTTTGTAGTTGAAGCCCTCATCACAGAATTACACACAGTGGAAAGCTACGCTGTAACTATTTTACTTTCACAAGTGTCTGAGTGCATATCTGACTCATTTCAATGTTGTCAGAAATTTAATTTGGCATTTTTTTTGTATTTCCCATTGTAGCCACTATAAAAATGGGGCTAATAATTGCTCATTTGAGGATTACAGCTTCAACAATGATTTTTTCCCTTTTATTGAAATGGTAGTTTTTCTGCTAGACATACTGAAGGTTGTGTATGCAGATATCTTTAAAGCAAAACTTAATTCAGAATTGAGTGCGGGGAGTTGCCCAAGGTTATTCATCCATGTCGATACAATTATATATTGTGGTAGATAATGGATTTGTGTTATTCTTAATGTCTGTACATGGCTATTGAGAGACAGACTCAGGTTGTTTTTATAACTTTTCAGTACATTGAACGAAAGGGGAGTATGACAGTAGGAAGCACCTGATAAATTAAATGTGACATGTTTTTTATCCATATGAAATGGTTTCTGAGCAGCCAATAATTGTGAGTATTTCAACAGTCATTTCTGATGTGGAATACTTCTGTGTTCAATGCTAATGAGTTGTGAGTTGTACTTCATCACATTGACAGTCTCCTTGCTTTTGTAAATAGGCACATGATACACCTTGCAAAGCCAGTAAAAGACACTGAGCTCACCTTTCATGGAATGTTCTCTTTCTCTTAAGTTTGACCATCAAGTTTTTTTAAGGGAAGGTAATATAGAGAAAGGCTAGCATCCACCAGGTGCTTAATAAATTCTAGCATCACTCCAGGTACCATAACATAGACCATCTGTTGGATAATATTACAATTCAAGTCAGCTCAAAGAAAAAAGAAGTGAACTATGCATTAGCTAAAACAGTAAATGAGAGCACCAAGAAATTGGATTCTTTAAAGTTTGTTCATATGGAAAACATGTCTTTGTTGTTGTTTTAACATGAATTATTTTTAGAGAATAAAAAAACACTGCATCCCTCCAACTTTTATAAAACTTGGAAGAATATTTTTAGAACACTAACCTTTCAAATCATCCTGTGAGGAAAGTCACAGAGAGATGAGTGTGGTCAGAGTGGGACCTTAGTGTAGACCTTTGTCCTTTAATATACAGTGTTATTTTCTCTATGTGATAGGGAGGCATTCATCTGACTCTACAGAAACATGGAAGCATGGTGAATAAGAATTATTCAAAGAGAACTAAAAATGTTAAGATCCGTTAGTTAGGAAGTAGATTTTATCCAAGCTGGCAGGCAGAGATTGGCTGTGATTCTGAGTGAAAAAAACACCTTGGGACTGATTGATTGTCATTGCCAAAATCAACCATACTCATTCTCTGGGGAAGGTATATAGTAAGATTCCTATTGAAAACTTGCACCACACTGGGTTGGGCAAAAGTAGGCTTACAATCATGCTAACTCGAAACATGGAGTTTATTCTTGTATCATTATTTATTAATTATTGTATTGTTTCCCATAGGAACAACTGTAAGCCTACTTTTGCCCCACCCTGTATTATAAACTTCGAGTGGAGAAGCAAACTAGTGTTCAAGTTGTCCAGCAGAGGCCAGCCCTCTTTGGTCTGTCTGGTACTTTGGGATTTTATATAACACTAGAGGCCCAGTGCACAAATTTGTGCACCAGTGGGGTCCCTCGGCCTACCCTCTTGCAATCTGGGACCCCTCAGGGGATGTTGGAGAGCCAGTTTCAGCTCAGTCCCTGCAGGCCAGGCTGAGGGACCACACTGGTTCACAGATCTGTGCACCAGGCCTCTAGTATGCATATGAGATCTTTAATCTCTTCCCTCCCTCCCCGCTCCTCCTTTCCCTCTGAGATTCATCATTCTGTTCCATGTTTCCATGCCTGTGCATTGAGAATCTCCCTCCTGGTGGTCAGTGTACATCATAGCTACCAGTCGAATGGTCAAATGGTCAATGGTCAAACAGTCGGACACTTAGCATATTAGCCTTTTATATATATAGATAATATTTCCATGAGAAAAGCAGTCCCCTGTTAACTAGCATATCGCCTGTTCACTGGTCAGACTTCCTGTGACCAGAATTTAGAATCTCACTAATAAGCTCAATGATGATGGCACCATATGCTTTTATGGAACATCATTGTTTCCAAGCAATTTCATGTTGATGCTTCAAGAGATATGTCAAAATCGGTAACCTGATATCCCTTCCAAAACCAGAGCCTGGACATTCTAGATAAAATACAATGAACCTCTTTTGTAAAGGCACAGATGTGCTCATAAATAATGAGGGGGCATGCTCAGAAGCCAAGCACCGAAAGAGCATCCCAAAGCAGGCTGGGTCACACGTGATCTGAAGGTCGGTTTGAACCTGAACTGAGGAGCATTCGGGCCAAGGTCAGTCCAGAGGCGTGTGATACCATTTGCCGATGGGAATAAATTGCAGCTTAACCTGCTGCATAAGTGGGAACCCCAAAGGTGGCAACCTAGATGGACTGGCAAGGATTCCGCCCTGGCCAGGAAAATGACGAGGAGGCATGGTTTGCAGGAACCGCGCCCAGCCCCGCCAGCAGCAGGACCCATGGCCAGTCTGGTGTTTCATTTTGGAGGATGCTTGCAGGTCTCTGCTAAGCCTTGCCCTTCTACACTGAACACCACCATTTTCTTTAAGTCATTTCACATGACATAAAATGTTAGCATTGCAGAATCATGCTAACTTTCCTCTTAACTTAGTTAAGTGAGCAGAGTACCCTGGGAAATTTCCATGTTCAAATTCTGGCTCCTGGAGCCCTAGCCCCTTGGTTCTGAAATTGAAGTCATGGTTATCTGAGACATAACTGAGGCTAGAAAACATGCAGTCCCTCAGCACTTGGCACAGCAGAGGTGATTAATATTTTCCTTTACCAGTTATTTGTCTGTAATATCAGTATTGCATTTATACATCTGTTACCCTGTGATAAAAGTAATTGATATACAGAACTGCTTTAATGTGCCCTCAAAATAGTCATTAACTACATATGTAGTTATATATGTATATGTTAATTCATAATTATGAGTATGACCTGTTTTCCTTTTTGAAATAAAATTTAATAAATCTTTATTGTTCAGATTATTATAATTGTTTCTCCTTTTTCCCCCCATAGCTCCCCTCCACCCGGTTCCCACCCCACCCTCTGCCCTTACCTCCCCCCCACTGTCATCATCCATAGGTGTACAATTTTTGTTCAGTCTCTTCCTGCATCCCCCCTACACCTTTCCCCCTGAGAATTATCAATCCACTCCCTGTCTATGCCCCTGATTCTATTATATTCACCAGTTTATTCTGTTCCTCAGATTTTTAATTCACTTGATTTTTAGGTTCACTTGTTGATAGATATGTATTTGTTTTTCCTAATTTTTATCTTTACTTTTTTCTTCTTCCTCTTCTTAAAGAATACCTTTCAGCATTTCATATAATACTGGTTTGTTGATGAACTCCTTTAGCTTTTTCTTATCTGTGAAGCTCTTTATCTGACCTTCAATTCTGAATGATAACTTTGCTGGGTAGAGTAATCTTGGTTGTAGGTTCTTGCTATTCATCACTTTGAATATTTCTAGCCACTCCCATCTGGCCTGCATAGTTTCTGTTGAGAAATCAGCTGACAATCCTATGGGTGCTCCCTTGTAGGTAACTAACTGTTTTTCTCTTGCTACTTTTAATATTCTCTCTTTGTCTTTTTCTCTTGGCATTTTAATTATGATGTGTCTTGGTGTGGTCCTCTTTGGATTCCTTTTGTTTGGGGTTCTGTGTGCTTCCTGGACTTGTAAGTCTATTTCTTTCACCAGGTGGGGAAGTTTTCAGTCATTATTTCTTCAAATAGGTTTTCAGTATATTGCTTTCTCTCTTCTTCTGGCACCCCAACAATTCGAATGTTGGTATGCTTGAAGTTATCCCAGAGGCTTTTTACACTATCTTCAAATTTTTGGATTCTTTTTTCTTTTTTCTTTTCTGGTTGAGTGTTTTTTGCTTCTTTGTATTTCAAATCTTTGACTTGATTCTTGCGTTCCTCTAGTCTGCTGTTGGGTCTCCGTGTAATATTTTTTATTTCAGTCAGTGTATGTTTAATTTTTAGTTGGTCCTTTTTCATATACTCGAGGGTCTCGCTAAATTTATTGGCCTTTTCTAGGAAATTCTTGAAAAACCTTATAACCGTGGTTTTGAACTCTATATCCAGTCATTTGTTTTCCTCCATTTCTTTCATTTGTGATCTGTTTCTTTGTCTCCGCATTTTCACTGCTTCCCTGAGTTGGTAGGATAGCTTTGTGTGCTAGGTGTCCTATATGGCCCAGTGGCTCGGCCTCCCCAGTTACCTGAGGTGTACACTCTTGGTGCACCCCTTTGTGGACTGTGTGTACAGCCTTGTTGTAGTTAAGTCTTGATTGTTGTTGGTATCATTGGGAGGAATTGACCTCCAGGCCAGTTGGCTGTGAGGATCAGCTGTGTCTACACTGGGAGAACTTCTGTGCTGGAGACAGCCTTATGAACCAGACTTGCACAATTGCAAAAGCCTCTGTGCTCAGCTTGGATGGGGCGGAGTCTCGGGGCTGAGCAGACAGTCTTGGCTACCTGTCAGCCCTGCCCTATGAGGTCCATGGGTCTCAGTGTCCCTCGGTAATTGCTGCACACACCTCTGAAAGAAAGCCACCCTCAAGTTTTGCCTGCTGCCAGATAGTCCAGTTTCTCCCCCAATGAATCTGGATTCCCAGATTCTCGCCTGGAACTGGAGTTCAGAGCAGTCGGGAGCTTCTAGTTCCCTCCAGCTAGAGAAAGCCTGTGGCACATTCAGCAGTCAGTCCTCTCTGCGCGCACTTGCACGCGCCCCTCCAGACTTCTGCCTTTCGTGGCTCCCCTGAGTTTCCACCTGACAGTCCAGATTCCCCCCATAAGAGCGTGGGTCCCCAATGGCTCGCCTGGAACTGGGGTTCAGTGCAGTCGGAACTGGGGTTCAGTGCAATTGGGAGCTTTCAACTCTCTCCTGCTAGGGAAAGCCAGCAGCAACCTCAGCAATCAGTCTTCTCTGTGTGCACTCGCCTCCAGACCCCTACCCACCGCAGCTCCCCCGAGTGCCCCAGTCTCGTGTGCCTTTCTCTCTACCTGACAGTGCAGACTCCCCCTGTATGAGCCTGGGTCCACAGGGTTTCCCCCAGAACTGGGGTTTAGTGCAGTCGGAACTGGGGTTCAGTGCAGTCAGGAACTTCCTTCTTCCTCCCACCAGAGACAGCCAGTCAGGCACTCAGCCGCCCTTCCTCTCTGCACGCGTGTCCCCATACCTCAGCCCTTCGCAGCTCCTCTGATTCTCTGTGAGCTTTTCTCTTTCCTTCTAGTTGTAGTATTTTCACTCAGCCAGCTTTCCTGTGGTTCTGGATGATGTCCGTTTTGTCTTTTAGTTGTAGTTTTGAAATTGTTGTGCGAGGCAGCAGTTTAGGTGCTTACCTATACCACCATCTTGGTTTCCTCCTGTTTTCCTTTTAATTTAAGAAAATTCCCCAAAAGATACACAAATATTTCTTAAATATAGTTTTTTGCCCCCCAAATGTACACACACTTTAGTAGCTGATAGCTCAATTTTGAAAATGAAAGGTATTTTAGTAAGCACTGCCTTTATAATTATTCAAAGTGTGTGTACACATTTTTGGGACACCCTGTATATGCCCATAGAACACAGAGTACAGGCAGAGAGAAGTTCTAAGGAGAGCCCGCCCACATCTCATCTACAGTGTCTGTCACCTTCACCACATTGGGCTTCTCCTTCCTCCTCAGCTCCGTGGCCTCGTTTTCTACCTCTTCTTACTTCTGTGATCCTGGGCCTCAGGGGAGCCTTGTTGTCTGTCTCCTTTGAGGGGAAAATCCTGCTCCTTGTTGATTAGTTGGAATCTGTTCCTACTTAGTTTTGATATAAGACATTTTTTTCTTCTTTTCTCCAAATCTACTGTTTACCTATAGGTTCCCCGTGGCTGCCAGCCAGGCAAGTGCAGAGCGACGTGTGTGTACAATGCATGGGGTGTTTGAGTCCTCTGATCATTGCTGTTGCTTAGCTGCGGCTGGAAGTCACGATTCCAACTTATCTGCAGATGGGCAGTGCCCTCAGCTGTTTCTTGGCTCTGTTGCCAAAATCACCACCGAGTTAAAAAATCACCATTTGGTGCCGGCCACCGTGCGCCATCTCATCCAGGCTATGGCTTCCCCAGAGGCCCAGTTTGCTCTTAGAGCCAGCACTGAGCTGACGCAGTCTTGCTGGCATTTCCCCCTGGCCCTGTCATGATGGTTCCATGTCCCGTGGGTTTCCTGCGGAGACGCTGGCTGCCATGACCCCCAGGTGTGTCAGCGAGATCACCATGACTGGCACTGTGCCAGGCTGGTTTTTTCAGCCAGGCAGTTGCCCATCCAGCACCCGCAGTGTCAGCAGAAGGGACCAAACCACTCCCATGCCAGGCAGTGAGAGCCCTTGTGCTTTCTGGAGTGTCAGCATTTGTCTCCAGTTCACGGAACAAGAACAGCAGGTTCCAGCAGCCGCTCAGAGGGGCTCCGTTTAAACACCAGCCAGTGCTACAAGACCTGTGAGAGCCACTGGTTCACATGGTAGAACGGGGTCCATGGTAGAAAGCCCTGAGCGTGAAGTTTGTGGTGTGTGTGTGTGTGTGTGCATGCGCTCGTATGCGCATGTGTGTGCATGTGTGCACATGTGTGCATGAATGTAAATGAGCATAGGCGGGTGGAGAGTCTGACATCCTGGCCCACTCACCCGTGGTTGAAGTTCCTCCCCTGCCAATTGGGTCCTGCCCACTCTCCAGGGAGCCTGACAACCCCAGGAGCAGGCAGGGAATGCAGGCTCTGAGTGCTGGCCTCCTGGGCTGGTGGGCGCACCGGGAGACTCACTCAGACCCAGTGACCCCAGGGCCCAGAGTGGCCAACCCCCCAGGTGTCCAGCTGCTCTTCCCAGCCCAGCCCCACCAGGTACTTGTGGGAGGCAACCAATCAACGTGTCTCTCTCACATCAGTGTTTCTCTCTCTCTCCCCACTCCTGCATTCCACGCTTTCTAAAAGTCAGTGCAGAAAAAAAATACCATATTTTCCGGCATATAAGATGACCTTTTAACCCAGGAAAATCTTCTCAAAAGTCGGGGGTCTTATACGCCAGAAAACACGGTAACCCACCCATCATTTGGCAATAACTCACTTTAATTCTAAATTGTAAATACCGTATTTTCCGGCATATAAGACCCCTGACTTTTGAGAAGATTTTCCTGGGTTAAAAGGTCATCTTATATGCCGGAAAGTACAGTATATCCTCAGGTGAGAATTAACAACAACAATAACAAAGTAAGTGAATGAGTGTGTAAGCTGAGTGAGTGTGTATTTGAGTGAGTGAGTACAGGTTGTGAATCAGGTCACCGGTAAACTTCATGAAGGCACGTACATCAGAGTGACACTCATCCTCATTATTGTTGTGACAATACTACCAGTCAGCAAAACTCAAGGAAAGCTCTCTGGGAAGATGGGCTGAGAGTGACAGGGGACAGGGCTTGTGTGGGGACTCCATGCTGTAATTAAAGGGAGGACTTGGAGCACTGTTTGAAGAGAGGGGTCGATAGAAGGGTTATTTTCTCAGCTCAGAAGAGCTTTTTCAACTCTCTTTGCTCAGTGGTTTAAATGGAATTATTTCAGAGTAGAAAATGACCATGGGGTCTAAGAGTGGGAGGGACTGGTTGGGGAGGGGGTTGTTATGGCAAGGTTTTTTGAAATCATATTAATAGCAACAAAAAAACAAACAAACAAAAATACATCAAAACTAATAATATCACATAATGTATTCCCTTCTGTTGGGTCTGGTTTACTCTTCCTTTGAACTGTAAATATTGTACAATATTGCAAGTGAAAACCAGTTTAATACTAAATAATAATTTACTGTCAGGTTCATATGATTAAGTAGATATTTTTTGTAGAATGTTATAAACCTATCAGTAATTAAGAGGAAACTTGTCTGGTCATTGTGGCTCAGTGGTTGAGCATTGACCCAGGAACCTACAGGTCACTGGCTCAATTCCAGGTCAGGGAACATGCTCAGTCTCAAGGAGGGGGCCTGCAGGAGGCAGCAGATCAATGATTCTCTCTCATTGATGTTTCTGAATCTCTCTCCCTCTCGCTTCCTCTCTCTCTGAAAATCAGTGGGAACACATTTTAAAAAATAAGAATTAAAAAAGAGAAACTTAATATCTGGGTTCATTTTTCCATATTCCTTTCTAAACCATCATCACATTACCTTGATTTGGCTTGAATGTAGGTTTTGTCTTTGTGCATTTACTTTTTTTTTAGATAATACAGTTGCCATATCTATATATATATCCTATCTAATAATAGACAAATATGCAAATTGACCATACCTTCGACACACCCACAAGCCACGCCCTCAAGCCACACCCACCATCCAATCAGAGCGAGTATGCAAATTAACCCAAACCAAGACGGCTACAGCCACAGAGAGCAAGGTTTCCTAGGTAACAGAGGAAGCCAAGCTTTCTGCCTTCCCTGGCCAGGCCTAAGCCTCCACTCAAGCTACAAAGTTTCAATTATAGAAGGTAAACAAATTCAAACAAATGGCGGCAGAATGGAGCTTGAGAGAGCAGGCGAGGGTTGCCGCCAGCAACGGGGGAAGCAAAGCTTTCTGCACACCCTGGCCGGGCCCACCCGCTTAAGGCAACACAGTTTCAATTATAACCCCAACACAAATGGCTGCCAGCGGAGGGAGCCACAGGCTTGGCTCCGCTCCAGGCTACAAAGTTTCAATTGTAGAAGGAAAATAAATTCCAGATACCAGGGCCTCTGCTTGGGTTGCCAGGGGGCGTGGCCGGCCTGCAAACCACCACAGGCCCCTCGATCAGGCTGCCCCACACCCCAAGGGAACCCCCACCTGATCTGGGATGCCCTTCAGGGCAAACCAGCTGACCCCCACCCCTGTACCAGGCCTCTATCCTATCTAATAAAAGAGTAATATGCAGATTGATCATCACTGCAACACACAATATAGCTGCCCCTATGTGGTCAAAGATCCTGCCCCCATGTGGACACAAGATGGCCACCACAAGATGGCCAGCAGGAGAGGGCAGTTGGGAGGCACCCGGCCTGCAATGGAGGGCAGTTAAGAGGGACCAAGCCTGCAAGGGAGGGCAGTTGGAGGTGATCAACCCTGCAGGAGAGGGCAGTTAGGGGTGACCAGGCCGGCAGAGGAGGTAAGTTGGGGGCAAACAGGCTGGCAGCAGAGTGATCAAGCTGGCAGGCAGAAGCGGTTAGGGGCAATCAGGAAGGCAGGCAGGCAAGCAGTTGGGAGCCAGCAGTCCTGGATTGTGAGAGGGATCCCAGATTGGAGAGGGTACAGGCTGGGCTGAGGGACAACCCCCCTCTGTGCACGAATTTCGTGCACCAGGCCTCTAGTGTGTGTGTGTGTGTATATATATATATATATATATATAAAGGCCTAAGCGACCATCGCAACTGAACGGATGACCAAACAGGCTACATGGGACAACTAGGCCAGCAGGGGGGTTAGTGAGGGGCGACCAAACAATCGAGCAGCAGGCTGCGTGGGGCAACTAGGCCAGCACGGGGGTTGGTGAGGGGTGACCAAATAACTGAGCAGCAGGCTGCATGGGGCAACCAGGCCCACAGGGGGGAGGCATTTGGGGGCAACCAGGCTGGTGGGGAGGGGGCAGTGAAGGGGCCACCAGGCTGGCAGAAGGGGGTAGGAAGGGGTGACCAGGCCAGTGGGGGGGGGGCAGTTAGGGGCACCAGGCCAGCCAAGGGGGCAGTTGGGGGCAACCAGGCTGGCAGGGGGGCAGTTAGGGGTGACCAGGCCAGTGGGATGGGGGGAAGTTGGGGGAGATTAGGCTGGTGGGGGGCAGTTAGGTGTGATCAGGCAGGCAGGCAGCTGAGCAGTTAGGAGCCAGTATTCCTGGATTGTGAGAGGGTGCAGGCTGGGCTGAGGGGACCCTCCCATGCAAGAATTTTGTGCAACGGGCCTCTAGTCATAAAATAAAATAATAGGCATGCCTTTATTAGATTTAGGATGTTTCTTTTCCCACTTTTTGTCAGTATAGCATAATTATTACGAATATGTGCTATAGGGTCATTCTATTTATTTATTTATTTATTTATTTATTTATTTATTTATTTATTTATTTATTTACTAGAGGCCCGGTGCACAGGATTCGTGCACTGATGGGGGGCACGGCCTGTGGGGATTGGCCCGCTGTGGGAGTGCTGCTCATCCCGGTCAGCCGAGTGGCTGTGCACCCGCCCTCTGAGTGGCTGCTCCCTGGTCTGGCACTTTTATGGAGCCGGAGCACTCGCCTCTCCAGGGGACCCGGGTCGGGCCGGGCTCAGGGACAATAGCACTGAGAGGCGGCAGAGTGGGCCACAAACCCACCTCCCAGCCTCTGGGGTCAGCTCTGTGAGCCTGGCAGCAGTGTTGCATGGCCTGCTGTCATCCAGGGGAGGCGGCAGGGACTGAGGAGGAGTCTAGGGTGAGGTGGCAATGATCGCAGCCTGGGTTCCTGCCCATCGCCCATCGGCTCGGGTTTCACAGTGGGAGCAGCCGCTCAGTGCACTGTGGTAGCATTGAGCATCTGCCCCACCCTGGCCAGTGCGAGTCATAGTGACTGGTCGACCAGTTGGTCTGGTTGTTCTGCCGTTCAGTCGCTGGGCTTTTAGTATATAGGATTTTATTTTTAAATCTTTGTTGTTGAAAGTATTACATTTCCTTTTCCCCCATTGTCCTCTCCCAGCTTGGCCTGCCCCCCGCCCCCAGCCTTCACCATCCTATTGTCTGTGTCCATGGGTTATGCATGTATGCATACAAGTTCATTGATTGATCCCTTCCCACCCACCCACTCTCCCCTGCCTTCCCTCAGAAGTATGACAGTCTGTTTGGTGCTTCTATATCTCTGGATCTATTTTTGTTGATCAGTTTACATTGTTCATTATATTCCACATATCAGTGATATCATGTGATATTTATTTTTCTCTGACTGGCTTATTTAGCTTAGCATAATGCATTCCAGGTCCATCCATACTGTGGTAAATGATAAGAGTTCTTTTTTATAGCTGTGTAGTATTTCTTTGGGTAGACATACCAGTCTTTTAATCCACTCCTCTGCTGATGGGTACTTAGGCTGTTTCCAAATCTTAGCTATTGTAAATTGTGCTGCTATGAACATAGGGGTGCAGGGTTTAATCTCCAAAATGTATAGGGAATGCATACAACTTAACAAAAGGAAAAGTGGGCAAAGTATCTAAATAGACACTTCTCCAAAGTGGACATACGGAACACCAGAGGCACATGAAAAAATGTTCAAAGTCACTAGTCATCCAAAAGATGCAAATCAAAATGACAATGAGGTACCATCTCACATCTTTCAGAATGTCCTTCATCAACAAATCAACAAACGACAAGTGCTGGCAAGGATGCAGAGAAAAAGGCACCCCCTTTCACTGCTGGTGGGAATGCAGACTGGTGCAGCCATTGTGGAGAACAGTATGGAGTTCCCTCAAGAAACTATAAATGGAACTCCCATTTGACCCAGGGATCCCACTTCTAGGAATATATCTTAAGAAATCAGAAACACCAGTCAGAAAGGATGTGTATTTACTTTAAAGGTGGTTAGCACTTCAGTATTTGCCCTTAGCCTTACAGAATCCCCAAGGATGAGGGACACCTTTGGTGATGGTGACTGGCCCCTCCTGCTGGGATGCTGGCCAGCAGATAACACCTTGCCTCACACACCCCTGGCCTGGCCTGGGCCACCTGGGACCCTGAAGTGGCTCCTTTCCCCTTGGGCCAGTGCGCTCTGTGTGGCACACTCTCCTGTTATCAATCTGAAATGTTTCCCTTGGCAGCGTCTGCTCATTTTACCTAGTTAGTTGATTTTGCCTCAGTTTTTGCTCTCCTTATTAGCATGATGTGCTTGCCCCACAACTTATTTAGAGGTTATGTGAAGTTATATCTTGAAAGACATATTATGCTTGTATAGTTATGACAATAAATCTCTGGACATTTTAGTACATCGATTTCATTTTCAATTTACTTAAAAAAAGATTTTAAAATCATGGAGACTGGGTGGGATGGGATTGAGAGTTGGCAGGTGCCCTGGAGAAGTTAATGGCACAGTGGGTAGTGATGGCTCCACTTTCTGTGGGCCTGAGTGCGGGCCTAGGACTGCCCCACAGTGGACAGGGAGCTGTGGATCAGGAGAGCTAGCTCTCCAATTAAGAAAGTGTCAGCCACCTTTGTCTTTCAATGTAACTCCTGCTTTGTTAGTGGAGATATTGGGAGTTACTTTTTTCCTTCAATCTGTTGCTCCAGCACTGATGGTCCCATCCCCTAGCCTAAGCCAGGGGAGGTGCTCCATGTCCTGGCTGTGACCTGGTGGTCCCATCCCCTGGGCGAAGCCAGGGGAGGCGGTCCGTGTCCTGGCTGTTACCTGGTTGGTTTCTTCTGGTTCTTCTCTCAGGAATCAGAACCTCTGATAAGCAAGGCCCCTTCAGTAAGCAGCTACTCCTATTCTATTCATCTTATTTATATAAACTGCACCAGAATAAATGAGGAATAAGAAATGAAGGGTATTCAATAGGAGATGCAGATAATTATAACTACTGGGAGGAAACAAGTCCTTAAAAATCGCCGTACATGCCTGGCTGGTGTGGATCAGTGGTTGAGTGTTGACCTATGAACCAGGAGGTCAAGGTTCGATTCCTGGCCAGGGCACATGCCCAGGTTGCAGGCTAGATCCCCAGTAGGGGGCATGCAGGAGGCAGTGGATCAATGATTCTTTCTCATCATTGATATTTTTCTCTCCCTCTCCCTCTCATTTCCTCTCTGAAATCAATTATATATATATATACATATATATATGTTTTAAATCCCAGTATACAGAGTTCACCTAAAATTAGGGTATGTGAAGGGCTAATCTGTGGTGTTGGTGGGTGGGCACCACTTTGATCCCCATGTTATAAGTGAGGAAACAGGATCAGACAGTTGAAACAATTCCCCCAGGGCCACATGCCCAGAGGCCACCAAGACTATACAATCGGTTGAATGTGGGGTTGGGCTGCTTTGAGAATGGCTGGGAAAGGGCAAGGGAAGGAGTGCCTGTGGATGCACTCTCTGACAAGCTGCTGCCAGCCCAAGACTTAATCATGTCTCGCCGCTACCCTGTGGGTTGGATACCCTCATGGCCACTTCGCAGGGAATGAAACGCAGGCTCGGAGGGTCAGCCATCTCCCCTCCCCACCCACTTGGCAGCAGCAGGCCAGCCCTGGAGCATTGGGGTCTGAGTGTAAAGCCCATGCCCTCTACTCTACCAAAGAACTGCAGGCTCTTTTAAATGGGAAAGTATTTTATTGGAATGAACCATTTTACAAAGTCCCAGGCTCGGTATGTGCTGATTGCCGAGGCCCCTGGGGCCAGGCCGGGCTCTGCCCTGGGAAAGAGGGGCTTGGAAGGACCCACACTGCCCTGCTCTTCAAGCCAGGCTGGCCCTCTCCAGTGTGCAGTGACACACAATGTCCCAGCACTCCCCTTTTAACACATACATACGTAGACACATCAATGCCACATACTGGCATTGAGTTAACTGGTATTTATTGAGCACCTACTATGCGCCAGGCCGTCCTCTAGGTGTGGAGGAACACAGAGGCCACATTCAGGGTGTTCGGGAGTGCCTGCTGTCTCACTGTCATCACCTCTGCAGTGAGCCCTTTGAAATGCCAGCTGGATGAGGCCTTTCCACATCCATCTCCCGCTGCTCTTGGTCACCCTTGGGACAGAAGCTGTGTTTTATGAAGTCTTGTATTTCCTTCACACACCTACCACCGCAGTATTCCCAAGGCATGCCTTCTCTTAGGCCTTTTAAAATCATAGGCATATAACATCTTTTCATGAACGCTATCCCTCCACAAAAATGGATTCCAGCTGTGACAATGGTTATAATTTTCATGTAGCCTGAAATTTTGTCAAATATCTATTAATTTGAGACAGGCAAATTGGCTGTTAATCAATGAGTCACTCGCAAAGTATGACGTATTTTCTGGAGTGGAGCACCTGGGATTGGAGACCAGGTATGAGGCTGATCATGGGCTGAGCCTCCCTCAGGAAGAACAGCTCAGCACTGGAAGGTGGTGTGAGCAGGCCACAGGGCACTGCCCTTTCCTCCTCAGAGCGGGGTTACAGCACCGAATAAATGTTTCTTTTTACTTAATACAGTCTTCTAAAATGAAATACAAATATTTTCATTCCTATTCAATCCTAATATATAAAAACCCTGGGTCTGTCACATCCACAACGATCGGAGGCTCGACCAACCGGAAGTCAGTCCTGCAGTCAGTGCTGGGTTGCCATGGTGACCCAGCACTGACTGCTATGGCTAAAGGTGCGGTGACTCAGCACTGACTGCTGAGGGGGCTGCGAATCAGGCTCAGAGAGAGCCTGAAGAGAGAAGCAGGGACTGATTCATAGCCTCTGTGGCAGCTGTTGATCAGCACTTGCCTCTCTCTTTCTCTCTGGTCCTGACCAGCAGCCATGCCTCCATTTCTCTCCAGGCCTCCACCAGGGCTGCTGATCAGCCCCGCCTTTCTGATCAGGCCCCGTTGATAGGCCCAGAGACGCTGACTGGCATAGAAACCGACCAATCAGAACCAAATTGGCCAGCAGAGGAGGGCAGTTGGGGGTGAGATCAGGCCTGCAGGGGAGGGCAGTTGGGAGCCATCAGGCCAGCAGGGGAGGGCTGATGAGGGTGAGATCAGGCTGGCAGGGGAGGTCAGTTGGGGACGAGATCAGGCCGGCAGGGGAGGGAAGTTGTGGGCGACCAGACTAGCAGGGGAGGGCAGTTGGGAGTGACCAGGCTAGCAGGAGAGGGCAGTTGGGGGCCATCAGGTCAGCAGGGATCAGGCCTAAACTGGACATCCCCCGAGGGGTCCCAGATTGTAGAGGGTGCAGGCTGGGCTGAGGGACACCCCCCCCCCCCCCCCAGTGCACAAATTTCATGCATCGTAGTGTTATAAAATATATTTGTTCCTCTTTAAAATTTACTATATCCTATATAATAAAAGCCTAGGCAGCGTCGCGTGATGCCCTCGTGTGACATCTTCACAAGATGGCCACTGCGATGTCACCACAAGATGGCTGCCACAGGATGGCCACCACAAGATGGCTGGCAGGGGAGGGCAGTTGGGGGCCATCAGGCTGGCAGGGGAGGGAAGTTGGGGGCCATCGGGCCAGCAGGGGAGGGCAGTTGGGGACGATTGGGCTGTCAGAGGAGGAGAGTTGGGGGCGATCAGGCCAGCAGGGGAGCAGTTAGGCGTCAATCAGGTCGACAGGGGAGTGGTTAGAGGGCAATCAGGCTGGCAGGCAGAAGCAGTTAGGGGCTATCAGGCAGGCAGGCAGATGAGTGGTTAGGAGCTAGTAGTCCCAGATTGTGAGAGGGATATCTGATTGCCGGTTTAAGCCCGATCCCTGTGGGCCTAAACCGGCAATCGACATCCCCTGAGGGGTCCCAGATTGCAGAGGGTGCAGGCCAGGCTGAGGGACACCTCCACATGCACAAATTTCATGCACTGGGCCTCTAGTTACTAAATAATTATTTTGCATAAGAGGTTCCCAATTTTTTAACTATGCTAGGAAATTTGTTGAAAGTCAGCAGTCATTGCCATGGACTAACCAAGGCAGAGTTGTGTGCCTGAGGCAATTAGTGTTTTTTAAAAATAAAACTTTCTCAGGACTTTTTAAAGCTTTATTGAGGGATAATTGACAAAATTGTATGATATTGAAAGTATACAGTGTGATGATTTGATATACTTATACTAGTACATTGGAAAGTATGTTCTCCATCAAGATAATTAACATATCCATCATATCTAGCTCTAGCTCTAGCTCTAGCTCTAGCTCTAGCTCTAGCTCTCTCTACCTCTATCTGTATCAATAGATATTCTGGTGATAACATTTAACTTTTCTCTCTTAACATGTTTCAATTACACAGTGTTGTTATCCACAGTCACCATGTTATCATCAGACCCTTAGACCTTATTCAGCTATCCCTGAAAGTTTGTACCCTTTCCCAACTTCTCCCTGTTTTCCCCACCCTCTAGCCCTTGATAGCCACTTTTCTACTCTGTTTCTATGAATTTGACTTTTCTTCCTTCCTTTTTTAAAGATTCCACATATAAGTGAAACCATGTAGTATTTGTCTTTCTCTCTTATTTCACTTCACATGATGCATTCTAGTTACATTCATACTGTTGGCAAATGACAGGTTTGCCTTCTCTTAAAGCTGCATAATATTTATACTAATAAAAGAGTAATATGCTAATTAGACCAGGAGACCTTCCAGAGACCTTCTGGACGTCCTTCCAGAAAAGCCAGGGGCTTGGCTGGCCTGGAAACTGCCCCCAAATGGCCCTCAGCCCCTCACTCAGGCCGGCCATGCCCCCCAGCAGGGACCCTCACCCCAATGGGGGCATGGCCAGCCTGCAAACGGCCATCAGCACCTCACCCAACCTGGCCACGCCACCCAGCGGGGACCCCCACCCTGAAGGGGGTGTGGCCAGCCTGAAAACGGCCCTCACCCAGGATGGCCACAACCAAAGCGGAGACCCCAACCCCAATGGGGGTGTGGCCAGCCTGCAAACGGCCATCAGCACCTCGCCCAACCCGGCCATGCCACCCAGAGGGGACCCCCACCCTGAAGGGGGTGTGGCCAGCCTGAAAATGGCCCTCACCCAGGATGGCCACACCCCACAGCAGGGACCCCAACACCGATGGGGGTGTGGCCAGCTTGCAAACTGCCCCAGCCCCTTGCCCAGGCTGGCCCCAACCCCCACGGGGACCTCCATCCTGATCCGGGACCCCCTTCAGGGCAGACTAGCTGGCCCCCACCCATGCACCAGGCCTCTATCTATACTAATAAAGGTAATATGCTAATTAGACCAGGAGAACTTCCGGACATAGCCATGGTGGCAGGGCCGAGGCAGAGGCGGTTAGGGAAGATCAGGCCAGGAGGGGAGTGCAGTTGGGGGTGATCAGGCCATCAGGGGGGCAGTTGGGGAAGAGAAGGCCAGTTGGGGGGCAGTTGGGGGTGAGCAGGCAGGCAGGCAAAGTGGTTAGGGGCAATCAAGCAGGCAGGCAAGTGAGCGGTTAGGAGCCAGCGGTCCCAGGTTGTAAAAGGGGTGTCCGACTGCCAGTTTAGGCCTGATCCCACAGGGTTCAGGCCTAAGCTGGCAGTCGGACATCCCCCAAGGGGTCCCAGGTTGGAGAGGGTGCAGGCGGGGCTGAGGGACACCCCTCCCCCTGTGCACGGATTTCATGCACTGGGCCACTAGTATGCATATATTTCTTTGTTCATTCATCCATCAACTGACACCTAGGCTGATTCCATGCATTGGCTATTGTGAATCATGATGCAATGAACATGGGAGTATGTATAGCAACTGATTTCATTTCCTTTGGATTGATACTCAGAAGTGACATGGTTGGATCATATGTTAGTGCTATTTTTAATTTTATGTTTTCCGTAGTTACTGCACCAATTTACATTGCCACTAACAGTGCACAAGGGCTCTCTTTTCTCCACATCCACACCAACATTTTTTTCTCTTTTGCTTTTTTGACAATAGCCATTCAAACAGGTGTAAGGAGATATGTCATTGTGGTTTTTTATCGGCATTTACATGATGAATAGTGATGTGGGCCATGTTTTCATGTACCCATTAGACATTTGCATGTCTTTTGAAAGTGTCTATTTAGATCTTATGCCCACTTATAATTGCATTATTTGTTTTCTTGTTACTAAATTGTATGAGGTCTTTCCATATTTTGGGTATCATTTGTAGGATATGTGACTTACAGATATTTCCTCCCATTCTAAAGGTTGTCTTTTCATTTGTTGTTGGTTTTCTTTCCTGTGCAGAAGTTAATGTGTGTGTGTTTTAGTTTGATATAATCCAACTTATTTATTTTTGCTTCTGTTGTTTTTGCTTTGGTATAAAATTCAAAAACTCATTGCCAAGACCAATGTCAGGGAACTTACCACTTATGTTTTCTTTTAGGATTTTTATGGTTTCAGGTCTTACATTAAAATCTTTAAACCATTTTGAGTTGATTTTGTGTGTGGTATAAGATGCAGCTTAGTTTTATTTTTTCTTAAATGCAACTATCCAATTTTCCATTATTTATTGAAGAGACTGACCTTTTCCCATTTTATATTCTTGGTTCCTTTGTCATAAATTAATTGACCATTTATGTATAAATTTAGTTCTGGGTTCTCTATTATATTCCATTGGTCTATGTTTTTATTTGTATGCCATTACCATATTGTTTTTTATAACATATGTTTGTATTATAGTTTGGGAACAGGAAATGTGATTTCTACAGTGTTAGTTTTTCTTCATATTTAGCTATTTGTTATTTAGCTATTTGCAGTTTATTGTGGTTCTATACAAATTTCAGGATTGTTTTATTTTATTTATTTTTCTTGCCTAACTAGGACTTCTAGTACTGGGCCAAATAAAACTGGTATCTTTTTCTGATCTCAGAGGAAAGCTGTTTAGCTTTCACCATTCAGCATGATGTTAGCTGTGAGCTTGTCATAATTGGCCTTTATTATGTTGAGGTATGTTTCCTTTATACCCACTTTGCTGAGAGTTTTTATCATGATAGGATATTGAATTTTATCTAATGTATTTTTTTCTGCATCTGTTGAGACAATCATATGATTTTTGACCTTCATTTTGCTAATGTGGTGGATCATATTGATTGATTTGTGGATGTTGACCCATCCTTGAATCCCTGAAGTAAATCCCACTTGATCATGGTGTATGATCCCTTTAAAATATGGTTGAATAGGTTTGCTAATATTTTGTTGAGGAATTTGCATCAAGGATATTGGCCTACAATTTTATTTTCTTGGAGTATATTTTTCTGGCTTTGGTATTAGGATAATGCTGGCCTCATAAAATGAGTTTTAGAAATGTTGCCTCCTCTTCTATTTGTTGGAAGAGTTTGAGAAGGATTGATGTTAATTCTTCTTACTGTTTGGTAGAAATCACTAGTGAAATCATCTTGTCCTGGACTATTTTTGTTGGAAGGGTTTTGATTACTGATTCAATGTCCTTACTTATAACTGGTCTGTTTAGATATTGTATTTCTTCATGATTCAGACTTGTGGGGTTGTATGTTTTAAAGAACTTACCAATTTCTTTTAGTTTGTCCAAATTTTTAAGTGTGATTCTTTATTGTAGTCTCTTATTGTCTTTTGCATTTGTGGGGTAACAATTATAATGTCTTCTTTCACTTTTAATTTTATCTCCTTCCTTGCTCTTTTTTCTTGGTAAGTTTAGCTAATGGTATGTCTATTTTTTTAAATCTTTTTAAATAAAAGCTCTTGGTTTCATTAATCTGATCTGTTGTCTTTTTAGTCTCTATGTCATTTATTTCTGCTCTGATCTTTGTTATTTCACATGGCCCTTTGAAAGAGAGTTCATTGTAGCTACCTGAAAAAGTTATCAAAAAAATGTTAAGAATTATAATCTCATATAATGATAATTTTGACTCAACTCATTGAAAACCATTCTGGTGAAAACCAGTTTGCTAGAATTTTCTATATCTAGAAGGCACTTTATTAAATTTATTGGAAAAACTTACACTTCTGCCCTCAGGCATGTTCATCCTTAAGATTAAATAGAAAACCAACTCTAGAAAGTTCTTATAAATTTTTATTCAATGCTTTAGGAGTGGGGTGGGCTTGAGATTATACACCACAAACCGTGAGGCAAGCCTCCTAAGAAATTCTTTTCCTATTCTCTTTCCCTTTAGGGTCAGATTCATCAAACAGCTCCCAGAGCCACACCAACACAGTCTCTCCTCCATCACTTTCAGAACCCCTGCTCCAGGCTTTTCTCATTCCATTTTGACCCCTTTTCTTGCATTCCTAACTTTTCTTTTTCTGTAGCATGTGATTCATTCTTGTGCAAATCAGTTTAGCCTCTAAGGCTTCACCTCATTTTTCTACATTTAATTCCTAACTCAGTTCCAGAGGCCTTGGGCCAAACTGAGGAAGGGACAAATCCTCCTTAGAAGGTGCCGATCGCTGATACCTTGCATTTATTTATACTTTGGTATTTTTGTCCTAGTCACAGTGAGTTTAAGATTTCAATTTACTTTTGGTTAATAGTCCTCACAAGGCCTCACAAGATGGCTTTGCTTGGATAAATTTACCACCTTCAAGGAAAAGCTCTCAGCTTTGTAATGAATCCTGATTTTTGTCAATCTACCAAGAGTGCTTCCATCTTATAATCAATCACCGTTATATGAGACCAGTGTGTAAAGACAAAATATTTAATTTATTTTAGTAAGTACAATTTATAGGGGCACCAGACTTCTTGTTTGATATGCTTAGTTCATTTCCCACTGAAGGAAGATTTAGGGAGAGAGCCAAATTTTATTCTAGGATAATTTTTTGCTTTGTCTAGAGTCAAAACGGCTTTAAATAGTTTATTCTTCCATTCCTTCTACCAGTGTCATTTAGTCACTTAGTGTGAGACAAGGGCTCTGCAAGGAACTAGGATAAATTTGTCACCCGACTGCCCTCATGGTGCTTAGTCTAGTGGTGGAGACAGCACTAAAGTAAGAAATATGAAGCCTGGTTTTAAAGGAAAATCAGTGCTCTGTGAGAGCAAATACCTCCTGGTTTACTGATGGTATGGCTTCTCCAAGGAAGTGCTATTTAAAGCTGACCTCAGCACAAACCACGTGTGAACTACCAATGGGAAGGGAGCTGGGGTGTGGGTGATGTCCTTGCGAGGAATGGCTTTCAGGCAAGGGGACCAGCGTGTCTTGGGAATTGACTATGGAGTTCCTGTTGCATAGCCTGTGAAGGATTTGGGGATTTGTGTGGCAGCTTCTTTTCCTGAGAGGACTAGGATGATTGCATTTGTATTTAAAAGGGTGAGTCTGCTGTGGGTGGAGGATGTGGCAGAGCAGGAGGGGAACTCAATAATGCCCATTAGGAGGCTGCAGCAGAAGGTGCACATAGAATGTGATGGTGATTTGGCTTCAGATGTTGAAAGTGGAAAATGAGATGTGTGGGTGAATTTTCCCATGAAGTCAGATCAACAATATTTAAGACTGATTAGATGTGGGAGAGACAGAGTGATAGAGGTACTTCTAAAGTTACTAGAAGCCCAGTGCACGAAATTCGTGCACGGAGGGGGGTTGTCCCTCAGCCCAGCCTGTACCCTCTCCAATCTGGGACTCCTGGAGGGATGTCCGACTGCCCGTTTAGGCCCGATCCTGGTGGATCACAATCCAGGACTGCTGGCTCCCAACTGCTCACCTGCCTGCCTTCCTGATTGCCCCTAACCACTTCTGCCTGCCAGCCTGATCACCCCCTAACCACTCCGCTGCCAGCCTGTTTGCCCCAACTTCCCTCCTCTGCCAGCCTGGTCACCTCTAACTACCCTCTCCTGCAGGGTTGATCACCTCCAACTGCCCTCCCTTGCAGGCCAGGTGCCTCCCAACTGCCCTCTCCTGCTGGCCATCTTGTGGTGGCCATCTTGTGTCCACATGGGGCAGGATCTTTGACCACATGGGGGCAGACATATTGTGTGTTGGAGTGATGGTCAATCTGCATATTACTCTTTCATTAGATAGGATAGAGGCCTGGTACAGGGGTGGGGGCCAGCTGGTTTGCCCTGAAGGGTGTCCCAGATCAGGGTGGGGTTCCCTTGGGGTGTGGGGCAGCCTGAGCGAGGGGTCTGTGGTGGTTTGCAGGCCAGCCACGCCCCCTGGCAACCCAAGCAGAGGCCCCAGTATCTGGAATTTATTTTCCTTCTACAATTGAAACTTTGTAGCCTGGAGCGGAGCCAAGCCTGCTGCTCCCTCCGGGGTGGCAGCCATTTCTGTGGCAGTTAATTCACCTTCTACAATTGAAACTTTGTTGCCTTAAGCGGGTGAGCCTGGCCAGGGTGTGCGGAAAGCTTTGCTTCCCCTGTTGCTGCCGGCAACCCTGGCCTGCTCTCTCAAGCTCCAATCTGCCGCCATTTGTTTGAATTTGTTTACCTTCAATAATTGAAACTTCGTAGCTTGAGTGGAGGCTTAGGCCTGCAACGGCTATGGAAAGCTTGGCTTCCTCTGTTACCTGGGAAACCTTGCTCTCTGTGGCTGTAGCCATCTTGGCTGGGGTTAATTTGCATACTTGCCCTGATTGGCTGGTGGGCGTGGCTTGGCTGGTGGGCGTGGCTTATGTAGCAGAGTGATGGTTAATTTGCATATTACCATTTTATTAGAGAGGACTGGCATAAACAGCTGAGTAAATGGAGGCATGGGACCAGGCTACGAAGTCCAGTTTGTACCAGGTGCCCAGGCTTAGGCTGTGTAATACTGCAATGCCATTTAAACCATGTACACTCTCCTACCCCACATATCCAGAAGATTGCAAGAGTAGCCCCAAGTGGTCCATTGCTTCAGTGACATTTCCCCTTTTATCCCAAGTTTATAGCCTCATTGTCACAAAATGACAGCAGCAAATGCCATGTTCTCACTGAAGGTGTGAGGATGGGAGAGGAAGCTGTCTGTCCTCTTATTCATCAACTGCCTAGAATAAACACTCAGCAAATGTCTTCCCCCGAGACCACCAGGCTAGTTTCTTGTAGGTGTCGCCAGCTTTGGCCTCCCCCACTGCAAGGATGTTTGTTGTTTAGTATAAAAATGAGATCATCAGAACTAAGAGCAGAACTTCTCACCCTGTGACACACCAAAACCTCTTTTAGTAATTGGAAATGACATTCACAGACAATATAATTTACTTCCATGCATAACCTCACAAGGAAATAAAAGTACAATGCTCTATTTGTCATAAAATAGAAAAATAAAAGAATTCGTGAATATTCGGGCCAGATTCAAAATGAGGTATTTGGATGATTGCAACTGTTTGTACAAAAACAGGGTAAATGACTTTCGCAGCAATAAGTCCAATCACCATAACTCAGCGGTGTTGCCACAGACCCACACATTTAGGGTGTGTTGGTGTCACACACAGCGAGTGGGGTTGCCATCATCTTTTCTAAAACATTGAACAACTCTTGGGAACTGTGAATAAAACAAGCTACACTGTTTTCTTCATGAGCACGCTAGATGCGGTCCTGGCGGCACACTGAAGGGTGAGTGGGCGAGAGAACAAGTCTTCCATATGCACTTTTCCCCTCACTTTGCAAGAAGACACTCCCTGGACCTCACCAACCTATGTCAGTAGTGCCTCTACTCATTGTGACAAGCAGATTGCCAGAGGGGAAAAGAAGTAATTGACACACTATAGATCAGAGTAGAGATATGAGATCAACTGAAGGCGAAGAAAGATGGATTTTGCTGCTTTTGAGTGGCAACTGGCACATTCCCACATACTGCCTAGAGCTGGTACGGACATTCACGACAAAGCTAAATTAAAGGTCACCCTGCACTAATTCTCATTATGTGTCTTTCCCTGAGGAGTGTGATCAGTTCCATCCAGGATAATACTAAGGGTAAACTTAAAATTTCTTTGGAAAATCTTGCTCAGTACCTTAGGCACTGGGGAAATGTGTGCCAGTGATTTCAAGTGCATAAATAAAAAACAACCCACAAATACTTATAATCCATATTTTAAGAACTTCCAATAAAATGCCTAATTTATATTTTGGGATCTCTAAAAAATTTTTTCCATCATTTGAGGATATTTTCTTTTAAGTTATTTGCTCCTATATTTTACCATTCTCTACCGAACCAGACTTTAACGTTTTGTTTCTTATTAATCATTCTAGTCCAACTTGATATACATTCTACTGATGACTATTTGGCCATTGGAAATCAAAAGTTAAAAGTAGTTAATCTTAAAAATGGTTAATTGAAACCCAAGAGAAATGTAATTGGTGTAATAAAGGTGTCTTTCATTACAGTTTAAATGCTTGAGTTTTTTTCCCCTGCAACATGAAAGGAATAAATTGATCCTTATGACCCAGCTCTCCCTCTTCATGGGCAGCCTAGTAAGAGAGGGGAGACTAGTTTAGAAAACACCTTGGTATTTTTAGTAGCCATTCAAATTACACTTTGCATTTAAGGCAAATTAGAACTACTTCACCAAGTCAAGCCATTTTAAGGAGCAGATAGAAATGTTGAAGTATGAATTAAATGAGCTATATTTTATTGTTTTTCATTTTGAATCCTTTAATGAGACCATTGGTCATAAAATGTCCTAATTCACTTTAGAAATTCAATTTAGGTAAGAAATGGTCATTTCATTGATTTATCAAGTAAACATGAAACATGTGGAAGCAGGACTTTATAGTGGAACGTGGAGACTATCTCAGAGTCATAGCTTTCTGGCAGGTAAACAAAAGTGTGTATGTGTGCACGCGCGTGTCTTATAAACTAATAAAAATTACACCTCTATGAGTGTGTGAAATTATGTAGCTTATTACTATGAGATAAGGGAACTATAAAGCCAGATTGATTACAAAAGATTTTAGAAAAGATTAGTGGGCGATGAATTAGCAAATGATGAGCATGGATTTCCAGGGGCTTGAAGGAAATGGTGGATGTCCAATGGCGAGGATACTGAGATGATGCTGCAGACAGAGAAAAGGATGGAGAAAAGAAGGCAGTCCTGAACAGGGCATGTGAGGAGCAAGGTGTGGCTGCACAGGGGACCCTGCATTAGTGAGGAATCAAAAAATGCTTAGGAATAGGAATGCTGAAAGGAGAAAAGGCGGTTGATTGAATGCCCTAGATTCAGATGACAAACATGTCAAGTTCTTCCACAGGTGTTGCAGGGACTCAGGTGGTGGTACAAGAGCCAGATGGGAAGTGGTTTTCCTGGTGCCTCCCAGCCGCAGGGAGGTGGGGGGAGCCTGGCAGACACAGCGATGCTGAAGCAGTGCATGCAGGAGGATCTGAGGGCTTGGTGTCTAGACTGCTGGCAGAACGTCCATAGAGACAGAACCTGGGGGAGGAAATGACTGTGTGTGTGTGTGTGTGCGCGCGCGCATGTGTGTGTGTGTGTGTGTAATAGTGTACATGTGCACTACTTAATCACAATAATCAATTTTCTTAACCATGAATCGAACAAGTATTATGTTTCTCCATTATTTCACAGTATATAAGCCTAATTTTATTTTCTTGGGGAAGAGGGCTAGTGAAGGTAAAGATC
Organism: Ia io; assembly: GCA_025583905.1. Taxonomy (NCBI): domain Eukaryota; kingdom Metazoa; phylum Chordata; class Mammalia; order Chiroptera; family Vespertilionidae; genus Ia; species Ia io. The sequence goes on along the minus strand of JAJQQW010000019.1, from coordinate 630,193 downwards.
CTTAAATTAGTTTGACAATGATTTTGAAAGTGCAAAAAAACCCATATATATATTTCCATAACTGAGCACTATTGCCTTGCAAGTTTGTACTGAAACAGCATAAACCACGTTTGTTAAATTGACCGTATATCCTTATGAAGTGGATGGAATGCGGGATTGAATTAGCTGCAGGCTGAGTAAAGATTTGCTTGTGGATTCAAAGGTAAGTTTATTGTAGGGAAGTAATTAAGCATTATGTTTATAGTACAGGGGTTGGCCAAAGCAGGGTTACAGCTGTGAGTACGTGAAACAGAGTTTATTCTTGCATTAGTATTTATTACTTATTGTATTATTATTCATTACTTATTGTATTATTTTACATATGAACAACTGTGGACCTACTTTTGCTCACCCTGTGTACTTATTGTGTATATATGGATTTAATATTTAAATATTTAATGTCCTTAACTAGTTCCAGGAATTCTTTTATTTTAGTTTAAAATGGAAGCATTTTGTAAGAACTGTATTGTACCAGGTAGGCACTGGACATATTGGGGGACCACTCTGTAAAGTATAGAATTGTCTCACCAAGATGCTGCACACCTGATTCCAATCCTATATAATAAAGAGGTAATATGCAAATTGACCATCACTCCAACACACAAGATGGCCGCCCCCATGTGGACACAAGATGGCCACCACAAGATGGCTGGCAGGGGAGGGCAGTTGTGGGTAATCAGGCCAGCAGGGGATGGCAGTTAGGGGCAACCAGGCCAGCAGGAAGAGCAGTTAGGAGGGACCAGGCCTACAGGGGCGGGCATTTGGGGGCAACCAGGCCTGCGGGGGAGGGCAGTTAGGGGCAATCAGCCGGCAGGGGAGGACAGTTAGGGGCGACCAGGCTGGCAGGGGAGGGAAGTTAGGGGCAATCAGGCAGGCAGGCAGGTGAGTAGTTGGGAGCCAGGAGTCCTGGATTGTGAGAGGGATGTCCGACTGACTGTTTAAGCCCGATTCCACTGGTATTGGGCCTAAACGGGCAGTCAGACATCCCTCGAGGGGTCCCAGATTGGAGAGGGTGCAGGCTAGGCTGAGGGACACCCCTCCATGCATGAATTTCATGCACCGGGACTCTAGTATAATATAATACTGAATGTAAATTGTAACTGAAAAATAAAATTAAAAAATAAAAATAAAAGAAACATTTTTAGTCATGGCTAATTATCATACTATCTTATAAAGAGGGAATATGCTAATTGACAGTCACAACCCCACAAAGATGGCGGCATCCACAGCCAATAAAGAGGGAATATGCTAATTGACTGCCACGCCCTCACAAGATGACAGAGCCCACAGCCACAAGATGGCAATGCCCAGTTCCCTCAGCCCCGCCTCATCCAGCTGGAGTCCCCCAGTCCTCTCAGCCCCACCTCACCCAGACCCCGCAGCATCCAGCCTCATCCAGCCTCAGTCCCCCAGTCCCCTCAGCCCTGCCTCATCCTTGCCTCATCCAGTCTCAGTCCCCCAGTCCCTCAGCCCCACAGGGGAAGGCAATTGGGGGCAATCGGGCCAGCAGGGGAGGGCAGTTGGAGGCGATCAGGCTGGCAGGGAAGGGCAGTTGGGGATGATCTTGCTGGCAGGGGAGCAGTTAGGTGTCAGTCAGGCCACCAGGGGAGTGGTTAGGGTGCTATCAGGCTGGCAGGCGGAGTGGTTAGGGGCAATCAGGCAGGCAGTCAGACAAGTGGTTAGGAGCCAGCAGTCCCGGATTGTGAGAGGGATGTCCGACTGCCGGTTTAAGCCCAGTCACAGAGGTATTGGGCCTAAATCGGCAGTCGGACATCCCCCGGGGGTCCCAGATTGGAGAGGGTGCAGGCTGGGCTGAGGAACAACCCCCCCATGTGTGAATTCTGTGCACCGGGCCTCTAGTACCTTTATATTGTCTAATCACTTTGAAAATACTAAATTTACTAAAATAATTATATAAGGTAAAGAAAAACTCTTCCAGTTTGTATATAATAAATTGACACTTTCAGAACATGAATTAAAACCTACAGAAACAAGATAATCTCTGAAAGAGGAAAAAATCAATTCTTCACTTTTCTAAAATGTAGTAATTTGCAGTGTTTTTAATTTACAGTTGACATACAGTATTATGTCAGATTCAGGTGTACAGCATAGTGATATGACATTTATGTACCTTACAAAGTGGTCCCCTTGATATGTCTAGCACCCATCTTGTTGCTAGTGCACAATTTTCTGAGTGTACTTATCACACCTGTATTGTGCATTGCAGCCACAAGTGGCTCTTTTAACTTAAATTAATGAAAACGAGATGCAGTTTAAAACAGTATGCTCCATCCCTTGCTCTGGAGCGCATATTCGAATACTCTGGTCCTTTTAGAGCTTCCCTGTTTAAGGGAAGGCTAGACTGTGGGAAGCCACACCTCTATCAGCTTGTCAAAAAAATCTTTCCTGAGACCCTCCCAGGTGAGCACTGTGGCTATGATGAATCTGAATATATTGCAATCGCCCTGCAACTGTCTTTATGGATCACCTCAGACACTGAGTTCACTTAAAAACTCCTTACTTGTAAAAGATGTTGAAATATTCAAGAACTTTCTAGTGCAAGTTTCAGAGTTCTTCCAGTGAGACTGATGCCCAATAAATAAGACAATACAGTAAGCAACCATTCTTAACCTTGAGCACAAATAGGACAAGAGAAAGCTGAGGGCGCCAAGGTACAATAGAACAGGAGATTTCCCTCAGATGTAGGCCAGTGCGTCCTGTTGCACGGGGAGGCTTACTGAGGGAGGCTGTGAAATTTTGGGAAGCCTTTCAAAATACAATACATGTTAGTCTCTCCCATGGGGCATGCGGAATGCCTGCAGGCACTGAGTGGGGATGAATTGCACTCATTGCCATGGTTTTTTCACACCAACAAGTCTATGGATCTGTAGAGGACAATAGAGTTGGATAATTCTCACTGTGCTCTTCAGGGAGCCAGGTTTCCAGGCTGCTTTTCCTAGCGGTGAACCCGCACTAAAATATGCCTTCCACTCAACAACTTTTCAAATACCAGAAAGAAAAAGTAAACCTGGGGAACGTGGATGCCCGTGCTCTGCACTTGAAGAAGCAGTTTTCTGGTGAAGATGGGCACGCCCCTCAGAAGCAGGGTGAGGTCCCAGGGCAAACACCTAAGTACCTGCATGGAAACTCGCCACTTCTTATCACCCTCTGAGTGGAAGGAAAGTTGTGTTTACTGTGATTTGGAAATGCATGTGACATTATGCTTCTGCCTTTGATCTGGATGACAAAACTAGATGTGTATCCTAGGCTGCCAGCGCCACTTCCTGTGGAAACATTCCTGAGTGGCCCAAGCTCGGTGCTCCAGCCACACAGTGCTCCAGTATCCAAGCCTGTGGCCATGTTGGCAGGGGCGGGTGCCCAGCGTGAAGCCACAGGGACCAGGACCCTGGGGAGGGATCCAGGCACTCTCACCAGGAGGCGTCAGGGCAAACTGGACCAAGAGGGAGCTCTCTGCTGGGAGGGTGACGTGGCTGCTGAGTGAGTGGAGGATGTCACGTGTCCTACACATCAAAGAAGGAACCCAAAGCAGGTCTCACTCGCCTGCAAAGCCAGTGACTATTTTTAATCCATTGATGTCATGTTCATCCAGGTGTCAAATGGGAAGCGGAAGCAGGTGGGGCTGAGTCAGACTCACAGGCAAGGTTTGGGGGAGGCAGAGATCAAAGGCGGGTGGCAGATGGCATCCGGAATGTGCAGAAACAGGGCTTGGGGACAGCTGACCCAGCCCACAGAGAAGACTGAGAGAAGGGCAATGGAGGAGCACACTCTCCAGGAGATGGGTGGTGAGGACTGGGAGTGTACCATGTGCGTGAGCCTTCACGAGGGGTGGGGGTAAGCAAGTCACAGAGCAAGCCTTGGGCGAGACAAATAGGAGTTTATTCTCACCCACTGGCTTGTGATTCTGTTCTGACCAAGCAAACCTTCATTTCTCCATCTGTAAAGCTCTGGCCCGGTAGCTTGGTTGGTTGGTTAGAGGATTGTCTTGATATGCCAAGATTGTGGGTTCGATTCCTAGTCAGGGCACATACAAAAATCAACCAATGAAGGCATAAACAGGTGGAACAGCAAATCTCTCTCTCTCTCTCTCTCAAATCAATCAATAAAAAAGAAAAATGAAGGATCATATGGCCTACTAAAGATAATTCTTTTTTGAAACATACTAGGTTGAGGGGAAAATAAGAAGTGTATCAATACACAATTTGGCTTGTTCTTTCCTCCAAACTAATAAAATATTAGCAGTTTAATGATATTAAAAGTGTGATTGTGTTGCCTAACCGGTTTGGCTCAGTGGATAGAGCGTCGGCCTGCAGACTGAAGGGTCCCAGGTTCAATTCCGGTCAAGGGCATGTACCTTGGTTGCGGGCACATCCCCAGTGGGGAGTGTGCAGGAGGCAGCTGATCGGTGTTTCTCTCTCATCAATGTTTCTAACTCTCTATCCCTCTCCCTTCCTCTCTGTAAAAATCAATAAAATATATTTAAAAAAAAAGTGATTGTGATTTGGTGATGAATACAATGCCACCTGCTACTGTGATTACATTAGATTAATAAAAGAGTAAATGATACCAAATTAGTTATTTCTTAGTAAACATTCTACATGTTATAATAAACACTTATTTCATAAATGCTAACTTATAAAATATTGTATTTTTATTGAAAAAACAATGCTTATTAGAAAAATATATTCTAACTAGTTCTTCATTTCAAAATGTTTCTGGTTGTTCAGATTAAGCTTTTCCGTGTTACTAAAGTATTTCACCAGAAAACTAACTGAATACAGCTCAAGAGGCAATAAGGTATGATTCAGAAAAGTCTACTGTACATGGGACATGGAAATTTAGTGAAAATATTATTTTTAGATCCAAATAAATACAGGGTGATCCCCCAAAATGTATACATACTTTAACAGCTGATAGCTCAGTTTTGAAAATGAAATGTCTTTCCATAAACACTGCCTTTAGTTACTCATGGTCTGTGTGTGTTTGGGGGCCACCTGATAGTCTTGAAAATTAGTTTTAACTCGCCCAGGCATTTCCCTGCACAAGCTGCTGCGGCAGGCAGGCTAGGGTGCACCAGAGGGCCGGCTGCCACCTGCTGGTGCCTCCAAATGTTTGCGGACAAATACACACAGAAAGAAGCACACACAGGAACCATCTCTGCCTTTTGGCTGTTCGCCCAGTCTTCCTTTTCATGGAACACTATCTACTAGTCAGCTATTAAAACAAGTAGCTGTTTGGAGTTCTGCGATATACATGTATAATACATGTATGATACTTCATGAGGTCCCACCAGTCTTTTCTAATGTGTTAAAGATGCAACAATTTCGTTCATATAGTCATCCAATATTTTTCTCATTTCCAGCTAGACACTATTTGTTTTTCCTTTGCAAGCTGTGTTAATGCTCTAGAAAGCAATCCTTATGTGTAGGATGAAACAGATAGTGTGGCAAAATGAATGCTGGCCACAAACATTAATCTGTTGCCTACAAAAATGTCTATAAAATTATTGTTAGCCATTATAACCCAATTTATATCATAACTAAAAGGATAAAATATTGAACAATTAAAAAGAAATTACTGGCAGTAAAAGGTACCACTGATAGTGTCTAGAAGATTAAAGTGAATGAATTCTATGAACGGAGAGAGGAACATACAACGGAGGAAGCCTGACGCTTCAAGGGTCAGCGAGCAGTCTGTGCGCTCAGAACCCACATGACAACAGTCAGGGCTGTTGGTTGCAAGCAACAGAAAGCAGTTAGGGATTTTAAATTAAGGGATTGTTTGGGAGGCAGTGGTTAGCTTATAGAATTGAATGGGAGGCTGGGAAATGGGCAGGAACCACAGCCCTAGAAATGGCTGGAAGCCAAAAATATCTTGTTGGCAGAACCCTGCCTTTGGGATCATGGTTATGATGTCCCCGCCTCTGATACTGGACTCCGCGCTGACCCTGGACACAGTGACTGGGACACCCACCGGTGCTCATGCGGCTGTAGTGGGTGCTCGCCTGCCCTACATTCTGTGGGTCACGTGCTCTGGACCACGGTCCCAGGGGATGTCTGCCAGGGCTGAGCTGAGTCCCCTGTTTATGCTCCAACATCCGGAGGCAGAGAGACAATTAACGGGAATGTTCAGATTCTTCCATGGAAGGGGAGACCTCACCTCTCACCAGAACATGCAGGACTGTGGAGTCTCCAGCATGCGGAGGGGGCACGCATGCTTCCTAGTGACTAATGAGCACGCGTGCCATTAACATGCTGTGTGATCGCAGGGCAACTCCTGCAACTCCTCTGGCCATGACTTTCAGACCAAAAAACAAAAGAACTCCACAATGTCTACCTGACAACAGCAGAGGTTTGATGTTCCGCTGGAAATATAAAGCAGGCACACTGCAGCCAACAGTGAGTGACAGTCAGAGCTCGTGGGAGTGGAATGAGAGCAGTGGGAGCATTGTTCACTGTTTGGTAGGGGAGACGGAGGAGGAAGCTGACAGGACCTCTCGTGGGAGCTGGGGCGGGTCACTCTGAACCTAGGGGACTGCTTGATGGGCGCTGTTCACCACATCCCTGACCCATAATGACAAGCAGATGGGATTCCTTTTTTTTTTTAGAGTCACCTGAGGATATGTTCATTGATTTTAGAGAGAGGAAGGGAGAGAGACAGGGTGGGGGGAGAGACATCAATGAGAGACAAACACCGATCGCTGCCTCTTGCTGCTCCCTATCTGGGGTGGGACCCGCACCCTGGGCACGTGCCCTGACTGGAAACTGAACTTGAGACCCATCAGAGCACAGGATGACTCTCCAACCTACTGGACCGCCTGGCCAGGTCTATTATTACTTGTAAAACCATTTTTTCCAAAGTAGTAAATGGGATGAGAGACGGGAAGAGCAGGAAATAGACTGTGATGTGACAGGTGGTCTTTTTGTTAATTCAAAACAGAAAACGGGCAAACTCCTTTGTGGAGTTTGGGGGGACACTAGAAATCCTCTTGAAAACAAAGCCACCTACCGAGCAGCCCGAGAGAAATGTATCTCATTTTCTCATAATGCCATGCTATGTTGTTTCATCGTACATTTTCCTGTCTTTCAATATAGTTCACATCTGTCAGAAAAAAAATGACTGTTTTCCAGATGACTTAAAAGGTCCAAAGGTTAGGCTCCATGTAGAAGTACTCAAATATTTTTCAGGATCTCTTGATTTTTAGCAATTGCCTGACAAGACATAACAGGCTCTCTTGTGCTTTTCTTCTGATGCGAAATAACACTGATAACACCTTTCATGCCAGACCACATCAGTATGATTATAACTTCTCCCATCCTTCTGCTTTATCTCATCAAAGTAAGCAAATAACTAATATTGAAAGGACTCGAACCACAGTAGACTAGAATTTCAAAAAGACAAGGTTCATTGATGGAAAGTTTTAGAAAAAAAGATTCTAGTTATATGCTACCACCAACTCTATGAGCTTAGAAATGTCACTTTCCTCCTTGTTTAATTTTCTCAGGGGACAGGGACGGGGGAAGTGTCCAAATGGCTTGTAAGACCACCCTCCCCTCTCAATCCACAGATTCCGCTCTGCCACTCTCACCGCAGCAGGTCTCGACCTGCCCCTGACGCAGAAGTGGCATCCAGGTCTCATTTCCTGACCTTTAAATCTGCTGTTGAAAACAGGAAGTTAAATGTAAGAAACACAAATGCCCAGGTAGCTATTTAGATATGTGCTCTCTCTCTCTTAAGTCATGGTACACATAATTTATTTTTTATGGGTTTTTCTATTTGTACTACTGTAATTCTGATACACAGTTTCTTATCTAAAACCCTTAGAGGCGTGTTCTAGAATTTATAATTAGAAAAGTAATGTAATGTGCATATCATGTTTTATGTATCACCCCCAGGAGCATTTGGGCAGCAACTCATAATGAAACAAATTAATATTTCTATATTAAAGTGTATTTAATATTCACAAAGGTTGTATTTGAATTTTTACCACGTGTGTATATTACACTGAAAATCAAAATACTGTTTTTTTTAAAAGTAGTAGAATATGTTTAGAAAATAAAACTTGGGTCTTTTCAAATTAAAAAATTAACTACAGTAGCCTCACATCGTGTTTATGGCAAGTCTGTGTGACAAATTAGTGCAGATCAGTTCAAGTTTTGCCATCAAATTAGAAAACAACACTTTGAGTTTCCAGAGGTTTTTCGATTTGAGCCGCGCCTGCGCAGGAGGGATCTTGAGCATGCATAGGGGTGCTTTGTCCAGAAACCTGCTCTTTTTGGAAATAATTTTGGGTTTGCTTCTGTTCCAACTGCATGGTTCGTAGCGAAGCTCAGTGCTGCCCGCTGGCCCACCTGGGCCCTGAGCGCCCAGCGCAGTCCTGCTCTCCTCGCGGCTGCTAACTGGCACGTCCCCCTGGTGGCCGGGGTTGGCGACCCCGGAGGCCTGTGTGTGGCCAGGAGGCCAGCGCCTGCTGGGCCTGCCGCGTGGCCATCTCTCCTTGGTCCTCACGCATCCCCTGTGCAGCCTTGACCTTCGCAGCCGCGCGGTTCCGGGATTGATGGCAGGATCCACTCGCCTGGCCTGGAGCAGCCTGAGCGGGTCTCCGGTCCCCGCATCCGAAGAGCCCAACCACGAATGGCAGAGCCCTGCTGAGCCGCAAGCTTTCAGGGTGACGCTGGGGCACTTCTGCGGGTCTCAGGCTCCCCAGGCCCCGGGCCTCGCCCCTCAGCGGCAACCCTCAGTCACAGGCAATGTTGCCAGCAATGAGCCCCCTTTGCTTCACGCAACGGAAGTGCGTTTCCTGCTTAAAGTGAGTTCCTCTAAGCCGGTTTGCAGAGAGCGCTGGTTCCCAGGGTCCTTCGTGGGCCAGGCGGCCCCAGGTTCCGCCCTGTTTGCCGCACCCTGGGGCAGGGGGCTCCCGGGCGCTGTGGGGAGAGGTGAGGGCCTGGCCCAGAGCTCGTGCAGGAGGGGTGCTCACCGTTCCTGCGCACACTGTTGTCCAGAGAGCATGGGGATTGTGCCGGCAATGTGGGGGCTGAGTGATGGAGAGCAGAAAACACTGGAGACATCATGCGAGCATCCGCACTGTCCTCCTGGAGCCCAGGGAAACCCACCCGGAGGACCAGCACCTCAGGGACCACCGTGATGGACAGAACGTTTTGCCTTAAAAAAAGTTAATTGTTGGAAGTCACGCAGGAATGAGCTTGTCTGAGAGCGGCCTCTGTAGGAGCCGCGTGCCAGCCTGGGCCCCTCGGTGCTGATCTGAGCCTGGTCCCTGGCACCCGTGTCTCCTGTTGGACTGGGTGCCCTTCCATCCGGCCCACTCCTTCCCTCCAGGTCTGCTCTGCATTCAAAGGGCAGAGGACAGAGGGACAGGACTGGGGGGGCGGGAAGCAGGGGTGGGATGTGGGGAGGGAGAAACATCTCCATTTCGGGAGCATTGCGGTCTCCTTTCATCACTGGTTTCCCTTGCAGTGGAGCAAGCTGCTTGAGACCTCTTCAACCAGGGGACATTTATTAGAGCCGTTAACACTGCAAATGAACTGACTGAGTCTCATGCGAGGAGCACAGGAAAGCAAGTGTCGCCGGGGAGTAGAAAATGCCATCGCTCACAGAATGAGCTTCCGTTTAAGTAGTTATAGGAAAGTGCTCTCCATTATCATGCATTAGCCTATAGCAAACCATTAAAAACTCTAATGAATCCTTTTCTTCCCAAAGAAAACTAAGCATTCAATCAATTAATATACTGGATTAAAATAGAACATCGTTTTGCTGGCAGACTTTCAAAACAGAAGGATTAGAGACATTCAGATACCGAACGCTCAACACAAGCGATGATTTCAGCGGGGAGTCTTATTTAGCCTTTCTTCATTTTAATTCCATCAATTTCAAGTTTTATTAACAGCAATGGGACACAAAACATTCCAACAGTGATGCTGTGCAGACCCTGTAACTCCTGAGAAATGTCGGTCTTTGTCATCATTTTGTTTCTAAGGGTATGCATTTACATTCTCTGCTAGAATGAAAAACTCAATATGTCTCCCAGTGGGTATTGACGAATTAAGTTTTAAGAGGCCATGAGTTTTTAGTCTCGTGGTGTGAAAGGGAAGTATTACATATCTGAATTAACTAGGCTAGGAGTAACCGGTGGCTTTCGTGAGAAGACTAAGGTGACTTACCTAACCTCTGCATCAACTGCTGGAATAATACGATGCTCAAGAACAAGAAGCCATTGCTTCCACATAGTGAAAGGCTTTTTAGAGAAGCTAGAACTAATGTGGGAAATTACACACCTCCACACCTCCACAGCCACACATGCATGAAGTGCTGTTTTGTGTGTGAGCATGTATCAACCATGAGTCTTCCAAATGGGGAGCCGTATGATTTATCGAGTAAAATTAGTGTTTGGAGTGGGAAGGGACAGGACAAGGACAATGGAAACCAGAGCAGGCTCCATGCTGTGAGACAGTATGTGATGTGGAATCTTGCGTGTAGCTGGCCGTGGTGATTACATCACGTGTGAGACCTTCGTGATTATGCAAGATGTAGACGGATAGGAGGTCAAAAGTATAGTCCCTACTGTAAACATGCCAAGTTGCAGAGCCTGGCGCAGGGCGAGGTCAGCACGCGTCCTTCATGAGGGTTGCTATGCGGTCGATGAGCACAGAAAGCCTCAGATTACCAGGCATCCAGACCCCGCAGAATCGCGATTCCAGAGAAGTCAGAGAAAGAGTCTCACTAATGAGGTGATTATGCTTATCTCCGGGTAGAAACCTCAAAGAGCTCTAGCATGAAAGATTAAGTGATGAGGCAAGCACCGCCTGGTCCGTGAGGCTGGGAACCCGGACCAGTTGAGCTGCTCCTCATGGCCCATTTCTCCGCAGCCTCCTCACAGAAGCCCGTGGAATCTGCATCAGGCTTCGTCCTTAAGAGTCTCCCAGAAGCTCTATACCTACTGTCTCTACTTTCCTGCCAAATGAAACTTCTCAGTTCCCATTTACTCTGTGCCAGGAACCGGCTAAACACATTAGTGTATTTAATGTTATCTGGTTAAACAATTTGTGATAAAAAGGTATTGGCATTATTCTTTTCCTCAACACTGGCTCTTCTATAACTGTGACAGTAACTATAGAGAAAACACAGCCATGTAAAACCTCTCCAGTTCAAATTTAGGAAAAATGGAGACCCAGTTTGTAGTAATCACGCCGTTTATTGTGTAACCCAAGGTCTGAAGGAACCTATATGCTGAAACTGCCTCAGAACAGTTTAAAAAACACATTAGAAATGAAATCCTTTGAAGACGTTTGCCCTCATGGACAATGTTTCTGCAGAAAAACTTGAAGTTGGGAAATTTTAATGTTGATGAACTGGGAGAATCCTGCACATGGGAAATGACAATGAGAACTTTGCATCCGGGTTACAGTATAATAGCATGACCACCTGGAGAGCCACCTGGCCGGAATATGAAGTCTTCCACATCAACTCTAAAATGTAAAAACCACACCAAAAAACACCAAAAAACTGCAAAGTCCTTGGCAACAACTGAAGTAATTGATAAGCCGTACTAGACATGTCAAGGTTTAAAGGAAGGGAAAGACAGGGGAGACATGGTACTCTCAAACGCAGATGGAGAGAGTCCAGTGTCCCTCACAGATCCACATCAAATAACTGTCCCTGGGCCCGTTTCTGGGAACACCCGTGCCTGGAATATACCACTACAGAAGCAGAAACATATTTACCTTCTGAGAACCTGGTGGATGAGGGGCCCACGTTGCCCTCCTCTCGGCCCTATGAGCAGCCTCTGGTGTTTATTTATTGTGGCCGAATCATGAAGGAGCAGGGACAGTTTAGAAGTAGTTTAAAACAGTCTTTGTGATGTCACTGTGGTTGTGGTTCTACCCACCAGGCTCCCTTGGATTGCTGAACATATTCAAGCCTAGATCACCCTCATCCCCATTGATTCTGTTTGCCACCCATCACCTCCCCATGAAGGTCATTTTCTGATCAAGACATCCAGAGTCATTTTCTATTCTTTGTTATCAGGAATATTGATGGAAACTCACATCTGATACCCAAATACTGCAGTCAATACCAGTCATCCCAGGTCCCCCGTGAGCCAGATCTGTAGTGAACTGAATGATGCTTTGTTCTCATGAGCTCCTTAAAGTTTAGGAGGTAACTTGCCATAATTGTACTATTTGCAGCCTGAGAGAGAGCTCACAGTGATGCCACCTCTGGAATGCAAACATGAAGAAGGAATTTCTAAAACGTTTTTATTTATTGATTTTTTTTAGAAAGAGGGGGGAATGGAGAAAGAGAGAGAGAGAGAGAAGCATCTATTTGTTGTTCCACTTAGTTATGTACTCATTGGTTGATTTTTGTATGTGCCCTGATGAGGGATCAAACCCACAACCTGGACATATTGGAATGACACTCTAACCAACTAAGCTACCCAGCCAGGGCATGAAGGCATTTTATGCATAATTCAGTGGTTCTTTGATACCACTGTATTCAAGCTATTTTATAGAGCACATGACAGCCAGTAACAGGAGGTCATAGAAAGAATTACTTGATCGCAATTTTGTAAACATTGGGCACAGGGATGTTAGCAAATGTATGCCACATGTTAAGAACAGGCATTGCTAATGATTTTAAATCACTTTGCTGATAAATCCTATATAATAAAGAGGTAATATGCAAATTGACCATCACTCCAACACAAGATGGCCGCCCCCATGTGGTCAAAGAGGGCTGCCCTCATGTTGATCCAAGGCTGCCACAAGATGGCCAGCAGGGGAGGGCAGTTAGGGGTGACGGGGCTGGCAGAGGAGGGCAGTTGAGGGTGACCAGGCCTGCAGGGGAGGGCAGTTGGGGGGGACCAGGCCTGCAGGGGAAGGGAGTTGGGGGACTAGGCCTGTAGGGGAGGACAGTTGGGGGCAACCAGGCCTGCAGGGGAGGACAGTTAGGGGTGAACAGGCCGGCAAGGGAGGGCAGTTAGGGGCAATCGGGCCAGCAGGGGAGCAATTAGGCATCGATCAGGCTGGCAGGGGAGTGGCTAGGTGTGATCAGGCTGGCAGGCAGAAGCAGTTAGGGGCAACCAGGCAGGTAGGCAGGCAGGTGAGCGGTTGTGAGCCAGCAGTCCTGGATTGTGAGAGGGATGTCCCAGATTGGAAAGGGTGCAGGCTGGGCTGAGGTACACACCCCCCCATGCATGAATTTTGTGCACCGGGCCTCTAGTATTGTAATAAACAGTAATGAATATTCAACCCACTTTGCTAAAGTTGATATACATAATTTATAAAGATAATGTCATCCAACAATGGACTTTGAAAATGTGTAAGGCCCTAGCTGGTTTGGCTCAGTGGATAGAGTGTCAGCCTGCAGACTGAAAGGTCCCAGGTTCGATTCCAGTCAAGGGCACATGCCAGGGTTGCGGGCTTGATCCCCAGTAGGGAGCGTGCAGGAGGCAGCCAATCAGTGATTCTCTCTCATCATTGATATTTCTATCTCTCTCTCTCCCTCTCCCTTCCTCTTTGAAATCAATAAAAATATTTTAAAAAAATGTGTAAGGATGAAATGTGATGTCCTTAGTGAAGATGTATCCACGGTACAGTGGTCAAGCAGTGCAGTCCTGGCTGGCTAAGCAATGTGATCATCATCCATCAAGGCACCAAAAATCACCAGTGATTCTCATTTTCTTAACTTGCAAACGGGTGAACTAAACCAAGTAGCAGAGACTGAGAAACGGTAACAGTGTTGGAAAGAGGAAAGCTTCCAGAACTCTCTGAAGGGATAGGTAAATATGTCTAGAGGATAATGCGCTGTGCATAATGTATTTGCAGCTTTAAGAGGCCCTTTCTAAAGGCCACATGACAAAGACCATTTAAGATTGCAGTCATCGTAAAATGGCGTCTTTTGTCACTGGTAGAGAATGGACCTACAGGCAAGGGAGGAAATGAGCTCTTCTTCACATGGGAAATGTGAACTGAAGCTCAGCACTGGGGAGAGTTTCATTTTCTGTTTTTCTAAGATCTGACAAGAGCATGTGCCTTGGGTAATGTGTGACTTGGCACATGACACTAAGGGCTTCAGGGACGTTGGGAATATGTCAGGTAGGTGGAGTGAGGAAAAGAAAAAGGCATGTGAGTTTTACTGCCACACGTGGAAAGTAAGGCTGCGGAAGCCAGCCATGTGCACATCCAGAGTGGGCCTGTGAAAACAGCAAGACAGTGACAGAAACGAGGTGCTGGGGAGGCTGCCCCTATTTGGCACGGCCCCTCCCCTTGAGGAAGCCAGGGCTGTGACAAGTTGTCAAGACTGAGCCTCAAGTGACTGGAATAAAGGAGATGTCATTACTGGAACTTGGACATGGCATAGCCAAGTCAGTGGAGAAATGGACCAGGTTGGAGTCAAACTAATTGAAAATTCTCTTCCCCTGGTGGCCATGAATTTCTTCATTTCTTATTCACTGAGAGCATCTTCCTATATTTCTGATTAAAGTTCACACTGGTGTCTGACCTGGGGGAGCAACTGTATTCTCCACTTACCGCCATGGGCCCCATGAACAGACTGTGATGGGGGAAGTTTCAAGGCATCTCACCGCCTGGAACACAGCAGCAACCTCAGACCTCAGATCTGGAGAAAAATATGGTGAAGCTGAAAGGGAACCACTGAAATGAAAAACAGACTTTGGTTTTCAAATGTGAAAAGGATGCAAAAATAATCTAAAATGTAGTATTTTAGGGGGAAGAGGTAGAGAAAGTTAACCAACTTGTGGCTGGTGCTGATGGGCTAACCATAGACACATTCTCCAAACCCTGGATTCATTTGTGGAAAATAATGCATCCTAGACTCCTCATTTTAAGTGTCAGGTGTGGTGGGTTGGAAGTTGGGTTCTGATGAGTTTGGAGCCTGGACCAATGCCATGAGTGAGTCCCAGTGGCAGGCAGGTTGGGGGCATGCTGACATACAGAGTGTGTGTTCACTTCATGGATCACGTACCCTCAGACTGGGGTGCAGGCTAAACAGTAAACAGAATCTTGAAGACTTTAGGGAAATTAATGGACTCCATAGTTCTATCCACAGTGGGTATTCAGGGAAGTTGCATATATCGTGTTGGCAAACAGCCTTCACATTCTGAGGTGGCATCATTAAGGGCAACTGTGTTTTCCAACAAAGCATTTCTCTTTGTAGATAATACCACCTTTTATGGTCTCAGGTGATAAGGAATTTTTTCATACTAAGCGTGGTTGTACTTTATCCCTTCATGCCTCAGATACATCCACTCTTCTAGGAACTAGGGGACTAGCATCATTTTCCTAGGAACAGCTGTGAATTCAACTTTTTGCAAGTAAATGTGAAGTTCTAAGTCCATAGAACTCATGTTGGCGGTCCTTGGCTTAGCCCAGAGCCCCCAAAGTTTTCAAGGTACAAATGAATTGCAATCGCCAATTTTATAGGGTTGTCAGCATATACTGTCTTGAAGAGGTGATAATACGATGTGAGAATGGGAGCTATTTTCCTATGATTTACTTAAATAATTTGACTAAGCAATAACCTCATTGACTGAATGGTGCTGCCTATTGGTGCTCTGAGGTAATGTTTAGGAGGTAGCCCCTTCCTAGAAGGACAAACTGTGTTTTGTTCTTAATTATCTGTAAGCAACTGTAATCAAAAATAGATTTCTACCTAATAGTTTTGTTTTCAAGCTAATGTTACATATGCTTACCAGTATATCCCTTTACACCTTCTTAATTCTCTATAAACTGCAACATACATTTTAAAATGTTGTTTAAATATTTATATCATGAAGTCAACCATTTGGTCCCATCTCTGGTGCTTTTAATTTACAGGATGAAAATAACATTGATCATGACTAGTTATATTTAACTCTTTCAATATATTTAGCCTGTGGATCTGACAAAGTCTTCTTTCAAAAAATAAATGTACATTTGAGGGTTTCATTTCTTTCTCTCTTTAGTATTTCTTTTCTTTTTATAACAACAGGAATAAATAATATATGCACATTTAAAATTCAGTTTCCCAGACACCACTGTTCCTCTGAGAACAATAGACAGGTCTGGGAGCTTGGGGAACTGGCCTTGATGAAATCTCCCTGCAGGTGAGGTCCAGCCATCTTATATAATAAAAGCCTAGAATGCTAACTGTCCGACCATTCATTCGACCATTCGACCAGTTGCTATGACACACACTGACTACAGGGAGCAGAACCTCCAACCGCTAGGTTAGCTTGCTGCTGGGGTCTGGCTGAACAGGACTGAGCAAGACGGGCCGGACACACCCTGGAGCCCTCCCGCGGTCCCTCCCCGGCCCTGATCATGCACCAGTGGGGTCCCTCGGCCTGGCCTGTGCCCTCTTGCAATCTGGGACCCCTTGGGAGATGTCAGAGAGCTGATTTCAGCCTGATCCCTGCAGGCCAAGCTGAGAGACGCCACCAGTGCATGAATCCATGCACTGGGCCTCTAGTTTATTTATAAAATGGGCAAAATGCATTACTCAAAATTCATAGCTTTTGTAATGGTGAGCAAAGTTAGAATTATGGTACCCGCAAGGCTAGCTTGCGTGCCATGTTGAGGTGGTAACTTCTGTCCTTGAGACATTTCCAGTGGCTTTTTTCTTGATTTCCAGAGCAAAATTGAGCCTAGCGTCATGCTCTGCATCTGCTGGGATGTGGCCTAGGACCACTTTGCATCCTATTTCAGGCTTCAGGTGACTTCCTGTCCTTCCTGTTTATTGAGTGCTCACCAGGCCTACAGCATCCTAGCTCTGTGTCTGTTCTTGACTCTGTGCCTGGAACTGCTCCTTGCAGTGCATTTAGCTCAATGGAGCTATGGGAAGCTGCTCTGCTATTGGTGGTTGTGCATTCCAGGCTCAGTGGTGCTCTGGGAGCTGCTCTGGTATTGATGGTTGTGCATTTCACTCAGTGGTGCTCTGGGAGCTGCTCTGCTGTTGGTTGTGGCCAGTTGTCCCAGACTCACTCCATGTTCTGTGGGGATGGCCCAGATCACTTTCTCATGGAGCTCAGGCCCAGCCTGGACAAAGGAAATGTCCATTTAAGCAGTACAATCAAAGAAACACAATTCCAGTTGCCTCCGTGGGGAAGCTCATTGTTGGAGGCACTGGGCAGATTCTTAAAATGTTAGTAATCCTCTAATGGATGAGCTAATGATGATTATTTAATTGTAATTATTATGGATAATAGCAGTGGGGAGAGATGGTCCAATTAGGACTAAAGTGCTCTTCCCTGGTGTCACTCAGAGTGAGGACAATAGTTATTAAAGCTATACTTGCAAAGGATTTGTAAATGAAAGAGTAATACTTCCCAGCATTCATATCACTCTGACAGCATATTTATAGATACTTCTCACGTCAGCTTTAACAATAAATAGACTTGAAATAAATTTAATGACACTTTTTAAAATATCACACAGGTGCCAGCTTATAAAATAACATTTTTATCTATACTATACTCTTCCTCAAGATCTAGGAAAATAAGCCCTTTATCTTTCTTAAACTGCTGTTTGATTGTTAGAAAATTTATATTTAGAATTTTCATTAATAACCTGATTTCACAAGATGTTTAGCTAATTGTATTATATTCATTACTCTGTCAAGTGGTAAGGAAATGTAATGCTGGTAGTCTGTATGTGTCTCAAAGTATTAGCTCATTTCTTACTGTAGAAGGAATGTGCATTTGGTGTCCAGTTTCTGTTAGAATTCTGACTTTGCCCCATTTTATGTTGTTTGGGTTACTTAGTTCCTCTCCAGCTTCGGTTTATTCATCTTTAAAATGGGAAGAATGATGCCTGTTTCACAGGTGCCCTCACTCCTCACATCCACTCCATATGGAGCCATGTAACTTCTTCCTCTAAGAGGCATGATGTTTCTGAGATATAACTGATCTATCTACTTACCTATCTCTATCATATGTCTGTCTGTCTATCTATCTATCTATCTATCTATCTATCTATCTATCTATCTATCTATCTATCTAATGCATCTATGGATTCTAATCTATTCCAGTGATCTATTTGTTCAACTCCATATAACTCAACTGACACAGTTTTAAATTAACCTTGGTTTCTGGTAGGGAATAAGCCTTAACTTTGTTCTTTCCTTCTAAATGGAAATATGTCTCAACTCTTCAAAGTTTACTTTGTTATACTTTAGAGCAGTGGTTCTCAACCTTTCTAATGCCGCAACCCTTTAATACAGTTACTCATGTTGTGGTGACCCCCAACCATAAAATTATTTTCGTTGCTGCTTCATAACTGTAATTTTGCTACTGTTAATGAATTGTAATGTAAATATCTGTGTTTTCTGATGGTCTTAGGCTCTACAGCAGCGGCTCTCAACCTGTGGGTCGAGACCCACAGATTGAGAACCACTAGCAGGGTTGCCTAAGACCATTGGAAAACACAGATATTTACATTATGATTCATTAACAGTAGCAAAATTACAGTTATGAAGTAGCAACGAAAATAATTTTATGGTTGGGGGTCACCACAACATGAGGAAATGTATTAAAGGGTCGCGGCATTAGAATGGTTGAGAACCACCACTTTAGAGTCAAGTTCTCTAGTTGTGTGGAAAACTTTAAGATTTTGGTTGAAATAGAAGTCAATTTGTGATTGGTTCAGGGACAATGGGCATATTGCGATATCGGCTGTCCTGCACCCAACCACATGCAGGACACTCTTGCACTCTGCTTTTCCTGGTCTGCTACAGCCCCTCTGTGCTGTTTCTGAAGGACAGCTTGCACATTCTGTTGAACATTCCTGGTACTTTATTTGTATTTTGCTGTTATGAAAGAGTGTTTTTTTCCCCACTTTTTTTTCTCAAATTCATTTGTCATATAAAGGCACGTTATTGATTTTGTAGGTTGATATTACACAAAGTATCTCTGTAGTTCTGATACTAATTCTTTGGGATTATTTTTACTTCTTCCTCTCTAATCTTTTATTTAAATTAAATTTGCTGGTGTAACATGGGGTAATAACATTACATAAGTTTCAGGTGCACAGTTTTATAATATAACACCTATATATTACATTGTGTGCCAACCACCCCAAATCTAGTCTCCTTCCATCACCATACATTTGACCCCCCTTTACCCTCTTCATCCTCGCCCTGCTCCCCTTCCCTCTGGTAACCTCCACACTGTTGTCTGTGTCTGTGAGTTTATTTAGTTAGTTTGGTTGTTGCTTTCTGTTTTATATCCCACATGAGTGAAAGCATATGGTTTTTGTCCTTTTCTGTCTGACTTATTTCACATAGCATGATATTCTCGATATACATCCATGTTGCCACAAATGGCAATATCTCATCCTTTCTTATGGCTGAGTAGTATTCCATTGTGTGTGTGTGTGTGTGTGTGTGTGTGTGTGTGTGTGTGTGTGTGTGTATGCAAGCTTTTATACTTTACAAATACAGTCTGTCTCTTCCTTACCAATTTTAATATTAATGGAAGTTTGGATAGATGGATCTTTATTATAGTCCTGACTTTATGGCAATACTTTAATACTTTTTAAATACCTCCATAAAGTACTGTACTTACTTTACATGTTGATAGCTATTCTTCATCAAGTTGAAGAATTTAACTTGCTTTCTTTTCTAAGGGAATTTTTATCCAGTAGACATTGTATTTTATTCAGTGTTCTTTCCTTCTATTGAGATTGTTCCATAGTTTTCCTTTTTTAACCTATAAATGAGATGTTAGTTCATCAACTTTCTCATGTTGAATCTTATTCTGGTAACAGGATTGATTAATTTATCATCTCTCACATTTACATGTGTATTCTCTGTAAGTATTGCCGTAGTATTTTTTTAAATATGTTTTTGTTTATTTTAGAGAGAGAAAGAGTGGGAGAGAGAAACATTGATGAGAAATCCAATTGGCTGCCTCCTGACACCCTAAGCCAACAACCTGGGCATGTGCCCCAACCAGGAATCGAACCAGTGATCTCTGGATGCACAGGATGACGCCCCATCAACTAAGCCACATGGATCAGGGAGCCATGATTTTTTAAACTTGTCAACCCCCACCACCCGATTTATCAGCATTTTACCTTGTCCTCATCCTCTTCCCCACTTGAGAATTTGCACATGCATCTCTTCCTTCTTCTAAATTCCTTCTGAACTCAAAGTAAGAGGTGTCCCCCTAATGCTCACCCCTTCACCTGTTCTCTGTTTCACTTCTTTCAACCTTCTCCAAGGTCTTCCTGCATTATGTATTCTATTCTATTTTTTATCTACAACTTATTTTTTCCTACTACTTTTTATTCTTTGCCTTCAAACATGAGTATACTTCTGTTCCCTGCAATTCCTTTGATCTACATTTACCCTCAAGATGGTCCCTTATTTTGTTTATTTAATACCCAGTCTTTTGAAGGGATGGAAAAGGCTGTGTGGTTAGGACCTTAGCTCCCTCCCCACTCTATTCAAACTGCACCATTTACCTACAACCTAATTACTTAGTCTATTGTTTACATTGTCTATTCATTTTAATCTTCTTCATACATCTAACATAGCTTGCTTCTTTTTGATAAAGTTTTCTTCACTCATTTCTGTGAGACTGTTTTCACTTTATTTAATTTCTATCTACCTGATCATTATTTTAGTGGGGGTTTTTCTTGCTCTTTTCCCCTCTAAATGACAATCAATGTGTGCACAGGAAAAAAGAAGAAGTCATCTTTTGAAACATTAAAAGTCTGTTGATTGCCTGTTTCACTGATTGGAAATATAGCCTCCATTTAATGTGGCTTTTGAATGCCTCTAAATTAATTATATGATTAAATTAATATCATTTTTTTGCATTAGAGATGCTTTCATATTTTTTGTTTTTATAGTGATTGGGAAAATGGTGCATAGAATGTTGAAAAATGAACATGAGCTGGTTAAAATACTTACATTTGGGATGGGAGTTAAATATTGTTCTTTATCAACATTAAACTGGTATTAATACTACAGTGAAGTTTTTGTAAGTGAAATGCGACTGACATAGCTCTTTTGAAATCATTATTCTAAGGTTGTCTTTCATTTTTCCTATGGTTTAGCATTCCCAAATAAGTCTTTATCTTGCAAAAATCTGTACATAATTCATTTTAATGCATAAAGAAAATGCATCAACTAAGCAGATCTTCTGTGATGGCTTGGATTACCAAACATTTGCAAGTTAAATTCATTATTACTGTATAAATTTAAAGAATTGACTGAAATTAGAATAATTTTTTTGTTCTGTTAGTGAATCACCAAAACTTTAAAGTTCTTCCAGCTATTTTATATGCTTATTAGGGTAATTGCAATTATTCGTTTTTATTTAAATATCAAATGATGTTAAGCATACAGTATTTGATGAATATAAAAATATATCATTGAATTATAAATCATCTTGCCTGCAGCTGCCAACTTGAAAAGCCAGCATTTCCCTGATCTTCCTAGTTCATGTCATGCTGGACCACTTTTGGTTCCTGTGGGACCACATGGGAAACTGAAATACTCATCCACCCTTTCACGAAGCCAAAGGCATTGTTTCATTTGTGAGCTTTTTTCCTTATCAAGACTGATCAACTCTCCTACTTTATTTTTCTCTGTGACTTTAAAAGGTAGTAGGCATTCAGAACCCTCCATTGAGGGTGTCTATTGTTTTTTCTCCATGGGATAGACCATGAGCTCAGCAGTGGTAGGCAGTGGGTTTATTTTATTCACCTTCATAGTCTCAGCACTTAAAGAATGAGTGGTTCCCATGAAGGAGTGTATTTATTTTCTGACACTGTTTTTGTCTTTTTGGGTATAGTTATTAATTAAAGTGATCCACCCAATTTCATCACTGCTGGGCACCTCAGGGTGGTCAGAGGCCAGCAGTATACATAACAAGATACCGATTAATGTTTGTGGATCAGTACAAGATACTACACAGTGAAGATTCTGCTGAATATCACAGTCTAAGCCATGTAGTATTCATAAAGGATGGCCTTCAACAGAGAACCAGAATCATGCAAGTGATTATTGAGTAGAGTTTAGCAAAGAAATATTTGCAACAACTCAGAGACTTTGCTTTCTATATGAATGGAAAGACATGCAGAGGGCTTGAGGAAGGAGAGATCACTAAACATTGGAGGGGCTGGAGGACCAGGCTCATTGAAAAAGAAAAAGGTTGTTCAGAACTTGGGTGGCATTGCATTTTAAAGATAAATCCTTTACAAATGCAAGCCATCACCATTACGATTATATGGTGCCCTTCATGCTTCTGAAAGGCAGGTGAAGTTTTTTTTATGTTGGGGAGACAAAAAGCAGAAATCTGATGAATATTGTGAGAAAAAGAGCCCCCTGATGTTGTGTTACAGGAGCTGAGGTATATTGGAAATCAGACAGACTGAAGGACAGTGTGGGCTGAGTACTTGAAGGCCTCCATTAAGGTGGAGATAGCTGTAAGGGAAAGGAAAAAATGATAGGTGACTGGCCCTAGCTGGTTTGACTTAGTGTCTAGAGCATTGGCCTGTGGACTGAAGGGATCTGGGTTCAGTTCTGGTCAAGGGCACATACCTTGGTGACAGGCTCCTGGCCCTGGTTGGGTGCATGTGGGAGGCAACCAATCAATGTGTCTCTCTCACATCCGTGTTTCTCTCTATCTCTCCCTCTCCCTTTCACTGTCTCTAAAAATCAATGGGAAAAATATCCTCTGGTGAGGATTTAAAAAAAAAAAAAAGATAGGTGACTGATTTTATAGCTGTAGTCAAAAGAGGTGGCCAAAATCAAACCAAGTTGTCATTAGAGACAGAAAATTGAGATATGAGGGTTATTTTTGACACATGCAATTTGAGATGGTAGTCACATAGTTCAAAAGAAATATCTCCAAGAGTAAGGAAGCTACCTAAGCTGTATTATGCAAATAATCTCCCTGTCCCACCTCCCTTATCAAGAATATATAAATATTCCACAGTTTATTCTTTCACTGTGCCTATTTCTTCTAGAACATTTTCATCTTCTAAATTTTATTTAGTTTTCACTAGCTCTCACTTTTATAGATCATTTTATAAATGCTGTAAGCCAGTAGACTAGTGTGGGTATCAAGAAAAGTGCAATGTTATACAACCCTCTCAAATACAACATCACTTATTTGAGAAAGATATAAAGTTTTCTTTCCTTTGTATCTTTCTCAAATGGGGATGAGGGCGGCTGTGGGGATCAGAAGAGATGATGGCAGAAAAGCACTTTGAAAACTAAAATCCTTTACAAATGCAAGCCATCACCATTATGATTTTATGGTGCCCTCCGTGTGAACCTGAAACAATTCTCAATTTTCATCGATCATGTCAATCTTCAAATTCCTGTAGAGCGTGTCCCACAAGGTTTTATCAGAGGACTCTGTTTTAATCAACGACAAATGCATTTCCATGCAAGCATAATATTGTTTCTAAAATAGATGTTCTCTGAACTTTAGATGCAAACTGATGCCCATTTCAAGGGCCATTATATTTCTGAGAATTTTCTCCAATTTCATTTTATAGCTTCCTTCTCCCTGTATTCCATGGATGCAGTGAAATGATTTCATCAGGTAAAGCACCGTAGAAAAATGTAACTCTTTCCCACCCCCTTTCCCCGACTTCATTGTTCCCCAGTCTGTGAGTTTGAATTCTCAGATACGCCCCACTCATGGCTCTACTGCTAGCACCTGTCTGTCCTATGATTCAAGCCAGATATTAAAGATGCCTGAAGAAGGTAGCACTATCAGCCTCATTATGTAGTGTAGCTTGGAATTGGAGCTTGGTACCAACAAGAACCAAAAGCTGTTTGCGTCAAAGAAAGTTCTAATTTTCTTGAGTCTCTCTCTGTCTTTCTTCTCCATCATCAGTGTTGTTCTGCCTCAATGTTTCCATGCCTTGGCCTTTGTCATATGATGATAAGAGTGACACATCCCATGGGTAAACACATCTCCTCCTGCCCATCTCACCCAGGCAA
Source organism: Ia io (assembly GCA_025583905.1). Lineage (NCBI taxonomy): Eukaryota > Metazoa > Chordata > Mammalia > Chiroptera > Vespertilionidae > Ia > Ia io. Next base: position 606,157 of record JAJQQW010000019.1, on the reverse strand, counting down.
GGAGAGAAAACAGTTCAGTGAACTGCTCTGTGTGCACAGTATGTATTAGAGTGATACACATATGAGGAGTCAATGCTCCATTGAAATATTTTAAAGTTGGTATTTTGAGGGGAAAATAGTAAATGTAATTATTATAATACTGCACTAATTTTACTTCCCAAACCTCTTAAAGAGTAAAAGCATTGCTGATTCCATTATCAAAGGCAAGCATTTAAATTCAATAGACTTCTGAGAGCTATGTAAATGGGTTTTGGGAAAAGCAAAATTTTAGATCCGCACCGTTATTTTTTTAAAGAAGTCCTTAAAAATCATCTAATCCTAAGAAAGAAAAATTAGAAAGAAAATGAACCTTGGGTATCATTCTTACTTCACACACTCTCCGAAGGGATTCTTTTAGAACGACGGCAAGGACTCCCATTCCCCATTCATCCACTCTCGGTCAGTCTTGGATTATGAAGGGCTTCTTCCTAGATTCCTCCTTCTGGGAGGAATGGCCACATGGTCCTGGACCATTGCCCAGCTGCTATCTTCATTCCTGGTTCCCCTTCCCCATGGCTGCTGCTCAAGGTGGACTTTCTCTGTATCAGAACTTGATTAAAGAGTTGAATCCTAAGTTCAGGAAGTCCCTTGGTCTCTGCACTTGGCTTCCCCAGCTCCTCCTTCAGAGCCAGCCTCTGGTATTAGATAAATCCCACATATCCCACAGACCACTCGAGGATGCCCATGAGCTTGACCATCCGCCTCATCCCTGGAAGACCAGGTGAGGAATGGACCCTAGGTCAAGCGGGACCCTTCCCGCTGTATCATTCTGCTGCCTCTCAAGACGACCTCCTTCTCTTTCCCCCCATAACCTTAACTCTTCCTCTCTCTCCCTCTTTTTTTCTTGCCATTTATATAAAGAAGTGCAAACACTCACTTAGGGGAAGAGGGCATGCTGTCAGAGTTGGGTCATTTCTGATAGGTGGACGAGGTCCCCACGTCACTGAAGATTTACAGAGGAAAAGGAAACACCACACTTGAGCTGTAATTGCAAGAAGCTCCAAGCCTGTAATTACTGTCGTCAGGAACTTCATATGAAGCCTCCAGAGTCAGCCTTTGCCCTCTATATCCTGACATCCCTACTGTATTTTTCCGCCTTTGCCTTTGTTAGAATCAATACTGGAAATAGGAAAAAATTTCAAATATATATATATATTTTTTTATTGATTTCAGAGAGTAAGGGAGAGGGAGAAAAAGATAGAAATATCAATGATGAGAGAGAATCATTGATCGGCTGCCTCCTGCATGTCCCCTACTGGGGATCGAACCTGCAACCCAAGCATGTGCCCTTGACTGGGATCGAACCCAGGACCCTTCAGTCCACAGGCCAAGGCTCTGTCCACTGAAAAAAACTGGCTAGGGCAGAAATAGAAATCTTAACATCCAGTTGAAGGTCTTCAGAGTAGTGCAAAGAACATTTTTAAAATTTGATGCCTAACATCAAAGTGAAGAGGAAAAATTTAACTGATGGTAATATAATTAGTTGTTCATTTTCACAGGCATGGGGAAGAGATGACTGACATATTCAGTATTTGGGTTCCTAGTGGGAGATGCAGGTGGCACTTTGTGACTCAGCAGTTCAGTGTATTTCCATGAGGCAGGCATTACCTTTTTCCCATGTTCGAGATGAGGATGCTCAGGGGCATTACAGGTGAGGACACTGGAGGTCAGAGAGCTCACAGATGTGCCTGGTCAGGCACTGGGGACTGTTGGACCGCAATCCCTCACTTCCGGGCCCTGGGTTGTGATCCCGACATGGTGGTGCCCACTTCCTGGCTTACATCCCTTAGCCCCATGCTGTCTTCAGGGTTTCCCTGCTCTGGTCTTGCTGCTCCCTCCCTTGCTCTCCATCAGCCACTCGGAGTTCCTTTGTAGAGCTCCCTCCTCTGCACCTGGGTAGCTGACTCCTACTTGGGGGCCAGGTCCTTCAGGAGAGCCTGTGCGAAGGCGGAGGCGGAGCTGGAGAGCTGGCCCATGCCACCTGGTGCCATCTCCATTGGAGACGCTCCTGCCATCTGGTACCCTTTGATGAACTTCTGCAGTAGACTGCCTCTTCCATTTCCGTTCCTCTTTTTCTTCCTCTGCAAACTAAATATAGTAATAGGCACCTTGTAGATTTATTGGATTAGAGGTAATGTATGTAAGGGAAGTAACAGTGCCAGGGACATGGTAATAAAATGAACAATAACTCATATTTATTAAACTCATTCCCAGTGTGCCAGGTACTATGGTAGGCATTTAACGTGTATTATCTGTAATCCTTATGCAATTATTTCGTTCACTGGCCTGAACTCAAAGCCGGTATAAGCACAACACACATTTCCTTTTCTTTCTCAACCACACCCTCCAGCCTCTGGGCCCTGGCGTTCGATACACGTTAGGCAGAGGCTATTGCTTTTCAAGCCTTCGGTTATAAACAAAATTTAATTTCAATAATTAAAATTTATTTGCAGTTATTAACATTTCCGCGCCGTCCTGAATTCTAATAAAATTCAAAATGTCTTCCTTCCCTTCAGTCCAGGCCTGACTTTCAGCTCCGGGCCTGCGTGTGGGAATCACCCTTGACTTGACTGGTTTTCCCGAGCCTGGCAGTGAGTGCCCCTGTCAGGGAGCAGCTGCTGCCTGCTGGGGCCAGACAGGTTCATTACAGCCCTGCCCCTCCCGCAAGCCGTCCCTATTGTGCCTTCAGGTGTCTGACAAAGAGCATGTGCATTTTAGCTCCCCAGCGTCAGCCCCCCACTTCCTCCATCTGCTGGGGTTCTCTTCCTTTGTCAGGTGGCTCTTTTTAGTAGGATCCCAAAAACACAGCAAGCTTCTTCCTGTGGGGTGCACTGAGCCACAGGGAATGCAGTGTGCCTGTCTGCTGTCCTCTCTCCCTGCTCTGCTTAGAGAGGCTGGGCAGCCAGGATCCTGCCTTCGAACTCTCCCTGATGGAAAGGGCAGTCAACGCAGTGTGCCTGTCTGCTGTCCTCTCTCCCGGTTCTGCTTAGAGAGGCTGGGCTGCCAGGATCCTGCCTTTGAACTCTCCGGGATGGAAAGGGCAGTCAACTCAGTGTTCACATATTTCCCCAAATTCTAGGGGCCACATGGTGGATTATTCCAGAATTTCATCATTGTGGTCATGGTCAAAACTGGCCTGCACATTTCTGTAGCTCATAAGGTCATGGTTGGAGTGAGACACTAGTGTCTTGTCTGGAAAGGACCCAACTCGCTCCTCTTCCATGTCTTGGGGCTGCTTCTCGGGTATGTGTGTGGAGCGGAGCCCATGTGGAGGTGAGGACATAGCCATCTCCCCCTACCCCCTCTTGGAAGACACGTGGTTGCCTCCATAACTCTCTCTCTTGGTTCACTCTATAGTCTGCTTTTGAGAGGCCAGAGGAGGTGGAGTCAGGTTGGCCGCTTGTTGGGAAACCCTAGGAGGGGTGCCAGCAGCTTTTCCTTACAATCTTTCTGTTGTTGCTCTCAATTAAGACATTAGCTGACATGTTTGAAGTAAGGGGAGTGGTCCTGCTTCCTGTCTCCTTATAGATAAAGGACTCACTTACATCTGAAGGAAACCTGACTCTAGAACTTGGGTTATTTGTCCTGTGGCCACTGAACTTAGTCAAGTCCAAACCCAGTTTACCTCTCCCTGAGTCTGACTGCACATGGACCTTTGTGCTCATGTAAGCTCCTGCAAGTAGAGGCTGCCTCTTCCATTTCCCTGTCCACACTGGGGAGTAAGTGTGACTGCAAGTAGTTAGCTATGGCGTCCACAAACTGGGGTGGACAGCAGAGGCACCGTCTGGGTTCTACTTAGAAACCATCAACATAAAGTGGAGCCTCTATACTGTGGGCATATCAAGGCGTATCCAACTTAGCTGACTCCTGCAGGTGCACTAGTAACTGTTAGTCTTTTTCCCCAGGCAGGGAAGGAACATCTGATAGAGCTCGCACAATGCCTAGCTCACTGGGTGTGAGAATTCAGTAAGTATTTGTTAAATGAAAGGCTGTCCAAATTCGAAGTCGGCTGATGCAACTACTCCCAGCAAAGAGTGATGACTGTGGGTTTTTGTGCAGTGTGTCCATAGTGTTGTCCATCCACCCATCATCAGCCCTACATTCAAGGAAATGTGTGTAACATTTTTATTGGAAGACTGTATGTCTCTTATAGGCCACGGGAAGAAAGACCAGGCTTTTTAAAGCAGCCTGATTGTGTTGCAGTTGAAAATTTAATCAGTGAGAACCAATGTGAAAGAGCCAAGTTGTAGCAAAATCTAGACAATTCTAACTTTAAATGTAAAATCCTTTTCTGTTTCACTAGAGCCCCAGCGTTCTTTCAGCTTAAAAAAAAATGCTGATAAATGGCCACTGCTGAAGAGTTTAGTACAAAAGCTATTCTTATTTTTCTCTCCATGTTCACAGGGAAAAGAAATTGGGGTTTATGGGGAGTTTTAGAAAATAGAGAGAATCTACTAAAGATATTTACATGTGACATTATGAGTCAAAAACAAAGATATTAAATTCTACAGCTGTTTTATGTGATCTGATATCTTTACATCTACTGCATTTGCAGAACAGCTCAAGCATATAAAAACACATCTTCATATATGGAATTCTAGAAAATGTGAAACTATAGTGAGAGACAGCCTAGGATGTCAAGGAAGAGACTTGACTGAAAGGGCACAAGGACACTTGCCCAGAGTTGCAAATGCTCTATATGTTGATTTTGGTGCTGATTACATAAATATTGCCCAGTTGCCAAAATTTATAAAATGGTATATTTGCAATGGGTGGATCTTTTGTGTCTGTATTCTATCTCCACACACCTCGGAAGGCTTATTGCGGGGGGTGGGAGATCTTTGTTATTGAGTTCAGGCTATTTTACTTATAATATCTTTTATTTGGATGAAGTGTATAGGACCATGTTAGACAATCAAATAATATTCTACATGTTATAATAATAAAATATCAAGTTTCAAATGATCTTACAGGTCATTTTGTCTAATCTTCTATTTACTCTTCACTTAGTCATGTGGCCTAAGTTAGCTGCTTTCTAGTTGCTGGATACAGGAGGTCAAATAAAGTGTAGTCCTTGCCTTGATTAACGTAGATAACTCACTAAGAGTTCTAGTTATGTACTTCTGTGTAACAAAGTACCCCAAAATTTAGTGGTGTAAGACAATGCCCATTTATCATCTGGCCATTTCTGTAAGTCAGAAATCCAGGCCCTCTTACCTGGGCTGCAGTCAGGATGGTGACCAGTTCCGGGGTCTCATCAAAACGCTTAACTGGTGAGGGATCTGTTCCCCAGCTCACTGATGGATTGTTGGCAGAATTTACCCCTGAGTGCTGTTGGACACGAACTTCTGCTCCTTGCTGGCTGTTGGCTTGAAGCTGCTCTCAACCCCTTGCCATATGACCCTGTCCAATATGAGGCCACCCCTTCATCAAACAGATTAGACAGAGGAGGCTGTAGAGAGAGCCAGTTAGGAAAATGAAGTCTTTTATAACCAGCCACAGGAATGACATCTACTCAACATTGCCATGTACTATTGGTTAGAAACAAGTTAGTGTAGAAAAGGAATTAACAAGATCAGCACCAGTATTATTGGTGGAAGTGGACTTCTTGGGGTGCCTCAGGGAAAAGAATTTCCTGACACCTCCAGAGGAGTATGAGGTTTCATGGAAAGCTTTATTGATGATGTGAAATGAAGGGAGGCTCCCTCTAAAGTCCCATCTCTGTCATCCCACCATGGAAGAAGAACAGTCTTGTCTTCAACAGGGCAAGAAGCAAGGTCACTGCTCAGGATTTCTCCTCCATATTCAAGTCCAGTCCAGTCCAGCATCTGGCTGGCTCAGCTTGTGCTCCCAGCTGCAGTCCATTGCATGTGGGTCTGCATGGCCCTGGGACATGCAGCTGCTTAAGGCCACATGGCAGTCAAGTGCATGGGTCATGGAGCAAGAAGGGAGGGGGAGACCAAAAGGCAAGAGCAGGCAAGAGAGAGGGAATTCTTTGTTGGGCATTTTACTTTCCAAGATTTGCACACTTCCAGTGGCTCTGCCCTTCTAGCCAATCCATTGTTTCCCAGGCTAGACTGACAGGCAAGCACCTCCAGTGCATCACTCCAACTTCACTGAGCGTGCACCCATCTCTGCCTTTGTTTGATCTCTTCTCCCAGCGATTTGCAGGGAATGGGCCAGTGGTTCCCTGGGGAGTATGAGGCAGTAGATTCCTGATGAAGCTGCCCAGATGACTATGCTATAATGTTTGGCCTCCCCATTGCTCTATTCCTATTATTAATATAAAAAACAGCTAATTATGATAATAACACCAGGAGGTGGTCTCACAGGCACGTATCTTATAGGCTGCTCACCACAGGAAGCACAATCCAGCCTTCATCCATCAAGAAGCCAGCCGCAAGCACTGCAATCCTCCCGGTGTATAGAATAGGGTTAAGAGCAGGGGCTTCACAATCAAGTCTTTCAAGTTCGGGACCTACTCCTCACTAGCCATATGTCTGTGAATTTAACAGATTCATTAAGCATCAGTTCACTCACCATAAAATGGCACAGACCTGATAAAACGCTGTGACAATTAAACATTGTAAGGAATATAAAGCTCTGAGCATGGTATCTGACAAGCAGTAAGCATTCAGAGAGTATTAATTGTTTTTTTGTTGTTTTTTTATATAAATCTTATTCCTGACCTCTACAAGTAGAAGTTCCAGACATCTAGATCTCTGGAACGTCTTCCTGTTGAAATGAGTTGGAAAACTGATCAAGTCATACTTTCCAATGCCAGCCCTGCTTTTTAAGTCACATCAGAAGATGGGTTACATGTGCCCTCACTCTCCCTCCCGGCACTCTCCAGGCTTCTCCTGTGCCACAGATGGGCCTTAGGGAATGTGAGTCAAGCCTGCAGGCCGAGCTCTTCTCTGCAAGCCTGTGAGTTTAAAATCTACTTGTGAGTCGTCACACAAAACCAAGTAACACTTTCAGGAATAGTCTAATCCATGCAAAATGGAATGTTATTAAATAAATAGAACAGATTACAGACAAATAGATTATTTATGGCAGATATCCTACCTAATAATAGACAAATATGCAAATTGACCGCACCTTTGCTATGCCCAAGCCACGCCCACCAGCCAAACCATGCCCACTAAACAATCAGGACGAGCATGCAAATTACCCCAACAAAGATGGCAGCTAATTTGCATATCAAGACAGCGTAGAAAGAAGCCAAGAGCTGCAGAAGGGAGCAAAGCTGCGGAGAAGCAAGCAAGCCGGGGGGAGGAGAAGGGAGGAGTCGAGGTGGGGCCGGGGGCGAAGGAAGGAGAGCAGGTGGTCTGGCAGAGAAGGCGGGCCAGGGGAGAAGGGAGGAGCAGAGGCGGGGCCAGGGGAGAAGGAAGAAGAGCGGGCAGGCTGGCGGAGAAGGGAGAAAAGCAGGGGGGCTGGCGGAGAAGGCGGGGCAGGGGACAAGGGAGGAGAGCAGGCAGGGCGGGGTAGAGTGCAGCAGGAAACCCTATTGCAGGATTTTTCCTGCAACAGAAACGCTAGTATTCTATAATTACCAAACAATTTTAAGTTGTTGGTATTTAACTTTTCTTAGTTTCATAGAAATACATCAAAATAGACATGAAACTGAAGCTGAAAAACAAGTACAGGAGTATAGTTCCCCTGGTTCTCCTTGTGAATATTTCACTTAACCTAAGTCACATGACCCAGCAGTAATAAAATCAGGACACTTCAAGTAAAAATCCTACTTTCTATCATTGCACAATATGAATACGAACCTAAAAGCAACTCCAGGTGTTGAACTGCAATTTTTTCCCTTCTGTAAAGGAAAACATACTGGTATTTCTTATCTATTGAATAAAATATGTCACTGAATAAAAGTGTTTAACATCTTGTTTCAGATGGGATTTTTCTTATTGTTACAAGTATGCAATGCTTATCAATATGTTACAATGAAATCTTTACCAGATATAAATATGATCCTTATTTACTGAAGAAAGACCTAGAAATGTTTTGACTTAATAAAATATGCTTTCTTTGATAATTTACCATTTTGTGCAAAGGATTTTCACAAAAAAGGTAAAAGTACTTTTCTAAAGACTTTTTACTTAAGTCATTGATTCTTACTTAAAAAGTGAGGGTCCCTGTGATCAAACACTTGTACTTGTTTTCTTTTTGGAAGAAGAAATGCCAGGAGAATGAGTTCTAACAAACCTTCGGTGTCATCTGCACATGAAACCAAGCACTCTTAGCAAGTGTGTGTTCCTCCAGAGAACACGAGAAATTAGAATCAATGACATCTTATCATGTTTCTACTGAATAGCACTGAACACGTTACAAAGATTGACATGCTCACCGGCATGCTGTAACCTCCTCACAGTGTAAGGCACAGTGGTATCCTGAGGTCCAGTCTAGTGGCAGAACTTTCCGAGAAGGAGAATAAAACTATTTTATATTAATGTATGCTCTATCCTTTTTGAAACTGATTTTAAAATGAACACTCTGGTAAAAGTTTCTAGAATGAGAAGTATCAGGGTGACATACTTAAAAAGTTAAATATACTTACCAGGAGGCTCCTTTGACATCCTTCCTGTGACTGAAGTACCCAGTGTGACGCACAGCCCACTCGTGAGGGTGCCCTCTCCTGAGATAAGCAGGCGCTTGCTAATATGATCACATTTTCACTGGGAAATTGGACAGTTTTAAAGTAATCATGTTTTTAAAATTTTAACATCTATTCATTTTATTTAATATGTTAAATTATTATAAAATATATATTTATTTAATATATAAATATATAATATAAATAAAATATGTAGTATTTATAAATATAAATAAAAATGTATGTATCTTACTTAATATATTAAGTTAACATAAAATATACTTATTTTATTTCATATACACTTGTTGCACATATATTATTTACCAATTACAATATTTCTCATGTTTTGATAGTTATTTTTGCAAAAAGTACTACCAGCTCTCAGACAGCGAGTTGTTAGAAGCATGTCTGTGCTTGTCAAATGCACCTGGTCAGGGCCTGATCAGGACACTTCCCAGTTACCCGGAATGAGCCATGCATCATTTGTATCTGAAAGTGTTTCCTTCCGATGATTGGCGTGTGTTATTGAGGACACTGTGGAGAGGACTAGCATGTATTTGAAGTGAGGACTGTGTAAAAATTCCAGAGTTTTCAGCAGTTGATGGAAGCTCAAGTCTGCACTTAATATTTCAACCAGCAATGTTATTTTGCTTTGAAAATCTGGAAAGATAAAAGTAGATTTTTGTCTTTGAACATAGAGCCACCTGAAATAGTTTCATTCATTTGCTCATTCATTCACTCGACATTATAAAGCACTTACTTTTGTTGTAGGTACTGGCTATCCAAGCTCTTGCAAGCCAAAAGCATGGAAAATTAATGAAACGGCTTTGATGTGGATACTTTGATCTTACCTATATTTGAAATATCCAGTTAGTGTTAATTAACAGAAAATAGCAACTCAGAAATTTATATATTTAAAAGGTTGTCAGTAAGCTTTCTAAAGTCTTGTGAATTATGGTTTGATAAATATTATTTTTCAAAATATTGGTCACATTGCAATTATTCAGATTGCTTTCTGGTCATATTCATAAGACATATGAGGCCTACTCTCTAATGTCTATTAAACTTAGCTTAGTTATCACAGCCTTGTAGACAGAATAGTGCCCCGCAATGATGTCCAGTTCCTCATCCCAGCTCCTGTGCCTAGAACAAAAGGGACTTTGCTGATGGATTGAATTAAGCATTCTGAGATGGGAAAATAGTCCTGGATTATCCAGTTGGGCCCAGTGTAATCACAGGTTCTTATAAGAGGGACGCGAGAAGACCAAGGGCGGAAGAAGGTGGGATGAAGAAGCAGAGGTGGGCATGATGCTCTGTGGAAGGCGGGAAAGGCAGGAATCCGATTCTCCTCGCAGCCCCGAAGGAGTGAGAAACTGCTACCCTTCATTCTCCCCAGCTCCGCCAGGACAGCTCCGCCAGGCTGGAGAGAAAGCTTTTGTGTTGTTTTAAATCACTGTTTGTGGTAATTTGTTAGGACAGCCATAGGAACTTAATGCAAAACTACACAGTAATAACCCTTCCAATGGCCTCTGTTTGGGAAATTTAAGACGAATCCCAGGCCCAGCTGGCATGGCTCAGGGGTTGAGCATCGACCTATGACCAGGAGGTCAATGGTTAGATTCGTGGTCAGGGCACATGCCTGGGTTGCAGGCTCAGTCCCAGTGGGGTGTGTGCAGGAAGCAGCCGGTCAATGATTCTCTCTCACCATTGATGTTTCTCTCACTCTCTCCCTCTGCCTTCCTCTCTGAAATCAATGAAAGTATTGAAAGAATTCCGGCTCTTTCACCAGACGAATCGCTGCAGCGCTGCTGCGTCAGAGCAGAAAGTGTGCCTTTTCCTGGTTTCCAGAGAAGTGTGTGTGTGGGGGGGGAGGTGGGGGGCGGCCGCTGCTCTCTCCCCATCAGGCACTCAGTCTTCCAGGGGCTCAATGCCACAGGAGAGCAGTGCCGGTGTGCCTGGGCCAGAGCCATTCCTTGCATGGACGGCCAGCGTTTCTTTCCAAGGGAGAGGGAACAATGTACGAATGAACATGTGACTGTTCAGTAGAGATGTCTCCCGGACGGTCACCCAAGCCATGCAGCCGCTCCTGGTGGATCTGGGTGGGGCTGTTGGGTTTCACCTGCAGACAAGCAGGTCACTGAACCCTCACGGCTCCTTCTGGCCCCAGACGGCTCCTTGTCAGGGAGACCAGTCCTCCTTTTCAGGTGGGGGTCAGCAGGGGAAATAAGCTGAGAGAGCGTCTATGCCACTATTTTTTTTTCTTTTAATCTTTATTATTGAAAATATTACATAGTTTCTCTTTTTTCCCCCATTAACCTCTTCCAGCCTGCTACTCTCCTCCCCCGATCCAGGCCTTCACCACCCCATTGTCTGTGTCCATGGGTGATACATATATGCATATAAGTTCATTGGTTGATCTCTCCCCACACACCCTCCCCAGCCTTCCCTCTGTTCATGCTTCTATGACTCTGGGTCTGTTCTTGATCATTCGTTTGTTTGGTTCTTTAGAGCCCATATATGAGTGAGACCATGTGCTACTTATCGTTCTCTGACTGGCCTATTTCACTCAGCCTAATACTCCCCAGGCCCATCCATGCTGTTGCAAATGGTAGGAGTTTCTTCCTTTTTACCGCAGTGTAGTATTCCATTGTGCAGATGTACCACAGTTTTCTAATCCACTCATCTGCTGATGGGCACTTAGGCTGTTTCCAAGTCTTAGCCATTGTAAATTGTGCTGCTATGAACATAGGGGTGCACACATTCTTTCTGATGAGAGTTTCAGGTTTCTTAGGATATATTCCTTGAAGTGGGATGACTGGGTCAAATGGGAGCTCCATTTTTAATTTCTGGAGGAAACTCCATAGTAACTCGAGTTCATTCAAACTCTCCTTGGCTTTCTTCACTGCCATCTTCCCCCTTCTTATGAATTGTTCAAGGCAGACTTCAGTTGAGGTAAATAGTTTGATTTGAGGGTTTTTGTATCTGGATTTTAATGTAACAAGATGTGCTAAATGCTCAGAACTTTAAGTGTAGAGAGGGCACAGACTCAGCTATGAAGGTGGGAGACATTTGTGTGATATTCTGGGGCTGCTGCTGCGCCGAGCGTGGGCCTCTGGGTCACTCGGGAGTGGCAGGCACTGGGATTCCTGCATATAAACCCGACTGCACGGGGCTCACTCCCCAGGCACGTCCAACACCAACCCTCTTCTCAATGAGCAGCACACTTTTGGGTTTTTCAAGGTGAAGTCTGGCTGTTTTAGTTAACCGTGGTCAATTGTTAAGCTCTATGATTTCCCAGGTATCATATACAAACAACAACACACTTGAGCGCACATGTTTCTCTTGGAGGAAATGAGGTCACGAGGTTTGAGCTCCTCTTTCAATGGGAATGTGAAAGCTAGGAGGACCCAGGGCATTTCACTTTCCTAAATCGCGCGGTAAGCCCAGTTTCTTCTTCATGCTGGTCATCTCTTCCTGGGATTCTGCATCTTAAGTTTAAATTTTAGGTACTTAGCTCTGGCGTTCACACCTGATGGAGGGGCCGATGGGACACGGCTGGAAACTGCATTGCTCCGGAGTTAATGGGCAGAATTGGTTCAGTGCAATGTAGCACATTTAAAAACCATCCAAGGAAGTTTTATTATAGTTCAGTCATCTGCTGAAACTCACTTTCCTAATGTCAGTTTTCCTTAGAGCACACTCCATAAAATTAGATCCAGGAGATTGTGCCAAAACATTTTATTCACGTCCTCTGCTCACACACAGTTTCACAGCAGCAGGAAGTGTTGTTTTGCTAAAGAATAGTAAGGACTAGCACTTATTAATTACTAGTGTGCTGACCACCTGGCATGCATTATCTAAGTCCATGCTACCCTAAGTCTAGGCTTAATCTGCTAGTATCCTGTCTGGCAGCTAGAAAGATGCTTTCACAGCAGTCTTTAATCAAAACCCATCACGTAAACACTTACCAACAATGGAACATTCCAGCACACCCTGGAACATAGATTTCTGAAGTTGCCCACTGTAAGGCGATATGGAGTGGTGGGGACTATGGAAAATTGTTCACAATTTTCATACTTATCCATTTAAACTGCACCCTGGACAACCAATGCATAGTTGTTAACTGTAATCAGCTTTAGGCCTCTGGTTTTTAACTGTACACAAAGACATACTGCTTTCAAAAGCATCCAATTATATGCATAATTCTTCCTTTATTTATCTCCACCTTATTCAAGTTTCATGAGGGAATGTTCACATTCCTGTGAACAGAACTGCATGGTCTTATTACGCCTTCATGGCGAAGGCCAGCATTAGCTCAGCATGTGGTCTGTCTGGTCTCAGGACAGAACATCCTTACCAGTAAGTGACTGTCTAAGCCATGGTGTAAGGCAGACATGGGTCATTTTGCAGGGAAATTGGATGAAGTGTCTGTACATATTTAAATATACACAGGGTTTCAACCTTCTAAGTAGGATCTCTGGTGAAGCATGTGGGTGCCTGGGTTTCTTTAGGTGTGCAAGTCCACGTGGAAGAGTTTCATTGCCCAGATGCCAACTCACAAATAAAGGCAGGAAAACATTTGTTATTTTGTTGGATTATTTAAGCAATAAATTTATTTTACTACACTATTTCTGGATGCATTTAATTAAGTTATCAATTCTCAAAAATCTCTAATAGTTTCTAATTTTAGTTGCAGCAGGCAACCTTAATTTGATAAGTTATTTAAGGTCTCTGGTCTTTAATTTCCATGAAGTTGGTGTGTGACTTGTAAGTGGTTTCTTTTCACTCAGTGTGCTGATATGAAATGAAATCTGAAATCACTGACACTGTTTGATCTGACCACTATCAACTCTAAAATTCAGCGAGTCAACATCAGCTACAGCTACACCAAGGTACAGCTACACTTGGTAACTGATAATGTGCTAATACACTTTCTTCCCCCCTTCCATTCTATTTCAGTCTATTGAAACAGGAATTCCATTGAATTCTTGAACTGGTGGTTGAATATGGGTATATTACTCAGCATTTGGGGCATTTGAAACCTGAGGGAACTTGGGGTTTCCTCCATAACTAACAGAATGAAGGGGCCTGACTACTAGCGTTTCGTAGTCAGAAGTCAGGGATGTTGTTAAGCACCCTGCTGTGGAGAAAACATTCTCTCAAGGTCAATTGTGTCCTTTTTGAGAAATATTGTAATGGCTCATGCCCTGGATGTGTGAGAAAATGGCAGTGAAACTAACCCTCTCTGGTTAGGGCTCTTCATGTCTGGTTTACCCTGTCTGACTCGGGCCCAGTTACCCTGTCAAGATCCTGTTCGTTTGCCAAGGCTCAGCTCAGATCTCATCTCCCACCCACCGCCAGGGTTCTTTCTCCTTCAGGGCCCTTATGGAATCTCTCTCTTGCTCGCGCTTGAATAGTCTCCGAAGGAATGTAGACAACTGGACGACAGCGTCGCTCACATCTCCAAGGCTGCCCTCCACATCGGGGTTGGCAAAGAGCCTGTTAATGGTCAAGGAATACGGCTTTTATTTTGTTTTGCTTTATCTACATTCAACTGATGCTTCCATAGAGAATTAGGTAATAAATAATGAAATAATAATGACACATCCTCACCCAGAAAAACAGCATCGCGTTAGACATGCTGCTTCAGAGAAACAAGCCTGGGAGCTAGCATGACGGTTTATTTGGGGTGAATTCAGGTCAGGAGCTCCATTCACAGTGGGACATGGAGCCTCTTCGCTGACAGCCCTTGCTGTGGGTTGTGTCTTGAATAAAATTCCATAAAAGAGTACCTGATGGACATAAAGATTTTTCTAGAAATAAAGGTAGCTTTCAGAGCTTCTCTTAAAAATTAAAAAAATATGTGATCAACTGCCTACGAGTTGACTGAAACAAGACCAGGTGTCATTGACCCACTGTCTTGGTTTGCACTCAGTAACGAACCAACAGGATCCTCCAGCCTCAACAGTATGGCTTTGTGAAACCGGAAGTGCTCACTCCCCACATATGTTGGTAGGCATAGCAGCTGTTGCCGAATCATTTCTAATCTTATATCGGGAAACTACATGCTCTTTCATATTTTCAACTCATCCCCCAAAGATTAATATTTTCTTTGCATTATACATTAAAAGATGACTTCACTATTAAAGATTTAATAAGAGAATAGAATTGTTTCTTTGAATGTACGAATTTATTTTAAATTAAACTCTTTAGGAGTGAAGATAATGAGACTATTTTAAATTCTAAGTTAGTTTGATTATTCACATGTTCTCATTTTTTTTGAGATATAATTGACATGTAACATTCTATTGGTTTCAGGTGTACACCATAATGTTTTGTTATTTGTGTATGTTATTAAATGAACACCACAATAAGTCTACCTAACATCAGTCACCTCACAACATATATTTTTCTTGTGATGAGAAAATTTTAAGTCTCTCTTAGCAACTTTCAAATATACACTACAGTATTGTGAGCTGTAGTCGCCAAGCTGTACATCACATCCTCGGGACGTATTTATTTCTCAACCAGAAGCACGCACTTCTAAGCCTCATTCACCATTTTCTCACCCACACCCACACCAGTCTGTTCTCCATAGCCAGGAGCTGGTTTTTCTGATTTTTTCCGATTTCATATACAGTTACCCTGTAAAAAGTAGGTTTACAGTCATTTGAATGGAAAATGATATAATTCATAAATATTAATGCAAGAATAAACTGTGTTTTACCTACTCACAACTGTAAAACCACTTTTGCCCCACCCTGTGTAAGTGAGATCATACGGTATTTGTCTGACTTATTATACTGAGAATAATGCCCTCCAGGTTTATACATATTGTCACAAGTAGCAACATTCCCTTTTTTAGGGCTGAATAATATTTCCATGTGTATGTGTTTGTATGTGTGTGTATTTTATTCATTCAACATCAATGGACACTTAGGCTGCTTTCATGTCTTAGCTGTTATAAATAATGCTGCAGTGAACATGGGAAAGCAAATATATTTTCACGTCAATGTTTTGGGGTTTTGGGGGAAATACCAGAGGTTGAAGACTACTGGGTCATGAGATAACTCTCTTTTTTTCTAATCATTTGAGGAACCTCCGCATTGTTTTCCATAATGGCTGCACCAGTTTATATTCCCATTAGCAGTGACAATGGTTCCCTTTTCTCCACATTCTATCAAGCACATATTTCTTGTCTTTTTTATAGTATAGGTGTGAGATGAGATGTCATTGTGGTTTTGATCTGCATTTCCCTGATGACTAGTGATATTTTTATTATTAATGGGTAATGGACATAAGCTAGAAAAGCAATGCAAGAAATACATAAACTTGTACTAAACATGATGGAAGCAAGATAATTCTCTTCTATTTAAGACCTAAAAGAAGAAGAAAAGAAAAAGAAAAGTAGTTCAATTTAACTGTGCCACCTGTTATAGTCTGAATTTGGGTCACAGTGTTTTGCTTAAGTCAGGGATTGTTGGATATACATTTTTGTTACTTAAGGTATCTTCAGGCATTAATTTTCCTCCCACATCCTTAGATGGCTACACAAATATTTTGGAATTCTGTGTGTGTATCTAAGTGTTGTGTCTGTGTGTATATCTAGGTGCTTACTATTTTTTCTATCCAATTAGAGTGTGAATTTCCAAGGTTAAGGAAGTCCAGTTATATTTCTTCTTGAGACCTTAGATAGCAAACCCCCTTTGAAAATCAGTCTGGCCCAGCATGTCATTTGGTTAGAGCATCGTCCTGATAGGCCAATGTTGCAAGTTTGATCCCTGGTCAGGGCACATATGAGCATCAACCAATGAATGCATAAATAAGTGAAACAACAAATTGATGTTTCTCTCTCTGTGTGTGTGTCTGTCTCTCTGTCCCTTTCTCTAAAATCAGTAAATAAAAATTTTAAAAATTTAGTCTGGTAATATGAAGTCATATGGGTGGGGGTGCCCATCAAAATAAAGTTTAAAAATTTTCAAAATTCTGTTATTTGCCCTGACTGGTTTGGCTCAGTGGATAGAGCATTCCAGTCAAGGGCATAAATCTGGGTTGTGGGCTCAGTCCCCAGTAGGGGGCGGGCAGGAGGCAGCCAATTGATGATTCTCTCTTATCACTTTTATTTCTATCTCTCCCAAGCTTTCTGGCCTGCCTTGGCCTCCACTGAAGGCTACAAAGTTTCAATTATAGAAGATAAATAAATCCTAACAAAAATGGCGGCAGCTACAGAGCTGGAGAGAGCAGGAGGCTAGGGTTGCCCCGGGCGATGGAAGAAGCCAAGCTTCTGCAGCCCTGGCCTGCTTTGGCCTCCACTTAAGGCTACAAAGCTTCAATTATAGAAGATAAATAAATCCCAACAGAAATGGCTGCCACCATGGAGCAAGCAGAAGGCCTGGCTCCGCTCCAGGTTACAAAGTTTCCATTGTAGAAGATAAATAAATCCCAGATACCAGGGCCTTTGCTTGGGTTGCTGGGAGGCACAGCCAGCCTGCAAACCACCACAGGCCCCTCCCCCATGCCGCCCCACACCCCAAGGGAACCCCCACCCTGATCTGGGACACACTTCAGGGCAAACCAGCTGGCCCCCACCCATGCACCAAGCCTCTATCCTATCTAATAAAAGAGTAATATGCAGATTGACCATCACTCCAACACACAAGATGGCTGCCCCCATGTGGTCAAAGATCCTGCCCCCATGTGGAAACAAGATGGCCACCACAAGATGGCCAGCAGGGGAGGGCAGTTGAGAGGGACCAGGCCTGAAAGGGAGGGAAGTTGGGGGCAATCAAGCCTGCAGGGAAGGGCAGTTAAGGGTGACCAGGCCTGCAGGGGAGGGCAGTTAGGGGCAAACAGGCTGGCAGGGGAGCAGTTAGGCATCAATCGGGCTGGCAGGGGAGTGGTTAGGGGTTGATCAGGCTGGCAGGCAGAAGCAGTTAGGGGCAATCAGGAAGGCAGGCAGGTGAGTATTTGGGAACCAGCAGTCCTGGATTGTGAGAGGGATGTCCGACTGCCCGTTTAGGCCCGATCCTACCAGGGATCGGGCCTAAACGGGCAGTCGGACATCCCTTGAGGGGTCTCATATTGGAGAGGGTGCAGGCTGGGCTGAGGGACACACACCCCCATGCACGAATTTCGTGCACCGGGCCTCGAGTCTCTCTATATAAAAGCCTAAGTGACCGGTTGTCCAAACAACCGAACAACCCGTCGACCGGTCGCTGTGCTGTGCACTGACCACCAGGGGGAAGATGCTCAGCACAGGAGCTGTATCCTTGTGGTCAGTGCGCTCCCACAGTGTGAGCGCCACTCAGCTGACAGACGGGCACCAGAGGCCGGGCTCATGGCTGGTGAGCACAGCTGTGGCAGCATGAGCCTCTCCTGCCTCTGCGGCAGAGCTACCGAGCAGCAAGTGGTGGCAGTGGCAGGTGCAGCAGGGTTGGGATGAGTGGGAGCAGCGTGGCACCTGGCCCAGCTGGGGATCCTCCCTGGCCGCCTGCCCCTTCGTGCACAACTACATCCCTCGGGCGATGTCAGACTGTCAGCTTGCAGGGATCAGGCCAAAACTGGCAGTCCAACATCCCCCAAAGGGTCCCAGATTGCAAGAGGGTGCAGGCCAGGCTGAGGGACCCTACCGTGCACAAATCTATGCACTGGGCCTCTAGTAGATAAATATATTCAAATGTATTCTGTATGAGAACATGCTGGGTAAGTGGAAAATAAAAGGTGGCACTTCTGGGCACTTGCTTTTGATAGAATATCACCATTTTGAATAAGCTGTTTACACAAACATATGTACATAACGTCTTACACAGGAACATCGAACTGGATTCCTAAATTAAGTTCATCTAATCAGGAAACATTTCAGCTGCGATGGGCTCAAGATACTGCGCTTGCTGAAGTGAATGAAGTACCAGCACTCTCTAGGAGCCTGAAAGAACCCCAGGTGTTCAGATTTTGCTGGAATTTGTCCTTTTTGGCATAGAAAGGGCATAATGGGAGATTACACTGGCTGTTGATGGAGTCTTAGAGGGGTGCTGGTGCAGACAGAGAGCTTTGTTAGATTTGCAGCATCTGGACGCAGAGAAGAAAGTGTGTGTGGTAACAAAGGAACAGACTGGCGCCTCCTCCTCTCTCTGACACACAGGGCGCTAGTTCTCCAGTCGGAATTCAGCTCTGTGGCCTGGGGCATCTCTGCAACCTCTGTCCCGGCGTTTCCTTCTCTGTGCAATAGGGGTCATGACAGCGCGTGCGGCAGAGGTTTGGTGTGCAGTGATATCAGGCACCATGGGAATGGGTTACAGGTTACAGAGCAGCACTGGCAAACAAGGGCTCAACCCCCACCCCGCCCATCAGTCCCTGCAGGTTCTGCACTGTCTGCGGATTCAGGCATCCACTGGGGGTTTGGGAACGTATCCCATGCAGATAAGGGGACGACTGCTTTCTATTTCGACTCCAGACTGCACGAGCTCAGTCTCCGGGCATTTCCGGTACCTCCTGATGTCACTCCTTTTCTTCGGTCCCTGCCACAGAGAACTGTGTGCTGAAGTTGCTCTGCTGGCGTGGTGATGGGAAGGTGCCTGGGCATCTCTCCTCCATCCAGCCCCGGAGGGACCCAGGCAGGTGAGCCACCTCCATTGCACCGGCTTTGAAAAGAAGCTGTCTGCACTAGGTCTGTAATGCATCATGAGCCTCGCTGTGGGCTCCAAAAAGAAAGAAAGGTGAACAAGTCAAATCTATTGATAAGCTGGTTGCTAACAACAGGTCTCCGGAAAACCCTACACTAGAGATATTAGCATCAAGAGTGTTTTTGCTTTGGCTTGTTAGTTTGTTTGTTTGAACATATGGAACTTTCTGGTCTGACCAGGATTTCATGGAAATTTATTAATTTGAGGAGCATATCTCACTGGGAAATGCAGAGTGCATAAAAGCGGAGTTATAGAATGGAAATGTGGCCTTGGCCCACGTGGCTCAGTAAAAGGTTGCCGGCTCCATTCCTAGTCTGGGCACATGCCCAGGCTGGGGGCTCAATCCCTGGGTCCCTGGTAGGGGGCCTGCAGGAGGCAGGCAGGCAATGTTTCACTCTCACATGGATGTTTCTCTCTCTCTCTCTCTCTCTCTCTCAAAATACATTTAAAATATTTTTAAAAATAAAAATAAAATGTGTCCAGAATAAAAGCTCTCTTTTGTACAAGTGATGACTGTATTCATCTGTTAAAATCACAAGTTAAATCTGGGCAAGAGTGAGTCCTCGGTGCTCCTAAACTCTGTCCTCTGCTTTGCACTCAAAAAATATTAGTTATTGCTCTTTTCATGGTGTTTATTATTTCAGCAAATATTTATTGAGAGCTTGTCAATTTTTGATTGATTAACGGGCTAAATAAGGATTGGTTTTAGAGTATGAAAGCAATTAAAAATATATCCCAAATGGTCTAGAGAGGAGCAAATGTTAATCTAATAAGTACAAAAACTACAAACTCTATTGAGAGCTAGGAAGGCAAGTGTTGAGTGGACAGAGGGGTGGAGATGGCTGATTGAATTTAGAAAACAAAGCAAGTCTGAGACCTACTGCTGAGGAGGTGCTCCAGAATTGCACTTCATTTTCTATTTTCTGACAGTAGCAATGTTTTATTTTCTAAATAAAGTAAAATAAAAGCCAAGATTACCTGTGTTTTCACCAGGAAGTTCACACAGGAACCTGAGATCAGACCTTGTTGAGGAAAGGGGCACATTTGGGGTCTGGGAGATCTTCCTGCGGTTTCACTTATATTATACATCACAAGTGCCTTGCTGTCCCCACAGGCTTTTGTACATTTTTGAGGTGATATTAGCGGTTGGCATGCTAAGGTTCCGTCTTTATTCCTTTAATAACCTCTAATTATAGATTCCTTTTCCTTTCATTTCAGCCTTTATACTGATGATAAAAGCCATCCGCCATCTCTCTCCACTACCTTCTCTGCTAAAAGCAATTAGGTAGATACCTGCTTGGCTCCTTAAGAGAAAGTAGGTTGAGACAGGCACGGGGAGCCGGTCCCTGAGCCCGGTAACCGCCATCCTCCAGCAGCGGCTGGTCGTGCTGGGCTCGAGCAGGGGCCTGGGGTGAAAATAACCATGTTTGACCCCAAGTCCCAAGGTGTCCTCAGGCATCAGTGCACTTTCGTGAGCTTAGGAAAGGAAAGCTCCACAGACTCAGGGGGACAGCTGGCAAGTGCGCTGAAAGGGACGGAGAGAAGAGGGACAGAAAGGGAGAAGGACAAAAAAGAGAATAAACAGCAGCAAAGCCAGAAGAGGAAGAAAGGTTTTGCTAAAGAAATATTTACTGCCATTCTTTCCACTGATATTTTATAGTATGAACTCTGTATATCGCTAATTACATGCATACTAATTATAGACTTGTATACATATTTGAAATGAATTTTTCTAGTTCTTCAACCACATCATCAGAATGGATAGTCTCCATCCAAGCCGGAGGCCACTGTTAACACTTCTGAGAGCACATTCTGGGAGTTAAAAACATTGAGATACTTTTTAATGTTTTAATATTTTTTCAGCTATCTAGTTTTGAATTATCTTTATATCTGTGCAACATTTTCAGTAATGTAAATAATTATAATTTAATATTGGGAATATTTATTTAGGAATACTAAGGTTTTTTTAGGGAAAAGTAGTTATTCTGACCGGACATTTTGTACTCACAGATGGAGGGAAAAAATGTCCCTCCTCTTATAGACACAGCCAAATTGATACTCAAATTCTACACACTAAATGTATTTTCGGTGAGCCACTTAATGTAGTAAGATATTCCAACATGTTTCACCATGTGCTTTGCATGTAAAAAGAGAGAAATTATCTCACTTTGCCTTATTTTTAATGATTCTCTGGAATGTTTCCTGTAGAAAGCCTTAGAAGGTTGCCAAGCACAATTCATCTTCACATAGAACGTGTACAAAAGTGCAAATCATTCCAACTGCTAAGCATGCAGCCCTCACAGTGAAGGAGAAACACATGCGTGCGTGTAATCACCTTCCTCGCAGCGTGGTTTGCATAGAGAATGAGTCTTATTAACGGGAGCGCCTAATGCCATCCACATCGGTTTCTTGTTTCCTATTTTAAGTCATGAACCAAATTCTCCATCAAGTCTGCAGCATATTTTGCGAGCTGACATACATTATTTCTGATGGTGATTTATTTTGTACAGCACATACGTCAGAGGGGCTTTCTATTTGTTAAAAACCTCATTGTGGCATGTGATTTTTCACTTCTTAATGTAACCCTTTGTTGAAATCTAAATATGATTAATAGGGCCCTGGCTGGGTAGCTCAGTGGTTTAGTTCATCATCCCTATAGGCCACGGTTGCAGGTTCTATCGCTGGTCAGGGCACATACAAGAATCAACCAATGAATGCATAGATAAGTGGGACAACAAGTCCCTCTCTCTTTCTCCCTCCCACCCACCCTCCATCCCTCTCTCTCTAAAAATCAATTAATAAAAATAAACTAATAAATATGGATTAATAAAAGTATATACTTTAACTTAGCATCTGGTGTGTTAAAAAATTGTCTTCTTTTCACATGACCCCCTCCTTGAGGGTTATCATTTTCTCATAACACTTTTCATAATTTGTGAATTTTCTGAAAATCATATTAACCTATTTATATAAATTCTACATCAATGGTAATTTTCATAGGAAAGTTAATAGTATCCTATTTCAATCCACGTTTGGTCTCTTTCTGATGGTCATACTTCTATTTCATTCACAGTTCACTAAAGTGGATTTCCCAGGAGAAAGCTTGCTAAATCAACTATGTTACCATCTGTGGCTTTGGCTCAGAGCATCTCTTCCCAGCACAAAACACCTTTGTTTTCCACGAGGGCAGGTGCGGGGCAGGGAAGGAGAGCTGGACCACATGTTGTAGTTGGTTGCTGGGTAGCATAGTTAGATCACCTACCATTTCTCCCAAGTTTTTGTCCCTTTCTTTATGATTTTATTGCATCTAAGATATGTGATTTTGGACATATTTGATGTGCAGGCATATTTCACCTTCAACTACCAATATTTACATTATAATTAAAAATCTAACAGCTTAAACAATTGCTGGTACCATACTGCATTTGTCTTCCAGAACAGGCTACCAGGATTCACGGGTGTCTTCCTAGAAGAACTGTGATTAGTGTGAGGCCTCTTCATTCTCCCTTCACTGTAACATACTGTCTCTGTTTTCAAAAGAAGCTTTCTGTCTGTGGACACATTTTTAGTTAAACCTGAGACCTGGGAATGGGTTGCGTCGCCTGCCTCCGCCAGCCCTTCTGAAACGGAGCCTGAGTTAGGACAAGGCCTGAGCCCCGGAGGCCCTGAGGCCCTGTGTGCTCACCGCATCAAAGAAAAGATGCATTTTTCACATGGTTAACAAAAATGCATCACTGAGCTGCCTTAGGAATATTACTTAATTAATTAGTCTTAACGTGTGCATGGTGTATAGAATTTTTGTGTATACGTTATTTTCATAGGAAATGCACTGAATCTGTTATTAATACATTTCATTCTCATTCATTCGGTTAAGAAGAAATAAGCCTAAAACACACCTGTTAATACTCTCATGTACCAACATCAGACTTGGTTCATGCCAACAAAAGTGAGTGATTAAGGACCATTTGAAGACGAGTTAAAGTTTGTAGAAATCTTTGTATCATAAATTTACTGCTCATTAGCATTTCCTGATTTCATACCTTATAATCCCCCTTTGGCAATAAAAGAGACCTCTCTTCTTCATATGTCCACTCACTTTTTATTCACTCAACATTTACTGAGCATTTCTTTTAAGCCAAATGCAACCTAAGAGCTGGAAATACAAAGATAAGCAAAATTATACCTCCTGCTGGTCCTCATTACACTGAAGGGCCACTGGTGAAGGCAGATGTTAAATGTCAGGCAGATGAGTGTAGAACTCAACCTGTGGTAGGTGCAGAAGCCCAGGGAGCCAACTCAGTGTGGGCAGCAGGGGGCACAAAGGACCAGGGCAGGGAAGGACAGCAGGTGGCATGTGAGCAGCCTCCAAATAAATGAGGAGACATTAGATAATGACTCTTCAGAGGAAATTCAGGGGGGCTGGAGGCTCGGTTGGTTGGAGCATAGTCCCGGGCACTGAAGGGTTGCTGGTTCAATTCCAGGTCAGGGCACATACCTAGTTTCTGGTTCAATCCCTAGTCCAGGCAACTAATCTCTCTCTCTCTCTCTCTCTCTCTCTCTCTCTCTCTCTCTCTCTCTCTCTCTCTCTCTCTCTCTCTCCCTACTCTCCCCCCCCCCTTACTTCCTCCCTCTCTTCCTTTCTCTATCCTCCTCTGGTGAGGATAAAAAAAGAGTAGATTAGAAGATTTGGTACTTTCAGGGACCTGGAAAAAAGAGGTGGAAAGTGGGGTTTTTGTATAAGTATTGGTTTGAACCATTTTTCATATGTTTTATTACAGAATTACTCATCATTGTATAGGCAATGTGTTGAATTTCAAAGAGTTCAGGTTTCCTCAAGGTTATCAAAAACTAAGGTGAGCATCTACCTAATTGGCCCTAGTGTGACAGTCCTAGTATCTGCCTTCCCCAGCTTAGTTAGCATTCCTGATCTTTTTACTGTCAGACATGCTCAACTTTGGATGATAAATGTTATGGTCACAGCCTTCTAGATATTGTTTTGGATAATTTCTTGCTATAGAGCAATAAACTACCAAATAACCAGCCAACCAACATTTTTACTTCTTCCCTCCCTTTCTTCCTTCTCTCATTCCTTTTCAAAGTACAACCATTATGTATAGAGTGTCCGTGCTCTAGAGCAGCAGGCAGGAGCTGGCACAGAAAATGGGAAACAGGACGAACTGGGGGCTTTCGAGGGAGCATCGAACAGCTGTGCTGTGTGCACCTGGTCAGGAGGCAAACCTGGTTTTAGAAGTACATTGGGGACCAGTGTCCTTTTCATGGGGTTCCAGACACAGGAAGTCTCTTCTTCCAGATTCTTCATGCCTAAAGCCCCAACACCCACCTTGGCCAGACACGACCCCCTTTGGTGAGTAGAGAAGCCTCAATCTCGGGTCGGTGGAGGGAAAATGCTGGAAACAGGTTCTTGTAGAGTGTGGGCCATTTTCTCTTGATGGAGATGACTTTTTCGCTAGGTTGCAACTCACTTCAGGGGGTTGACAGTGTCACAAAAGCAGACGGCGGCCCCAGGTCCCGTGTCTGCCGTGTGCCTGGCTGAGTGGACGGAGACTATGCTCTGCTGGGACCATGATCATCTCTGTGGCCACGCTGGTGAGGGAGTAGGCACAGTGCCAGGCGCTCCCTCAGGCAACAGGCCAGGAAGGGCACGTGGATTCCCTCCCCTGCCTCCCACGCTGGCATGTCCTACCTCAGGGCAGGCACAGGAGAGGGTGGGCACAGGAGAGGGCACAGCAGAGGGCAGGCACAGGAGAGGGCACAGGAGAGGGCAGGCACAGGAGAGGGCAGGTACAGAAGAGGGCACAGGAGAGGGCAGGCACAGGAGAGGGTGGGCACAGGAGAGGGCACAGCAGAGGGCAGGCACAGGAGAGGGCACAGGAGAGGGCGGGCACAGGAGAGGGCACAGGAGAGGGCAGGTACAGGAGAGGGCAGGCACAGGAGAGGGCAGGCACAGGAGAGGGCACAGGAGAGGGCAGATACAGGAGAGGTCACAGGAGAGGGAAGGTACAGGAGAGGGCACAGGAGAGGGCAGGTACAGGAGAGGGTGGGCAGAGGAGAGGGCAGGCACAGGAGAGGGCACAGGAGAGGGCAGGCACAGGAGAGGGCACAGGAGAGGGCAGGCACAGGAGAGGGCAGGCAGGGCAGGCACAGGAGAGGGCACAGGAGAGGGCAGGCACAGGAGAGGGCAGGCACAGGAGAGGGCACAGGAGAAGGCACAGGAGAGGGCAGGGCGTGGCCCATCTGGGACTGGGACACACTTCACATGCGTCTGTGTGACTCCCTCTCTAGGCCTCTCCTCTCCTCTATTCTGAGAAGCAGGGGGCTTCTCACCTGGGACACATTAGTATTAAAATTCTAGCAAGTTGGTGTTTCTTTTAAATTCTGTTGCTTATCTCAGAACCTCAGCACTTTGGAAACCAAAAGCCAAGAATTTTGCTTTTCTATTCTCTCTCTCTCTCTCTCTCTCTCTCTCTCTCTCTCTCTCTCTCTCTCTCTCTCTCTCTCTCTCTCTCAGTAAAAGAAGTTTCTTAAAGACACAGGGCTCTCTTTCTTCCTGCTAAGAAGCTGCACAGGGGAGGACAGAGGGGCTCAGAGGAAACACGGGAGCAGGAGCTCATGCTGCAGTGCATCCGGGGTCTCTGGTCACAGAAATTGCTGACATCGTCCTATTCCAATTGAGGTCCAGGCCCTCCCATGGCTGAGACCGAGGTGTCTGTACGGCAGCGGCCCCTCAAGCCTGGGTGCAAGTCAGGGCTGTCACTCACTGATCCGGACTTGGAGTGCACGGTTTTACTCGCTGTTTATCTATTTGGGCCTCTGTAAGTCAGAGGGAATGAGCAAGCCTCTCCATGAGACTTCTGATGGGAACACAGGGATGTCAGTCATGTGACACACAGCGCGGCCGTGGCACATACAGGCCCATACATGTCCGCTGGGGTTAAAAGTTCTGACAGCAGCATCTGCGCTGTCCAGAGCTGCTCGGGTCTGAGTGGAGTAAGTTTGGCAGAAGGAGGAACATTCTCAAACCTCCCTCCCCGATAGAAATGGCTCATTCTGTGGCTAAAATGTAGTTGAGACGGCAAACTCAAGTTCAGTGCTTAACTAAAACTTACATTCGCGGGAATATGTGGGACCCTGACTGCAGCCTCGTTTTAACCCAGTTCCGTGGAGGCCCTGAATCCCATTGGAGCAGGTCTGTCTCCCGCAAGACCCCACCTCTCGGTCCGTTTCTGGTCCCCAGGCCTCGCCTGGCGCTGGCAGCTGTGGGCGTCTTCCATTTTGCCCACTGACCCTCCTTTCATCGTCAGTGGGCCTCCCTTGCGCTGCCTCATGGCTTCTTGACAATTTCCAGCGCTCTCCTGTGCAAATGGAACCTAGTTCCTCGCTCAGTATGGCAGTCCTCTTGGGGCGTCTGTGCTTCCCCCAGCTCCATGGAAGGGATGTTGGGGCCCAGAAAGTATCGTACCCCGTCTCCCCTCTGCTCCATCCCAGCTGCTGCGTCCAGCCCCGCCCCACTGTGTCTATTTCCTCCATGTCCCTCTAGGACCGTGGTCGGCAAACTGCGGCTCACGAGCCACATGTGGCTCTTTGGCCCTTTGAGTGGGACTCTTCCACAAAATACCACGGCCTGGGCGAGTCTATTTTGAAGAAGTGGCGTTAGAAGAAGTTTAAGTTTAAAAAATTTGGCTCTCAAAAGAAATTTCAATCGTTGTACTGTTGATATTTGGCTCTGTTGACTAATGAGTTTGCCGACCACTGCTCTAGGAGATTCAGTGGGGATAGCACCATGCGTGTACCATCACCAGGGCACCTGGAACTTCCTGGACCCCTTAGTGTCCATGTCCATTAAGTCCATTCTGTTCTAGGAGACTCAGCTTTGCTTCCTCTGTCCTGCCTGGAATTCAGTGTCTGAGCATCTGTTTCCGCTCCTCGCCTTGTTCTGCACCTGCACCATCATCCTTCAGACCTGCCTCCTCCCTGCTTCCTCTTCTCAGCCTGCTGGGACAGGCCTCTGAGAACGCTTAGACTAATGCGTGATCCTAATTTCACACACTCTCCAGCACCGTCCTGTCCAGCTGGGCAAAACAGCGATTCCAAACCTTTCTCTCCAGCGGATACCACACTGATGTTCTGTCTGGCTCCATAGGAAGGCTGTCAGCCTTGGAATCCTTTGTAGCATCAGCTGCTAGGAACAAGGGGAGGGGGGTGTATCTGAGTGTGTGTGTGTGAGTGTGAGAGAGAGAGTGTGTGAGTGTGTGTGAGTGTGTGTGAGTGTGTGTGAGTGTGTGTGAGTGTGTGTGAGGGTGTGTGTGTGTGAGTGTGTGTTTGTGTGTGTGTGTGTGTGTGTGAGAGGGTGTGTGTGTGTGAGTGTGTGTGTATGAGTGTGCAAGTGACAGACCTTGGGGTGACAGGCAGATCTGGGCTGGTTGCTACTGCCGCTCCATCTGTGCAGCCTCACGTGGGCGTTGACAATGAGAATTAGACTAAGGACAGGCATGCTCTGCAAAGTATAAAGAAATCCATGTAGCGGTGTGTCCTTTCACTTCATCCTCGGCTGAAATCCTCTCAAAACATTTTCCAGAACTGAGATCTAAGGGCATCTTACCAATTTTAAAGGCCTGTTTGCTAAGAGGAAAACCTAGAGGGATTTCCCCTGAGATGTTCGGAAAGGAAAACAGTGGATGGCATTGGGGTGAAGACGGGACATTACCTCTCCACGAGACAGGGCATCTCTCCATTGCCTCAGAGTAGGAATGGCCTTTATACCAGATGCTGGCCTTCACTGCAGCCCCTCACTGACTCTAGAACCTTCTTTGTATAAAGAAAACTGATGCTGCCATGGCCACATCACACTGGACCTAGGAGTGGCTCTTACATTCAAACTTCCCTGGAAGCATCTGAGAACTTGCAAATGATAATGTCCCACCACATCCTGCAGAGGTAGATTCTAGCTGGCCCTGGTGGTCCACTTCATTAGGCATTCTTTGTTTCTCTGTTGCCACAGCAGCCAAAATCACAGTTTGCAAAACATTGACCTTCAGAATGAATATCCTATATAATAAAGAGGTAATATGCAAATTGACCATCATTCCAACATACAAGATGGCCGCCCCCATGTGGACACAAGATGGCTGCCACAAGATGGCTGGCAGGGGAGGGCAGTTGTGGGCGATCAAGCCAGCAGGGGAGGGCAGTTGGGAGGGACCAGGCCTGCAAGGGAAGGCTGTTGGGGGTGACCAGGCCAGCAGAGGAGGGCAGTTGGGGGGAACCAGGCCTGCAGGGAAGGGCAGTTGGGGGGGACCAGGCCTGCAGGGGAGGGCAGTTGGGGGGAACCAGGCCTGTAGGGTAGGGCATTTGGGGGGGACCAGGCTGGCAGGGGAGGACAGTTAGGGGCAACCAGGGAGGGAAGTTAGGGGGTTATCAGGCTGGCAGGCAGAAGTGGTTAGGGGCAATCAGGCAGGCAGGCGAGCGGTTTGGAGCCAGCAGTCCTGGATTGTGAGAGGGATGTCTGATCAGGCCTAAATGGGCAGTTGGACATCCCTCGAGGGGTCACAGATTGGAGAGGGTGCCAGCTGGGCTGAGGGACACCCCTCCCATGCATGAATTTTGTGCACCAGGCCTCTAGTCTATTATATAAAAGCCTAAGCAACCAAATGACTGAATGAATGAATGGCTGTTTGGTTGCTATGATACACACTGACCACCAGGGGGCAGATGCTCAATGAAGGAGCTGTCCCCCCGTGGTGGTCAATGCGCTCCCACAGCAGGAGAGCTACTCAGCTGACAGGCTGAAACCAGCAGTCCGACATCCCTCAAGGGGTAATGGATTGCGAGAGGGTATAGGCCCGGCTGAGGAACCTTGTGCACCGGACCTCTAATATTCACATAAAAGGAGACATCCTGGCTTCATGCATGACTTGTCTTCCCATGTTCTCCCCCCACTCTGCATGGATCTCTGCACATATGTATATACTTACATAAGCACACATACACACATTTTTTTCATATATTTTGTTTATATTGAAATGAAGATTTCTGTAGAACATGTAAACTTTTCCTTTAATAGTAATAGT
Source organism: Ia io (assembly GCA_025583905.1). Classification (NCBI taxonomy): domain Eukaryota; kingdom Metazoa; phylum Chordata; class Mammalia; order Chiroptera; family Vespertilionidae; genus Ia; species Ia io. The sequence continues at coordinate 576,746 of JAJQQW010000019.1, read as the reverse complement.
TTCCTTTTGTTTTGGTATATATATATTAGAGGACCAGTGCACAAAATTCATGCATAGGTAGGGTCCCTAGGCCTGGCCGGTGATAAGGGCCGATTGAGACCTTCCGGCTGCCGCCCAGGACCTCCCTTCCCCAGCTGCCGGCTGCTGACCAGGGTTTTCCTTTGTTCTGTGCTGCCCACTGGTGATCAACACATGTCATAGTGAGTGATCAAACTCCCAGTCGAACTCCTGAGGGGACACTGTGCATATTAGCCTTTTATATATAGAGATTTTTTTATTGATTTTAGAGAAAAAGGAAGGGAGAGAGAGAGAGAAACATTGATGAGAGAGAAACATCGATTGACTGCCTCCTACAGACCACCTACTGGAGATTGAGCCCACAACCTGGACATGTGCCCTAAGAATCGAACCATGACCTCCTGGTTCATAGGTCAGTACTCAACCACTGAACAACACTGGCTAGGCTTTCTTTTGTTTTGTTTTGTTTCTGTTGTTGATAATATTACAGATGTCTCCCATTTCCCCCTTACCCTCTCCTCCCAGCCTCTACCCACCCACGCCCAGGTCTTCACTACCCTATTACCCGTGTCCATAGGCTATGCATAAAAGTATATAAGTTCTTTAACATCTTTTGTCTTTCCCAAAGCTCATGTCAGACTAACAAGACATCCAGGTAGCCAGATGGTCGTGGCTCACGAGGGCTTTTGATTCTGCATTCCTAAAATTCCCATCATTTCTAAGGACTCCCTCTGTACCTTAGCTTCACTCTAATATGGCTATGAGTAGTTGGTTTCAATTCAGATTTTGGGTTTACATGATTTAAATTATTTTGTCATTTTTAAAGTACAGCTGGTCAGGAATGGCTCCTGGTTAAAGAAAACCTTAAAGGCAGAGTTTTTAGTCAGAATTAATCCAATTAAAGATTCTTTCCTTGACCCTTTGTCAGTATCTCTGCCTATTGCTTCAAAAATTAAATTTTACGTTTTGCTCTAATATTTCTATCAGTTCCTATCCTTTATTTTATTTGCTTACACCTTCAGGGTGGGGCAAAAGTAGATGTACTGCGGTGAGTATGTGAAACCCAAAAGTTTATTCTTCCATTATTATCTATTAATTAGAGTCCAGTGCACGGAATTTGTGCAATAAGGAGGGACAGTTCCTCAGACCGGTCTGTGCCCTCTCGCAGTCTAGGACACTTCGTGTTTGTCCAGGAGCCCTCGGGGGGTGTCCAGGACCCCTCGCTCCTTACCGCCCACCTGCTCACTGCTCCTTACTGCTCAGCTTGCTGTTCCTTAGCGCTGCCACAGAGGTGGGAGAGGCTCCTGCCACTGCCGCTGTGCTCACCAGCCATGAGACCGGCTTTTGGCTGAGCGGCGCTCCCCCTGTGGGAGTGCACTGACCACCAGGGGGCAGCTCCTGCATTGAGCATCTGCCCCCTAATGGTCAGTGCACATCATAGCGACCAGTCACTCTGGTCATTCTGCCTTAATGGTCGCTTAGGCTGTTATTATGTAGATTATTGTATTATTACCCATACAAACACCTGGAAACCTACTTTTGCCCTGCCCTGTACACGCTAGTCTGTACACAAATGAAATAAAGGCACACACATATAATATGTTCAGGAGATGAAGGAACTCAGAAAAAGACATATACAAGTGGGAAGTTACCTTTTTATGACAAAATTACCATGGGACCCTCTTTTTTAAATCTGCTAATTTATCTGACACACTAGAAATTAAATGTGAAGGAAATTAAGTGTTGGTTATGCCTACTAAAACATTATGATTCATAATCCCCAAATCACCTTAAAGTAGGTTACACAAACACTGTTTTAAGTGAGAAATTGCCTAATGTCAATTTTTCTTCTTTTCTCTTGGACTCATTTTCACATGAGACATTTATAACAGGCTTTCTTCACATTTGTTTTAAGGTAATTTATGGCCACTTTTCTTTATCCAAGGAGAGGCAAGCAATGCATAACAAAGCCAAAACCCTTTTTGACAGAAAAGCGCAGAGCGCCTGAGTGAGAGGTAAGGAGGGGCAAGAAGAAGCACATTCTCAGGTTTAATGCTCTGGGCTTACAAAAGCGTGGTGTTGGCATGGTAATTGGATTTCTGAGCGTTGCTTCGGAGAATAGACTGCTTAAATCATTGAAAAGGAAATCATTGCCGCAAAGAAGCAGTGAAGAATCACACGGGCTGGCTGAGTACTTACAAAATAAGAATAACATCAGGAACAATGGAGACCTGCTTTAGTGCTGTTGAGATTTGACATCTTTACAAACTTGACATTGTAGCTGTAGTTTTGATCTTTATTCCTTTGTTGAATAAAGTCCCAGTGCATTTTGGACCCATACCTTCAAAGAGGCCTGAAATAAATGAGACCTGCTAAATGCTTTCAGAGCGAAAAACACAGCATTTCCCCCAAAGGCTACATTATACTCTGTATGAAAAATAGATGTGGACAGGTGTGCGTCTCTATTTTTAGTTTCTTTCGCAGGTTTCTGCTGAGGCAGTGAAGGTCCCTGCGTCCCCGAGCCTTCATGTAGGTAGAGGGGCCGGACAGACAGGCAGCATTTAAAAACTACTCAGAGGCACCAGGAGAGCCGAGGCCTGTGGAGGGGGGAAAGGATGGATACTGCCCCTAAAAACCTCTAATTAAATTTCCCATCAGCAATGGTAAGGAAAGCACTGCCTTTAGTGCAGATGGAGTTTAAGGCACATCCCAGGCCTCTTTTTAACAACACTAACCTTCATGTATGAACTTCACTTATCCTTTTCTTGTTTTCTCACACATACATGCTCACATGCACACCGATGCATATAAACACAATCACACGCTACATACATCCCATGAAGGAACTCAGAACAGAGCATATGTAAACGGGAAGTTCCCTTTAATGACGAGTACCATGGTACCCTCGATTTGGAATCTCCGAAAGTATCCAACACGCTAGAAGCTGAATGAGAAGAAATGAGTGTGGATTGAGCCCTGGCCATGTGCTCAGTGTGCCGGCCCTCGCACCGCGCTGCAGGGTCATGGGTTCAATTCCCGGTCAAGGGCAGCACCTGGGTTGCAGGTTTGATCCCATATGGGAGGCAACCAATTGATGTGTTTCTCTCTCTCTCTCTCTCTCTCTCTCTCTCTCTCTCTCTCTCTCTCTTTCTCTCTTTCTTTCTCTCTCTCTTTCTCTTGTCCCTCCTCCCTCCGCACCCCCCCCCTTACACTGTCTCTAAAAATCAATGGAAAAATGTAAAATATCCTCGGGTAAGGATTAACAACAACAACAAAAAACTTTCTGATTCATAATCCATAGACCTCCTTAAGGGAAGCTAGACACTATTTTAAGGGGAAAATTGCCGGTTTCCTTTTTACCCATTTTCCTGGACTTACGTGCAGAGTGCATGTATGCCATGAGCATGGGTAACATCTTGTTCCAGTAACTGAATTGAGTTGCTCTTGCCCCAGATTTTAGCATTTGCTCTAACAGAAGCAGGAGGAAGCAACAGAACATAGGATGTAGAACGAGGTTTCTGGGAGAGCTGGCTAAACAAATCTCTTTATTTTCCTGGAGATACTTGACCGATTTTACTTCTTCTTGTGAAATTGGCCTCAGAAGGCACATTGCTGCGCCTCCACCCTGTGCAGGGCCATTCCTGAGACACCTTATCCTGATTGAAGGCTTTCCACGAGGACCCGTCTTATCCTCCCTCAGTGGGGGAACGGAAACCCCAGATGGTGATGGAATCTCGCAGGGACACCGTGCCAGGGCCCAATCCAGTCCTTCCCCCTCAAGGCTTGTCTCTGCTCAGGCAGTCATCTGCTTGAAGCAGGAGTTCTATTTTGAGGTGATCTTGTCTGTGGAATATTCATGGCTCTGAATGTTTTACTTCCATGTTTGCCCTGACATTGAAATGCAAATGCCCTCCTTTTGTTCAAAGAGAGGAAAGAAAGTCTCCCATGGAGATGTGGGGGGACAAGCACTATCCTGGGCTCTCACAAAGTGAGAAGCGTGGGGCACCCCAGGGCGACCCTGGTGTCCTCCCGCAAAACTCCAAACTGTTGCATGACGGGGTTCTCTGGGAGGAACTGCAGGACGTGGAAACCCATGTTCTGCTCTGAACTGGCCCCCAGGCCCGGGTTCAGGAGCATTGGCACCAGCCGTACTTGCACTCACCCAGTTAAAGCCAACATCAAACACAATGATCTCTTTCCCAAATAATATGTCTGTGCTTCCTTACGTACCAAAAAATACTCAGGGCTGTAAAATCAGTCATTCGGAGATGGAAGAAGCCATGTTACTTACCATACTGCACAGGATATAGATTTGCTTTTTAAAATAAAATGATGATAATAGTTTCACTTTTTTAAATAATGGGAGCAATATGTATTTAAAACTCTCCTCACTGGATAGATTGAGAATATATGAGTAAAAATATATCAGTTATGCCCAAGGGTGTGGCTCAGTGGTTGAGCATCTACCCAGGAACCAAGAGATTCAATTCCAGATCAGGGCACAATCCTGAGTTGTGGGCTGATGCCCAGTGGGGGGCGTGCAGGCAGCAGCCTATCAATGATTCTCCCTCATTGGTGTTTCTATCTCTCTCTCCCTTTAAAATCAATAAAAAAATATATATATTTAAAAAATGGCAGCTACTAACTTTCAAAGCAGATTCTGGTGATGAGGAAAATGTGCCTCTCGTGTAACCCATTACAACTGGAGTTAATCCACTCACTGCTCACTGTCCCCCAAGCTGGGACAGCGCCTGCCCCCTCCAGGCAGTGGCCAGAGCAGACACCGTGTGAGCCCCAGGCCACCCCTTCCTTCCTGTGTGCCTGTAGGCCCTCTCTGTGAGGGAGGATGTCAGTGCTCAGCTCATCAGAACGGGGGAGGGATGTGACTGATGTATGGCTGGTGTGCTCGGGCTTAGCCGTGTGCCCACCATCCTCTCACCTTCATGCATTAGCACAGCTAGCCCTCACTTATCAGGCATGTCTGTGCTGCCCCCCAAGCCCCCCAACTACAGGCAGAGGGGGAATCACACCGCGGAGAAGTGTCAGGACCAGCACTGGACGCCAGGCGTGTGACTCCATAAACCAAAGTACCGATCTGGCTGCTGACTCCCACCGCCTATGACACACTTATCTGCATTAGAAACATCTCTGTCTGGGTATTTATGTAGCGATATAGCAGTATGTGTGGAAGTTTTCTCCCAAAACAGGTTGAAACCCCAACCCCAGGACCTCCGCTTATGGCCGTGCTGGGACCGCGGTCATTGCAGATGTGAGGTTAAGGTGCGGTCACACCGGAGCAGGCTGGACCCTCGCCCAGGGGACTGCTGTCCTTGTGGGAAGACCAGGCGAGCACACAGAGGAAACACCACGTGCAGGTGGAGTGCAGGCATTTCTGCAGCTGCAGGCAAAGCAGCAGCCAGGATCTCGCTAGAAGCTGAAAAGATCGAGGAAGGACCAGTCTCAGGGACAAAGGCCCCGCATACTCATTCCAAACATCTGCGCTCCGGAACTTCCAGACCATGATTAAGGCACCTAGATTGTCATTAGCTTGGACCCTTTTGTTATGGCAGCTCTGGGGAACTAATATATAATATTCACTTAATATTTATATCCCATTATATATAGTGATTATATACACTGAGTGGCCAGATTATTACGATCTCTGAATGCATAATAATCTGGCCACTCAGTGTGTGTGTGTATATATATTAGAGGCCCGGTGCATGAATTTGTGCATGGGTGGCATCTGGCCAGCCTGGCCAGCGGGAGGGGACATGGGCGGTTGGCCAGCCTCCTGCTGGTTGAACTCCTGGTCAAGGGGACAATTTGCATATTAGCCTTTTATTCTATAGGATATACACTGAGTGGCCAGATTATTATGCGTTCAGAGATCATAATAATCTGGCCACTCAGTGTATAGTGATGAGCAGAGTGTCAGACATTATAATCGCTCAGTAAATGCGTGTTCCTACCTTTTTATAAGTCAGTAGTATCGGAATCTGTGTTACGGAAATCTTTAAAAATACTCTTCCTACATATCATTTGCTGAAGTTAAAAAAAATTTGTACACCTTGGGATCCTTGTCTACTCCACCAGGAGACAGACAAGATATCTCCCTAGACACCAGTGTTCCTTCTCTCTTCAGCCAAGTAGCAGATGCGCCCAGGCGTGCCTGTGGTCATTCCTACAGCACCTGTGATTCATGGCCCTCGGGGGAGCATCAGCTCTCCCATCCTATAGTGCTTCTTTTATCTCATTATGTCGTTTTCTTTCTGTATTTACCTTGCAGATTCTTAAAGGGCAAGGAGTTATACTTTATATGTTTGGAAAATACGTAACAGCTGAAACGGTGGTGTTTATACAAGGTGTAAAATATATATTTTTTTCAACTGTTACACCATCACAAGAACTATTATTTCAGCCTGTGGTATTGGAAGAGCACGGCTCTATGTGGGGACCCCCCTTGTTCGGTTTAATGGCGTCTTCCACCCTCAGAGAGGGCCTTGCAGGACAGTGTCTGAGTCTGCTCGCTGTCATAGCAAAGCCCCGCAGGCTGCAGGCCGACACAGAGAGGTTTATGGCTTCACGTTCTGGAGGCCGGCAGCCTGAGGCCGGCGTGTGCGGGCTGGGTGTGAGACGCCTCTCTCCTGGGCCTCTGGAGCGGCCTTGCTGTTCACATGGATGTGCTTCTGTGCACAGCTGGGTCCTACCTCCTCCCCTCATGAGGACAGCGACCAAACTGGGTGAGGACCCACTCGAATGACATCGTTTTACCTTCCCTGCCTCCTGAAGGTCCTGTCTCCAAAGGCAGCCACGTGCTGATGTCCTAGGGAGGGACCGCAATGTGTGGATTTGGGGGACACAATTCAGCCCCAAGCAGCAGGCATGGAAGAGCCCCTCAAGGGCCTGCTAACCAGAAACCCTGTGAGATATTCAAATGTAGAATCCACATGGGCAGCTGACACTTTTATTTAAAGGCAAGAAAAGAATGTGATTAACTTCTTGGAGAGATTTGGGGCTTTGCTTTTCTTGACTTCATTCTGGTGAAATACCTAGCCAAACAGGCCGTGTGCATTTTGATTTCACTGAAGTAATCTCTGTTGTTCCACACGATAACAGCTACAAGTAACGAATGAGAAGGAGATACACAGATGCTCTGAAGGCACTAACACGACTCCTCCAAGAAAACGATGCGAGGTCTTCAGTGGGGTTTCAGGTGGAACCCAATGCGTTAGTCCCATAGTCGGCAAACTGCGGCTCGCGAGCCACATGCGGCTCTTTGGCCCCTTGAGTGTGGCTCTTCCACAAAATACCACGGCCTGGGCGAGTCTATTTTGAAGAAGTGGCGTTAGAAGAAGTTTAAGTTTAAAAAATTTGGCTCTCAAAAGAAATTTCAATCGTTGTACTGTTGGTATTTGGCTCTGTGGACTAATGAGTTTGCCGACCACTGGGTTAGTCCCTTAGAGATGCTCTCCCTCTGCCTGATGAGCTTTCGCGTGGAGAAAAGCAGTGAGTGTAGGAAAGAAAGCGTTCACGGCCTCTGAGCGGCAGATCTGTGATCCTGGGAGGCTGGATCTGCCGCTGCCCCAGGGCCTTAGCCCACACAGATATTAGAACCCAGAGCTTCGTGTGACTCAAGTTTATTTCTGCACATGAGAGGTAACAGCATTCTCACTTCTAAAAAACATCTCACTTCTAAAAAACATCTAGTGTGAACATAGCATTATCACCTTTTTATCGGTTGAGATGTTACAAACATTGGGTGAAAATTTTGTTCTCAAAGTGCAAATTTATGGTGCTGAGTGTATCAACTCATGTGAGACATGATCTGATAGAAGACTGTTAAATGAACATTTGTAGTTTTCAGAATTTTCAAAGAAAGTATCTTATTCAGAAGGGATTTTTTCATTGGCTCCAGATACACAGATTAATATGACAAAATTAGTCCCGTGCCTCAGTGACTTGATAATAGCCACAGTATCACAGGCTGACATCATGGCAGGAGCTCTGCTTAGATGTCATCATTTTGATCTCAATGTGTTACAGGCCAGCATTTGCCCTGTTCCCAGGAGTGGGATACACGGGGCAGTCGCTGCCATACTCGCCAGGGAGTCAGGCCAGCCGCCCCAAGCCCATTAGCTTAGCTGTGGAGCGACTTTCCTGTCACTCCCGAAGACCAGGCCCTGGCTGAGTATAAGTCTAGGCCCCCTTTGTCATCCCTGTCCCCCAGGCCTGTTGTCCCCCTTCCCACACCCTGAGAGCTGTCCTTGGATGGAGACGCAGAGTGCGATGGACAGGATGCTTTTTTCCCTGAAGCCGCTTGTGTGGGCAACTATGTCCCCACTTCCCCCCACCATGGGAGCTGCTTGCACTCCAGCTCCTCCCTCTGCTCTGGTGTCCCCGCAGTCCTGGCAGGGATGGCCCTGTTTTGCATGACCCCAGAGGTGTGTCTAGAGGTCGCCAACTCCATTGAAGGGTCCCTTCAAGCCTCGGGTGCTCCCCACCCCACGGGGTGGCCCTGTGGCAGGCGCTTTCTCAATGTGTGCTCTGAGGACGCTTTGCTTTAGTTTGCATTTTTGTTTGTTTGTTTTTTTCTCTACTTGCTTTTTTTTCATTTTTACTTCTGGTGCTTAATTTTTCTTAATTTTTTCTTCTTTTTCAATTACAAGTTAGTATTTAATATTATATTAGTTTCAGGTACATTGCGTAGTGGTTATACACTTTACAAAGTAATGTTTTTAATTCTTTTTTATTGATTAGAGAGAGAGAGAGAGAGAGAGAGCAGAAGGAAACATCAACTTGCTGCCCCACTATGTATGCATTCAGTGCTGACTCTTGTATGTCCCCTGATGCGGGGTGGAACCCCAACCTTGGCGTATGGGGAGCTGACCAACTGAGAGACCTGCCAGGTGAAAGCTTGTTTTCACTCCGTCCTCTCCAGGGCCGTGTCCCTAAGCTGCTCTGTCGCCTGTACTTCGGTCTTTCCTATTTTTTCTGCATCATGGAGGCTAGATTGACTGGGGTTGATATGTTGTTGTTTTCATACATTGTAATTTTATTTTGATAATATTTTCCATCTGATTTCTGTTCCTGATTTTAATAATTAAACACAGATGACTATACAAGCATTTTTTCAACCAAATTTAATAACTTGTCAGATTCTTATGGTCACACTTAAGATAAATATGTTTGAAAATGTGTTAATATTTGGATTTCTTTGCAATTAAAAAAGTCATTTGCTCGGCTGTGCTGGATTTATGCTTGATAATCCTTTAATCATGCATACCAATGGCCTTCACTGTGTAACCTAAATTTCAAACATTTTAAAGTAATGTAATGCATAATGTTACATGCAGTCATAAGTACTTTCAGAAACAAATTTTAAATCAGTAAAGGAATATAATAGAATTGCTGTTAACTTATAATATCTCTAAACTATGTGTTCTACATTTGTAAATCATTATAATTAAGGCAGAATATAGGAACTCAGTATGAAATTTTATGAGAGAGAAAATGCTTACAACATTTTATATATGAGTGACTTTAGAGTTTTCAGTAGGTAACAAACAATTTGGAGTATTCATTGGCCAATACTACTGATGCTTATCTTCATAACATTGCATTCATGCTTTCTTCAAGGATTGAGAAAAAAGATTGATTTTGTTAATAGTCACGGTGACATCTGAAATGTTGATGTGTCACAAACTCTGATAGGAGGCAATAGTGAATTGATTAACAGGAGCCTGAATTCAAATTCTGGCTTTTTTTAAAAACATCAGTGTCTTCTGAGAAAAGGAGATAGTGCTGGTGTTGAATAAGGCAGTGGAAGCTGGCCAGTGCTCTCAGACTCCACTGCAGGACAGACCCCCCACCCTATAGTGTTCCTTTTGCAGGAATGCTACATAAACTGATGGACTGCATGTCGGCCTTTAAAGTCCTTAGCAATGGAGACTCGCCATTGTTTTCCTGGCATCAGGAACACTGTGTAGTATTCCGTTGAATGGACATGCCACAGCTTGTCTATCAGTTCCCAGTGGAGGGATATTTGACTTGTATCCGGTTTGGGGAGATTCTGAACAAAGCCACCATAAATATCTTTGGACAGGTTTCACTGACCATTGTTTCCCATTTATTTTGGTTAAATTTCTAGGAGTGGGAATACTGGGTGGTGTGGTAGGTGTTTAAGAGTCTAAGAAAAAGATTATGTGAAGTAGTTTCACAATTTTGCGTTTTGCAATCCCAATATTTGTGCAGTCCCAAGTAGTTTCACAATTTTGCGTTTTGCAATCCCAATATTTCTGGTGCAGGATAATATCGCTTCAAGTATATCACAGGAAAAAACAGACTTCAAAAGGACATAGAATTGCAAATGTGCACATCCTAATATATAAAAACCCTGGGTTGTAACCACCAGTAAGGACCAAGGTTCCACCAACCAGAAGTCAGTCCTGCATTCAGTGCTGGGTTGCCGTGGCAACCCAGCACTGACTGCTTCCACTGCAGGTAGGTGCCCCAGCACTGACTGCTGAGGGGGCTGTGAATCAGGGGCAGAGAGAAGCCTGAAGAGAGAAGCAGGGACTGATTTATTTCCTCTGTGGCAGCTTTTGATCAGCACTTACTTCTCTCTTTCTCTCCCAGTCTGGACAGCAGCTGCACCTCCATTTCTCTCCAGGCCTCCACTGGGGTTGCTGACCAGCCCCGCCATTCTGATCAGGCCCTGTTGATAGGCCCAGAAAGGCTGACTGGCATAGGAACCGACCAATCAGAACCAAATGTGGGTGCTGTGAAGAACAAATGGCTGCCTAGGAGGTGAAGCTTTTTACATTGATTGGCATAGGAACTGACCAATCAGAACCAAATGTGGGTGCTGTGTAGACCTAATGGCTGCTGATGAAGCAGAGCTTCTGATGCTGACTGGCATGGAAATCGACCAATCAGAACCAAATCTGGGTGCTGTGGGGAGCCAATGGCTGCCTAGGAGGCAGAGCTTTTGACACTGACTGGCATAGAAACTGACCAATCAGACCCAAATTGGCCAACAGAGGAGGGCAGTTGGGGGCGAGATCAGGCCTGTAGGGGAGGGCAGTTGGGGGCAAGATCAGGCCAGCAGGGGAGGGCAGTTGAGGGCAACCAGGCCAGGAGGGGAGGGCAGTTGGAGGTGAGATCAGGCCAGCAGGGGAGGGCAGTTGGGGGCAACTAGGCCACCAGGGAAGGGCAGTTAGGGGTGATCAGGCAGGCAGGCAGGCAGAGGCAGTTAGGGGCGATCAGGCAGGCAGGCAGGTGAGCAATTAGGAGCCAGCAGTACCAGATTGAGAGAAGGATGCCCAACTGCTGGTTTAGGCCTGTGGGATCGGGCCTATACTGGCAGTTGGACATCCCTCAAGGGGTCCCCAATTGGAGAGGGTGAAGGCTGGGCTGAGTGAACTCCCCCTCTAGTTTTCTTATAAAGAGCGTTTCACATTTACTGCTTTACTTCACACATTCAGGGGAAAGAACTTTGGCCAGTTTCATTTTCTAGGCATTTTACAAGGTGCTGTGTGATATCTGAAGATTCAACATTTCATAAGAAATGGCCCGTCTTCAAGTTGCTCACAATGTATTAGGGTTTCTGCAATGGGACCCTGAGCACAGGATGAAGTGTATATGGTCCGTCCAGCAGCCACAGTCCATCCAGCCATGGAAGGGCAGTATAGTTTATTGGTCAACACCGATGAGATGACGACAGGGCTGAAGAGAGCTTTGAAAGACCAGGCTGGAGACCCCAGTCGCCTGTAGTTTTGAGCTGCGATAACGTTTCTTCTTTTGCGGTTTGAGCTCTTCCTTAAACATGGCCAGATGGATCCGCTCTGGGGTGGTGGATGCTGAGCTGCGGGATAGAGAACCTAGAAAAGGGAACCACAGACAGACCTTAGCTGCATGCCACCTTACCGTGGCAAGTCCTTGCATGTACGATTTATTCAACTACAAAAATTAATCAAAAGACAGAGTTCAAAAAAGAAGGCTTTTCTGCTGCGTCCTCCTCCTGTGTTGGAGCTCAGCTCCTTGCCACCACCCCGCGGGGTCTCCCACCAGCGCCGGGCCTTGGGGACAGTGGCTTCACTGTGACCGCGGGCCCCACGCGGTGCCTGGTCTTCGCACCTCCGCAGCCGTCCCTCTCTGCTGTCCCTTCCCGAGGCCTCAGGCACAATCTGCCTTCCAGGCTCTGAAGATCCCCCACTGGGCCAGACTCCCGGAGCCAGCTGCACGCTCCTGACCACATCTAAAAACAAGCTGAGGGCCGTAACTTAGAGTAAAACTGCGGGAAAAGTGGAATGCTTGCTCAGCACGTACCTTTTAATCCGATGGGGACGTCCCTGAACGCCTGGACAGAGGCAGCAGCTGGAGATGGGGAGAAGGAAGGAAACCAGGAAAGCTGTGGAATGCGTTCGTGTTCCTTACTCTCGTACGTGGCTTTACTTTTTAAACTTCTGCGTGTGCATCGTCTGGCCATGCTGTCCGGGTGCGGATAGAAGGAAGCCGTGAGCCTGCATCCTGTGATGCCCAGGACACTCACGGGTGAGGGACCTCGAGTGGGGCTCCTCCTGAGCCAGGGGCTGTGTCCCAGGCAGGCAGCTCGCAGCCTGGGCCTGATTAAGGTTCCCATTTAAATCTGCCAGTAGAGCCTGTTTTCCTCAGCATCTCAGCCTGTGTGGGGCTTTTCTTATCCCTCCCTTATTCCTCCCGCAAGGACCATTCTCTCTGGCCTCGCCCGCTGTGGAGTGCCGGGGACATGGAACTGAGGGAGAGCTCGCCCTCCTCACCCAGGCGCCCGAGATGGAGAAGCGGGAAGCCCAGGGGAGCCAGGGCCGAGGGAGAGGAGAGCAGTGATGCCCAGGCTGTATGTGGGTGGCGGGCGCCTCGTACTGTGTACTTTGCCTCATCGCTGATGGCTGAGGACCTAATGTTTCCATTTTCTCAGTTTTCTGACAGAAGCTAGAGGAGTGGAACTTGTGTTTTATTGTACATTTCCTTTTGCAGATAAGTAACTAAAATAGAAAATAAAGCATTGCATGGGCCAGCCCTATGGGAGCCAGCCTAAGGGACACATTGTCGGCCTCCCAGGCTGACCTCTGTCTAGGTAGGAGGAGAGCATGAGGATTTTCAGAAGAAAAGAGAAATGGTTCGATTTGCACGCTGGATAGGCCCATTATCCCCACCTCAGCCAGAGGCCGCCGTGAAGCCAGGAAAGAAGATGGGACTTCCAGAGACATGGACACAGTGGAGCAAAGGGGTCCCCGGTGGAACCCTGGCCATAACCAGTCATTCTAGGAGAGACCATGGAAGACACAGGATTGATCAGACAGGCTAGACCAGTGCGAGGAGGAAACAGCATCAAAAACTTCAGAAAGGCCAGGAAGACGCTGAAACGGCTGAAAACGGCATTTGCTTTTGTGGCTTGTCTTTATTGTGCAATGAATAGGCAGTGTTTGGTTGAGTGGAAGACTTGGAGTGGCCCGTAGATGCTCCCCCTGTACAAAGCTGGGGTTACTCAGGAGAGGGCTGGAGTGAGAAGATGGGGGTGGAAGAGGAATTACACATCAGGAAAGGGTGTGTCTTTATGAACGAGACTTGGAAATATTTATTACTAGAGATGTTTCTGTAATGTTTACTCAAAAGACAGAAGGAAACCGCCTTTTATTAACCATTACCAAATGCCATTTCTAAGTGCCTTTATCTCATCAATTCTCCCAAAGATAGCCAAATGCACCTCTGTAATAGACTTGGGAAACCTTGCTTTTCCAGGAAGTTCCATGACTTTATAATCAGTATTTTCCTTGTGTTTTTATCCACCCAACAGCTGTTCTGACAGATTGAAGATAATGTAGAAGAATATTTAGTACATAATTATGAAGCAGAAGACACTGGCCTCTGTTCTTTTCTTAGTAGCATGTTGGTAGATCAATATATTGACTGTATTCTAATGCATGTGTGTTTGCTTCCTTCATATCATAGTTCTAGTTCTGTTTGGGAAATGAATCATTTGAAAATGCCTTTTCCTCTTCTAGCCAGATACACTGAAATAGAGGGAGGTGACAGCTGATATTTAATACTAACTTATGTTTTCTTATCAGTAGTGGATTACACTATAAAATTCATAGCTTCATATATAGTCAGCGTCAACTTTCCTTTATTTCATTTATTAGGAATGTGTTTGCATTCATTGGAAAACATGGGCTCCCTCTTGTGACAAAATCAATGATTTAAAAAAATTTTTGATGCCAAATAACATCATCTATCTATGCTCCTTTAGTAGTTTTAAAATAATATTACATATAAAATTATCTAATCATTTAATATTACTATTTTTTCTGATAATTCTTCCATTTAAAAAAAATACCAATATTTGATTTTAATTTGTGTTTAAAAATGTATATGATGTCACTTATATGTGGACTCTAATGAACAAAATAAACTGACAGACAAGATAGATCCAGAGACATGGAAGCCTGGAACAGACGGACAGATCTCAGAGGTGATGGAGGGGGAGGGGGAGATTACCCACCCAAAGAACTTCTACCCATGAGTGCATAACCCATGGACACAGAATAGGAGGAAAAGGCCAGGGGTAGGGAAATGGGGGTGGAAAGGATCAATAGGGGAGAAAGGGGAAAATCTGTAACACTTTCAACAATAAAGATAAGTTTAAAAATAAATAAATAAATAAATAAATAAATAAATAAATAAATAAATAGTAAGTCCACACAGAGCAGGACTCTGCCTGTCCTAAGATGTACGCATCTGCTTTTATCAATTGCTGTTCAGTTCAGGCCAGAGCAGGATGGCGGGATGCGCATCCTCTCCCAGGATGCTCTGTGGCACTGGGCACCCCTGAGCAGGGGGGAAGGGGCGTCCCATTCCTGGCGGATTCGAGAAAGGAAAAGCACCTGACCCTTGAGCGCTGCCTGCGCAGCTCACTGCACCACTTCGCCCTCTTCAGAGTCGTGTTCTGTGGTCCAGGGTGAATGCCCTCCATGCTCTTTGGCTCAAGCTGGGGCCCAGCAAGGGATTTGCTGCGTTAGGGGTTCTTTGCTTCGTTCTCGGGTCCAAACTTGGTCCCCAGGCATCTCTACCTCGGGATTTCTCAGAGCACCAGCCTTTGTAGCTGCATTTACATAAAGTGGATGTTTAATAAATCTCAACTGAATTTTAAAAATGTACTGAATTTCCTCCAGAATCTACTCTCTCCCCTAACTGATTTGCATTATTAATATTATTCTTCCATCTAATCCTTTGGCTCTGCTCATAGTAGGAGGAGGCTGGAGGGAAGTGATGTAGGGTATGGTGTGGACATGCACTCCCTCCTACTCGCCTCATTCTTGCTTTTGCCACATTGCAGTGCAAACATCACGTACCTACCACCTCCACCGCTGCCCCATTCAGGAGGCTCTGAGCCTAGACACAGGGACCAAGTCTGCTCCTTTGGATGCCTCAGGACACTGGCTCCTGTCTGAACTTGTACAAGGCGTTCAGTGGGGGGAAAAAAAAGAGTGAAAGGATGAGTTCGCATGTCTGTGTAAAATACATATGGAAAATGCTAGAAGTATTTTAATGTATACATATAAGTAAAACTTCAGGTATTACTCCAGAAAATGCATAATCTGGTTGAGATGCAGTTTACATTTTATTAAGGAGTGATGACTAAGAAGTGATGGCTTTTCAAGGGCCTGGGGAACAGGGAGACCCGGGCTAGGGGACCTCAGAGAACCCAGCTCCTGGGCGTGATGGGCTGGGCTGGCCGCTGGCCGCACAGCAGTGCTGCCCTCTGAGAAGGGCAGGGAAGCGCGCCCCGCTCCTGAGAGCTAAATGCAGAATGATGCGCCACAGTAGCGGGACTCGTCATGTCTGATTGCTAATTACCCCTCTGAATGATTCCCTTATGCCGTGACTGGATAATTAGTTTAGTAATTTATGGCTCTGGCACAAACTAGTGTTTTAATTTTCACAGCCCAATTTTCACAATACTTACCATTCAGATAACATCTTTCTCCTTTCCTCAGTTTTAAATTGCTTTTTCGAAGACTTACCGAAGAGCAAAAATCCTTGCTTTTCCCTCCCCCACATGTATTTCATGCAAAAGTTTGGCCTTTTCTGAAATTTTATTTAACTTTAAAAGTGCAGGAAAATAACATGTTAGTACTGTTTCATTATGATTATTTTTTTCCAATTTTTTGTGGGCAAAAAGGGTTAAACTTCTAAAAAGAGTCTGTCAAGTGACTCAAGTTAACAGCTGCGGAATTTCATGTTCCAGAGAGACACTGAGCGGCCGATCATCCACCTTCCTGTCTGTCCACTCCTCCTGCAGCCCTGCTCTGTGAAGTCCGGCGGCTTTTCTCAACAGCCGGGAGGAGCCAGCTGGATACACTGCCGGCCCCAGCCCTGCCGCCGCGGTGCCAGCAAGCAACGCGCTGTCAGACTGGAGGAAGGTTCTGTGTCGTCTCCTATTCCTATCTGAGCAGATGTGGTTGATTCTGGGCTAAGAAAGTAGAGTTGCGTTGCTATGGGTACATTTTGTCCCTGGAACAGCCCTCTTGAGTCCACTAAAGCCCCCCAGTGTCCCAGCTACCTTGCTGGGTTTGTCATGGGATAGTGGCTATTGCCTTAACGTATTTGTCATTTTTCAGAAACACTTATTTTTTAGTTTAAGATAGTGATAAGAAAGTAAGTCAGGGAGAGGAAGTTGATATTATGATATGCTAAATAAATTGGGGTTAATTCTGTGGACAGATTTGCCAAAAAGTTGAGTGACATTATGAGTGAAGATTTGATTTAAAGATACATGTTATTTACCTTTGGAATAATGGATTCTGAGTAGCAATAGAAAAATGGTGGCATTGTGATGGATGCAAAGAAAACTGGGTCGTTTTCACAATGAGAGGGAGCAACAAAATGCTCAAGATAACAAATTGTAAAAGTCTCATTAAGTATTTGGTTTCCTCCTCCCCCCCCCCAATATATAAGAAAATGAGTGTTTATAATATTAGTGGCCATCACCAGACTCATTTGCCTCAGCTAAGAGATTTTAGCTAGCGTCTCAAAACAAAGAATATTTGGCCTAACTGTCACTCGGGCTTTCTACATGGTACTTTGTTGATTACTGTAATAGAATTGCAGAGTGCCCTGATGTGTTCTTGCTGTACTGTCCTTGTAGTTGGATCAATATTCCAAAGGGCATCCCTGACTGTTATTTCAGCAAATGCCAGGCTGTGTTTATTACAGACAGAGTCTGTGCCCTTGTTCGCCAACAGTCGCCTCTGAAATATGTGATCCCTGACCATTGAAGAAATGGTTCCCACGGATAGGGAGGTGCAAATCTCCCTTTTCCTGCAGATGCTCTTTAAAAAGTGCCTTACCCATAAGGCATTCTGTCTAACCGTCAAAGCATCACAATGACCTTTCCAACTTTGTTCCGGTGACAGTGGCTGGTTATTGATGCTGCTTTTTCCCAGTTGCTAACGAGAGCGCGGACAGAAGCTGTGCCGCCCCTCTGGGCCCCTGACTGTCTATAGGGTTGTGGTTCATTCCTCAGTACTCACTTCAATACTGATTGTCCTAGAGCCTTGGTCAGCAAACTGCGGCTCGCGAGCCACGTGCGGCTCTTTGGCCCCTTGAGTGTGGCTCTTCCACAAAATACCATGGCCTGGGCAAGTCTATTTTGAAGAAGTGGCGTTAGAAGAAGTTTAAGTTTAAAAAATGTGGCTCTCAAAAGAAATTTCAATCGTTGTACTCTTGCTATTTGGCTCTGTTGACTAAAGAGTTTGCCGACCACTGTCCTAGAGCAAACACATCCGTGTGGAAGTGAATAAATGCATCATCAACAAGTCAGAGGTAAAAGTCACATGTGGTTAGAGTTTGGCCAAGATTATAAAGCCCGATATCTTTTTGTCTATATTATTAAATTATTTTGGTTCTCCTTTCACAGTAGAAAATAAATAAAGAAAATATGTGTTATCAGTCTAGACATGGTGTGCTGATAAGTGAATCAGCTGTTAATAGAACTTCTTAGAAGATACTATAGACCTTGGATTTCCATTATAATCTTATCCAGCAGAAATGGTTTTCAAGAGTCAAAGGAATCCTGTCACAGCTCTAACAATTGCATTGTTTTCAGACATTATTGGATTGGTGTTGAAATTTTTATGTATTTTTCTCCACTTTATTTTGACCTTTATTTTTCTACTAGAGGCCCGGTGCACGAAATTTGTGCACGGAGGGGGGTTGTCCCTCAGCCCAGCCTGTACCCTCTCCAATCTGGGACCCCTTGAGGGATGTCCGAATGCCCGTTTAGGCCCGATCCCACCGGGCAGTCGGACATCCCTCTCACAATCCAGGACTGCTGGCTCCCAACTGCTTGCCTGCCTGCCTGCCTTCCTGATTGCCCCTAACTGCTTCTGCCTGCCAGCCTGATCACCCCCTAACCACTCTGCTGCCAGCCTGTTTGCCCCCAACTTCCCTCCTCTGCCGGCCTGGTCACCCCTAACTGCCCTCTCCTGCAGGGTTGATCACCTCCAACTGCCCTCCTTTGCAGGCCTGGTCCTTCTCAACTGCCCTCCCTTGTAGGCCGGGTGCCTCCCAACTGCCCTCTCCTGCTGGCCATCTTGTGGTGGCCATCTTGTGTCCACATGGGGGCAGGATCTTTGACCACATGGGGGCAGCTATATTGTGTGCTGCAGTGATGATCAATCTGCATATTACTCTTTTATTAGATAGGATAGAGGCCTGGTACAGGAGTGGGGGCCAGCTGGTTTGCCCTGAAGGGCGTCCTGGATTAGGTAGAGGTTCCCTTGGGGTGTGGGGCGGCCTGAGCAAGGGGCCTGTGGTGGTTTGCAGGCAGGCCATGCCCCCTGGCAACTCAAGCGGAGGCCCTGGTATCTGGAATTTATTTTCCTTCTACAATTGAAACTTTGTAGCCTGGAGCGGAGCCAAGCCTGGGGCTCCCTCCAAGGCCGGCAGCCATTTGTGTTGGGGTTATAATTGAAACTTTGTTGCCTTAAGCAGGTGGGCCCGGCCAGGGTGTGCGGAAAGCTTTGCTTCCCCTGTTGCCATCGGCAACCCTGGCCTGCTCTCTCAAGCTCCATTCTGCCACCATTTGTTTGAACTTCTTTACCTTCTATAATTGAAACTTTGTAGCTTGAGTGGAGGCTTAGGCCTGGCAAGGGCAGGCGGAAAGCTTGGCTTCCTCTGTTACCTAGGAAACCTTGCTCTCTGTGGCTGTAGCCATCTTGGTTTGGGTTAATTTGCATACTCGCCCTGATTGGATGGTGGGCATGGCTTGTGGGCGTGGCTTGTGGGTGTGTCAGAGGTATGGTCAATTTGCATATTTGTCTATTATTAGATAGGATATACAAAATTATATAGATCATTGTATTAAAATATCTAAGAGAAAGAAAAAAATTCTTCTTTGTACTTCTGTATATGTATATGTCTGTAATTAAGATATAGATTATTGGACATTTTCTGTGGAGCAAAATTTAGTCCATTTCCTGGTCTTATGCACTTGCTCCATGGGATCACCTTTATCTTATTTGACGCGCTGCCTAGTGAAGATCCCACACTGTCTACGCAGACCGTCATAGAATGCGATGCTCTGACTGCTACGAATTCTACTCAATTTTTTGGAATGTGATATTATATTAAATTACATGAGTAGGTATTGTTTTATACATACACACATATAGGTACACACATGTCAATGTGTTTGTGTTGTTTTTGTGTACAAATACATATACAATTGGAGTTCTTAGCTGTTTAAAAGTTCAACATCAAGGGATGTTTATTACCAGTTTCCTAAACCCAGACTGGCCATTGAGCCACTGCTAACATGCTCTGTGGGAAGTGCTGAGAGGGAGGGGGGAGTGTGGTGAGTGGTGAGGAAGCACCATCTTATCCTAGATTTATTTATTGTCCTGCTGAGTTTTTCAAGCTAGAGACCAAGTATGCACTTTAGGGGTACGGAATATAAAGGACAGCAGGCCAGAGTCTGTGCCCATAAAGGTTAGACTCTAATGAGAGAGACGGATGAACACTTCTCATTATACACTGTCCAAACAAGAGGCTGCGCCCTGGCCCAACAGCTCAGTCACTTAGAGCGTCGTCCCCAGCTGCCAAGGTTGCAGGTTCTATGCTGGGTCAGGCAGGACACATACAAGAATCAACCAAGGGATCAATCCACAGATAAGTGGAACAACAAGTAACTCTCTCTCTCTCTCTCTCTCTCTCTCTCTCTCTCTCTCTCTCTAAAAATCAATTAAAACAAACAAACAACAAGCAACAAGAGGCAGAGATGGGAGAAATGTCCTCCAAGCGCCCGGGCAGCTCTTACTTAACCTCCAGTGCCAGGCACCTTTTTCCCCCATCCTCCTCTCCCCGAATGGAGTCACAGCTTTTGTGGAGAAAGGACTTGCTCATTTCTGAATCCCTGTTCTCACACAGTGCCAGGCACCTGGGAGGCACTTAGGAAATCTGTATTGTTATGAATGAATCAAAGCCAACTGTTGTGTCCAACAGGGTTCACTCTGGGCTAGAAATTAGTAGGTTCCACAGCTTCAGAAAGACGAAAGCAATACATAGGGGTTCCTATGACGGAAACAGCCTGTCTCCCAGGGATCGTGCTGGGACGAGGATAGGAAGTGTGGTGCAAAAGCTCCCCACCTCCCCCCCCAGCCCCCTGCAAAGGGAGACAAAGATGAGGCAGGCTTATGCAGAGTCTGGGAGCCACCCTCATGCGGAAGTCTGTTACGTGAGAAAATCTCGGGCTGAGTTTATCAGTACACCCTGATTGTTCCCGCTACCGCTTCAACCAGCCGGTGCTTTTTTCCTGTTGACCCTCCCTTCCCTAGTGAAGCTGTGAGAACTGGCTAAGGAGCACCTGGAGTCCGGTATAAAAGATAAGGTCTTCACTGCGGAATGTGAAACCAGAAAAATGGGATTATTTCTTCCCACAGGGAAATGAATGTCCTAGGAGAGAGTGTCTTCCTTTTCCATCAGAGTCAGGACAAACAAGTCCAAATAGAATAAATGTGCGAGTTAGCCATCTTCTGCAAGTACTGCTGGTGCTCAAAGTAGTTCCCCAACTGGCTCAGGTTTTGGTATTTGTGGCTAAAACCCAGTGTTTTATAGGATTCTGAACCATTTTCCTCTATATCAAAGAATAATTCCATGTAGGATTTAAATACAAAAGAACTAGATTTAACCTAACCTAAAAGAAAATGAAATTGGTTGCAAAAAAACAACACAATAATCAAATGTCAAAAGCTTCATTATATTTGTTTATTTTCTTAAACTTTAATAAGTTAGTTCAGTTATTCGCTCTCTTGCTTTTAAGAGCTATAAATTTAAGTTTCCACATAAATCTCCACATCTGTCTTATTGTCATACTTGTGAGCATAGACATTTATTTGCCCCCCAAACTATTTATGTGACAGTTTACACACGCTCGATCAAACTGATCCCATTGCTTAACATCTGTCGGTGGCATCTCAGGCCCAGCCAGCATCCCTCTGTGCTACTTCTTGGTACCCGAACCCCAACCTCAGCCTCAACCTCGACTTTGATAACTATCCCCCTTACTCATCCCTTCCAGCTCAGCTCAGCAGACCTTCTCTCCTCTCTCAGTCTAGGTTGGATGTCTCTGCTCTCTGTTTTGGATCAAAATGTAGACAGCTCCAAAATATAGGTGTCTCTCTGACCATTTTGTCCCCTTGAGACAGAGACTGTGTGACGGCTTATTCCCTGTGTCTGGCTCAGAGGTTGGACCATTGCAAATTCTCAGACGTTTTTCAGTACAAGTTCCAATCTAATGCCTGTTCTGAACCCTTTACGTTTATTGCCTCAGGTAAGACAGTATCCATATGGACTTCATGTAGTTTAGTGGGTTATGCTGCTTTCCTAAGCTCAGACAGCTCTTCAGGGGCACAATCACAATACTGACCCTGGGCATTTCCCGATTACAGCTTTGAAGGTGTAACCTCGTTCTGAATTAGTGACCTCGTTCCAAAGAGCACACTGAATGAATAGCTTATTGCTTATTGTACATGCTCTGAATATCAACCAATTTCTAGTCAATAATTCAATAAATATTTATTGCACCCCTACTATGAGCCAGGTACTGGGAATACTCAAATGAATAAAATAACACCAACTACAGGTGACTGAGATTCTTAGAGAAAATCATATTATTAACATCCTGCATTGTGTTAACTTAGAATCATAGGAATATTTGATCTTCATTAATTCATTTTAGAAGAATTAGTAGTATAGTTACAGTACTCAAAAAAGTTTTTAAAGAGCAATTCTCTATTATTTAGGCATTTGACTGTGACAAAGATATTAAGTTACATATTGTGGTGAATTAGCATAGTTGTTCTCCATAGATGCTCAGTTTTAGGAGTTGCTTTGAGCATTCATACATCTCTCTGTTATATATAGAGTTTATAAAACTATCAGAAAATAAAAGGACTAATCTAAAGTTAAGAATCTCTTTTCTTTTTATACTGACAATGCAAATGTTTATCTGAAAAGTTCTTATTTTATTCTCTTTTCATAGCCAAGTACAATATGGCACTTCTAGAATATTAGTTTTCTTTGCAATAGTCATCCTAAAGATGAATAAAATCTAGGTTTGGAAGTTGTATTTGCTCTGTGTTAACCAAAGCTGTTTTTCCCCATTCCTAAATGATGTAGCAATGACTCATAGAACAGAAAATGGATGGTACATGATGTCATCTGACACTGCTTTTCTAAACCCACCTTTGGATAATATACACATTGGAACATACATTTAAATTTGTCATGCTCCTTGGTGGCCAGGAGTGGCTTTCATATTTGCTTTCATTGATAGCATTTTCCTTTCTTAAGTTAACTTTAATCTTGTAGCCATTTCACTCTTTACCAAGTGTCCTGAAGTCTAACTATTTATAATGTGTTATTTTACATTGTGCCAGACAACAGATGCATTAACATTTCCATGTTTAGAAACATTCTTCACAAGACCTGAATCACGTGGTGAGTGTGCTGTGGGGTGGCATCCTTGTAGGTTTACAGAACTTTACAGCTTGCGTGCATTTAGTGCATTTCCTTATATTCTGTGCCTGGTCTTGTCTCATTGCCCAGCTGTGAATCACTCAACTACTTCTTATTCCTAATGTCTTTTTATCTCTACATTAATCCTATTCCTTTATTTTTTAAAGCTTTTCTTTTTATTGGTTTTTAGAGAGAGAAAAGGGGAGAGGGAGAGAGAGAGAGAGAGAGAGAGAGAGAGAGAGAGAGAGAGAGAGAGAGATTTGTTGTCCCACTTATTTGTGCATTCCTCGGCTGATTCTTTATGTGCCCTGACCAGGGACCGAACCTGCAACACTGGAGTGTTGGGACAACACTCTGCAAACTGAGCTACCTAGCCAGGGCCACCCATCCCTTTATTGTTTAGAATAACAATTTTATGCCAAAGTACAATTAGAATTCTTTCATAATTTACTCGTTACTCAATGTTTTAAAAAATGGTTTTTTTAAAGTAAATCTTCTAAAAAAGAGCCTTGACTGTGTCAACATTCTCTTTTAAATCATTGATTGAAACTTATTAATAATGACCAAGGGCTTATATTTTGAGATTTTGAGTGGCAACTAACAAGGCAAAAGGCTTAATGCTGTGCTCAGATTTTTACTGTTAAAATGTAATTGATGTGTGCATTTGTGCTGTTGCTGAGAAGTTGCTTAACTCACTTCTCAGATCTATCTGTCTGTCTGTCCATCCATCTGTCTGTCTATCATCTCACCTTCCTGTGAGTAGCATAGTTAGTTGGGTAAGGTATGTATCATGGTTCCTGGCACTCAGGAATTAATGAGTGATGACTAACGGTAGGCCTGGTTTAGTGTCCTTGTTAAATGCACACAGAATACCATGATAGTGGCTGGTTTCCAGTGCTGTGGTCACCAGATGTTGCTCTTTTAATCCTCTCCATTATCTGCACGTGCCTCTCTCCGTTCTGCTCACCTCGAACTAATGAATTACTCATCCTTCTGAACTCACTCTTAAGTCAGACAAGGGTAGATGACCTTCCTGGTGTTTCTAGAACTCTTGCTTTCTTATATTATGGCCACTTACTATGTTGTATTGCGCTCATTTAGGTCACTATATTCTGAATTACATGCTGGCTCTTATTTATGCTTTTAGCCCCCGTGCCAAGCTTAGTGTCTGGCACATAGCAGATCCTCTATAAGTATTTTTTTAAACTGTTGAATTGTAAATAGTACAAAAGACCTTAGGTATGGGCTCAAAAATACATTTTACAGCCAAATAAATTAATATTTGGTTAACCTCAACTTATTCCTTTCATTTGTGGGGAAATAACATTTGGATAGTTTGAAATAATTGATTTCAACTGTTCTTTTCTCCAATAGTTTCTTGCATGTGGCAATTGCCATTTTTGCTGTTTAAATGCCGGGGGAGCGGGGCGGGATATAAGTGTAGAGCCCTGCCTTTTCATGTCCTGCTCAAGTACATAGAGTTGCAGAGGTTTCCCTACAGGTTAAGACCATGAGGTCACAAAAGTACAATTCTAGCTTTCCGACCGTGACTCAAAGTGGCTTTCACCTCTCATTCCAAAGGATGCTAAATTTCTATGCTATATCTAAGTTTATTATTATGTTGACTTTTTATTGTACTGAATCTTCAACCTTAAAACAGTAATTCATTTCTCTTTTCAAATTTGTGTTTGCATGACACTGTTATATGCTTCCTCCTAACATGGAGGTGCTCCATTACAGTTTCTTTTGAGGAAAACAGCTTTAAAACTGTTTCACAATGTTTTATTTGTTTCACAAATAAAATATGTTTCACAATGATATAAAAAAGGAAAAGTGGGTCAAAGTTGGAAACTACTAGTCTTTATAATGCTACCTTAAGTTTATAAGTGATCAGAAGTATGATGTATAATATAAAGAATGATAAGTTAATTGGATTGTTTTCAAATCGAAAGATCTGATATTAGAAATTGTTGAGATGTGATAAAAGTAAGAGGTAAAAAAAAACACAACAGATAATAAGCCAAAACAATTCAAGTCAATATGTTATAAATGGCTCATAACATATTGACATGTTTCCACTTTGCATGTAAACTTTAATGGGATAAAGTCTCCATAAAGGTGATTATATGTGGTGTCTACAAAAGGGTCCTGAGACACCTAACAAAGGGACACCTAACCAAAGGACACCTAACGAAGGGACCCCTAATGAAGGGACCCTTAACTAAGGGACCCCTAAACAAGGGACTCCTAACCAAGGGACCCATAACCAAGACTGAGAGTCTAGGAAAATGTTGCATCTGAGTGGAGTCCTGAAAAAGTAGGAGGCATAACTAGGTGAAGAGGGGGAAAGGGTCATGCGTTCCGAACCAGTGGTGAGGAGATGAAGTCAGCCTGGCAATCAGTGACTGGCTGGGAGAATAAGCTGTGAGTGGAAGTAAAGACACGTGAAAATGAGGGCTCAAACCCTACAGGCACGTAGCTTATGTTAAAGAGTTCACCCTAAAAGCAGTGGGGAGTCATTGAGTGAGGGCAAGCAGAAGGGCAGTGTCCCCCTCACAACCTTGTCACTGGAGGGACTGAGACAAAGGTGCTGGTGATTCAGGGCAGGGGAGCCTGGAGAGGACCCTCTGATGGCATCTTCTTTTCTCTGTAAATAAATTGCTGAGATCGTCCCTGTGAGTGAGGAAGGGGAGGGGTAGTTGTGGTCAAAGACTTAAATATCACCTGTGGGAAAATGGGACAGAGAACTCATGGGGAAGCGACTAGACGTGCCCACTGCACACAAATCTAGGTGGTGTGGTGGACCTGAAATACAGGACAAGGAACAGGGTGAAGGACGTTGGAGAGCAGCCCAAGTGATGAACCCTGGGGTCCTGACTGGATACAGGAGTGGGGATAGGATGGAGCAGAATCAACATTAGACATGTAAAGCTGAGGAGTTCAGACACATGCAGAAGAAACAAGGCTATGAGAACCTTGGAAAGGTTTCAACACATGGAGTGTGTTGAAAATGTAGAATATTGGAGCTTAAAATTCTAAAGGTAGAGAAATTCTTGAAAAGTCCAAGAGATTCATCTGAAAAACTACTAGAAACAATGATATCCTAATATATAAAAACCTGGGTCCATCATGACTGGAGGCTCGACCAACCAGAAGTCAGTCCTGCAGTCAGTCCTGCAGTCGAGCCCCCTCGACCAACCAGAAGTCAGTCCTGCAGTCAGCGCTGACTGCTGAGGGGGCTCCGAATCAGGCCTGGAGAGAGGCCTGAAGAGAGAAGCAGTGTCTGATCTGTCACCTGTGTGGCAGTTGTTGATCAGCACTTGCCTCTCTCTTTCTCTCTGGGCTGGGCCAGCAGCTGCACCTCCATTTCTCTCCAGGCCTCCACCAGGGCTGCTGATCAGCCCTGCCTTTCTGATCAGGCCCCGTTGATAGGCCCAGAGACGTTGACTGGCATAGAAACCGACCAATCAGAACCAAACCTGGGTCAACTGTGAGGAGCCAATGGTTATCTAGGAAACAGAGTTTTTGATGCTGACTGGCATAGAAACTGACCAATCAGAACCAAATCTGGGTGAACTGTGAGGAGCTAATGGCTGTCTAGGAGGTGGAGCTTTTGACACTGACTGGCATAGAAACCGACGAATCAGAACCAAATTGGCCGGCAGAGGAGGGCAGTTGGGGGCGAGATCAGGCCAGCAGGGGAAGGCAGTTAGGGGTGATCAGGCAGGCAGAGGCAATCAGGCTGGCAGGGAATGGCAGTTGGGGGCAAGATCAGGCCAGCAAGGGAGGGCCATTGGGGGCGAGATCAAGCCAGCAGGGTAGGGCAGTTTTGGGCAACCAGGCCAGCAAGGGAGGGCAGCTGGGGACCAGATCAGGCCAGCAGGGGAGGGAAGTTAGAGGCGATCAGGCAGGCCGGCAGAAGCAGTTAGGGGTGATCAGGGAGGCAGGCAGAGAGGTTAGAGGCAATCAGGCAGGCAGGCAGAGGCAGTTAGGGGCATCTGGCAGGCAGGCAGGTGAGTGGTTAGGAGCCAGCGGTCCCAGATTACAAGGGGGATTTCCGATTGCTGATCCAATCGGGCCTAAACCAGCAGTTGAACATCCCTCAAGAGGTCCCTGATTGGAGAGGATGCTGGCTGAGCTGAGGAAACCCCCCCTTCGTGCACGAATTTCGTGCACCGGGCCACTAGTAATTTTATAAAAGAACACAATGAAAATAAACAATCAAGTCTTAGAGAAGCTCATTATTTTCACTTCTAGGATTTATTCACCACCAGTTAATTTAGGGTGGCACAAATATTATCACTAGGATGTTCCTTAGAGCCTCGTAAGTAATAGCAAATGACTTCAAACAGCTCAGAAGTGCACTAACAGATGAGGGCTTAAGTGAATTATGATAAATCAAAATATCTGTGGAAGTCTAAATTGGTAGACCCTTTCTGGAAGCAACTTGTCCCTGTCCATCAATTTTAAATGCAAATGCCATTCAATCGGGAATTTCATTTCTGCAAACTTGACCTCCAGATGTATTTATCCACATGCAACATAAAGAGCGCACAGTTACTGTGTTGCTTGTTAGAGTGAAATGCCCCTCCGTGGGGAGCTGCCTGGGCACAGTGTGGGGCATCCATGGAGTGAGATATTATAGTTGTGGAAACTAATGTGAAAACTCCTTACAGACGTGCAAGGGTCCCCGGGGTACATTGTTAACTTGAAAAGAAACACAAGTTTCATAGCAGAGTGTGAGGCAGAAGGCCATCCATATAAGAGGAAAGGCAGTTCCTACGTGACCTCACATGTGTATGTTTAAGTTATTTTCAGATAATTTATCAGAAAATAATAGCATTAGCTACTGCTGAGAAGAGAATTTGCAGGGGGACAGAAATGGGGAAGGAACTTGCATAGCCATTTCATCACATAGCTTTTCCTTATGATTTTTGAATTGTAAGAATGTATTATTACCATTTGACAATTTAAAATACTCAAGTTATTGATGTAACAAGAATAAACGTTATTGTAAATTTTGTATTTTTAATCTTTTCAAATCTTTCTTGCTGAAAGTATTACATATGCCTGCCCCTGCTTTCTGCCCTAGGCCTTCATTTGGAAATAATTTGCTATTTAAATAATGAGCCTGGGACAGGAGAGAAAAATCTTAGGAAAGAGTATTATATAACTCCAATATGATACAGGAGTAGGGAAATTATAAGATAGCATCCCTTAAAATATCAATAGTGGATATAACTGGTGGTGGGTTTTAATTGCAAGCAATTTTATTCTCTTCTTATTCTTAAAGTGTAGTTTGAATACATCTCAGTGTACAGGCATTATTTACATTTTGGTAAATTGGACCGTGTACCATGAATTTTATTATTAAAGGGAAAGTATTTAAAAAAAACACACACTTTTAGATAATCCCTGATCTATTCTTACAAACATGGAAGCCACGTTTTAGATAGTTTGCAATAAAATTTAATAAAGATGAATGTGGGCACTTCTATAACATCTTCCATTTGAATAAAAGACCAGTCTTTGGGCAGATGTACCTGCTAAGAACTTTCATTTGGTATCATAAACAAAATATATTCACTGATATAAATTAAGAGAATATTGCAAGAATGAGTCTCCAAGAGAAATCTAGTAAAGTATAGTATAGATTTTGAGAAGGCCCACCTAATCCTATATAATAAAAGCCTAATATGCTAAGTGTCCTGACCATTCAACCATTTGACCAGTTGCCATGATGTGCACTGACCACCAGAGGGCAGATGCTCCAACCATTAGGTTAGCTTGCTGCTGGAGTCCGGCTGATCGGGACTGGGCGAGATGGGCTGGACACACCCTGGAGCCTCCCGTGGTCCGTCCCCGTCCCAATCGTGCACCCGTGGGACCCTCAGCCTGGCCTGAATCCTCTCACAATCCAGGACCCGTTGGGGGATGTCAGATAACCAGTTTTGTCCCTATCCTGCAGGCCAGGCTGAAGGACCCCACAGGTGCACGAATGCGTGCACCAGGCCTTTAATTCACAAAATAAATGGTGGTTCTCTTTTACATCTTCAGCATAATTGACAATAAAGAAATAGCTTACATTAAAAAAGCATTTCAGATAAATGAACATATTCTATAAGTAGTGTCTTGCAAAATCTTGAATTCAGGCAGAAGCTAGGGATTTTATTAAATTGTAAAGTAAAATCTACAATACCACTGTATTTTTTAACTTGTTAATTCACAAATCTATTAAATGTATAGTTGTGAAAGAGGTCAAAAAGAGATGTTAGACTAATTCACGGCACAAAATAATTCTTTTTAGGGTTTATATTTTATACATCTATTGTGATTCAGTTTTTATTTTTTTGAAATATACTTTATTTGAATGTTATCAGAAACTTTGTTAATCTTCTAAGCACTAAGGTTATATATCTACTCCACCTCCATGTCCACTATTCACATCTTGCGTTAGAGTGGGTACATTTGTTACAATTGATGAACCAATATTGATATATTATTATCCCCTAAAGTCCACAGTTTACTAGGTTGTGCACCTGTGAATTCTGACAAACGCATGATGACAGGAGTGCACTGTCACGGCATCACGTGAACTGTTTCCACAGCCCTGATAATGCTTTTGCACAAACGCAGCACTGTTTCTGCTCCCACTCACAGTGAATGGCAGTTCCTGCGGCTCCACTTACACACAAGCGTGTGATGCTGTCAGTGCCTTGGATGTTGGCCACTCGAATGACTGCACAGTAGTGTTTCACCGGTGTTCAGTTTGCAATCCCCTATCCACATGGGGTGTTGAGCAGCTGCACATAGTCCTACTTGTGATCTGTATTTCTTCTTGGCGAGGTGACGATTCAGATATTTTGCCTGTTTTTAAAACTGTTTTCTTATTGTTGAGTTACATGTGCTTTTTTGTATTTTGGATACCAGTTCTTTCTCAGAGATATATATATATATACATACACACACACACACACACGTACATACTAGTGGCCTGGTGAATGAAATTTGTGCACATTAAAAGGGAATTAAATAGAAGAAATATTTTAATATTGCTATTTGCCCTTTCTCTATAATAGAAGTGTCAGAGATTAAAGAAAATTCGTAAAATGTATATTAAATCTCCCTCCTGTCAGAGTCCGGGGCACGCCGTGGGACCTAGAGTCAAGTCCCTGCCCACCACCTGCACGCACTTAGAAAACACAGGAGACCCAGATCCAGCTGGCCCCATCCCCATTGGGTGATACACAGACCCGGCCGGCCTCACCCCCGTCAAGCTCCTCCAGGCAGGGGACACAGCCTCAAGTACCCCAATCCAGCGTTGGGTGGAGGGGCACAGCCTCAGGTCCCCCATCAAGCTCCGCCAGGTGGGAGGCACAGCCTCAGGTCCCCTGGCCCGACGCCGGGCAGGGGTGTACAACATGAGGTCTCCCGGCCTGGTGCTGGGGCAGGGGGAGCAGCCTGAGATTCCCTGGTTCGGTGCCAGGGCGGGGGGCATGGCCTGAGGTCCCCAGTCAAGACCCACTGTACAGGCGGTGTGGCCTGAGGTCTTCCATCAAGCACAGCCCCCCACCCCCCGCAGCATCATGTCAGCGCTGAACGGGGACACACACAGGCGTTGTCATGTCCCCAGCCAGGGATACAGGCAGGCAGCTTCACCTCAGCGCTGGGCAGGGACGCACGCAGGCAGCATGACGTTAGCGCTTGGGGCAGAAGTCCCCGCCCCCATCCCCGTCCACAGACTGGTCATGACTGGGACACTGTAACGGATAAATTAGCATATTACACCCCCCCCCCTCTCTCTCTCTCTCTCTCTCTCTCTCTCTCTCTCTCTCTCTATATATATATATATATATATATATATATATATATATATACATATATATATATATACACACACACATATATATATGTATATATATATATGCTATATAATAAAAGGGTAATATGCAAATAGACTGAACAGCAGAACAACTGAACAACCAATCAAAGCGTAATATGATAATGATATGCTAAGGCTGCTCAACTGCTCGCTATGACGTGCATTGACCACTAAGGGGCAGATGCTCAACTGGTAGGTTACTTTGCTGCTGGGGTCTGGCCAATCGGGACTGAACGAGATGGACTGGACATGCCCTGGAGCCCTCCCTCGGTCCCTCCCCAGCCCAATCATGCACTGGTGGGCTCTCTTAGCTTGGCCTGTGCCCTCTCGCAATCCAGGACCTCTTGGGGGATGTTGGAGAGCTGGTTTCAGCCTGATCCTGCAGGCCACTCCCCTTGGGAGGGCACCAGTCACAGGGCTCATGGCTGGTGGGTGCTGCTGCCGAAGCACCAGACTCTCCAGATTGGGACTGATTGGATGCGAGCCCATGGCAGGCACAGTGGGGCCGGAATGAACAGGAGTGGCAGGTAGGAGCTGCAGGCAGTGTTGGACTGCGGGTTTCAGCCCAATCCCTGCAGGCCACCCAGAGGGACCCCACCCATGCACGAATTTGTGCACCAGGTCTCTAGTATAATAATAAAAACATAATATGCAAATCGACCAAACAGCCAAACAGCAAAACGACCGTCCGGACGACATTCCAGATGAATCCAGGGCTGCGAGGGCCTACTCTTGCACGAATTTCGTACACTGGGCCTCTAGTGTGTGTATGTGTGTGTGTGTGTGTGTGTGTGTGTATACACACGCACACACACACACACACACATATATATATATATATTTATATATATATATATATAAAAAACTTTATCTCTGTTTGTGACTCATTCCATTCTCTGAGAGTGTCCCTGAGCAGAAGTTTTCTTTTAATGACTTCCAACCTATTTGTTTTCTTTCATGGATTATGTTATTAGGATGGTATCTAGGAAGTCAACACCAAACCTAAGGTCACCAGAGTTTCAACCATGTGATTTCTAGGAGTGTTATAGTTTTGCATTTTTCATTCAGCTCTGTGATTTGAGTTAATTTTTTATGAGATATGTAAGGTCTGTGTCTAGGTTTATTTTTCGCAAATGGATGTTCAGTTATTCCAGCATTATTTGTTGAAAAAGCCTTCATGAAAAAGATTTTTTTTCAATTTTATTTGCTGACTTTCTAATCCCATTCACAAATTGCACAGCTCCAACCTCATTTCTACTCTCTACTCCAATTTTTCCCTTACAACACCAGCCTTTGGGAAGAAATCTTCCATATTTTTCCAACCACCCATCTAATGGAGGAGTCTCCCCTGTGGCATTCCTGAGGCTCTCCTCTTGAAGGAGTAGAGCACCATGCCATGAAGCAACATGTCACTGTGGTAGATAACCCAAGTTGTAATTCATTCATCCATTCAACACGTAGTGCACACCCTCTTTGTGTCAGATATGGAGCTAATACAACTTAGCCCCATATCTGACCTAAAATGACACAATTGTGGTTCCATTCTCTTGGCAATATACAAACATCTATTTCCTCTTCTGTAGCATTTACTTTAGTATCTGTCAGAGGACCTGGCATCTCTCACTGTAACGCTTTCCTGTTCTTTCAAACACCCCGAATGTGATATTCACAGAAATGATTAGGTGCAGTTTCATTTGTCTGTGCTCCTCTCAAAGAATTCTTTACTCAGAGGTAAACTATTGCTCCAGAAGTCATCTGCTTTGTATAATGCACAGTAGTCTATTTACTTTCTGTGGCCTAGGCAGCATCCTCTATTATTTGAGCCTTAAGTCATTGGTACCTTTACTGCCAAAATAGCAAGATGCACCATTATATTAAACTCATTATGAAATTAGCATGTGCCTGGTGGTCATATTCAATACTGTTTGGTGAGTATGGAAAATCTCACTCTGATGTGCCTTGAGGGAATGTAGGGTAGGGGGGCACGGAATAAAGTGCATAAAGAGGCAGAGTGCTTATATGAGGAAAAAAGCTGGACTTGGCACTGGGAGGCCGGCATTAGGGGTAGGTGCATATTGGCTGATTGTCCTCAAGCAAGTAATTTAACTTTACACAGTTTACTTCTGTGTAAAATAATGACGGTAACAGTTCTTTCCCAATCTATCTTCTGGTGAGTTTTGAGGAATTACTGTGAGAACATCTTTGAAAATAAAATTTAAGTCGGTTCCCTGAGGAGTAACTTACAGACAGTAAGAACCACCCTTTCCAGTGTGCTGGTCTCATAGTTTTATCAGGCCATGTAGTTAGGTCTGCAGGATCTACCTTGCATGATCTCCATGGTAGTCCAGCCCCGTCACCCACATGTCCCCACCTGCCCCTTCCCAGTGCACCCCTAGCAACCACTAAACTCCTTTGTGTTCCTGCCTTTTTTATTACGTTTACCACAGTGACATTGGCTAATAAGACTATGTAAGCTTCAAGTGCACGGTGTCATAATACATCATCTGTGCATGGCATTCTGTGCTCATGTCCCAGAGTGCAGTCTCCTTCCCTCAGCACACAGTGGGCCCTCTGTGATCTGCCTGTTGCAGGATGCTATGCAAACGGGGTCACCCTGGCCACGTCCCCCTTCACTGTCACCAGTATTCTTTGAGCCTCATCCATGCTGCCCTACCCCTCAGAGGTTTGTTCCTGTGGATTCATTTATGAAGAAGAGATTTCTAAAATTGTATTCAAGTCCAGTTAATCTACTTTGAAACAAAATTAAAATGATTGCTTTTATAAAATAAAGTATTGTTAAATTACTCCACTGAATGAAGATATACATCCATTAGCATAGAATATAGACAAGAACTTTTTTAATATTTCTCTTAAGCCTTGCACCATGATTTATTTCTTTCCAGTGAAAAGTGAATTTCCAGCGGCTTAGTTTTCAAGAAATCTAACTTTGTAATGTTTGCAGCCCTATAGGAGGTGGTTTTCTTGAAATGTGTGGGATTGAAAGGCCACTGTGTGATTGATTGCGTAGGTTTTTTATTTTCCTGTTGCCAAAAAAAAAAAAAAAAAAAGCCTTTCTCAGCTGAACAAGAAAGGTATAAAATTAAAGTAATTGCACACTTCAACATGAAACCTGCTGGCAGCTGAAGTTTTCTGATGCCGGGGCCTGTGGGCCTGTGGGCCTGGCAGGGGCAGCTGGGTGTGAACGCCTTTGTGTTTTCCCAGGGACTCCCTGAGTGGTCCCCAGGAGCCCTCAGGACCACAGGAATGCCAGCCTGCTCCAGAGCCCCTCTCTAAATTGGGAAGTTATTCCGTCCTGTTCTTGTTTGTTCCTCATTCACCAGTCCGTGTGCATAATTAGATGCTAGAAGGATGATTACACCGCCGTGAATTACAATGAACTGGGCTTGGCAGCGTGTGAAGCTTTGGTTGCTAATCGCCATCAATTAGGAGGCTCCCCAGAAATGCAGATGCCTCCTTCCTGCCCCTTCCTCTCCCTCCAACCAGACCCCGTGACGAGGCGGCAGAAAGAGCCTTTGGTGCAGTGCCCATCGCTGACACTTTCTTGTAATATCAGGCAAGTAAAAAGGATAAACTCAGGGGCTTCGTATCAGAAGGGTGCTCTTTTCAAAATTAAGTGTTAAATTTCCAATGGTTTATTACATAGAAAATCAAGTTACACTACACCCATGCAAAATCTATGGAATTAGTCTATTACCAAATTATTGCTATAAGCATAAACATGGGAATATGGATTTTTTTAAGTAAAGTTTTTGATTTGAGATTTTTTTAAGGAAAGATGAAAAATAGTAACAGGATTAGACATTCCCTAGCCTCCCCAAGGTCACATAAATTAGGACATGTAGGGTTGTAAAACGGCCAAAATTCTAAGGAATTAAACAAATAAGCATTTTTTAGTAAACTTCATGTGTACGATGCAGCCTGGACGGCGTATGTCCTGACTGTGACCTTGGAGAAGTTCTACACTTTCGGAGCATCAGGCTGCGTCCATACAGTGGAGATGCGCACCCTTCTCAAGGGATTCATGAGAACAAAATGGTGAAAGTTATTGGGGTATTTATTTGGTGCGTAAAAATCACTCTGGAGTATTTGTTTCATGAAGGAGATAAATCTGGTAGTCCTGGTAGTAAATTGAATTACAAAGGTGGACACGACTTAACCGTAGAAAGCAGAGGCTGTATTTGTCATTAGACACCATGGCAAACTTCTCTGTAGAAATAGTCTTTCTTGATTGGTACTTCAATCTTTATCTTTTATACAAATATTATCATAGTTTACCCCAGTTTGGCTAATTTTTCACCTGCTTCTTGCTATCCAGTAGCCAAGCATTCACGTATGACTTAAAAATAGCTTTTTCCAATTCATTTTTTCATTTGATCATTCATTCATTCATTCATCAGGTACTCAGTCTTCAAAACCAATATGGTCCTCCCTTTCTGTATGTGTAAGGAGTGCTCCCTCTCATGTCTGCTTTTGAAGGAGATAAGGGCACAGATTTTTATAAAAATAAGCCCTGGCACATACCTGGGTTGCAGGTTTGATCTACAGCCCTGGTTGGGACATATGTGGGAGGTGACCAATAGATATGTCTCTCTCACATCAATGTTTCTCTCTCTCTCTCTCTCCTCTTCCTCCTCCTCCTCCCCTTGCACTCTCTCTAAAAAAATAAAATAAAAAGATGTCTGAGGGCAGAAGGAAGATGAAGACATATTTTACATGTAAGCCTTATTTATATTCAAAGGAGTTCAGGAGAGCAAGCCACTGATTTCCCTGGGGAGATGTGGGTGGCTGTGATGGGGCTGGAGGAATGGTAGGTTTTGGAGAAAATCCCACACAAAGAGAACTCTGAGAACTGAGAGGTGACAAAAAGTCCAGTGTTTGGGGACCTGGTCCATTTGATGGGAATTAGTGAAGCACATAGAGAAAGGCCGGGGAGTGGGATTGGACACAGTGAGAAGGGAGCACAGGCAGCCCGGGTGGGGGAGCACCCGTCTGTGGACAAGGGTTCCTGGAGCACGCCCTCAACTCCAAAAGAAAGAAGCGCATGTAGAACTCTCAGTGAAATCAGGCTGATCGCTGTTCAGAGCTTGAAGAGGATGAAAACTATGTTTTAACTTATTCTTACTTTTCCAAAATCTCCCCTTTGTTCTTCTAACAGCTCCACAGTGTTTTCTTCAGGAAACTGCGAGTGGGTGGCACCAGGCCGACCAAGGCAGGTGCCAGCGGGGGCCCCCTGATTGCCCCACTTATCACCTCACAGATCAGCCCTGATCACTGGCCAGGCCTAGGGACCCTACCCATGCAGGAATTTCGTGCACCAGGCCTCTAGTTATAAATATAATTAAGCATAATATTATAAATAATGTTAAGTATAATAAGGATGATTTTAAAAACCTCTGCTTCAAATAATGAAATGGAATTTGGTTTATTAATATGAAATTTTTGTTTCTATTATTTAAAGTGACTACTGACTCAGAGAGTTATGGTTGCTGAGGCATCAAGTAACATAACCATCAGTCTCTTTGCTGAGAGGTAGGGAATGGAATGAAAGATGGCAGGTTTCTTTGCTGTTTCAATCATTGATTTAGTGTCAGTTTCACCACTAAAGGCAACGTCTTTACTACATTTAGAATGGGAAAGAAGTGGAGGTTTATAGTGAAATGAAGTGTTGACTAACGATTATTTCAAAGTAGAAAGGCTAAAGCAGTGCAGCCTTCCCCTTCAGCAGTTCCATGCTTCTGCCTGTAAATTTTTTTTTTTTTTATTATTTGCCCCAATTTTTGGAAATCTTTGGAACTGTTTGAGTAATAAATAAATAAGTAAATAATGTTTTTAATAAAAGTAGTAAGAATCTTTTAGGGAAAAGTAATTAGAAATTTAAATTTCAATGTCTAACTATCTTTCCCTACTAGAAGTGGGTGTTAATTGCTTATAAACTATTGTTATAACCAGAAAATGGGCCAACCCCTCTTCCTGCCCCAACTGCGTGACACCAAAGCATATGTGATAGCTGTGGGAAGCATTGTCGGTGTGGAGTAATTCCCTCCAACGAATTTCAGGCTCTGTAGCTCCTGCCCAGGAAATACCTTTGGAATTGTAGTGTGATCTCAGACTTTATCCTGATTTTGCCTGAAGGTGACGAGCCCAAGCTCCTGGCATTGGGAGACGACCTCTCAGCAAATGTACTCCCTCCAGTGCTTTTGCTCAGAAATCTTGGAATTTTAGAAGTGTCCAGACTAAGTTTTGTGTGGTGAGTGTGATATACACTGTACTCTGCTGTGTATTTCTTTGAAATAAGGGAATAGAAAAAAATCACTCATGTAAAGGTAGCTGCTTTTTAAAGATGTTTAGAAATGTATAAAACAAGGTTAGGCAGATTAGAAAAGTGTCGCATATAAAACTTATATAAGGGTCAGAGACATAGAAAAGTGTGTCTAGACATTCACTAAAGTGGGGGGAAGATCATTTATTTTCTCTTATGAAGATTGTGAATTGTGATAAATTGTTAGCTGGTGAATTAGACAATTAGTGTTCGAAGAAGTTCTTAGTAAAAGAGATATTTTTTGTGTGCAACGGCTAGAGAAATTATTGAAAGTCTTTAGGGTTACGGTCTCTAGGGTTGGTTTTTAAACCTACTTAGGGGACTCTTGCCTCAGGACTTGGTAGCAGATCCAGTCTGTTGCATTAACGCATGAAAACTTTCAAGAAAGCACCATAGTTTGACATGTTCTAAGTTGAACCCATGACATCTAACAGCACTCACTGCTTAGTCAAAGGAATTATAGGAAAGAAAACTTTCAATTTGGCGCTAAGGTGACTACATGATACAAGGTGAACTATACAACCACTTAAGAGTTCAAAAAATTACAGTGATAGCAGGCATTCATTCAATAGAAATGTGAGTTATTATTAATATGTGTCAGAGGTAACGGTGGATGAAAGTGGATGCAGCCCTGACTTCATGCATCTCACAGTCTGGGACAGAGATGGGGAGGGGAACGACATACAGCATTTGGAACAGACCACATGGAAAATTGTCAGTAAGTAAAGGTTCATGGTGAGGGTCCAGGAGCCTGTCCCAGGGGTGTTTTGACCTACATGGGGGGCAGAGTCCATACTAATTAAAATGTGAGATGAATGTCATCCTACTTCCTATGTCTGATTGACTGTGTATATCAAGGGAAAGTTAGCATTGAATCATCCTATGTAATAAAATGCTAATATACAAATTGTCTCCTCGACTGGGAGTTCAACCGGGAGTTCAACCAGGGGGTGGGGCGGGCCAGCCAACCACCCATGGCCCCTCCCCCCGACTGACCCGGCCCAATCGGCCCCGTTCAGCCCCGATTGAGGTGGGCCAGCTGGACCCCACCCATGCACAAATTCGTGCACCAGGCCTCTAGTTTCTAGATAATAGGCCGGACCCCACCTGTGTATGAATTCGTGCACCAGGCCTCTAGTTTCTAGATAATAGCTTTATATTTCACAAACAACCTATGAAGTAGTCAAAACACTTTCAAGCTGCCTCTTCCATACACAATGTCTTAACCCTTTTGTGGAAAATCCATCTTGCTTTCCAAAGAGATCACAATCAAGAAAGTTTGAGTATTTTAGTCTTCATCTTCTATTTTTAATTTCATCAAATTGGATTTCTTCAATTCTTATAATTCTTCCCTCTAGGTAAACAGAGATTTTCTTGCTAATAATCAGGAGTAACATCTTTCTCATCCTGATACCTGAAGGCTGTCATCTCATATTCACTGTTCTTCCAACCCATATTTGTAGCAAAACTGATTCTAAAGCATCAGACTTTGGGGTGGTAATGAAGGCATGAATGGGAAGGTGACTCTGTGAGGTGACATAACAGAAAAGGATCACAAAGTGACCTCCATGCTCCATGGACCCTGTGATACACGTCTTGGAGTCCTAGTAGGACACTCCCTGCTTCTGTCTGATCCATGATCTCTCTGTCAAGCACAGATCTTAGTCATGCTTTGTTTTCCAGATCTCATCTCTTTCTGTTCCATTGTCTGCATCAGGCTCCATTAGTCAAGTTGTCCTAACTCACAGACGGCCTCCTGGCTCCTGTGTCCTCCGTGCATCCTCATCTGATTTTTATTAACTAAATTGTTAAGTCTGGGCAACAGTGTTCTCCTGGTTTAGTACCCAACCCTGTGTCTTTTCACCATGAGTGCTCTCTCTCTGCCTCCATTCTATACTGTGACATATAGTTCCCTATCATACTTTATCCAGGACAAAAGTACTCAGCAGTGTTTGAAAGTTGAATTTCAGTGAAAACCATTAGATTGCTGCTTCCCAGAAAGTGATTTTTAACATTTCATCTTGGTTCTCAGAACCAAGACAATAAGATTTCTAGCATTATTTCTTATGAAATGACCACCACCCTTCAGGATTCAGAGGAAGATGTACTACCTGTCAGGCCAAAATAGTAATTGCATCAGCCCAAGAAAAGCAAAAGAATATCAGAATAGAAACTTCTTTTTTCATAGGTGAGGAATAGTTTTTATTAATTTTTTATTATTTATATCATATTGAATTTATTGAAGTGACATTGATTAATAAAATTAAATAGGTTTCAGGTATAAAATTCTATAATACATCATCTGTATATTGTATTGTTGAAAAATGAAGTTTGAAAAAATTTCACAGATAAATTAACATTTTTTTCTTATTTTAACACTCCCTTTTCATGTCTTTCCAGCATCAAGTCTTGGGAAAGATGATCCCAGAAGCCTTTGTGAGAGAGACTGTGTATTAATGCTATGGATTATAATGTTATTTAAAAACCAAGATCTTTAAGTAGGCTGAGAAGAGTCCCTCACATATTCCTCTTAATCTCATGTCCCTTTGTGAACAATCCCACTATTTAAATCTCTTGAATTACACCACGTTAAGCACGCCTTCCTTTTCCTAAGGATCTGGACTGCTCATTATCATCACACACACACACACACACACACACACACACATTACATGAGGACTGGATGTTTAAAATAAGACCCCTGTTTTCTATGCAGAAATCACTCTCTCCTGCTTCTGCCCATGGACTTTGCCATCAAACATGGGCCACATAACATCAATCAAAAGGCAAGTTTGGGCCAGCCGTTTTACTAACCACAAAAATGGCACATATTTAGGATTCAGGGACTGACATTCCAAAACTAAGGATCAGTTTCATCTGAGGAAGCAACGAGTGTGTAGTTGTTTTCAAATCACTTTATTTTTTATCTATAAGGTGGTCAATCGGTTGAGAATTTGGAGTGTCTTTGTCTGGAAATGTGTACCATGTTGTTATCATTAATGATTTTTCTTAAATGGGAGGAAAATGTTATGCAACACTTACTCTTTTTCAGGTTACCTGACTACGATCCTGCCCCACCCCCAAGTGTCTGAACATTAAGAACAATGTTTGCCATAATCCTCAAGCATTCTCTTAAGAAAAATCCAGCTGTTTTCTGTTTGTCACTCTCCCAGAGTAGATTACTGAATCTGTGGAGAATTGAGAAACATTTAGGATTTGGAATTCAAAGCAGGCTTGAGCAATTGGATTCTATTTTATAATAGCACTAGAGGCCTGTTGCACAAAATCCATGCAAAGGGCTTGGCCCTCGCAGCCGCAGTGGCTTGCCTCAGCCCTCGCAGCCCCGGCTTCATCCAGAAGGTTGTCTGAAAGGACATCTGGAAGGTTGTTTGGCTGTCCGGTCTAATTAGCATATTACGCTTTTATTATTATAGATTATAGCCAAATCTTACTGAGAATAGAGAAAGAGAGCATGCTGGGAACTATTTTTGTTTCCAAAGGAATTATCATCAATTAAATCACAGATATTTACTGAGCACTTAGGATATGTCCCATCTGAAATAGTTAATAGTGTTTCTCAATTAATCATATAATACTTTAAGCTAATAGATCAATGGGGCCCTACTGTTGACCCCTTGCTTTTATTGTTTTCACATAAATAGACTTTGATTACTAAGTCAATATATTTAAAGCTAAATGTAAACAATAATGATATTCTGAACTACTCAGGAGATATCCATCTAATGCATATT
Source organism: Ia io (assembly GCA_025583905.1). Lineage (NCBI taxonomy): Eukaryota > Metazoa > Chordata > Mammalia > Chiroptera > Vespertilionidae > Ia > Ia io. The sequence goes on along the minus strand of JAJQQW010000019.1, from coordinate 535,696 downwards.
CTAAATGTGCAAAATTATGAGGAGTAATTTGAAAAAGTAAGAGAAAAGTGTGTTTTAATTGTATCCTGACTATGACTCATAATCATTACCAAAAGGAAGCTAAAATGGGTTAGTGATGAGTTTGACTGCACATTTGTGCTGCTAATGATCTTGCCTCTGTGAAGGCAAAAAATTGCTTAACTTTAAGAACTGTTGACTGGATTCCCTTAGGAAAACGACTATCTTTGTTTAGAAATGCACCTTAATGAGTGCCTTTGGCTTTGTAATTAAGGACTTCTGTTGGATAAAGAAGAAAAACAGGTGGCTTCAAAGCTTTATGGGAGAAAAATATACAGGGAATTTTGTAGGATGGAGGCAAGTTAAGAGAAGATGGGGAGAAGAAAATTGAGTAATGTAGTTCTAGGCTAGAGTTCAGAATTAAGGAGAGTGTTGGAGTTCTTCTTGGTTAAATATGAGAAGCCATTTTCTGGAGATCTTACCAGGAGGCAGAGGACCAGTGATCGCAGTAATGACTTTTATGTCCCTACACACTGCTGATTCTGAGCATTGAAGCACAGCCGAGAAAGTGGCCCAAGGTAGATTTAATAATCTTGGTTGTAATTAGTTTCCTCTGAAGCTGACAGATGACCTTATAAAGTAAGGAGCTAGTAAAATAGGGGTGCACAGTGGAAAATGCTTAAAGATAATTGAATACTTCTATATTCCTTTAATTTTTTTATCTATATATACACAAGCCTAAGCAACTGTCTGACCATTTGACCATTTGACCGGTAGCTATGATGCACACTGACCACCAGGGGGCAGATGCTCAACACAAGACCTACTGAACTGCGGTGACTTGGCAGCTGTGTTCCCGGGTGACACACCCAGAACCAGAAAGAAGGGAGTCTGATTCAAGGGTGTGTCACCCAAGAACCACCCTCTTGCAATCCAGGACCCATTGGGGGATGTCAGAGAGCTGGTTTTGGCCCAATCCCCACAGGGCAGGCCAAGGGTCCCCAACAGTGCATGAATCCATGCACTAGGCCTCTAGCATTAGGATAATGTTTAGTATCATCTGAGTTGACAGATATCCAAGTATATTTCCTACAGAATAGATGCTTTGTCAACATAGCCCATGATTAGGAAGAGCAGAAATGGAGTCCTGTGTGCTAGCAGAAGAAAGTGTAGAAGCCTTGGCCAGAGTGACATGTAAGGACAATTAGAATTTGAGAACAGAACATTTTTAGATTATTTGTGCCATAAACATATCCATCAGATCTAAAAGTTTCCTCCTACTCTCCTAATTTGTTATATTTATCTCCAAACTCATTATGTTATATACATTAAACATGTACAGCATTTTGTGTCAATCATACCCCAAAAAGGTGGTTTTAAAAAAGAGATATATGGCTATTATAAATTGTATTTTTCTAAATCTCATTTTCCAATTGTTCAATAGGTTATAAAAATATATTATTTTTTGCATGTTGACCTTCCATCCTATAACATTATAAAATTTAAGTATTAGTTTTCTATGTTTTTGTAAAATTTATAAAATATTTTCCATAAACAATGATGGTATATACAAATAATAACCATTACACTTCTTGCTTTCTAATCTTTATGCTTCTGATTTGTTTTTCTTAGAGTATTACATTGGCTAGTGATTTCAGTGTTGAAATAGAAATGGCAATATCAGATATATTTTTCTAGATCCTTCTCTTGGGGGAATGAGGGCTGATATGTTACCATTTTGTATGATGTATACTGTAGGTTCAAATGTACCCTTTATGAGATTGAGGAAGTTCCCCTCTTTTCTCATTTTGAAGAATGTTATCAAAAACATACCTTCATCAGTGTTCACAGAAGTCCTATTTTAATAATAAAAACCTGGAAACAATTCAAATATCCATCTAGAAGAGAATGGGTTTTAAAAAGTGAATAGATAAAAACAGATGTGATATATTCATACAATAGAATATTTGACCATAAAAAAAGAAACCACTGATAACATGTACTCACATGGATAAATTTTACAGAATCATGCAAAGCCTAAGAAGCTAGACACAAAAGAGTTCATGTCACATTCCACTTGTATGATGACCTAGAAAAGTAAATCTGATTTTTGAAATTAGAAGTTAAAAAGATTATTTCCTGAGGCCAGAAGTAGGGCTTGACTGGGAATTGAAAAGAGATGTACAGTGGTTTTCATATTGGGCCCTAATTCTCAGAACTAATACATTTGCAAATTGTGGGGTTCTAAGCACAAATATGCTTACTTTCTTAAAGAAAAAATTTAAGAACCTGATTTTGGCACTACTTTATGAGTTCAATTGCTTAATGTTTGAAATTGGAACTATTTATACAATTATATATACAACTATATATACAATTATATATCCTCAGATAATCTCTATTTTATTTCTTTTAAACTTACAGTAATTCTTGAGCATTAGCCATAATGAAGTTTGACACTACAACTTAAAATATTTGCTGTGAATATATTAATACCAAGATGACCCATTAAGTAAAACAGTTCCTTTGATTCAAAAGGGCAATGGTCTCCTCAAACTGCTTTGTTCTTCTCTGTCCAGTAAGAGACAAACATTTAATGTTGGCTGAAATGCAGCAGAGTTCAGAAGGACCAGAGTCTGGAAGTCCTGGGTTGTTTAGGATGTACCCCATGAAGAAGCTCTGCTCCCCCACTGACAGTCCAGACACTGGGCACAATCTAGGCCCTTGGAGGTTTCCATTAAAACACAGAAAAAGACAAGAGAATATTCTGGGTGGTGAAAATGCCCTGTATCTTGTGTAAATGTATACAATTTTCAATCCTCATAACATTACATATATAAGTGCTAATTTTAATGTATATGAATAATACCTAATTAAGAAAACAAAAACCTGAACATTTAAAAAGGACCTGTGTCTAATATTGTTCTGTAGACATGTCCAAAACTCTATAAGGAAAATTGGTAAGTTTATTCCAGAGTGGGTTTTCTTCAGTTGTCATATGCTTATACTTTAGTACCTGACAAAAACAGAAAATTAAAAAGCATCAAGCAGAAGCACATTATTGAGAACAGAGGAAAACACCTCTTTTCCTTGTGTTCCGGATGAGGACAAAGGTAGTATCCCATATTAGAGAGCATCTTTGAAAAGATACTCTGCCTAAAGGTTGTGTCCACCTTCAATCCTTGAATCCTGTGATCTGAAGTCCCAGTGCCTTGCTGGCCTGGTTATAATGAACACTCAGCACAATCAGTTTTATTTTGTCTGGGACTTCTTTGTGTGGTCACTTATGCTCAAAGGGTAATTTTGTTTGCTTTTGTTTTACTATTTAACAATTAAGCTGTTTATCTGTACTTACTGGCAAGTAGCTTTTAAACTCCATTCCAAGGTTCACAACCTCAGAAATCCCCATCAGTCTGCCACTGCCTGCACTCCATTTCTGGAAATGCTCTCAGAAAGAGCCCACCCGAGCACAGCACGCACACCCATAGCTGTGTGTCAAGGTGCATGTGGCTCAGTAGCGTCCACAGCACTGGCTTGTGTTTTTAAAGGAGCGACAGGGAGCTGTGCATCTGTTTCACCTCCATTCTTACAGACACAAGATGACCGCCGTGCATGCCCTCGTCCCTACAAGAACTGAGTTAGAACCGGATGATTTGGTGTGCAGGGCAGAGCTGTAATGGTATTCTCACTTTTATCAGAAATAACAACGCCCTTGAAGGTCCACTGAAGGTTCACTGTTGATAAAACAAAGTCCTAGGTAGACACACAGTGAAAGATCATCGCACTTTTGATTTGGTGCCTAGATCGTAAGACACCTAATATAAGAATTATACTTGAAATTACTTTTCTGTGTTGTGTCTACATAAACCTCCCTATATAAGAGCTAATAATTTGGTAATTCTTTCCTGTAGAGGATAATTTTTAAAGACCCTAAAAATATGAAAACAGAGAATTATAATGAAATTAACATAAATTCGGTGTTCATGGAGAATTGCATTTGAAATAAAGGCAAAATTATTTCTTGCAGTTTCTAATTGTAAATTTTCATGTCACCTATAAATGCGGTGTTAGTTTCCTCCAATTTCATACCTAGACATCTGCTAATAGTCTGGAAAGGTAGAGCTGAAACATTTTCCCTTGGAGACTGGACATCAAGTCCTCAAACCCTGGAGTGGGAACGGAACTTCTCTCCTCTCCTCCTTGAGATGCGGCGTGTAGCTGCGCTGCAGTGCAGACTCTGACGTCACACAGGCCGCTGAGCGCGTGCGGCCCTTCAGGCCATGATGCTGGAGCTGATTTAACTTTCTTAGGATGCTAATACTCTGAAAATTTCAACGTCACCTTAACAGTCATCTGCTCTCTATGTAATAATAACACGGATGATTGTGGATCATTTAAATCATGTGCCATTGTCCTTAAGGTTAATTTGGCCTCTGTGCAACCAAGGAGGGACATCATCAACTCGAGGGCCGGAAATGGGGTGCGCTGATGGGAGAAGAGATGATTAATTGGGAGGGCAGTTATCATCAGGAAAGAATAGACATAGGAGCTGTTATATTCTTACAAAGTCATTAAGAGACAAGACAGTCTGGATTGGAATTGAAAGTCGTTTCTGAACAAAAGCCTGCCGATTTTAAATGCAATATCATTTTCTGAGACAGAATATACAGTTTTATTTTGAAATATTTCCTATGTTCTTTCATTTATTCATTTTATGTTTTCTCTTCCTGTTTTGCAGGCTAGGCCTCCTTGTGGATAGACATCACTGAGTTACATCAATTTGGCGATGTAACTCGCTGTTCCATTTTAATGTTTCTGAATTGAGATATGTTTTTAAATTGGTACATGCTTAATGCAGCTTTCTTTCCCAAGATACTGTCATGGAGTTGGCAGGTTTTCTTGAAATAGATAGCACCTTAGAAATCAAGAAAAAATGGTTATTCAATGAACGCACTCATTTAAGAACTTTTGGGCACCTGCTCTGCCAGGATGAGGCTAGCTGCTAAGAAACCACAGTAAGGACAGACGAGGTTTCAATCCTCTCGAGTTCTTAACGGCAAAATAAGTATAAAAACAATGAAATAGAGTACAACCCAGTAAGCGTCCCGGCAGCCTCCTGCGGGTGTATTTAAAATGCTGTAGGGCAAGCATGTCAAACTCAAAGGCTAACACGGGCCAAATAAACCAGGCATGCGGCCCACAGGCCTCGAGTTTGACATGCTTGCTAGGGTAACTGAAGAGGGTGTGGATCATTCTGGATGTGGTCGGAGGAGGAAGAACTCATCAAGGGTACCAGGCAGGAAGGACGTAGACAAAGGCAGGGAGTGTGAACGCCAGGCGTGTGCAGGGGCTGAGTCCTCGGCTGCAGCCGTGTGGGGGGCAGTCCTTCCACAGGAGTAACGACACAGCTTTCACAGGGAAGAACTTGCCTGCCGATCGGTAGTGTTAACACAAATGATTTCCATTGTTGTTTTTGTAGATGTAATATTTCTTTTATTTGACAACAGTCCACAGCATATTGATTCATTAAAAAGGACCAGAATTGCAAAACCAATTCAAATCTGATTATCAGCATTAATTTAAAGTGATATGGAAGTGTTTTTTGGAGCATGGTGAACTCGTTTTTTAACTAGCTTACTCAATGATGTGTGAATTGGATGGGCCCATCAATCGAAGTATATCTCAAAATATGATAGCAGTATAGTTATGACTCACAATGGCTATTAGTGAGTCCTAATTATATTCCAAACCTAGTACTGACTTGTTTTCAGGCAATATCTTATCGTTCTTGCAGAGATGTTTTCAAACCGCTGCCCACACATCCTAGTCCACTGCACTTCTGCCCAGGACCTTAGCTCAGTTATCCTCATTGCTAACTTGCTGATGAGGAGCGCTGAGGAACCCATCCTTGCTTCTATATCTCCAGGCCTTGGTGATCTCATGAGGGCCCACGAATTCCATGTCCCTCTGTATCCTAGAAACCACCACATCTATGTCCAACCCGACTTCTCTCCCAAACTCTGAAGTTCTGTATTAAACTACCTACTCGACATCACCACTTGGGGTGGGGGGAGGGGTGAATAGACATATACTCAAGAACCCAAATTTGAAATTCCTGGTCTTTTCACCAAACCTGTTCTTTGACAGCCTTCATCACCCCAGTTTATGACAATTCTATTCTTACAATTATTTGGGGCAAAAACCTCGGGTTTTTTTTTTATTGACTTATTCTTTTCCCTCCTCTCAAATCCAAAATCCTCCAGAAACTGAAATAGATTCACCTTCAAAATGAATCCAGAAGGCAGCCTGCTCTCGCACGTTCTACTCATGTCAGTCTTGTCCTGGCACGGTCACATCTCGCCTGTGTTTTTCAGGAGCCTGGGAGGCAGGATTCATGCTTCCACACGTGCTCTCTCTAATCTCTTACGATATATTCTCAAGAAAGACCAGAGTAGTGATTTTGTCATGTAAGTTATGTTATGTCTCTCCTCTAATTTAAAAGGAAAAAAAGAAAAGCTTTTTTGTTTGTTTATTTCTGAGTAACAGTCAAAATTCTGACAACAGTTTGTGGGACCGCCCCCATGATCTGCCCCTGACTCTCCATATGATGGAGTATGGCAGCCTTGTGTCTAGTAGATTACACACATGCAGTGGAGTGGATCAGACCCCCTTCTGCACACAAAGTATGTTTAGTGACAACCATTAAATGAAACAATCCTAATAGCCAGAAAAGAAAGCCAAGGAAAATTTCCTTATATTGAACTTTGTATACATATTCATGCTAGTAAATATAAATAAAGAATTTTTAAACATAAAACAATTGTTTAGTACAAAAAAGCAAAACATGATGCTTAACACTTCTAAATTATATTATTACATTTTTTAAAGAGAAAATTTTCTACCTACATTTTAGTGGTTGCACCAATAATTAGTAACATTCTGTTTCCAGCTTTAATTTGTAAGTTGTCAGTGACTCTGTCCAAATTAATTTATTTGTGTATTCAGGTCAGTAGACAATATAGTTGTTGAACATGTTTTATTAGTTTTGATTTCAAAAACTTTCTTTCACATGAAAAAAGACATATATACCAACTTAGAAAAAAAATTTTAACATCAGACTAAATTTGAAAGAAATGCATAATAAACTCTAAATTTTTCAAATATAAAAAATATCAAGTAATTACATCCAATGATAGACATGAAGTGACAGATCTGGTTTCTGCCTCTTTGTGATCCCAGCCTCATTCTTGTTTGCATCTAACCTGCTGTAAGTGCAGGGATGTGAGGGACCACAACTGAGCCTCCTGTGGGTTCCATGACCCAGCACGTCACTCACTGACTCTTGAAAGGGATGCTGGGACATGTTTCATGCACTGACTGAATAACGAAGTTTCTGAATTAATGTCCATGTAGAACACAATGGTTTTTCTTTTTTCTTTTTTGACCACCTTCCCCGTTTCATGTATCACCCCCCCTACCACCACCGCCATCTATGGCAGCCTTCCATCTGTGAGTGTTTTTTTCTCTGTATCTATTAGTTCATTTTTTTAAAACCCTACATATAAGTAAGATTATATAGTATTTGTCTGTCTCCATCTGACTGATTTCACTGAACATAATGCCCTCAAGGTCCTTTCATGTTGTTGCAAATGGCAGCATTTCCCTCTTTTTATGGCTGAATGATAGTTCATTATGTATATATGCCACATCTTCTTTATACATTCATTCGCGGGTGCACACTTACATTGTTCCTGTCGTGGTTGTTGTAAATAATGCTGAAATGAACATGGGATGCAGATATTTTTTTAGATAGTGATTTCATGTCCTTCAGATAAATACCCAGAGTGGAATTGCTGGATCACATGGTAGTTTTATTTGATTTTTGAGGAACCACATAGTTTCTGTAGTGGCTGCACTAATTCACTTCCCAGCAGCAGTGCCGAGGGGTAGGGGGAGTGGGGTGAGGTGAGGGAGGTAGGGTTCTCTTTGCTCCACATTCTAATTAATCAACACTTGTTAGCTCTTGTCTTTTGGTTAACAGCCATTCTAAGCAATGTGAGGTGGGATCTCACTGTGGTTTTTATTTTGATTAGCATTTCCCTTTTTATGTACCTACTAGCCATTCCTATGTCTTTTTTTAAAAAAATCTTTCTTGTTGAAAGTTATTACATATATCCCCTTTCCCCCCATTGACCTCTTCCAGCCTGTCTCCACCCCCTGTATTCTTTGAAAAAATAAAAAGTCTATTCAGAACTTTGTCCATTGTTAATGAGATTTTTTTCTGTTGAGTTGTAGGAGTCTTTTATATATTTTGAATATTAACCCCATACCAGTTATATGATTTTCAAATATCTTTTCCTATTCATAGGTTGCTTTTTCATTTGTTGATGGTTTCCTTTTTAGTTTGCTATAGTATCACTTGTTTATTTTTGCTTTTGTTGCCGTGTGTTTTTTTCTTTTAAGTAATAAAACAGGACAATTAGAAACTTACAAATAAAGCATTAAAATTTAAAAATAACCAAAACAATTGTTTAAAATTAAACCAACAAAGAATTTTTTTGGGAAAGGATTTTCCACGGACCCTGGTTAGAACTGCCAGTACTCTGGTGGGCTGTGCCGACCGCTCTACCACTGCGAGGTGACTGGATCATTGGATAATAAGGAAACTAGATAAATATTTATTTATCAGAATTCTTTAGATACAATGGCAGAAACCACATTCTGCTTCAATGCACTTCTGTTTTGCTGAATGTTTGATATATAATACACACACTCTGGACCCATGGTGGTTTAATGGAGAAAGTCCTTTAAAGTGTGAAATTATTCCCTCATCAATTAATATAAGGCAGGAGTCAACAAACTATGGCCCACAGGTTACACTTGGCCTGCCACCAGTGTGTATAAGTCAAGTTTATTGGAATAAAGCCCGGCCTATTCGCTTACATGTTGTCTGTGGCTGCTTTGAAGCTTTGGGGTAAAACTGAGTCATTAAAACAGATATCAACAATAAAAATAATTTTTGAAAAACAGATACCAAATGGCCTGTAAGCCTAACATTTTTACTATCTGACCTGTTACAGAAAAAAATGGTTGCAAACATTTTACTTATTACATTTTATACAAAGAATCGGGTGTTCGGGTTTATTCTGTAATGAGTTGCTCTAGTGCACTGTGTTAATGAGAGACGTGAAGGGCTTGGTCTGGCAGGGTATGTGCAGTGAGCGATTTACTTCGGGAGGAAAGGGTTACTGAGGCAATGGTGTTTTCCAGCTTGACTGGGAAGTCAACCCATGAAAAATGTTTATATCCCAGACATGAGACTATGAAATAGTGACTCTGTGTTTGCATTAATATTGGAGCGAAAATAGCATTTATGGAGAAAGAATGATTGAAGTGTTAGCATCCATACGAGGTAGAGTAACACGAAATAACTTCTCATGAGATGATTTATAACTTCACTTTGTAGAGACAGATATTTTCATGGTACAAATACTTCATATCTGGAAATGATTGTAACAAATGTTCTCCTTCCCCCTCAGCATAAGTCATATCGCCTGCTTCACAAGTTCAGTGGTAGAAATATGGTTGAATATTGTACTCATCCAATTAATTGCATGAGTTATCACCGATCCATTTTGTAAAAGCTTAAAGTCAGATATTTTAGGCCTCCTCACCCTTTGGATCTCTCTGGACTCAGTGGCATTCTTAGTCTAAAACACACACAGATGGGTAGTTGGAGAGCCCAGAAAGCACCTCAGAGGTTTCCTGGCTCCTACCACTGCCCCGGCTCACCGCCACCAGCTGCCCCTGAGAATAAAATTTCCCTCTTCTCCGGGCCTCTGAGCTTTGCTCCCTTTCTTCTCAGGAGGCTCCTTGGACTCTTTAAAATGACCTATTTCATCCTTTAAAATATTTCATTACCAAAGACAATCAGTTGGGGCAGCTTTGGTCAGACACAGAAGGTCAAGTTTCCCCTGTCCCTGTTCTCAGAACGATGATACTTGCCAGGCACTCCCATCTGTGAGAAGGCCCATGGGTGAGTCGGATAAAGGACATTTCCAAGGTCACACTGGGCCCACCTTGGCAAGGCATGGGCAACAGCTTCTTGTTTCTAAAACTAGGGGCCAAGTGTACGAATTCGTGCATCTTGAAAGGAACTATGGGCCGCGAGGCTGCAGTGGGCACAGGGGCGGGTCTCGGCCCATCCTCCGCACCCCTGCCCAGCTCCTCCCACCGCAGCCCTGGTCCCCTGTCTGCCAGCAGCCCCACTCCTGCCATCACTGCTCCCACACGCTGAGGGTGCCGGCCCCCCTTGCACCTGCTGATGGTGCAGTGTGATTGGGACCAGCACCAGCAGTGGGTGCGAGCAGCGGCTGTTGCTCCAATCACCCCTCAGGAGCAGGGGAAGGTGGAGAAGCCCTCAGGGGTGATCGGAGCTGGCAGCTGCCACTCGCACCCACAAACAGCAATGAGCGATCAGGGCCAGCACCTGGCACCAGCAGCAGGTGCAAGTGAGGCCAGCACTGGCAGCAGATGGGAGCGCCGGGCAGGACCACGGCATGCAGGAGCAAAGAATTTTCAGTAATTACCAGAGGCTCATCCTGATGACAGTGACAGGTGCCCTGCCTTGGTCTGGTGCCCCTGCTCACCTGCTCCACTATCCCGCCGCGGCCAACACCCACCATGTTCTGTGCACGCCCCCTGGTGGTCAGTGCACATCATAGCAACAGGTTGTTCGGTTGTTCTGCCGTTCTATTTGCATATTAGCCTTTTATTATATAGAATAATATTGAGCACCTCCCTCACAAGCTATCCTAGTACATTTTTAAAATGGTATTAATAAGTGTAATTGTAAATACCATCTGATTTTTTGTGTACAACACCACCAAAGCATTTAACAAGAATGACTTCAGTAATTTGGAGCAAAACACTGATAATCAGCCCAATTATCAAAATAAAGGAAGGCATGTACAGGCTGAGTGAAAAGATATATTTGTTTAACAAATGTCCAGTATGTACTCACTGTTTCCACTTGCTACCTGTATGTATATAGCACAGAGTTCTATTGTTTGTATATCCAAGCTCTCTATACAAAGTCTGATAGGAAAACTCCTGTCAAACACGAGTATAAATAAATGTTAATGTTCATCTTTACCGTGTAAGCTTAAGCAGTGCGAGCAACTATTGATTTTTGTCCTTTTTTTCTGTAGCTTTTGTGTTATTGTAGAAATGATCTATCTATTCCTTCACATGCCTTATTTTAGGAAGTCTGGAACCCCGTTCAGAAAGTCATGTTTTACTGATGCTACCAAGAATGATATCCAATGAAGGCTAGGGCATTAAGTCTCTGAAAAAAGAACTTAGTTCTAACATGACAGTTGATGTTTAGATTTGAAATTTCATCAGTGAAGTTCTCAATACTTTAGTGTCTGACATTCATATCCTAGAGTCAGTAAACATTTATGGGGCAGTAAGTGCTTGTGGCAAAGTGCTTGGGAGTCAAACATACAACATACAAGTCAGTCAGGAGTGTGCAGCCCAGATGGAGAACCTGATAAGTAGCGAGTTACTGCCCAGCATAACATATATTTTATTAATTGATAGGCACAAGCACAGAGGGCTCTGGAATCTCCAGGAAAGAGCATTTGAAGGAATTGTAGGTGGCAGTAAGAAGAGATTATCTGGACATTCTTCCCAGAGCCTCATTCTTTTTTTTTTAATTATTTATGTTTAAGGTATTACATAAATCTCCTTTCCCCCCCCCATTGACCTCTCCCCAGCTGCCCCCATCCCCCAGCACTTACCCTCACCCTGACCCCCTGTCTGTGTCCATTGGTTATGCTTATATGCATGCATACAAGTCCTTTGGTTGATCTCTGACCCCTCACCCGCCGACTTCCCTCACAGGTTGGACAGTTTGTTCAATGCTTCTATGACTCTGGTTCTATTTTTGTTCATCAGTTTATGTTTTTATTATATTCCACAAATGAATGAGATCATGTGATATTCAAATATACTTTGTGTATTGTAATAAGGCTTCCCCCCTTTTGCTTCTTTTATTGCAAAAGCTATACAGACGCTTAGTTTAAAAAAAAATAAAAATAGCCCGGCCCATGCAGCTTAGTGGTTGAGCATCAGCCTGTGAACCAAGAGGTCACAAGTTCAATTCCCAGTCAGGGCACATGCCCAGGTTGCCAGCTTGGGGGTGCACAGGAGGCAGCTGATCAATGTTCCTCTCTCATCAATGTTCCTCTCTCATCAATGTTCCTCTCTCTCTATCCCTCTCCCTTTCTCTCTCTCAAACCAATAAAAACATATTTTAAAGATAACTTTCCATTCCAAGCCCAGAAAAATACCCCTGACCTTGGAAGCAACCACTCTGAAGCCTGGCTTACAGCTATAATCCAATTGCATAACCAATTGCAGAGCTGTGCAAGATCAGATTATAAAATATTGTTGCAAATATGTAGGTGTAATGTGAGATCGGTACTCCAAAAGCAAACAAAAATTTCAGTACGTTCCCCTTGTTCTGTGAGTTACAGTTAAACCTTCTTGCTAGCACTGAAAAATCTCAAGTCTGACCTCAATTTATTTCTTTAGTTGCTCCCCAAATTGCTTCTTTTTATGAATGTAGGGCAGTCATCAAATGGAATATTCCATGAAGCCACTCATGTTTCTTTAATCTGTTGAAACCCTTTCTCCGAACTCACCATTCAAATCGTTCTATCTCCATAAAGCGCATTGGATACCCTACACATGGTGATTTTCTTGCTATGAATACCCATAATATACCAATGGGTATACATTATATCTCTGCGTGGATGTCTCTAATAAGGCAATCACATAATAGAGTTGTTTGTGTTATAGTTACATTTGTATTTATGGTTCTATTTGCCCCTCAATAGATTCCAAGCTGTCAGAGGGGCCCGATTAGTATTTATTTTCCACACCAGAGCATGTGCTTAGAGTGGAGACGGCATACATTCATCCTTGATGTATGCAATGAAGACCCAGCTCTTCCTCTAGGAACAGATCTTTGTTAAAAATCCGACCTGTGAATTAGCAAAGGGTGCCTATTTCCCAGGCCTTTGGTAGATGTCCCTAACGTAGTACACAGTCCCACCTCTTCCTGGGGTGACTGGAACACTGCAGAGGAGTGTAAAATATGTTGAGATATCAATTTGAAAGTGTCATTTTGATTTTGTGTTCACTTATTAAAGGTTCTCTTGATTTAAAAAATATTTTCTGTATTTAGCACTCACTATTCTTTATATTTTGAAAATATACATCAAACAATAATATTTTAAAGAAATGTACCTTAAAACAAAAATATACTATTTTACAATTTTTCACATTTATGTGGCATATGGATGCTTTTAGGAACAGGTCACTAATTCACGCACACAAAATAGATGGCATTTGGAAGTTGTTTTAACTATTTCATTGAGCTATTATTTCTACGTATCTTCACTCTGAAAACTTTAGGCACTCATCTTTTTATTGTCTTAATTTTTACAAACTTAAAAAAAATCAAGCAAAACTTCACATTCCTCTTCTCTCTGTAACCTTCAGCTCTCTTCAACAGTAGGAATGGAAACAAACATAAGGCATCTTCAGAAGCAGAGATGGGAAGCCATTGGGTTGCCAATTACTAGTTACTATCAAGTATTTTTAGAGGTAAGAAAATTGACTTTGAAGATATACAAACAGACCACGCCACCACTCACTAGATCTATGTTTTCTAAAATGTCATGAACTTCTCTGAGCTTACTTCCGCTTATTTCAGTTAGTGAGATTATTAATAGCAGCAAAAGAAGAAAACTAGGTTGAATTCATTGTTTTTATTGTGTTATTTATTTCAGATTTAGTCATCACATTAGCTACTATTAAACCACTGAGACGCTAATCTCTTTTCTATGAAAACAAGCAAGGTAGTGAAGGACTGGGTATATACGAACTATAATAGTTACAGTCCAGAGTTTTCAGACCAGGTCGTAGTAGCAGCAGGTGTTCCATTTGGGTTGGATGGCTGCATCTGGAATGCTGTAGAACCACCTTAAAAAGGAAGCGGGACAGATTGACAGGATCTTGTCCTTTCTGGGTTGATTGTTGGTTTAATAACAATCAACTCATCATCATGGCTTAGTTGATTGGCACAATTTTCTAACCAAGCAAATTAAGCTATTTAGTATATGCTTAATTCATGTCAAGATATAATTATCATTCTCAGAATGAACCCTCCTAAGGAAGCAAATATTAGATTATCTATATCCATGAAAAAATGAGTATATTCTTATATATAAATATCTGTAAATGTGTATCTAAATATATATACAATACATATATTTAAGTATATAACACACACACACACACACACACACACACACACACAACACACATCCAGACCTGACCTAAACTTCTAAGAACACTTCAAGCTCCAATCACATACAAAGTAATGTAATTGCAGTTTCATCTTCAAACTTTTCCTGCTTTTTAGCATTTATTATAAAAAATCAGTGTAGTGTTAGGACAATTTTGATATTTTTCCCATAGTATTATGGCCTTGAAACAAAATAAATAAATAAATAAATAAATAAATAAATAAATAAATAAATAAATACAGAGAGAGAAAAGAGAAGAGGAGAAAATAAGAGAAAAGAAAAGGAAAGGAAAGAAGTCTTTCTCTCACTCCCATTGGAATTCCCAAAGGAGCTAAGCACAGGAAGAAAACGGGAAAGAACCCAGGTATGCCTTCTCAATAGCTGCTGAGTGCTCAGGATTCAAAGCCAAAGCTCTGGGGAAAAGTGGGGCATGATTCCACTTTGGCTCGTGGTCTAAGATGGGACTTCTGAACACCCATTAGGACCTGCATCCAGATCTCGGGAGCCTACTGTCCCGTGGCAGTGGGTAGAGAACTGGCATGTACTGCAGCAGGGTATAGGAACCTGCCCCTGTGAGCACTGTGCTCAACATGTATGTGGAGGCAGCACAGGGCAGAGGGAACTGGCAGGACCCATGTAAGGCCTGAATCAACTTCCTCACTAAGGTCCACAAAACAGGGAGCCAAGCCTGTGTTTGTACCGTTCCTCGGGGGGTTGCTAGTAACAGTGGCTTATCAGCTGGCTCAGAATTGACTCACCTTTTTAACGCCTCCTTGCTGATTTATACATATGTGTAGAATGGAAATAGTGGAGGTTGGGTAAAGGCATTAACCTTCTACCCTTTCAAAATAGACTAAACTCTCGCATATGTCGGGTAACCAATGAACAGATTATTAACAATGTTTTCTTCATCTATAGCATACAATTTCAGAAAAGGAAATGAATGATTTTTAAGTTTACTTTTACTTTTGACTCTTGAAGAAATCTCCCATGCCTTTGCTGTAATTATTAATCAAGAGACATGTGATTTTCATGTGCCCTGTAGAGGCTAGTATCATGTAACAGCCAGATGTATACATTAGAGATCCATGAAGGAGTTCTGTGCTCCACAGGAATAAGCTCTTGAGTTAGCATCTTGTGGACAGAGTATCATCACCCTAGGAGATTATATCCATTATGTGCTTAGCTCTTCAAAATTCTAGCTACTTTATGAGCAGCATCAAGTCCTTCCTTTCATGTTCAGTGTCATTTTCTGTGATTGGGTGGAATAATATCCATTATTCATAATCCCATTAATGACTGACTTGACTAAAACACCTCATTGCAGCTGCTAGTGGATGTCCCAGAGGGTGTTGACACAGCACCTCAGCTGAAGTGCTCGGTGTCTGACGGCAAGACGCACTCCTGAGCTCCTGGTGTGCAGGTGCCCAGCAGCAGCGCTCCTGTCCTCGCGTGAGGAAAGTACGAAATGCTGAAACTGCTGTCCACTTAAGTTTCATCATCAAAGCTTCCGTCCAATACTCGGTTATCCGAAAGTAGAGTGTTCCTAGGAAACTGTTCAAAGCCGAAATGGCATTCCAGAATTCACATGAAATAATGTTTTATCATTCCCAGACCCCAAATTCAATGCATGCGTGTGTGTTCATTTCATCTGCCACAGCAGAAACAGTTAATTACATGCAGTTTTGCACTAACTCTCACCCTATCAGCTCTCTTAGGCTCTTTTGCTCGCTGTAAAACAAACACTGAGTACGACTTTCATTTTTTGTTTTGTTATTGTTTTCATAAAAGCAAAATCTCCTATGGATTTTTTTTTTCCAGTTAGTGAAAATCGGGCTTTTGTAAAAGCAAAATTTTGAAAACTTTTGCAAACTTTCGAAAATCTGAGGAAACCTATATATTATTTTAAGAGGAACAGTGATGATGACATTTTCAACAGACTGTTACATACAAAGATGTGAAAGAAAAGCACAGCCACAACACTAAGAAAGTAAAATTGTTATATTTCCTAAGAGGACAGGAAAAACTTTATATAATTCCAAAAGAACAAGGCCAAAAATTATCTAATTATATGCATAGCTTTTTTCCCTTTTACCTAGCTCTCATTAATGAACTATTACTTATTCAGGAGATAAAAGGATTTTTGCTAATGTTTTTCTTCTTTCATGCAAACTATCTAATGCATGCTTTATCAGGCAAAATTGTATTAGTATTATTGTGTGAACACTTATGAGTAAAAGCTAGAAATACAATATGAAGAACATGCAGCCAGCTTTCTTCAGTAGCTACACTGTGGTGAAGGAGCTTATAATAACTTTTTAATCTCTTCTTCAAACTAAATGGGCCTCCTTGTAATCAATAGAATTCTGATTTAGGGGAAATGTTAGTAAATTGTGAGGTTTATTAGCAAATCTTAAACAAAATGATCACCACAATCAAGAAATTTAACATATGCATCACCTCACATAGTTACCATCCTGCCACTCTTGAGAAGCTTAGCAAATCCCAAGTATAAACACAATGCTGTTAATTATAGTTGCCATGCTGTTCTTTCACTCTTTAGAACTTACTCATCCTCATAGCTGAAACTTCCTACTCACTGACCAGCATCTCTCCTTTTCCCTCCCTCCAGCCTCTGGCAACCACCCTTCCACTCTGCTTCTATGAGCATGACTATTTAAGATTCCAAGCATAATTGAGAATCACAAAGTATACACATATCAAAATGCCAAGTTGTACACCTTAAATATATTCTATTTTTATTTATCAATTATCTATAATAATAAAAGCATAATATGCTAATTAGACCAGACAGCCAAACGACCTTCCGGACGTCATTCCGGATGGACGTCCTTCCAGATGACCTTTGGGATGAAGCTGCCATGGCAGGGGCCGAAGCAGAAGTGGTTAGGGGCGACCAGGCAGGCAGGCGAGCAGTTAGGGGCAATCAGGCAGGCAGGCTAGCAGTTAGAAGCCAGCAGTCCTGGATTGCAAAAGGGTGCCGGCCGGGCTGAGGGACCCCACCTCCCCGTGCACGAACTTTGTGCATTGGGCCTCTAGTACCTCAATAAAGAAAAAAGAAACAAGAAAAAAAAAGGAAGACTTTGAAAATCATTACTAAGATTGGAGAATTATTGTTTTATTTAAAATTTATTTACCCATACTACCACCTTTCAAGCAGTAAGCGGTTGTGTATTCTAAGCATTGAACACAGACAGCAGAGACCTGCTGTGGAGGGGGCACCAGGTGTGTGATTTTAGAAGTTCACAGGCAGACAATGCCTATCCAGAAGAAAGCAGTATTTCCTCACATTTCCAGGATAAAGATCTAACCTTGGACTTCATTGAAGGATTATAAAACCCATTGGCATTTCTTGAGAAACAGCCACTCCTCTTGCTATGAGGAGAGTATAGATAAGACGATGTGTAACTAATTTCTCTTTTCCTACACTCAGGATGATATGAACTTTATACATTTATCACCATGTACGGGATACGTAAAACAACTTTCTGTAAAACTGAAATACGATGACTTAAAAAACTTAATTTTCAAAAGATTGCAAATGGTTTCTTTTCAGTGTCTTGGGGAGCTGCCATGTTTATTTTACAATCTTTTTCTGGCCTTTTCTCGAGACATCTAGTGAACTTTACTGATAATCAAGGCTGAATAACTTACAGCATCTACAATCAGTATGTAATCAAATCTGATGGAAACACATTTACACATGCTTATTTCATTTCTCTACATATATTTTAATGAACTATGTAGCTTTGGAACTAAAAAAGTGCTTTTTCTATTGATGTCCTGACATTAATGGGAATATTCAAAATTATTGTGGTCTTAATGAAGGCAATTAAAATTGAGGGATTTATGCTCATTTTTTTTCCTTGTCTCTAATCTAATACAGATTTGGGGGTTTATACCGATATCTGTAGGAAAAACTACATTCTGAGAAGTCACTTCTAAATTCTTGGCATCCACAATGTTACTAAGTGAAAATTAATTGCTTTTCATAAAAAAAGGACATTTTACAATGCTGTGTAATTATATTAAAACAATGACTGGCTTTGCTAATGGAAACTGAATGTGATGCTGGTGCTCAGCGGTGTGGCCGGGGAGCCGGGTTTGCATGTACAAGTGCCATTTCTGTTCCCGCTGAGCAGACTTTGATTCTCAAAATAATTAGTTCTGTCAAAAAATTAATTTTGTTGACAGGACTAAATTGAGAAAATGCAACCTACCTCACATATATTATAATTATTTAGAATGACAAGATGATATCAAACAATAACATTCAATTCTGGCTGTCAAACTTGATCAGATCATTTCTTCCCATGCTTTTGAGATTCATGTGGATAACCTTGAAGGTAGCATATAGGTCATCACATATAATGCCACTCATGTATGGAATATTTATTGTAGTCACTGAATGCGCCCTGTGTGTGTGTGTGGAAAGAGGGGGAGCATGCAGGAAGTGTTAGTATTTACAAAACACTGCACTGCACCAGGAGGTTAGTTGAAAGCCAGTATTCAAATTTTAATATACTATTTCCTGAAGCTCTTTAAAATGGTGCAGTTATGTCTTTATCTTGCTCTCCAAAGTTAGATAACATTTAAAAAACACCCTTTGTCCTGCAGATGTCATTACACATCCAATTTAACTTTCTTCCTGGATGTTCTAGGACCCTAGAATAATGACTCGTGTCTTACCATACACACATACATACATGTCCTTTATTAGCCAACAAAATTCTCTATAAATTGATGAAACTTTGGTGATATTTCAGTTAAAATTATGAAAATACTTCCATTTAACATTATCCTGTAAGTCCACGGTCAATGTAATAAAACATAATACTTTTCAGAATGATTATTTCTTGCAGGCCACATAAAAACCAATATACAAACAGAAAAATCACTGGAAAGAATGTTCAAGAAAGTTAGATTGTATTGATATGTGTCTGTTTTTATTCTCTCGCATAAAATAAAAATCTTTGGGGATGACTCTCAGGTATCATTAAAAACAAAAAAAAAAAAACAAAAAAAAACTCCTTAGGCAGTTCTTTAGTACAGCCAGGTTTCAGGTTCAGCACCCGTTCATCTATATTTTGAAAATATATTAGAATCTTACTCAAGAACTGCTTTTAAAGTTTTAAGCAAATGAAAATCTATCACCCATGTTTCTAGAAAGCAAGATTGACTGACTATTGTAAAGATGCAGACTATTTTTCCAAATTAATTTATAGTTTTATAGCAATCTGATCAAAACAGCCATTTTTTCAACAATTTGGCAAATGACAAGTGCTTTAGGAGTTCTCCTCTAAGCTTAGATGGTGACATGTGTGTGTGCTGTTAGAAAGGGAATATGGTGAGCAGAGCAACCATATGCACACACAATTGGATAGCCAGTAGTTAGCATGACCTCTATGTCTATAAGAATACAGAGGGTTGCACACCCTTAGATAAAAGCCATTGTTCAGTAAATGGTGTTTTAAGATTAAACTTTTAATTAATATTAAGCATATAATAACATGTAATGCTCTTGTGGGAATGGAAAAATTGGTACCACCATAGGTTTTTGGTGGAAAAACAAAAAAAAACCATCTAAAATTGAATATCATTGGAATAGTTTTAATGTGGTAACCTTAAAATAGAAGAAATAAAAAGCTATAAGGGAAATTTGTTTAATTTTTATTAATTATTACTAGGTGGTAGGATTAAATGGATAAGATTCATAAAATTGTAGGCAGAATCCATTGTACATGGGGGTATTCATATATATATATCTATACTAATAGAAGGGTAATATGCAAATTGGTCATAATGCCCTCACAGTAACAACTGAACAGCAGGCTGTGTGGGGCAACCAGGCCAGCAGGGGGGTTAGCGAGGGATGACCAAACGACTGACCAGCAGGCTGTGTGGGGTGACCAGGCTGTCAGGGGGTGGTAGTGAGAGGTGACCAGGCCAGCAGAGGGGAGCAGTGAGGGGCGACCAGGCTGGCAGGGGTGGCAGTTGGGGGCAAACAGGCTGGCAGAGGTGGCAGTGAGGGGCAACCAGGCCAGCAGAGGGGGGCAGTGAGGGGCCACCAGGCCTGCAGGGGGAGCCGTTGGGGGTGACCAGGCTGGCAGGGGGAACAGTGAGGGCAACCAGGCTGGCAGGGGTGGCAGTGAGGGGCCACCAGGCTGGAGGGGGGCAGTTGGGGGTGACCAGGCCAGTGGGGGGGGGGGCAATTGGGGGCAACCAGGCTGGTTGGGGGAGCAGTTGTTAGAAACCAGGCTGGCTGGGGTGGCAGTTGGGGGTGAACAGGCTGGTGGGGGGGGAAGTTATGGGTGATCAGGCTGGCAGGCAGAGGTGGTTAGGGGTGATCAAGCTGGCAGGGGGAGCAGTGGGGGTGATCAGGCAGGCAGACAGGCAAGTGAGCAGTTAGGAGCCACAGTCCTGGATTGTGAGAGGGTTATCCAACTGCCGGTTTCTATATATTAGAGGCCCGGTGCACAAAATTCATGCACGGAGGGGGGTTCCTCAGCCCGGCCTGCACCCTCTCCAATCTGGGAGCCCTGTGGGATCGGGCCTAAACCGGCAGTTGGACATCCCTCTCGCAATCCGGGACTGCAGGTTCCTAACCAGTAGTCGGACATCCCTCTTGCAATCTGGGACCGCTGGCTCCTAAACTCTCGCCTGCCTGCCTGCCTGATCGCCCCTAACCCCTCTGCCTGCCAGCCTGATTGCCTCTACCTTGCTGTCCTGATCGCCCCTATCTGCCTATGCCTTGGCCTCTAGTCTGTCCTCCCTCTTTGGGAGGCGACCTGGCGGATCAGGGGAAGGCACCGCCCCCATTACCCTGCTACTGCTGCCACTGCCGGCCTGAGCCTCAGCCCTTCACAGCCGCTGCAGCTTTGTCTGGAAGATGACCACTCTAATTAGCATATTACCTTTTTATTAGTATAGATATATGTATGTATGTATATGGTGGCTATTTTTATTTACACACGTACTGTCATTTTTACTCAGGTGTAACTATCATTATGTGTTGAAATTTGTTTTTCTTTTGTGTGTATCTTACGAGAATTTGTTAGCATACTGTGACCAGAATTTGTAATTGCAAGTTCAGTGGCAGCAGTAACAGAGTTAACACTGGTAATCATGACACTGGGGTGGTGCTGTTCGCTGAGCTTCTCAACTGTTTTCCACCCACCATTGCAACTTTTCCTTAATCACCAACTGTTCCAACTAGATCACTATGCTGTCGCTGATATTTTCAGTGTTTACCTAGCTATCAAAATAATTGCCTTGGTCTCCATCCCAGCCTGTGAGAAAAGTGGTAGCATTGTTCTGGTTTTACAGGTAGGGCAAATGAAGATGAAGGGAATTAAATAACTTTCTCAAAGCCATACAGCTCAGAGGGAATGGTGCCATTCAAACCAAGGCTGCCCAATTCCAGGTTCTATGCTCTCAGTATTCTGTTATTGCTTCCATCTCTCTAATGTAATTAAATAGAAAATTGGATTTTTCCAAATTCTAACTCTATCATTAATTATTACAAAGTTTATACTTCTAATTATTTTTCTAAAACACTAATAATTAAACTGTTTTGTGAAGTATTAGGTTAGATTTTTTATGTTTGGAAATATATTTAGTTATGCTAAATGAAATAATGATTTTTCTTGTGAAAAGAAAGGTATTTCATTTTTCTAAATCTCATTAGGATTAAAGATGGTTTTGAAATTTAAGTAAAATAATATATTAGGTCACAGTAGACTAATTTCCAGTTACTTTGTATTTTATCCCAAAATGTGGTTTAGATTATTCAGCAGGTAAAAATTAATCTATATCTATAAGCTACCCATACTGTGTGTGACTTTTAAGTAGTTTAGTTGAGCTAGAATACAAGTAAAATTTTACCTGGGGGAAATATCATTTTTAGATTGAATACTGTCAGCCTAAATCAATGAGCTCTTTAAATTTTCATGATACCCAACATTTTTCTCTCTCCTGAAGGTAATAATGATAATATAAATTTCTACATCTGAAACTCGTCACAAAGCAGCACTCAATTTAACCAATAATTGTCCATATTTGTGTAACCAGAGAAAAGCTGTCATCTAGCTGGTATTTAGCTGCAAACCATTCTATTTGACAAAAACGTCTAGAACATGCTCATGAGCTGGGTTTTTCATTGACCAGCTAAAGTCATGATGGTGGGTTTTGCATTGTTCCCCACTTTTCCTACTTCCCCGGCCCCACCTCCTTTTCCAAAAGAAAAACAGAGACATTCTACAATTACTAGCACACTGTCCCCAAAGCCTATTTACCCGTCAGACATAGAAACAGAATTACTTGCAGGTGAGATTTTGCTTTGATTGATCTGTGTTGACTGCAGGTGCGTGGAATTGAATTCGGAATAATTCTAAGATCAGAAGGTACAGATATCACTGGTCCGCGCGTGACTCATGTTATTCTGATTAATTCTTTATTTATCAGGTACAGAATGTAATTATGGTTCCCCAGGTGTGCCGTTCCCTAGGGGGCGATGTGCAGAAATGGGCTGCCGGAGAGACTCCCTGGCTGCCAGGTGGAAGTGCAGGCTGCGGCATCTGTTGGATCTTGCAATCAGGAGAAAAAGAAAAGCCTACCGAAGTACAGAGGATAGCAATCTGCCATCAAGGAAGGATTGTCGAGTCTCACTGAGCACATGGGGCTTTTGTTGGCCTCTTCGGTGCTCTGTGATACAGGAGGGAAGGCCCAGAGGCTGCAGCTAGCGGAGGTTTGTTGTTCCTGCTGGTGGCGGGCAGGCGCTTGGCACCGAGGTCTCTCTCTCTGCATTGGCAGAGGTGAGCTCTGGCCGCTGACTTGGGACAGTCTGTAGATGATGACAAGCCATTGGCTTGAGTTTCTAGTGTAGAGTAATTATTAGGTACAATGTGGAATTGCAGCGTTTTGCTCTGGCAGCCTGCATACAGCGCGGATCCTTTCTTGAGGAGGAAAATTAAGGACACATTTCATGAGTGGATACCTGACCATAGATGAATGATTGACATTTCTAAGACTCTCTTGTCTGCACCGAAAATTTAAATCCACTTGTTAATTTGATGCATTAGAGTAGTGTCCTCCTGTTGCTTGGGTTGGAAAGGGAAGCGATTCAGAAAAAAAAATTAATGGGAGTGTGTTAGACCCATGGACAGATCTCCTAGTGCTGTTTCTATAAGAGACACGAGTTTTAAGATTACCATCCCTCACAGCAGAATCTTCATGCCATGGAATGTTCTTGTTCGCACACCTTGAGGACATGAGATCCTCTAATTTATGAACACGGTAAACACTTCCCAAGTCCTCTCAGCCTTTACGAAGATAAGCAGGATTGATAAATGCAAAGATTTATACTAATTGCATCACAAAGAGGCATGTGGGATCATATAAGTTGGGTGCCGGCTGGCCCGGTTCTCAGCCCGTAACTGCAGGGTCAGTATCATTCGACCTTGGAGGAAAGGATGGTGCTGTCTGTGCAAACAGCACCTGTGAGGAGTCCCTCTACTTCCCAGGTCACTACATGACTCAAAACAATAACAGGTAAGCCTTTTGTGACCTTCCGAATGCTGTACAAATTCAAAACAATTTAAATAAAAACTTTTGAAAAGAACTTCAGCGTGACAGATATGATGACCATTAGCATTTATTAAACTAGTACTATATGGTAAGACTGTGCAAATTATCTGTAATATATTGTTTAAAGCTGAGTTTTGCAAAACTTGTGCTGGGGTTTTATCCTATTAAAAAGTAGAACCCATTCTGCTTGGAGGAAATCAAGAATGTAAGGACTAAGCATTTTGACTTGTGATTCTGTTGACTGCTATTGCTGTTATTCCTGGCTCATGGCACATCATAAAAATTCTAATAGTAAAGCAGTTCAAACAAATCTATTCAACTTGGGTACACATACTTTATAGAATTCAAGAATTAATTATAACTAGATTTTTCAAGTAGGGTAAATATCCATGAACATGATAATGACTATCTCTTAAGTAACTAATTTGGGGATTCTAAAAATATTTTCTACTTATACATCTGCTTGCCTAATTACTTTAGAAAAAAATATACCTAGTATGTTGATTACAGATATATTCTATCATAAAAAGTATTTGGTTGTAAAGAGAAACATTCCTAAAATCAATACAGTGTGTTGTCTGCTACAGTTTATGGAGAGACCATCTGGACAGACCATCTTTTGATGGACAGGTCTCCACGGCGAAGCTGGCACATCAATACTTTGAAGGAGGGATTGTTCTAGGATGAGAAGGAACGAGATTAGGTGCATTTGAGGGGTTCCGCTCCTTGGCAGATCCCCCAGCATCAAAATGTTGAAGGGAGTTCTGCTACAGCCCGAGGCACCAGAGGGCGATGGGATGCGATGAGCAGACCTTGGTCCAAGTCCAGACTTCGCTGTTTCACTGTCATCTCGGACCAGCTTCCCCAGTGGGCAGCATCTCATTGGTCTGTGCAATGTGAATGATGCTGCCTTGCTTGCAGGGGTTTTGAGTTCAGTGATAACTTATGAATTATCTAGAACAAACTTTGACAAGTGTTGGAGCCCAGCAAGGCACAGCTATTGGCAACCGCTCGGGAGAACTGACAGGAGACAGTGTCCTCAACCAGGAATCTAACATTTGTACTAACATTTGTGTTGGGTGTGGATAATAGACTACAGCTGTGGGCTACAGGTGTGGGCTACAGGTGTGGGCTACAGGTGTGGGCTAAAGGTGTGGGGTACAGGTGTGGGCTAAAGGTGTGGGCTACAGGTGTGGGCTACAGTTGTGGGCTACAGGTGTGGGGTACAGGTGTGGGCTAAAGGTGTGGGCTACAGGTGTGGGCTACAGGTGTGGGGTACAGGTGTGGGCTAAAGGTGTGGGCTACAGCTGTGGGGTACAGGTGTGAGCTACAGGTGTGGGGTACAGGTGTGGGCTACAGGTGTGGGCTACAGGTGTGGGCTATAGGTGTGGGCTACAGGTGTGGGCTATAGGTGTGGGGTACAAGTGTGGGCTATAGCTGTGGGCTACAGGTGTGGGGTACAGGTGTGGGCAACAGGTGTGGGCTACAGGTGTGGGCTACAGCTGTGGGCTACAGGTGTGGGCTTCCCTGGGAAGGACCGTGTAAGTGCTGGTGTTACTATAGAGGAGGAAGTCCTTGGAAAGGCTGAGAGTTCTGGCAGATGGCCCCCTTAAAGCGGCTGTTATATGTAAAGTGTTTTATGGAAACTTAGAGATAATCAGATAACACTACAATCAATGCCAGCAGAATAAACAGCGGGTAAGAACGTGTTATCACTCTTTCAGAAATCATTCTGGCTTCCGGATGCTTAAGCCTATAAAGCCTACTTAGGTAGTTGTAGCAACCTATGATTTTCTGTATAAGTCTTTGCTCTATTGAGGTCATTATTGTGTGTGTTTATGACCCTACACAATACTCAGTTTTATTTCACTGAATAAACTCCACAGCTATTCACTAAACAATAGCTCCATAGTGAGAGATATTATTTCTAAGTATACCTTAGTAAAATACTAGCTTTTATTATAAACGGAGGGAAGCAGTCCTGCCCATTTTTTAAATAGCTCTTCTTTTTATCTGAATCTGTTGTGCACTGCGGGTGCTAAAATGTTTTCTTAGAGAGAAGTGTTTTTATACACCATTTTAAAATAATGAGATCCATTCCAAATATGGAATAGCCTGTCCTTAATGCTGTGCTGAGCATATAGTCTTTTCAACACTGTTCACAGGGATTGTGAAAGGTTGAAAATTGTACCATTAACAACAGTAGCCAACAGAATTTCTTACCTCTCTCTGCTTCTTAAAATGGTGCTTCTGCCCTTTCCAGAAGTATGATAATCTCTGTGAGTTAACCTATTTAATTTACATATGGAGTTAATTTACATATGGAGTTAATTTATGTAGGCTCTTCTGTTTGATTTAGATGATTGGGCATACCAGGGAATGACAATGATCCCTCTATTTGCATGTAGAGGACAAATTTTATATATACACTAGTGGCCCAGTGCAAGAATTCATGCATATTGAAAGGGAATTAATTAGAAGAAATATTTTAATATAGTTATTCACACTTTTTTTATAATAGAAGTGTCAGAGATTAAAGAAAATTTGTAAAATGTATATGAAAGTAAAGGTGAATGGGATTTGGGGCTGTCAGGGCGCTGACAGAAAGGTCTGGGTCAGTGCATGTCATAGCTATCAGCTGGTCATCTGGTCATTGGTCTTTCTGGTCACTCCGCCATAATGGTTGCAGGACTTTTATTATATAGGATATGTGTATATATTCAAATTATATATATATTCAAATATTCAAATAATATATATTTGTATATAAATAGTCAAATTATATAGTCATATATAAATAGTCAAATTATATATATGTGTATATACAAGATGTTGTTATATTTATATATAATTCTAAATTATATCTATTATATATATTTATTATATATATTTATATATTTACTAGAGGCTCGGTGCACAACATTTGTTCACTGGGGGAGGGGGTATTCCTTCAACCTGGCCTCCACCCTCTCACAGTCCGGGAACCCTCAGGGAATGTCCCCCTGCCGGCTTAGGCTCGCTCCCCAGACTAAGCCAGCAGATGGATATCCCCTGAGGGGTCCTTAGCGTTGCCACGGAGGCAGGAGAGGCTCCCACCACTGCCGCTGCACTTGACAGCCATGAGCCCAGCTTCTGGCTGAGCAGTGTTCCTGCTGTGGGAGCACACTGACCACCAGGGGGCAGCTCTTGCAT
Organism: Ia io; assembly: GCA_025583905.1. Classification (NCBI taxonomy): domain Eukaryota; kingdom Metazoa; phylum Chordata; class Mammalia; order Chiroptera; family Vespertilionidae; genus Ia; species Ia io. Next base: position 508,520 of record JAJQQW010000019.1, on the reverse strand, counting down.
TGAGCATCTGCCCCCTGATGGTCAGTACACATCATAGCCACTAGTCATTCTGCCGTTCAGTCAATTTGCATATTAGCCTTTTATTATATAGGATATATATATAAATTTTTTATTGACACAACAGGGAAACACTTATTTTTGCCCATGAGCCATGGCAGAGCCTGTTGCAAATGTTAGCAAATCAGAAAGGTCTTCTCCCACAGAATCTCTGCTTCTGTTGGAAACTTTGACTCCCAGTAAAGTTCATCCTACCATCCTTGAAAACAATGGATTTACCAATGCACAGAGCCTTGTATTATTTCAAAACTAGAGGCCTAGTGCATGAAATTCATGCACAGTAGGGTCCCTAGCAGCTGCTGGCTGCTGGCCGCCTGCCGGGGCCTCCCTTCTTTCTGTGGCAGCCCCTGGGAGTCAGCACACATCATAGCAAGCGATCGAACAACCTGTTGGTCCAACTCCCAAGGGGACACTTTGCATATTAGGCTTTTTTTGCATATTAGGCTTGGTTGTTGACTGGATCCCTGGTAGAGGTCATGCAGGGGGCAGCCGATTGATGTTTCCCTCTCACACTGATGTTTCTTTCTTTTCTTCTGCCTTCCTCTCTCTAAAAAAAAATCAATAAAAAATTTGGTGGGAGGGTATGGAGGTGAAAGAGGGCATAGAGGGAGTAAATGGTGATGAGGGACAAAAACAACTATACTACATCCATGCATACATATAAGGTGTAATAAGTGTTATCCCTGCATTTAACTTAGTAAGAAAAATAATGCAAATAAGAGAAGTCTAAAGGAGAGATATAGGCCATACAGAGCTCACTTTGTTCCTACATGTTTCCTGGCATGATCTATAAAATTCAAATGGAAATGCAGTTTACCCCTGCTTGCCACGTGGTACATAACTCATTGACCAGGATTCAGACATCGGAAATGAAGCGCTACCCTGGAGAGGCTACTGTGTTGCCCATGTTTGGAGTGCCATGGGCTAGCTCAGCACTGCCCTTTCAAACATGTTAAATAACAACATGCTCTGCGAAGTTACACATGAGGTTCATTTTGAAACCCTGGGGTGAAAACCCTATTGAAGCAAGTGACATCAGTAAACCGAGTGAAGGGTAAGAGCCTTTTTAATGGGAAGAAAGAATAAAGGACTTGAACTGCAAGACAGGCCGCTGACCAGAGGGCTCAACACCACCCTGCTCTTCTGGGTGCGAGCGGCCCTGTGACCGAGTCCCCAGTGGCATGTCCGGCTGGACCCTGGCCTGGCTGCGGGGACGGTCCCTCTGGCTGTCCATGCAGGTTTCATGTCACCCTGAGACCCAGATCTGTTCTGAGTACATCCTGCCAGGAGGGTCAGTGCGGACATTTGTAACTTATAAACCATTTCCACCAGCGCCTGGGCAGTTTACCACGTGAATACGCTCTGTCTCAGCGAGGAGCCATCCGCATGTTCCTGAATGAACACAGCGCCTGCATCGATTGGCTGATCTCTGGCATCGCCCCTTCCCGGGTGCCACCCCAAGACCCCTCATGATCCATAGCAGTGATCTCAGCATCGTCTGTACTGGTGTGTCAGATTGTAAGAGACATTTATAACACAAATATTGACAAGGAGCCCCAGCCACCACTGTCCCCGAGTGGGTGAATGTGCAGAGCAGGTGACTTAGCTCTGCCCCATCCCGCAGGCCCAAGGACACTACAGCCTCTGCTTGCCAAATCAAGACTCAGAGAAGAAGCATAAAGCATGAGGGTCATTTCTGAGAGTGTACGTGGCGAGTCAGACACCTGGCTTCTGTACCATTGCTTCTTACAACGTACACACCAGTGACGCTCAAGGGCTGGGTCAGAATATCAAAGGCAAGATGCCTGGAGAATCCCAGTCGCTCCTGGGTCAGGATAAGAAGTATCAGCCATGGCTGTGATCTGACACCTGCTCATTAAAACCTCTCTGGGTTGGCTCACAAGAATCCTGCTAACCAGTTACAAAGACCTCCCATATAGCATTACAGACGCTGTGTCCCATCCCCAGCGAGCTCTGCAAAGCGCTCTGGGAAGGACCTGCAGTAACAGCAGGAATCAGTGTCCAGATCCAGCGCAGAGGTTATCAGATTGCCGGAGAGCTGCCGGAGACCCTGGGGTCATCTCCATATGCCTGCAGGGAGATAACTGTAATCTTCCCGAAGAAAACCAGTGGAGGCAGCACTTCTAACCTCTCCGTGACCCCGAGTAATAGAGACACTAACAGTTCCTGCGCCAAATACAGATGTTGGTGCTTTGATGCATCTCATTTAAGCCTCTTAACCGTCATACATCAGCAATTTCCTGAAGTGCAGATAGGAAACTGAGTAACCGAGAGCTTAAGCAGCTGCTCAGTGACTGATCTAGAAACGGGCAGAGCCGAGGCGGGATCCGGGGTCTCACTGAAGGACAGCATTCTGGAAACCACGGGAGCTTCCTCCCCAAGTCTGACGGGTCCTGCCGGAGATGCCACTGTGAAGGCCTAGGGCCATGTCTGTGGAGGCCACAGGTGCCCAGTGAATTCACACACTTGAGTGGCATCGTTATCTCACACCTACAGTCAACCCTGTCCTTACTGTTATTTCTGGGGTAGGATCGTAACAAATCTTAACTTAAGGGTGAGCATTAATAATAACCACATTACTCTTATTCAGAAAGGGGCACCTATAATTTGACATTTCTCCATTGTCTGGGTTTTATCATCTTTTGTGGAGATTCTGACTTCCATAGCAAAGGGGAGGGGAGAATTAGGAAGTCTTGGATATCATTATAGACTATTGTGTCAACAGAGATACTCTATGTTCCACCAAAAGGAAGCTATGTTCTGTGTTCTGAGTCCATTGTTAGCAACACACAGATTGCAGATGCGCTCCTTTATAGCATGCATCTTCGTTCATGGGTGGAGCTTGAGGAATTGGCAAATAAGACTTTTATCTGATCCAGACATACAATAGGCATTTTCACTATATCATTTTTATTGCTACTTAATACAACCCTGGACATCCCAGTGTGTGACAAGACATTCAGCACTGCCCATGCCCCCATGGGGCACTTATGTACATTACTAGAAGCCCGAAGCACGAAGATTTGTGCTAGAATGGGCTTTCCTTTCCCTGGCGGCTGGCACCACCTTTCCACTCCGGCCCAGCCCCTTTCCACTCAGGCCCTGGAGCCGCCTCTTTCTGCTCCAGCCCCGCCTTCCCATGCTGCCCAGAGGCCCTGAGAGACTGGGAGTGGGGCAGAACACCTGCGTCGTTGCCATGGCGCAAGCGTCCCGCCTGCCCCACCACTGGGCACCTGTGTATGCAAATTAACCACCATCTTTGTTGGGTTAATTTGCATATCACTCCTGATTGGCTGGTGGCGTAGCGGAGGGACAGTCAATTTACATGTTTGTCTATTATTAGGTAAGATAGGAGAGGACATGTCTTCCAGGCCGTGGCTGTGGGATTTTAAGACCTTTGACTGTAGGGCTTCTCAAAGCCGTATGGATAATGCCTGAAGGTTGCTCACCTCTGCAGAAAGTTCAGTAGCCTCCTGAAACCACTCAGTGGCCCAAACGGACCTCCTGGGGACCAGCCCTGACTGACAGCTAGAACAAAGAAGACCAGAGTGGAGGGTACCTTTTGCTGGGAGTGAGAGGACTTCCCTGTGGGCACCACAGCTTTGCCTCCTACAGTTTAGCTCTAAGCGACCTGAGCATTTAACTTTGGGGACAAGTATTTTATTCAATAGAGGAATGTGGAGGCCAGAGTGAGTTCCCTGGAGGCCACTGGTGAACCCAGCGAAGAATCCTCTGTGAGCTCCTCCACAGCCGGCCTCGCGGCCTCAGTTAGAGGGAGTGTCCTGGCCACAGTGCACTGAAGGCCTGGGAGGGCGGGCAGGGGGCCGGGGTTGATGTGGGGAGGGGGGCATCTGTAATACTTTCAACAATAAAGATACATTTTTTAAGTGTTTACATTTATTTAGCACATTCTTTACAAGGGATGGGAGAGTTGACAGAACAAAAATAGACCTCAAAATGATCTCATGCCTTAGCACCTCTGGGGGTAGACCACGTTTCTGGGAAGAGCTGGCAGGGCCCAGGAGGCCTGGGCAGTCCTACTCACACAATAGCTGAAACAGAAGCTGTGACTTGAATACATTGTCTCTGTACCTATCTGACAAGAGAGGGTTTTGGTGTACTTTATGGAAGTTCTAAATGGCCAAATTAAACAATGTAATTTTGGTTTCCTAATGCAATTGCAGTTTTACCTCCTCTCCCTTCCCCCCAGATGAAATGTCTTGATGGAACTTCACCCCCCCCCCCCCCCCCCCCCTGGAATAGAAATTATTCCTATGTCAGGGTTTTACTTTAGCAACCTCACCTTTAGCCTAAATAGTACAGTAAACTCCACTGGTAAATGCAACAGAAAAAAGAAGGGAGTGTGGTGATGACTGTGCTCTGACACTCTTGTCACCTTATTAAACTTCATTAACCTGAACCCCTTGTTTCACTATCTGTGTGGCTCACAGAGGAGATGAATGCAAAGTTAGAGCTTTCTGCTCCATGTTATAGGATTTCAGGGAAACGAGTTGGAGCTGGTCAGTGGATGGATCTTATAATCTCTGAGGCACAGTCTCGGGCATTCCCAGGACACCCTCTCTTCCTAGAACCAAGGTCTAGCAGCTTGCGCCCACTCCCTTCAGGGTCACATGGCAGTTTTTCAGTGAAGATCGCTGGGCACTAGGGGGTTCTGACTTCTGTAAGTGACTTGGAACACATTTCCGTAAATATTCCCAATCCCAGAGGAAATTAAGGAAAAAAGAGGAACTCTCTTCATACTACTGTAAGTGAATGAATATTTAATAAGCACTTAAATTAATGGCAGGCAGGATAAGTGCGCCACGCTTGTTAAATATAAAGTTGCAGAAGTGCTTTTGAGATCATTTTAATAATTTATAGACTGCCTTTTAAAATTCAAATATCCTAAATGGAGCTCCTTTTAGTGATGTTTACAACAGGCATTAAAAACAGAAAGATCGGCCTGACCAGCATGGCAGTGGTTGAGCATCACCTATGAACCAGGAGGTCATGGTTCAATTCCCGGTCAGGGCACATGCCTGGGTTGCAGGCTCAGTCCCCAATGTGGGGCATGCAGGAGGCAGCCGATCAATGGTTCTCTCTCATCATTGATGTTTCTATCTCTCTCTCCCTCTCCCTTGAGTTCTGAAATCAATAATAAAATAAAAAATTATATATATGCTAGTGGCCCGGTGCACAAAATTCATGCATGGAGGGGGGGTTCCTTCAGCCCAGCCTGCACTCTCTCCAATCGGGGACCCCTTCAGGGATGTCCGACTGCCGGTTTAGGCCCGATCCCTAAACCAGCAGTTGGACAACCCTCTTGCAATCTGGGACCACTGGCTCCTAACCACTCACCGGCCTGCCTGCCTGATTGCCCCTAACCACCTCTGCCTGCCTGCCTGATCACCCCTAACTGCTCCCCTGCTGGCCTGATTGCCTCTAACTGCCTCCGCCTCACCCCACACCTGGGACCTGGGCTTCCCTCTCTCTGGCCAGACACAGGCACCCAGGACCCAGGCCAGCTCACCCAGGCCGGCCTCAGCCACATGGGACCATGGGAGGGCGGCTTTGCCCAGGCTGCAGTTGCAGGCACCCAGGACCGCAGGCCGGGCAGCTTGTCCCTCTCCTGAGCCGCAGCCCCAGCTGCTGGTGACCAGGACTGCGGGGCGGGCGGCTTGTCCCTATCCTGGGCCAGAAGCGCAGGTGCAGCTGCTGGCACCTGGGACCCTGGAGCAGGTGGCTTATCCCTCTCCCGGGGCACAGCCTGGCTCATCCCCATTCCTCTCTCCCCAGTGTTGAGTGTCTGAGCCGTTATGGCGTGATGGCATGAGGGCGTGATGACTATTTGCATATTAACTCTTTATTATATAGGATTTTAACTTGTCACGGTTTATCTCAAATGGATATTATACCACTTCACATCTTGTATAGAAACTTCACTGTAACAAATTTTCATTTTTCCCAGGCAATCTTTGTGCTATTGTTGTCATGTATTTTACTTTCACAGATGTTATAAAACTGACATTACATTATTATTTGTTTAAATAGTTAATTATCTTTAAATATATTTAAATAATAAGAAACTTCTATTATATTTCTTCCTATGCATTTACTGTCTTCGGTGTTTTCCATTTCTTGGCATAGATCATTATTTGTATCTGGCAAAATTTTATTTCTGCTTGCAGGACTTCTTTTAACATTTCTTACACTATAAATCTGCAGGTGATAAAAAAAAATTCAATCTTTTATATATGAAAAATATGTTTTAACTGTTTTTAAAAATATTTTCACTCAGTCTAGAATTATAAATTAAGAGGATTTCCCCCCCCTTGTGAGTACTTTAATGCTGTCGCTCTACTATCTTCTCCCTTACACTGTTTCTGATGAGAAATCTTTTGTAATCCTTATGTTTATTCCTGTGTATAGTGTGTCTCTTTTCTTCTGACTACTTAAAAGATTTTTCTTTTCATCATTGGTGTTGAGCAATGTGATTTTTATGTGTCTTGATGTAGCTTTCTTTATGTCCTGTGCTTGCTATTCACTGAGTTTCTTTGATCTGTGAGTTTATATTTTTTACTATATTTTGCTAAATTTGGAATTTTTTGAATCATTCTTTCTTCAGATGATTTTATATATATATATAAGTTCGAGTCTCTAGAGGGGACTGGGGAGGAAGAGGAGTGAACCAAACCATAGGGTCAGGACCTCGGCAGGCAAGTGAGTGAGGGGATGGCCAGCAGAGCCATCCCTGCAGTGGCCAGTTCATGACCAGCTGCCTGAGACTGGTTTGTTCCTGGGCTGGGGGGTCTCATGCATCTGCTCCGTGCTGCCCAGCAGTGCGGTGCCCATCGGGGCTGTGCATAGCTTAGGGGAAAGCACGGCCTGGGAAGTCGGAGCCTTGATCCTGGGCAGTAACCAGATCCCGGCAATGGGAATGCGGCCAGTTCTCTGCACCCTGAGTTGCCCCACTGTTGTGTCCCGGAGCAGTCATGGTGCCTTCTTCCATCACGGTCCTAAGCTCTCAGCGATGGAGGTGTGCTGTCAAAGGTTTGGGTGAACAGAACATGGAAGACCCATGGGTGATAGCAGGCGCCGGGTGCTGGCTGGGGAGGCGGTCGTGTGGGTTTGCGTGAAGCACTCACAGTCACAGCATTGGAAGCCTCTTAGTTTCTCAGAGAGCTCGCTGGTGAGGAAATGCAGGTCTCATCCTGCTTTGTGGTTTCCGTGCAAAACCTCACCGTTGGGGGTGTCAGAGGGGTTGGCCGGGAGCGCCTGCGGCAGAGAGACACCCTTCTCCTGTAACCTCTTCACAGGCGGACTGGTCTCCAGATGCCCAGGAACTGCTCAGCGGATCCCTGCTGTTCCAGAGTTCTCTGAGCAGCCGTCCATCTTCCATGGGAAGAAAGGTATACTGGGCCAGCGGGGGCACCCTGGCCCCTGACACTGGGTTCACAGAGGTCAGACAATCATTGTCCAGAATTTCCTTGTTTAACAAAGAATGTTAAGTTCCCAGTGAGGCCCCTGGTTAGAAAGGGAGGGGATAGGGGAGAGGAGGAGGAGCCGAGCTGCCTCTTCCCCGCCTGCAGGAAGGCAGGAGCCCGAGGCATCTCCAGCCCCCTCACCTGCCCTGGGAGGCTGCTTCCAGAGAGACCATGAACACTGGGCTCTGCTCCTGTGTCCTGGTGGGTCTGAAAAGCAGCAGGCAGAGCTGTGCTCTCACCTGGACCTCGGGGCAGTGGCCTCCTGGTTCTCAGCAGAGATAGTGGCCCTAGGGTGACTGCTCCTCAGTGGTTAGAACTGCATGTAGGAGCCACCTGCTCAGGCATGCCCCTGGGAGGCAGATACAGTGAGCAAACCATCAGACCTTGTTGCCCAAGCGACAACGCCAGCATCCTGCTCCGCCCCCAGCCACTCCAGCTGCCCACAGGCCTGCCATCTTTGTTGGGCTAATTTGCATACTCACTCCTGATTGGCTGTGAGCATCACGGAGGTACGGTCAATTTACATGTTTTTTCTAATATTAGGTAAGATATACACACACAGGATCAGGTGATGAAGGATGAGATGGCACAGACTACTTGTTCCTGCCTTATTCTGATGCTGGTCCCAGCCCAAGAAGAGATCTTTCCCAATAGGTTTTGGTATCTGCAGGGTGTACCTGGCCAGTCACAGCCCAAGGTAACGTTGCCCCGTTGTCCAGGGCCTCTGCTAAGTAACAGTCCCAGTGCAGTCAGCCCTCAGTGTCTGCCCTCAGTTGTGTCTGCCTTCAGTGCCCAACCCCTGAGAGCACCAACCACAGTGTCTCCAATGCCTCAGAGGAAGCACATGCCTTAATTGTTCCATTTTCCAAGACACAAGTGGGAACTAACCTGATTAACCAATCTCCCCATGTCAAGTAGGAAGAGTCTATTTTTTGTTGATTTGACTGCTCTGTATAGCTCAAAACAATCTTCTTCGGAGTCACGTTGACCAGTGGAAAGTTATCTTGGAAGCATAATTACAGTCGGCATCTTAGGACAACTCCTGTGACTCACCATTCTATTTTGCAAAGGAAAAAGCTTTTAAGAATTTCACATTCAGTAAATTTCCTAGGATTATATCAGTTTGCTCACATTCTATAAGTATACTTTAGGGTCATCCCATGAAGTTCTCTTTTGAGTTTTACCACCATATGTTTTTATCTCTTAGAATCTTCTCGTTTTTAATTTAAATTTGATCATTATTCCTTATTTGAAACAATGTCATTTTTAACCCTTTGCACTCTCTTGCTTTTTTCTCGATTCCTTTATTCTAATGCTAACCATGTCGAGTCACACTCGACATCCGAGTGCAAAAGGTTAAACCTTTTGAATTGAACTTAGTTATCAGACAATGGTTATAGGATCCAGACGGAATAGATATCAGATCAGTCCCAGCGTCTAAGGGCTCAAGGGAAGCTCCTTTCATGCCCCCAAACTCCAAGCCCAGGAGGATTATCTGGGCTTGTGGACCACGTTATGTCCCCTCGAAGTGTACATGTTGAGTCCCTAACTCCCAACAGGTCTCCAGGAAGTAATTGGGGTTAGCTGAGGTCATGGGAGGGTGGCGCTTCCCAGGATGACATCAGTGTCCTTATAAGAAAGGAAGAGAGACCCGGGCTCTGTCTCTCTCTCTCCTGATAATGCCTGAATGACACAATGAGAAGGAGGCCATCTGCAAGCCAGAAAAAAGCTTTCCCAGGACCTCTATTGGGTGGCACCTCAATGGTGGACATCCAGCCTCCAGAACTTTGAAAAGTAACTGTCACTGTTTAAGTCACTCAGGCTGGGATAGCTATACTAATAAAAGGGTAAATGCTAGTTAGATCAGATGCCCTTCTGGACAAAGCCACAGCAGCTCAGTAGCTGTGAGGGCTGGGGCTCAGGCAGCAGTGGGCTCAGGCAGCCATGAGCCCCAGCAGTGGCAGCAGCAGCAGTGGAGTGATGGGGACCGCGCCTTTCCCTGATCTGCTGGTCACCTCCCATGGGGAGCGGGCCTAAGCCATCAGTAGGACATCCCCTGAGGGCTCCTGGACTGTGAGAGGAGGCAGGCCGGGCTCAGGGACACCCCCCCCCCAGCCCCCGTCCAGTGAATGAATTTTCATGCACCGGGCCTCTAGTTTTGTTATAACAGCTTGAGTTGACTAATGCACGAACAAAGAAAGTATTTGCTGATTATTTGTTTCCTTCTTTACTCTTGAATCTTGGACTGTAGCAGCATCTTCCAGATTGGTCACAATTTCCACATGAATGTGTCTGACCCTCACAAACTCAGGTGGTGGTCCCTTGGATGCCATAACCCTTTGACAGATAGTGCTTGGATCTGCAGCTCATCGTTAAACATTTCCCAAGAGTGTTTTAACACATATCATTACTCCTTGTTTACAAAATATCATTTACTAATTTACATTTTCCAAAGTGATTTTAACATAAAAGTTGATTAATAGCTCAAATTCTTAATTAAGTTGGAAATGTTGACTGACCAATATCCATTGATTTTCAATTTTATGTTTATAATAATCAATACAAAATCATTAACATTTTGTCACTATAGTTGTTCCATTGTCTATACCTATGTATTTATATTTATGTACTTTTGCTCTTCAAAGATGTAATCTTAATCTTCTGATAGAAAATACTTATTTCTTTGTAGCTAATGATTCTATTAGCCACTATTTTTAAGACATTTTAGCCAGCATTGTTTGCTTTACAAAATGAATGATATTCATATTTTTATATAGTAATTTTATTTTTCTGTTGTTTAACTAATTTTATTTTACATTTATGTTCTACCTGGAGCTATTGAATAAAATACTATCATTTCTCTAATTTTTAAATCTCTCTACATCCTATGAAGTGGCATTTTAAATCACTTTTCTTTCTAAAATCACTCATTAATCAATTTTCTGTAAAATTTATCATGTTGCTTTATTATCAGTGGTTCCTTATTTATAGAAAATTATTTTATACCTTCACATTTTTTACATACAAATGAGTTAGTTAATTTAAAAAGAAAATGGAAATTTAGTTTTTAGGTTGTTGGTACCGTTACCGCAACCCTATACTCAGTGTCTGAGCTGCACAGTGCTATAAACATATAAAAAATGATTTGACTCATATATTTTCAAGAACTTTATGTGTAAGAACTTTCACCTTTGCTCTGCATGATATTTATAGTTGTAGTAACTGAATTTCGAGACAGAAAGGCTGCGGAAAGGCAATAATTCTAATATGCTGTTTTTAATTTCTTTTTAATCAACCATTACATTTTTAATAACATTGGCCACATACTGTTGTAGCACCCCAACATATTAAAATAGAATCTGTAGATGTATCAAAGTGCATTTAACAAAGGAAACTAGAATCGCTTTTATTACACTTTTAAATAATAATGGCTTTGGAGCTATGCCTGGGAAGCTCCCAACACAAATTCATTTTTCCCTGACTACAAGGGAATTGTGCTGTTTCTGTTATTACCACCAGCCTGGCTGACCTCGTAAACAAATACCACTCAGGATTGCAGATCCCAACCTCCCTCTCCCATTGAGTTTAAGGTTTGCCCATCTCTCCTATTCAACCGGATGCATCAGAAAGCACTGAACGTACATTAGGGAGGAGCCACAACCACCTGGTGTTTGCTGGAACCCCCTCTGCTGGTGGGATTGGAAGGGTTGGAGCTTCCTGGGAAATAGCTGAGGATCCTTAGTTAAACGAGAGGGTTTCCCCAAAGGAATTTCAGGACTGGGGATGTATCCTCACAGGTTTGTTAAAATGTTCATCGGGGATACTTTTGCAATCTGAAAAAATTGAAAACAAGCTAAACGCTTATCAAGAGAATGAAGAAAGCGACGCCATCGTTTTATTCCGATGCCACTAAGTTATATACAATAAGATTATTTCAGAACAAAATAAAATGGGTGTTCAAATGATAGGTAGTGGCACTTGGTATGTAGATTGTAATTACTTTTTTTTTTCTAATTTACAACTATTTTCCTACAAACTAGAAAGAAATGGCAGGGAAAATAAGGCATTTTAATAGTAACTAGAGGCCCGGTGCATGAAATTCGTGCACGGGGGGGGAGGGGGTCCCCTCAGCCCAGCCTGCACCCTCTACAATCTCGGACCCCTTGGGGGATGTCTGACTGCTGGTTTAGGCCCGATCCCAGGGATTGGGCCTAAACTAGGAGTCAGACATCCCTTTCACAATCCAGGACCGCTGGCTCCTAACTGCTCACCTGCCTGCCTGCCTGCCTGATTGCCCCTAACTGCTCCCCCTGCCAGTCTGATCACCGCTAACCACCTCTGCCTCCCAGCCTGATCACCCCTAACTGCCCCCCCCCGCTGGCCTGGTCGCCCCTTACTGCCCCCTTGCTGGCCTGGTCACTCCCAACTGCCCCCCCTGCTGGCCTGGTTGCCCCCAACTGTCCCCCCCCTGCTGGCCTGGTCACCCCTCACTGCCTCCCCCTGCTGGCCTCGTCACCTCCAACTGACCCCCCCCTGCTGGCCTGGTTGCCCCTCACTGCCCCCCCCTGCTGGCCTGGTCACCTCCAACTGCCCCCCCTCCCCTGCTGGCCTGGTTGCCCCTCACTGCCATCCTCTGCTGGCCTGGTCGCCCCTCACTGTCCTCCTCTGCCAGCCTGGTTGCCACTAACTGCCCCCCTGGTGGCCTGGTCACCCCACGCAGCCTCTTGTTCAGTTGTTTGGTCGTCCCTCACTAACCCCCCCTGCCAGCCTTGTTGCCCCACGCAGCCTGCAGTTCAGTCATTACTGTGAGGGCATCCTGACCAATTTGCATATTACCCTTTTATTAGTATAGATTGTCTTCAGTTGCCCTACATTGTGTTTTTGTTTTCCTTCCTTCTGTGTATGTATTACCTCTCATGTATCCATATTCTAAATTTGGCTTACTTTAGGAAGCAGTTTGAGGCTTAAGATTGAATCTTCATCTTAACTGCAATATTCATTTTTATTCTATACCAAATATACTTGGTGACTTCCCATGAAAAATGGCATCAGGAGATTTTTTTTACAAAATAATGTTTATGATGCATAAGATCTCTTGAAGAATTGTCACTGCTTGGGTAGATATAAGTTCTATCTTTCTAAATTGTAGATGGTTTTCTTAAGAATAAATTCAGACTTTTTTTTATGTTCCTTTGGTTTATTTTATCCAAGAGGAGATACTTACATGCATTTGTTTATTGCAGAACAGTTTTCCCCTTTTTTACTAATTATAATTCTAAGCAAATATTATATCAACTTGTTTTATTAAAAAAATTTACTCAAGTACAATTAGATGAGTTTAAAATATTAGAAAAACTGTCGTTTTGAGCACACTGAGAAATTTACAGTATGGCAATTGAATTCTTACAATATATTTTAAAGATTAATTTAAATATCATCTGTTTAAGAAGTGTTCTCTGGTCTCCTCAAATGGATATAAACATTCTATTTTTTCAGAAATTACAGTGCTGTATATTTCACAGAATTTGCCAGATTGTGCCTTATATTATAGCATTTATGTGATTGCTGGCTGCAGACCTCAGGTGATAACATTTAGGGTACAAATTGTTCTATTTTATTCATTTTTATTCCTTTAACATTTTATCAGGTTCTAGAATGTAGTATCCTATATAATAAAAGCCTAATACGCAAATCAACTGAACAACGGAATGACCGGTGGAACAACCGATTGCTATGACTCACACTGACCACCAGGGGGCAGATGCTCAACGTAGGAGCTGCTGCCAGCCCACAGGCCCCAGGCCAGCCAAAGCGTGTGCCAGTGGGGACCCCCCAATCACACCACTGGTCTCCCCACAGAGGGAGGTGACCAACGGTGGCAGCAAGGGGCAGGGCCGGTGAGCAGGCGGCACCAGGCCGGCCCAAGCGAGTGCCAGCAGGGGCCCCCGTATTTCCCCACTAGTCACCCCACAGATCATCCCTGATCACCAACTAGGCCTAGGGACCCTACCCGTGCATGATTTTTGTGCACTAGGCTTCTAGTGCATTATATTGTTGGTTGACTTTTTGAACACCTGGGCATTTCTCTCTGTTGTTATTGTTATTTTTGTTGCTCATTCTTTGTTCAGTAGAAGTGTCTGAGTGAATCTAAAATTTAACTCAGAAATTCATGACTGCTTAAATTAAGAGAAGGGTAGAATATACTGCCCTGCTAATTTTTCTCCAAAGCCCATTTTAACCTTGCCTTTATTTCATAATTATATCTTTTAGATTCAAGGGTGGAAGTCTCAAACACAAAGAAAAAGGCTATATTTATTCAAAACACATTCTTTTTTATTTTACCAAGCATTCATCATCTCAGTCTGATATTCCCATAATGAAAACCCCACTTGTAAATTATTCCTCAGATGGCAGCTACTTGAAATTTTTATTTGGTATTTTTCTGAATTATATCTGATACCATCAAATCGTTCATAGGTTTTGGGAACCAAAAACATACATAAAGAGCCAAATTATTTCTGGTTTACATTTTTTAAGAAGTGTTGTGCTTTGCTCGGGTAGACATTGAGATGCTTTGGGTTTAGTGTGATCATCTTGACGCTTGTTTTTGAATTTCGTTAGGGGGCCTCCCTGAGTGCCTTTCACTGTAAGGACCTTTATCGTCCTTAGCGAGGCCTGGCCCTGCAGCATCTAACTTTGTGCACCAGGAACTGACTTGGACTCGCCACTGGTGCTGGTGGGAACTTGAATGTTCCTTGGCCTCTGTGGGTCAGAACCCGTCAGCTCACAGCTTTCCAGTATCTGTAGTCAGCCTCAGGCAGTCACCCTTGCACATACCCCAGGTATCAGCACCAATTCGGGGGCTGCTGAGACAGTCTCCAGTGTCTTTTCTGCACAGCTCTCTTCTCTCTAGGAGCATGGCCCACAGACCCCTGGGTACAGTGACTCTTACAGTAAGAATTGAGAGTACAACTGTGCCCTCATATTAGATCTGATGCAGGTCATTGTCAAAGATGAACACTGGGTTCTCAGACCATGGATTGGACCTAATCTAATAGTTCTTGTGTTTGCACCTTAACCAAATCATTCCTGTCCAGGAAATTAAATGCTAGCCATACAAATTGTGATATTTTTGGAAATACTCAACAGTATTTCCAAAAATATCACATAAGAGCAAAACCAAAATCTTAGTTCTGTGGATTATATTACTGATGTTGGCCTGGAGGGGTAAGAAAGGTAGCCATCAATCCATCCAGAGCCCAAAAATGGGCCTTTCAGTCTAATTTGCTCCCTTGGTGTGATTAAAGTGTACTAGGGTATGTGAAGAAGCTAAATGCTACATTACATATATGCACGTTGATTTTTCTTGTTTCAGTTGGTTCTCAGAGCATTTGTCTTAAGATATGCAATAGCTCAGATGACAAAATTTTAAACAAATGGTCAGCTTTTTATCCTTTCGATCCTAACCGTGACTGCTTTGAATAACTCATAAAGAAACCTCTTCAATGTAGCTAAGCTAGAACAAGGCAAGGCTGCAATGAGTCCTTATTTAAATGACGTCATGCTCTTCATTGTTGTGTGAATGGCTGTTTATGATGTTCACCTTCATTATAAGGAGACATATGTAATGTCGATGGTCCAATATTTAGTAAAAATTTAATCACCAGAGCTGTAATAATGTTTCCATAATTGGAAACATTTTTATGTTACCCAGTTGCTCCTGATCTCAGAGGTGGCTCGTTTCAGTGAAAGTAAGTTTTCTAGCAGATCCAATTCGAATGCCCTTAACACTTCCAAACTTTAATGCTCAAATGAGAAATGTCATTTAAAATTATTTTTTAAATGAGGCACTTTAATTATTTTTCTAACTGTGAGACTGTAAGAGATTGTTCAGATACAAATATATTTGTTACTGATAAAATGTATCAATTAGCTAATGGTCAGCAATGATTGTCAATGTCAGATTCTGTGTCCTTGTGGAACTTCAGTTTCACTACATTGGTTTCTTTAAGCTGACAGGCACTTTAGGAGGGAATATCAGGCAGTTAAAAATAGGTGCTTAATAAACACTGCTGAATGGATGGATGAATGAATGAATGAATGAATGAATGAATGAATTTGCAAAGCTGGAAACCAATGCTGCAGTGCTGGAGTACTTAGGAATAAAAGTTTCATTGAGCTTAATTAAGCACAAGTAAACACTATGCCAGGCTCACAAAACAGTTTTTGGAAAGACTAGCTGTATTTAGGCAACATAGGAGCCATTCGTTAAATGAATTAAAAATGAGGTTGCGAGGAGAAATTTCAACAGATATCCAGTCCACTAATTTGCTGATCATTGATGAAAACTAGCTATGCAGGCAAATTGTTTTTTGAGGGTCCGGGGGTGGGAACTGACATGTGATATCGGTTCAATTAAAGAGGATGTACAGAATTCATTCTGGTTCATTTCTTTATGTTTTCTTGATATTGAGTTTTCTATTGAATTTTTTTATTTTAAATGCCTTTTTCCCTTTCCTGCAGCATTTAATGGCATGGATCGCTAGTTTCCGATAGAAGTGTTCTGAGTCTGAAATAAACAATATGTCTATCTGTTATAAAAAATGTAGAGATAAAAATGCATGTTCTCAACAATGAATGGAGGTCACGTTCTTATTTCCATCATAGCTGCGCTGGACTTTTTTTGTTGTTGATAAAATAAGGTGGCTTCTTCATCAAACTTGCTTCTAAAAATTTGATGGACTTAAAAATACAAAGGCTTAGTCATTATACAGGGCTCAATTGTAGAAAAAGAAATCAGGAGCTCATTTCTAACTCTATGCTAAGTGATAATAAGTATTTTTCTCCCGCCTTTCTGCAATGCGATTCAGTGTACCCTACTAAATTTTCTTCTCAAGAAGTCATACTTAGGGATTTGAGATTACCTGGTTCATTATTGGAAAACTGCTCAAAGCCAGTGATGTCCACTCCACCTGACTATTTACATTTTAATTGTTTTTTGTTTTCACTTTTGTTTCAGGATTAAAACACCGTGACCCAACCATGACTGGCAAAACACAGACCAGCAACGTCACCAATAAGAACGACCCCAAGTCCATCAACTCCCGGGTGTTCATCGGCAACCTGAACACAGCCATAGTCAAGAAAGTGGACATTGAAGCCATTTTTTCCAAGTACGGGAAGATAGTTGGATGCTCGGTTCACAAAGGCTATGCATTTGTGCAGTACATGAGCGAGCGGCACGCGAGAGCGGCGGTGGCCGGGGAGAATGCCAGGATCATCGCGGGCCAGCCCCTCGGTAGGTGCCCGGCTGCATGCTCTGCTGGCTCTCCTCTCTGCATGGGTGTGGGCTGCGTGTGTGAGAGCCAGCTCGGGGTACCGCCTCGCTCCTATTTAACCCCTGACAGTGCTTCTCTATTTAACACTTACAGTGGCTTCTTTGTCCTCATATTGTTTTAGATGTATGTATCTTGTTTTCTTTACACACCTTTAAACTTGGGATCGAGTTGCTTTGTGAGACTTGTTACCGCCAGCAATCCTAACAGAGGCGGCAAATGGGAACGAGGCTGTGAGTTTAAGGGATCTGATTTGAAGCGGTGTCTGTCTTCCAGGAGACACTGTTTTGCAAAAACAATAAAACATGTGCCGGCTGATGCAAGAAGGTCCCACCTGTAGAGAGTGATTCTAGGAGTTCACTGGCGCAAACTGAGGATGGTGCTGGGAAGTGACTGGAATGCTCTGGGGAGTGACAGCTGTGCAGGGTTTTTATACATTTGGAATGAAGGGGGCGCGTAAGGAAGATGCCATGAAGGTGGAGAAAGCCAGGTCCGGGGAGCTAAGGAGACTGTTTCCTTGAGAGAGGTGACACCCGAGGTTCTGAAAGGAGGGGGCCCCTGGCGCTGCCCTGCGGGTGAGCTGGGGGCAAAGGAGCCGGAATGGGACTTGTCGCAGAAACTTTCAGCCAGAAACTCTGGGCCTGGGCGGGACTGCCCAGTGACCTGCCAGGAGCAAGTTATGAGCAGATGACCGTGTGAGGCCACTTCCCGCCATTGGACTTGTCAGACTTATTACAGAGCCCGCTTCATCCAATGCTTACACTACTTGTTGTTAGGGGCTCACGTATTTTTCTCATTTCCTGTGTTTACTTTTTGGGAAGAAGGGATAGAAAAATAGCAAAAGGAGGTAAATTCTCAGGACTGAAAAGGACTAGAACCCACTCTTTCTTATCGAGTCAGGATTGGTGCCTGTTGAACCGTGTGCAGTGGTCAGAATTATGCCTAATGTCCAAGGGATGTGCAGCTTTCTGAAAGAAAGGAGAAGAATACAATCTGAAGTAAAGTGAAAATATTTAGAAGATATTTTGTAATTAATATATAGATTAAAAGTAAAAGTTAATCTATTTTTACACGAGGGAAAAAATGCATTAAATACATCACTGAGTCCCTAACTGCTGACCAGATGATACTAGTATATGGAACTGATTACACATCTTTTCCTGGAGAGCTACAGATAGCTCAGCTTCAAATGCCCACACAAACCCTTGACTTCCTGAACCCCAACCTGTGTCACGCCCTTGCTCTCCATCCCAATAAATGGAACCCTCATTTATCCAGTTTTTCAAACAAAAACCTAGGCATCAACCCTGACTCTCCTCTTCCCCCTAGCACTCCAAATGTAATTCATCATCACCTTTCTTGCCCTGAACACACCCCCAAACCAGTCGCCTTTGAAAGCTTACCCATAGGCACCTCGCACTGGCCGCCGTGCCTCAGGTGGACAGCAGTGCGCCTCGCCGGGTCTGCCCCTTCCCACTCTTGTCATGAGCCCCTTGAGAAACATCAATGAGAATGTGCTCCTAACCCTCCACTACCTTCCCATCTCACCCGGAAGAAGATTTCTCTTCCCTCCACACCTACAGTGCCCCACCCGCCACATCTCTCCCCTCCTCTCCATCCGAGTGCCCTCCCTGCCCTCTGGGACCATGGGCGACGCTGGTGAACTCGGGGCGCCTCCACCATTCCCGGACGCCCACCTCACCGGCTTCGGGCTTGCCATTTCCTCTGCTCAGGAGACGGGACTTGGCCGGTGATTCCTCCTGGCTTTCCTGCGGGCTGTGCGCACACCGGGGGCCAGGAGGCCTTCCTGACCAGCCTCCAGCACCCCTGTGCATGCCTGTGGGTATCACCCAACTTAAGTTAATGTAGCTGCTTGTACGCGTTGGCAGCACACCTCTGCACCACAGGGAGAAAGGGTGTCCCGATTACCGGTACCACTGGCTTCCTGCCCTGGCTATGCACGGGGGACCCTCAGCTTCCTGCGGAGAGGGACAGTGGGCTGCATTGGATCCACGTTATTGGGTCAGAATTAAAGTCAGCATGTAACCGTGAAATTCTTCTGAAATGGGAAAAATATTTTAAAGCATATTTTCTATAATGTAAAGCTCCTTACAAAAATGCATCTTAGTTATTTAATAAAATTTAAATTTAAAGAGGTAAGATACTGATGTAGCCTCTTAATATACCATTGAATTTGGATTCTACATTTTGTTAATGCTGGAAGTATTTGTGATGTTTTGCATCTAAGTCAGTCATTGGAACTTTCTCTTCTCAAACACATTATGTGAAAGATATCCACAAACCTTTTTAATGTTTAATACTGACAGTGTTCATGTGAAAGTTCACCCATAAAATGTCCTTTTGTCCCAAAATGTCCTGCAGACAAAGTGTGACTGAGCGTTACTCTTTGCTGGTTACACGGGTTGCTAACACAACTGCCAGAAACAGTCACTGCAATAGCTCCACTTTTAGAGTATTCACTGTTGCGAGGCTTGCAAATGGCAGTTTATAAACTTAAGAAATCAGTTTTTAACAGTAGAGGAACCCAACACTAACAAGTAGCTTATCTCTAAAAACACATCCTGCTCTGTGGGGAAGGGGAACCCCTCTGCCCGCCCTGTCCCTGTGGCTGGACCAAGGATAAAGCTGACATCAGACCAGGTTAACAGAAGAAAAAGCAATTTACAAGCACACAGTAGCTCATGAACGATGGCAGAGATGATCAAAGCAGCTTTGGATTTTAAACGAAGAAAGAATACATTTGTGGAGATTTTACCGGACGAAGAAGGCCAGGCGGCTGCTCACTGGCAGGAATGTGAACAGGAGGGCTGGGTGCACATCAGAGCAGGGGTGTGGAGGCGGGCTAGCCGCCCGGACCTCTGTCCCTCAGCAGCACCAGCGCTCAGCCCTGCGCGGGCGCTCTCCCAGGGCACTGGCTTCCTGCATTCAAGGGGCAGGGTCGAGGTGCCCGTCGGGCCCTGGCCGCTTATAAGTCACGTTAACCCAGCCTAGTCCGTTCCTCTGCGGGCGCGGGCGCCTGCCCTGGTCCTGAAACCTGAAAGCTGCCCCAGGTCCCGGTCATTTCCAAACGAAGGCTGGCTGAGGAAAGGAGCGCGCCAGATGGAGCGGCGCAGCAATCCAGGCACTACGTGGACTTGGAGGAAGGAGATTGCTGAGCAGAGAGCGGTTTTAAAGTGAGTCTGGGGGGTCACCCTAGTCCCGCTCAGGAAGGAGTGATGGCAGCGCCCTGGCAGGAGGGGCTGGGAGGGCATGTGCCGGAGGGCCCACCTCCCCCGCCCATCCCCCCTCCACTCCCCCCCCCCCCTCCCCTCCCCTCCCCCACCCCCCCCCCCCTCTCCCCCCCCCATCTCCCCTCCCCCCCCCCCCCTCCCCCTCCCCCCCCCCTCCCCCCCCCCCCCCCCCCCCCCCCCCCCCCCCCCCCCCCCCCCCCCCCCCCCCCCCCCCCCCCCCCCCCCCCCCCCCCCCCCCCCCCCCCCCCCCCCCCCCCCCCCCCCCCCCCCCCCCCCCCCCCCCCCCCCCCCCCCCCCCCCCCCCCCCCCCCCCCCCCCCCCCCCCCCCCCCCCCCCCCCCCCCCCCCCCCCCCCCCCCCCCCCCCTCCCCCCCCCCCCCCCCCCCCCCCCCCCCCCCCCCCCCCCCCCTCCCCCCCCCCCCCCCCCCCCCCCCCCCCCCCCCCCCCCCCCCCCCCCCCCCCCCCCCCCCCCCCCCCCCCCCCCCCCCCCCCCCCCCCCCCCCCCCCCCCCCCCCCCCCCCCCCCCCCCCCCCCCCCCCCCCCCCCCCCCCCCCCCCCCCCCCCCCCCCCCCCCCCCCCCCCCCCCCCCCCCCCCCCCCCCCCCCCCCCCCCCCCCCCCCCCCCCCCCCCCCCCCCCCCCCCCCCCCCCCCCCCCCCCCCCCCCCCCCCCCCCCCCCCCCCCCCCCCCCCCCCCCCCCCCCCCCCCCCCCCCCCCCCCCCCCCCCCCCCCCCCCCCCCCCCCCCCCCCCCCCCCCCCCCCCCCCCCCCCCCCCCCCCCCCCCCCCCCCCCCCCCCCCCCCCCCCCCCCCCCCCCCCCCCCCCCCCCCCCCCCCCCCCCCCCCCCCCCCCCCCCCCCCCCCCCCCCCCCCCCCCCCCCCCCCCCCCCCCCCCCCCCCCCCCCCCCCCCCCCCCCCCCCCCCCCCCCCCCCCCCCCCCCCCCCCCCCCCCCCCCCCCCCCCCCCCCCCCCCCCCCCCCCCCCCCCCCCCCCCCCCCCCCCCCCCCCCCCCCCCCCCCCCCCCCCCCCCCCCCCCCCCCCCCCCCCCCCCCCCCCCCCCCCCCCCCCCCCCCCCCCCCCCCCCCCCCCCCCCCCCCCCCCCCCCCCCCCCCCCCCCCCCCCCCCCCCCCCCCCCCCCCCCCCCCCCCCCCCCCCCCCCCCCCCCCCCCCCCCCCCCCCCCCCCCCCCCCCCCCCCCCCCCCCCCCCCCCCCCCCCCCCCCCCCCCCCCCCCCCCCCCCCCCCCCCCCCCCCCCCCCCCCCCCCCCCCCCCCCCCCCCCCCCCCCCCCCCCCCCCCCCCCCCCCCCCCCCCCCCCCCCCCCCCCCCCCCCCCCCCCCCCCCCCCCCCCCCCCCCCCCCCCCCCCCCCCCCCCCCCCCCCCCCCCCCCCCCCCCCCCCCCCCCCCCCCCCCCCCCCCCCCCCCCCCCCCCCCCCCCCCCCCCCCCCCCCCCCCCCCCCCCCCCCCCCCCCCCCCCCCCCCCCCCCCCCCCCCCCCCCCCCCCCCCCCCCCCCCCCCCCCCCCCCCCCCCCCCCCCCCCCCCCCCCCCCCCCCCCCCCCCCCCCCCCCCCCCCCCCCCCCCCCCCCCCCCCCCCCCCCCCCCCCCCCCCCCCCCCCCCCCCCCCCCCCCCCCCCCCCCCCCCCCCCCCCCCCCCCCCCCCCCCCCCCCCCCCCCCCCCCCCCCCCCCCCCCCCCCCCCCCCCCCCCCCCCCCCCCCCCCCCCCCCCCCCCCCCCCCCCCCCCCCCCCCCCCCCCCCCCCCCCCCCCCCCCCCCCCCCCCCCCCCCCTCCCCCCCCCCCCCCCCCCCCCCCCCCCCCTCCCCCCCCCCCCCCCCCCCCCCCCCCCCCCCCCCCCCCCCCCCCCCCCCCCCCCCCCCCCCCCCCCCCCCCCCCCCCCCCCCCCCCTCCCCCCCCCCCCCCCCCCCCCCCCCCCCCCCCTCCCCCCCCCCCCCCCCCCCCCTCCCCCCCCCCCCCCCCCCCCCCCCCCCCCCCCCCCCCCCCCCCCCCCCCCCCCCCCATCCCTCCCCCCTCCCCCCCCCCCCCCCCCCCCCCCCCCCCCCCCCCCCCCCCCCCCCCACCCCCCCCACTCCCCCCCCCCATCCCCCCCCCCCCCCCCCCCCCCCCCCCCCCCCCCCCCCCTCACCTCCCCACCCCCCCCCCCCTCCCCCCCCCCCCCCCCCCCCCCCCCCCCCCCCCCCCCCCCCCCCCCCCCCCCCCCCCCCCCCCCCCCCCCCCCCTCCCCCCCCCCCACCTCCCCCCTCCCCCCCCCCCCCCCCCCCCCCCCCCCCCCCCCCCCCCCCCCCCCCCCCCCTCCCCCCCCCCCCCCGCCCCCCCCCCCCCCCCCCCCCCCCCCCCCCCCCCCCCCCCCCCCCCCCCCCCCCCACCCCCCCTCTCCCCGACCCCCCCCCCCCCCCTCCCCGCCCCCCCCCCCCCCCCCCGCCCCCACCCTGCCCCCCGCTCCCCGCCGGCCCCCCTCCCCCGCACGCGCTCGCCTGCCATGATAATCAGCCCGCAGACCTCAGAGCCAGTGTTACGCAGTGAGACCTGCTGTGACCCCTGGAGCCTCGTTGGGATGCGCTACCTCCCCCTCCGCAGGCATCTTCTTTCCACACGTGTTTCTGCGCACTCCAGGTGCCAGGGGCGCAGGGGCTCCACAGGCACAGGGGCGCAGGGGCTCCACAGCACGCAGGAGCCTCCCACAGCACAGCCAGGAGCGGGGCGCAGGGGCTCGGGCCAGGGGGCGCAGGGACAGCACGGCCAGGGCCAGAGGCGCAGGGGCTTCCTGCCATCTCCGCAGCATGCAGCCCGCAGATGCGCCCACAGCACGGCCAGGAGGCAGGGGCCCCCACAGCACGGCCAGGAGCCAGGGGCGCAGGGGCTCCACAGCACGGCCAGGAGCCAGGGGCGCAGGGGCACGCCAGGAGCAGGGCAGGGGCTCCACAGCACGCAGGAGCCAGGGGCGCAGGGGCTCCAGCACGGGGGCGCAGGGGCTCCACAGCACGCAGGAGGCCAGGGGCGCAGGGGCTCCACAGCACCAGGAGCCAGGGGCGCAGGGGCGCAGGGGGGGCTCCCACAGCACGCAGGAGCCAGGGGCGCAGGGGCGCAGGGGCACAGCAGGAGCAGGGGCGCAGGGGCTCCACAGCACGGCAGGAGCCAGCCTCCAGCCAGGGCCAGGGCGCAGGGGCTCCACAGCACGGCCAGGAGCCAGGGGCAGGGGCTCCACAGCACGCAGGAGCCAGGGGCGCAGGGGCTCCACAGCGGAGCCAGGGGCGCAGGGGCTCCACAGCACGGCCAGGAGCCAGGGGCGCAGGGGCTCCACAGCACGGCCAGGAGCCAGGGGCGCAGGGGCTCCACAGCACGGCCAGGGGGGGCGCAGGGGCTCCACAGCACGGCCAGGGGCGCAGGGGCTCACAGCACGGCCAGGAGGCAGGGGCGCAGGGGCTCCACAGCACGCAGGAGGCAGGGGCGCAGGGGCTCCACAGCACGCAGGAGCCAGGGGCGCAGGGGCTCCACAGCAGGCCAGGAGCCAGGGGCGCAGGGGCTCCACAGCACAGCAGGGGCGCAGGGGCTCCACAGCACGCAGGAGCCAGGGGCGCAGGGGCTCCACAGCATGGCCAGGAGCCAGAGGCGCAGGGGCTCCACAGCACAGCAGGAGCCAGGGGCGCAGCACAGCCAGGGGCGCAGGGGCTCCACAGCAGGGGGCAGGGGCGCAGGGGCTCCACAGCACGCAGGGGCTCCACAGCACGGCCAGGAGCCAGGGGCGCAGGGGCTCCACAGCACAGCAGGGGGCAGGGGCGCAGGGGTGCGGGGCTGGAGGCGAGGAATGAGGGGCTTCCCCAAGGGCCTGCCCCACCCGCCCAGGGCGACCAGCTGAAGCCGGAGGGAGGCCGGGGGGCAGGAGGGGACCCGTTCCCTGGAAAGAGGGGGGCCCTTTGGGATGGCTGAGGAGAGGCGTGTGGACTCCTGGGCCCAAGAGCGGTCAGTCTCGCACCAGAGATGCCATCGCTAGGCCAGATCCAACGTTAACAGCGTCACCGGGTCCCCAGCACGCATCCAGTGTTAACATGGGCGTATTTCATTCAAAGGCGGAGTCGGTGATACAGGGTTTAAAGGAAGATCTTACCACGGAAGGCTCCCTCTCCTTCCTGAACCTGCCGTCCTTCCGCGGTTTATTAGCCATGCTGGGTGTGGCCGGCGTCTCATTGTCACGGCTCCTCCGGGCGCTGCCCTCTTCTGGGAGCTCAGGGGCGGGTGAGCCATGCGCGTGCTGGGGCTGCTCCCAGCCCACAGCGGCGGCCCGGTACCGCTCACACCCGCTGACCCGAATCGAATCCCTTCCAGGGCTCATTCTTGCCAGCAATTCCTTTCGTATCAGCATATCAGTGGGGTGGCTGTGCCCTTCATCCTCCAGGCCAGGATGTTCCTGAGTCGGAAGGGATGCTGTTAACAGTGGGCTCAGTCCAGAAGGCCCCGGGTGAACGTGGTCCTCGTTGTCTGTTGAGTTTGTCCAGAAGAGGCCGTCAGCTGACCTGCTCTTTCTCACAGACACACACCGTCTACGCATTGGTCAGAGGAGGACCCTCAGGATCAGAGGAGCTGTCATATCCCTGGCCCTTAGAACAGAAATGACTCCTCCCCCACATGGAAGCCGCCGGTGCTGAGGAGAGGGGTGCGCAGAGGCTAGGGGTTCATCCAGGGGCAGGCTGAGGGGGTCCTGACAGCTCGCAGCCAGTGGCTGGGGGACCTGGGCAGCAGCAGGTGAAGAGAGTGATGGGGGGAAGGGCAGGGCGACCCCTTCCCCCGGGAACCCTGTGAGCAGGGAGAATAGAAACCTTGAGTGGGTTGGTTATAAGCCATTTGCTGAACGTTTTATATTGATTTATTTTTGTTGTGGGACTATAATGACCTGTGAGTAGAAGGTACCTCTGGCTTGCAGTTCCCGGTGGGCTGTAGGGCATCGGGGTCCTTAGGGCAGTGTTTCCTGCCCTCGGCAGGACTGAAATTTGGGGCCATTACTTTGGGGACTGTCTTTGTGAACTGTAGGATGTTTAGCAGCATTTCTGACTTTACCCACTGGGTGCCGGGAAAGAACTACTTAGGACATGTTATTCAGGAGAAGGTACTCTGAGGTCCCCTGTTCTGTGGTTGACAGAAATCTGTTCCCGTTTTATGTAGTTGATTTTTAGTAATAACACTTTTATTTATAGATTATTTTCAGCTATGAAACTTCTCAAAGACATTCAGTACACACTCTATTACGTTTTAAAACTTATCTTTCCAACACCCTTCATGAAAGCTAGATAATGGGTTTCATTAATCCCATTGTACAGAGAAGGAATCCTATAACGTTAAAGCGATCATGTTTTCATGAAGATAACAGTCTTGGAACTTCCTTCTAATATTTTTTAAAATTACTGTAAATTATCCTCAATTCTACTCTCCAAAGCACACGTGTCCTCTCTGGGGGCGGCTGGAGGAGCCCCATTGCCTCCCATCCTCACCCTTTCCCCGCTGCTCTCAGAAAGGAGGCCTTCAGAACTCAGTACACATCTCCGGTTTTCTGTGATTAAACAGAGCCCCTCACTAGGCTGTAAACAGATGTTAACTAGCAAACTTCCATGATCAAGTGAGTCGGGGGACTGACGCCTGTCAGCCAAGGAGATGCATGTCCCCATGTGTGATGAGAGCCTGGGGCTTTCTCGGCGCCTCTGAAATTGGCTATTGGACTCGGTGGCTGAACCTAAATTAGCAGAAGCAGAGGAGGCAGATACGTCCTTGAGCCATTTCTTCACGTCACTGGAAGCTCCCCAGTAACCTTTAGAAGGGCCTTATTAGCTCTAACTTGCTCTAACTCAGCCCTAGAACAGGCTGACGTGATGCTGTATAAAATACAGCACCTCAAGTTACCTTTAATCCTGTGACAAAATGTCCAAAAGTCACTTGGGAACCAATTTCAGGAAACTGTACTAATAGGAACATTTATTATTTTAACCCTGTGTGTGGAAATGTGTTAGATGCTTGCCAAAACATGCTAAGCACTGAAGGCGCATAGAAAAACAAAACCCCACCAAAATCAAGGTAAAATACTCTATAATAATAAAAGCATAATATGCTAATTAGACCAGACGATCTTCCAGACGAAGCCGGGGCTGCGAGGGAAGCCCGGGTCCCGGGTGCCAGGGGAAGCCGGTGCTGGCAGCCAGCGGAAGGAAAGGCCTACTCTTGCACAAATTTCATGCATCGGGCCTCTAATACAATATAATAAAAGAGATGGCTTCCCTTGGAAAACATCCTAATTGTGGAGTAGAACATGTATACATAAAATAATATGCAAATGGGATTTGCAAATACAAGATAAAGCATGATATAATATGCACATATGAGCCCTGGCCTGTGTGGCTCAGTTGGTTGAGTGTCGTTCTGTAAACCAAAAGGTTATGGATTTGATTCTGGCTCCGGGCACAGGGCTGGGTTGCAGGCTTGATCCCCTGGGTGGGTGGGGGGTGGGGGGCGTACAGGAGGCAGCTGATCGCTGTTCTGCTTTCACACTGAAGTTTCTCTCTACCTCTCACTTACCCTCTTTCTAAAAATAAATAAAATATTTTTTAAAAAATATGCACATATGATATAACATATACTACAAAGTAGAAAAGACAGTTGACATTTTTGTCAAAAGTTTGTAAACGTTGGTGGCTAAGAGTGCAGGCTCTGGACTCAGGCTTCCTATGCTAGAATCCTAGCTTTGTACTTTTTGCTGCATAAAGGTCTCCATGCTGTTTTCTTATCTGCAAAATGGAGATAATCATAAAGTTGTGAAAATTAAATGCATCCATGTATGTAAAGTTCCTACAACGCTGCCCGGGCCTTACGAAGTGCTATAAAGATCACAGGGAGTCAGGGACTCCACATCCCGTTAACACTGCTGTGTGATGTTCTCTATACCTTCTGAACAAGAAGGCAGAAACCTGGAGTCCTGCCCCTGTGGTCGGCTCCCGGAGGAGTGGGCCAGCACGAGAATTCACCCTTCCTGGGCTTTGGTGTCTTCGGACGTGAGGAGACTGCGGCTGCAGGTCCCCCGGACCCTCATACCCATCACGGTTCATGCTTGTTCTGTCCTGGTGAAGAAATTTCTACTTACTCTTTGGTCATGAAGACATCCTTTTATGTTTTCTTCTAGGGGTATTTTTGTCTGTTTTACCATTTACTTTAGATTTTAATACATCTGGAATTGAGATTTTTATATGGTGCATGTTATTGAATAAATGCACTTATTTCCATCTGAATATCTATCAGCTCTATTTTGGGAGGAAACGATGCATTCCTCACTGGCTGGAAATGTCAGTTTGAACATAGAACAGGTGGCATATTACATATACTTATTATATTGTTGGGGAGGAAATACTTTTCTCTACCCTTTCAGGTTCCTTGGAGGGGCTAATAACCAAATTAACTTAAGACTGATTAACAGAAAAGGTATTAATTTTGTACATACTTGGACTCTATAAGAAGATGAGCGCGCACAGGTAGGCAGGCAGTTGCGGCTTACTTGCCATTCGGAACAAGGAGAAGAGGAAGGGCTGGGCCATCAAAGGGGCGGAAGGCAGCTCCCACAGAGGTGGGGAAGCAAAGGTTCGCCACGCCATGCGGACAATGAGACTCAAGAAGGCCCTGTTCTCCAAGCCCCACCAGTCACCCCACTCCTTCTACCCCCTAATCCTGGCAGTTATCCCTGCTGACGGTGATCTTCCAGGACTAGGCCCTTTCTCTAAATTCTCTTAGGTAGTTAAGGGGAGGTAAAAAGCTCTTCTTGAATCTTTAGGCCTCAATTGTCTTCAGCTCAAAATAATCTACATTCTAGGGTGTGGCACATTTTGGGAAGACTCATTTTGAACACCTACTATATATATAAAATGTATATGTTTATATGTACCTATATATATATTATAGCACATATGTTATATGTTATTATATATAATTTTATTTAATATAAATTTATCTACATAATTTCAGATATGCGATAGATATACTATAAATAGTACTGATAAAACAATAAATGCACTGTTTTTTACATTCATTTTCTAATTGATCGTCACTGGTATAGTTATTAATATATTCACAGATTTTTCTAAATTCACTTATTAATTCTCACAGTTTACTCTCTGTTTTGTTTGTTTGTTTTTTAATATATTTTATTGATTTTTTACAGAGAGGAAGGGAGAGGGATAGAGAGTTAGAAACATCAATGAGAGGGAAACATTGACCAGCTTGCCTCCTGCACACCTCCTACTGGGGATGTGCCCACAACCAAGGTACATGCCCTTGACCGGAATCGAACCTGGGACCCTTCAGTCTGCAGGCCAATGCTCTATCCACCAAGCCAAATCAGTTATGGCTGTGTTTTTTAATTTATCTTTATTGTTGAAAGTATTACAGATGTCCCCTTTTTCTCCCATTGACGCCTCTACCCCACTCCCACCCCCTTCCCAGGCCTTTCCCTCCCTAGGCCTTCACCCCACTATGTGTGTTTTTTTGTTTTTGGTTGGTGGGTGGTTTTTTTGGTTTGTTTGTGCTTTTGTTTTGTTTGTTTTTTTGGATATTTCATGTGTACAACCACATCTCTTGGAAATAATGACAGTTTTATTTCTCATCTTTCAATATGTATGCATTTCTTGCCTTGTCACTTGGCTAGTACCTCTGAAGTAATACTGAAGAGCTGTAGTGGTTGCAGATATGTTTTTCTTGTTACATGAGAAATCTGTCAATATTTTGCTATTATCATTTGCCACAGGATTTTATTTTTGTAATTTAATTTTACTGAATTTTATTCAATACTTCTCCTGTATATATAGAAATGAATATTTGATTTTATTCCGTTTTTCTGTTCATGTAAAGAACTACAATTGATCTTTGAATGTTACGTCAATTTCACACTCCTGGAATCAACACAACATAGTCATAAAGTATATCTTTTTTTTTTTACCTCTATGTTCACAATAGAGATCTAGAGATTGGCCTGGCATTTTTATTCTGTCCTTATGTCTTTATGTTCTTACCAGTTTTGCTGTTGAGGACATGCTGGCCTCATAAAACAAACTAAGTATTCCTTCTTTTCCTGTTCTCTGGAAGTTAATGTATGATTAATATTATTTCTTTAATAGATATTTGGAGAATTCATCCATGATGTCATTTGAGCCAGTGGAAATATCTTTAATAGAGATTCAGTTGTTTTAATAATCATAAGACTTCATATTTTTTAAAAATATCCTTGTGCTAGCTTTAGAAAGAGAAGTTTTCCAAGGAGTATGCTAATTTGATATATATTTTCAAGTGTATGGACTTAAAGCTGTTCATAGTATTGTCATATTTTATTATCATCAGGACTTTTAAGTGATATCTATTTGCTAATCATAATGTTGGTAATTTTTTAGTCAATACTTTCTTCTTCAGTCAGTTTAATAATTTATTCAAATAACTGAACTAGGGCTTTGTGTATTTTCTCTATCATGTATTTCTTTTTGTTTCATTAATCGGTAATTTCATCTTTATTATTTTTTTCTACTCTGTTTGGTTTTGTTTGCTACTCTTTCTATAACTTCATGGATGAAGACTTAGATAATTAATTTTCAGTTTTTCGTGTTTTCTGTAAAGGCATTTTATTCTTTGATTCTAAGCACAGCTTTTGCTTCATCCCACACGTGTGCTATGCACCTAGGATTTCAAGAAAATAGTAGAAGGGTAATATACCCTTAAACTAATAAATCATGGATATCTGTTGCAATCTCTAGAGTAATAGTACAAGAACAGTAAACATCTGTATAACTCACAAGCTAGTAGAATAGAAAATACAAAACAATAAAAGAAAAATGATCTCACAAAAGCAAGAAAAAATAACATGCGATCTATAGAAAAAATAGCAAACTTGTAGATATAAATTCAAGTATATCATAATTACATGTGAATAGATTATTACAAGTAAAAGACGAAGGCTATCAGACTGTATTTTTAAAAGATCTTATGTTGCTCACAAGCATGCTTTAAATATTCAGACACAGAATCACTGAAATTAAAGTGGATGAAAAATGATACGCTATGAAAACATTAATAGAAAGGAAGAGAGTTTGACTATATTAAGATTAGACACTGTTTTACCTTAAGACAAAAATAATTACTGGAGAGAGATACATCTTACTAATAAAAGGATAAATTCATTAGAAAGATGCAATAATTTTAAATGTGTCTTTACCAATATTATTCCTTCAAATATATAAAGCAAAATTAAAATAACTAAAAAGATAATATGAATCCATAATCAAAATCACTTCTCTTAATAACTGATGGAAATGAATATAAAAATCAATAACAGCAGATAAATTCAATTAGCAGTTATTGCTTGTTGAACACATAAGAAGTCAGCTAAGAATAACAGCCAAATGCATGGGCTGCTTACCAACCACATATGGACAATATGAAATTGACCATATACAGAGCTATAACAGAGGTCTCGGTATGTTTTGATTAAATTATTCTCTACTTACAGTGCAATTAAGCAAAAATAAATTAAAAAGTATAAATTCAGTAACAAACTTTGAAATAACCAATAGATCAAAGAAGAAATATCAATATGAATTAGAAAATACTTATCAACTAATGTATTCTGAACGTATGAGGTGTTAGAACTTGTGGGATGAAGTGAAAGCTGTGTTCAATATCAAAAATTAAGTGCTTTTTTAGAAAACATGAAAAGCTGAAAATTAATTATTTAAGTCTTCATCCATGAAGTTATGGAAAAATTAGTGAACAAAACCAAACAGAGTAGAAAAAAATAATAAAGATAAGATTACAGAATAATTAAACAAAAACAAATATGCAATAGAGAAAATATACCTTTTGTGTTATAATTGTCATGAATTTTAATTTTGCCTGTATTTTGCTTCATTTCTTAACTTTGTATTTTGGAGATTTTCAAGCATGTACAAAAGTAAAGAGAATAATATAATGAACTAGATACATACATGTCCCATCTTAGCAATTAGCAACTAACAAGCATATTGCTTTTTTCTATACCTCAGTCATTTCCTTTCTACTCCCTGAATTGTTTTGAAGCAAGTCCCTGATAATCTGCAAATATTTCATTCTAAATATAAAAACCATGAATTTTTAAAGAAAACATAACCACAATATCATGATCTTACCAAATATAATTGCTACAATTCCTTAATATCCATCTAGTAGCCCTAACCAGTTTGGCTCAGTGGATAGAGCGTCGGCCTTCGGACTCTAAGGTCCCAGGTTCGATTCCGGTCAAGGGCATGTACCTTGGTTGCGGGCATATACCCAGTAGGGAGTGTGCAGGAGGCAGCTGATCTATGCTTCTCTCTCATCGATGTTTCTAACTCTCTATCCCTCTTCCTTCCTCTCTGTAAAAAAATCAATAAAATATATTTTTTAAAAATACCCATCTAGTAGTAATTCCCTGTTTTCAACAATTCCCTCTCTTATATTTTAATTTAAAATTAATTTATTTTAATTGGAATTCAAATAAGGTAAAAAGGTTGAGATTTGTCGATATGTCCCTAAATTCTCTTAATTCATAGGCTCTCCTTATAGATTCCCCATTTCCCCTGCAATTATCTACTGAAAGAACTATGTCATTTGACCTGTAAAGTTTCACAGGTCCTGCTATTGGTGATTACATGCTGTGCTTCTCTCTTCCTTATATTCTTGGAAGATGGCTGGTAATTTCTAGAGGCCTAATCATATTCAGGTGGACTTTTTAAAGGCCTCTTCATATGTGATCCATCAGAAGGTACATGGCTGGTTTTCTCTCCTAATAGCTACTGAAAGTGGTTATCTATTTCTATCACTTTTTCTTTGTTTATTAGCTGTAATTATTCTAAAAAGAGATACTTCTTTCATCATGTATGTGGCTACCCTAAGTTATTACTGTGTAGAAAAAAGAGGATAACATTTATCCTTTCCTTTTATACTAATGTTCATAAAGTTGTTCCCTAGCCTTCACTAAATATTTAAAATGTGTTTTAAAAAACCTTTAGAATTTTTGAGTTTAAGAATTAACGATAGTATTTGTTTCCACCCCTTGCACTTATAATTTCGATTAATGATCAAATTATCCTGAATTTGCATTGTGACACCATATTAAGGCTGCTTCCTAGCTTGGTTTGATAGAACTCTAGTAGTCTTTAATAGATGCCTTTTCTGATATGACAAAATGTTACAGAAACATAACTTCTGGCCTCATACTGGAAATTAGCCCATTCTCCAAAGAGCTCTGGACCACTTAGTGGGAAATATTATTTAGATCTAACATTCTGGGTGCTACTGAATTTGTTATTGCTTCTCAGTTGCTTCCGTAGTCAGAGCTAGAAGACACGCGCGCACACACACACACACACACACACACACACAAACAGGCACACACACAATCTATTAACAATCAGGACTACCGGAATTTAACCTCATCAATCTTACATCTACATTTCCCTTCAACATTGTCAGAAATCTCTCTTTTCAACTACACCTTATAGTTACTTATAGGATCATCCAATAATATGCGTGTGAGTCTCAGAAAATCCCTGGGAGTGGTTCTACTCTGTGAGGTTATGTCACTAAGTAGACATAAAATTGTGCTTGATGATTAGGGATTGCATTTTTTAGCTTTATTGGAGCATAATTGATATAAATATTGCATGCATTTAATATATACATCATCGTGAATTTGGGCATATGGGTATATACATGACACCGTTACCACAAGATGTCGTTATCCATCCCCTCCAAGAATAACTCATGCTCCTGTGGTTTTATTTATTTACTAGAGGCCCTGTGAATGACATTGGTGCACTGGGGGTGTGGAGGGTTCCCTCAGCCTGGCCTGTGCCCTCTCGCAGTCCGGGAACCCTCGGGGGATGTCTGACTTGCTACAGAGGCTTCTGGCTCCCATGGGGGAGCACACTGACCACCAGGGGGCAGCTCCTGCATTGAGCATCTGCCCCCTGGTGGTCAGTGCACGTCATAGTGACCGGTTGTTCCACCTTTTGGTTGATTTGCATATTAGCCTTTTATTATATAGGATTGTTTTGTTTTATGAGTGTTATTCTTGTGGCAAGAACACTTAACAAGATCTATTTTCTCAACAAGTGCATAGCACAGTATTGCTAACTGTAGGTACTGTGTTGTACAGCAGATCTCTAGGACGCATTCACTTTGTGTAAAAGACTTTATTCCCACTGAGCACCAATTCCCCTTTCCCCAGCCCTGGCCCCTGGCAACCACTATTCCACTCTCTGCTTCTGTGAGTCTCACTATTTTAGATACTTCACATAAGTGGAATCATGCAATATTTGTCCCTCTGCCTCTGGCTTATTTCACTTACCATAATACCTTCAAGATCCATCTCCATCAAACTAGAAACTTCTGTACAGCAGAGGAAACAGTCAACAGAGGTGAAAGACAACCTACTGAATGGCAGAAAATATTTGCAAACCATCTATCTGAGGAGTTACTGTCTAAAACATACAACTCAATAGCAAAAAAAAAAAAAAAAATCCAATTTAAAAATGGTCATGTAAATTGAATAGACCTTTCTCCAAAGAAGCCATGAAAACGGCCAGCAGGTGTAAAGAAAAGTGCTCAACACCCCTCATCTTCAGACAAATACAGATAAAAACCACAATGAGTTATCAACTCATAACCGTTAATATGACAATTCTAAAAGAAAGAGAAAAGGAGAGAGAGATTGATTGTTGGTGAGGATGTGGAGAAACTGGAACCCTTGTAGACTGATTGTGAGAATAAAAAATGATGCAGCCACTATAACCTCAAAAAATTAAAAATAGATCTACTATACAGTCCAGGGATCCCACTCCTGGATATTTATTAAAAAGAATTAAAGTCAGAATTCCAAGATATTTGCATGCCCATGTTCATTGCAGAATTATTTGCTGAATGACTGCCGAAACAACTGGATATCAGTGATAGATGAATGGATAAAGAAGATGTGGTATATATAAAGTGGAA
This sequence comes from Ia io, assembly GCA_025583905.1. Lineage (NCBI taxonomy): Eukaryota > Metazoa > Chordata > Mammalia > Chiroptera > Vespertilionidae > Ia > Ia io. Next base: position 474,344 of record JAJQQW010000019.1, on the reverse strand, counting down.
TATTAGGCAGCCTTAAAAAAGAAGGAAAGCCTTCCATTTGCTTTTCTTAAACTTATTTTGTTTTACAACTATGTATAATATGTACAGATGCTAAATCAAATTAAAAACAAGATTCATTCAAAGTAGTTTAGTTTTTATCTCTAACCCCTCCAAACAATGCTCTCTGCCCCCATATAGAATTTTGTTAAAAATAGCTAGTTACTTACCTATGTATCTAGATTTAGCTATTCATCTTTCTTTTTTTAATTTAATAAATCTTTATTGTTCAGATTATTACAATTGTTCCTTTTTTTTCCCCCCATAGCTCCCCTCCACCCAGTTCCCACCCCACCCTCTGCCCTTACCTCCCCCCCCCACACTGTCCTCATCCATAGGTGTACGATTTTTGTTCAATCTCTTCCTGCACCCCCCACACCCCTTTTCCCCTGAGAATTGTCAGTCCACTCCCTTTCTATGCCCCTGTTTCTATTATATTCACCAGTTTATTCTGTTCATCAATTTTTTATTCACTTGATTTTTAGATTCACTTGTTGATATGTATTTGTTGTTCATATTTTTTATCTTTACCTTTTTCTTCTTCTTCCTCTTCTTAAAGAATACCTTTCGGAATTTCATATGATACTGGTTTGGTGGTGATGAACTCCTTTAGCTTTTTCTTATCTGTGAAGCTCTTTATCTGACCTTCAATTCTGAATGATAGCTTTGCTGGGTAGAGTAATCTTGGTTGTAGGTTCTTGCTATTCATTACTTTGAATATTTCTTGCCACTCCCGTCTGGCCTGCATAGTTTCTGTTGAGAAATCAGCTGACAATAGTATGGGTTCTCCCTTGTAGGTGATTAACTGTTTTTCTCTTGCTGCTTTTAATATTCTTTCTTTGTCTTTTGCTCTTGGCAGTTTAATTATGATGTGTCTTGGTGTGGTCCTCTTTGGATTCCTTTTGTTTGGGGTTCTGTGTGCTTCCTGGACTTGTAAGTCTATTTCTTTCACCAGGTGGGGGAAGTTTTCAGTCATTATTTCTTCAAATAGGTTTTCAGTATCTTGCTCTCTCTCTTCTTCTGCCACCCCCATAATTCTAATGTTGGTACGCTTGAAATTGTCCCAGAGGCTTCTTACACTATCTTCAACTTTTTGGATTCGTTTTGTTTTTCCAGTTGAGTGTTTTTTGCTTCTTTGTATTTCAAATCTTTGACTTGATTCTTGCGATCCTCTAGTCTGCTGTTAGGTCTCTGTATAATATTTTTTATTTCAGTCAGTGTATGTTTAGTTTCTAGTTGGTCCTTTTTCATATCCTCTAGGGTCTCGCTAAATTTATTGGCCTTTTCTAGGAAATTCTTGAAAAACCTTATAACCGTGGTTTTGAACTCTATATCCAGTCATTTGCTTTCCTCCATTTCTTTCACTTGTGATCTGTTTCTCTATCTCCACATTTTGGCTGCTTCCCTGAGTTGGTAGAGTAGCTTTGTGTGCTAGGTGTCCTATATGGCCCAGTGGCTCAGCCTCCCCAGTTACCTGAAGTGGACACTCTTGGTGCACCCCTTTGTGAACTGTGTGTACAGCCTTGTTGTAGTTAAGTCTTGATTGTTGTTGGTATCCCTGGGAGGATTTGACCTCCAGGCCAATTGGCTGTGAGGATCAGCTGTGTCTATGCCGGGAGAACTTCTGTGCTGGAGACACCCTTATGAGACAAGACTTGCAAAATTTCAAAAGCCTCTGTGCTCAGCTTGGATGGGGCGGAGTCTCAGGGTGGAATAGACAGCCTTGGCTTCCCGTCAGCCCTGCCCTATGAGGCCCCTGGGTCTCAGTGTCCCTCGGTAATCACTGTAAGCACCTCTGAGAGAAAGCCGCCCTCAAGTTTTGCCCGCTGCCAAACAGTCCAGTTTCTCCCCAAATGAGTCTGTGTCCCAGAAACTCACCCGGAACTGGAGTTCAGCACAGTCAGGAGCTTCCGTCTCCCACCTGCTTTAGAAAGCCAGCTGCACACTCAGCCTCCTGTGCACTCAGTCACCCGTCCTTTCTGTGCGCGCCTGCTTCCGGACCTCTGCCTCTGCAGCTCCCTTGAGTCTCAGTGTGCTTTCTCTTTTCCTGACAGTCCAGTTTCTCCCCGAATGAAACTGGTTTCCCAGAAACTCATCTGGAACTGGAGTTCAGCGCAGTCAGGAGCTTCCGTCTCCCTCCCACTTTAGAAAGCCAACCACACACTCAGCCGCCTGTGCGTTCAGCCGCCCATCCTCTCCACGTGCTTGCGCATCTCCGTACCTCAGCCTTTTGCAGCTCCTCTGATTCTCAATGTGCTTTCCTCTTTCCTTCTAGTTGTAGAATTTCCACTCAGCCAGCTTTGCTGTGGTTCTGGGTGGTGTCTGTTTTGTCTTTTAGTTGTAGTTTTGATATTGTTGTACAAGGTGGCAGTTTAGGTGTTTACCTATGCTGCTATCTTGGTTTCCTAGCTATTCATCTTTCATCTATAATCATATCTGTCTAACTATATACCCTCAATTGTAGATAAATGATGACATACTAAAATTACTTGTAAACATATTTTATTTGTACTTAATAGTCTATTCTGGTAACAATTCCAAATGTCTAAGATAGTCATGTTATTTTTTACAGCTGCATAGTACTCTATCATGTAGATGTTCCATGTACTGTAGTTTATTCACTCAGACCTCTTGCATGGGCATTTGAGTTTCCCCAGTCTTTTCCTATTACAAGTAGTGCTTCAGTACATAGCCTTGTGATACATCCTTTCCTATTTTACATGGGGTACTTTGAGCTAGTTTCCTAGAAATAAAAATATGGCAGTTTTCCCCAGAATGACTGGTGGTTTGTTTGTTTGTTTGTTAATCCTCACCAGAGGATATTTTTTCCACTGATTTTTTAGAGAGAATGGAAAGGAGGGAGGGAAGTAGGGAGGGGAGAGAGAGAGAGAGAGAGAGAGAGAGAGAGAGAGAGAGAGAGAGAGAGAAAGAGAGAAAGAGAGAGAAATCGATGTGAGAAAGGCATAGTTGGTTGCCTCCTACACTCACCCATATCTGGGTCAAGGATCAAACCTGAAACTCAGGTGCATACCCTTGCCCAGGAATCAAACCCTCAACCCTTCAGTATGCAGTCAACCCTCTAACCACTAAGAAATACATGCCAGGGCAAATGCCTAGTCTTTATTAACATAGGAATTTTATTAAAATTAAATTTACTTTATTTATTGTAATTTCCTACTTTTTTGTTTTCCTTTTGAAATTTAGGTTTCTACCAGGTAAAGTCTTGAGAAGAATACAGATGTTACATGAAATCAGCATTTTAAAACAATTATTACAGAAACATCAGGATTTTTTAAAAATATAACTTTTCATTATTTCAATTAACAAGGTTATTTTTAAAATGATTTATTGATAAGCACAGTGGTTTCTGGTTGGAAGATGGAAATACTATGACAGTTTCTACCTCAGTATCATTTAGGTCCAGACCAGGGTATGGTCTTGGGATGAATAGATTACTTAATATGTATGTGCCTGATGAACATGGTATAAATTAAGGAAGAAATTGGTAAATTCAGGAAGTGTTTTCCTCTCTAAAAGGTGACTTTTGAGTTCAAGTGTTAAGTAGCTATTGACTTGGTAGAGCTGATAGATAAGTGCATTCTAGTTAAGAGGAATAGTTTGAGCAAGAAAGAGCTATAAGGAAAGAAAATCTGTAGGTGGATGTTACAGAGAAGTACTTAAAGATAGTAAGTGAAAAGATTGGAGAACAAGGAAGGATAATTATAGAGAGAAGCATTTATTTGCAAAGGTATATGCACCCCTATGTTCACTGCAGCATTATTCACAGTAACCAAGACATGGAAACAACCGAAGTGCCCTACAATAGGTAATTGGATAAAGGTGTGGTACATATATACTATGGAATATTACTCAGCCATAAGAAAAAGATGAAATGCTGCCATCTGTGACAGCATGGATGGACATGGAGAAAAGTAAGCTAAGCAAAATAAGTCAGACAGAAAAAGTTAAGAACCATATGCTCTCACTCACATGTGGGATATAAAACTGAAAGCAACAAATGAACAAAGAAGAAAAAAAAGACAAAACAGAAACCCACAAACATAGACCACCGTAGGGATGGTCCTCACCAGAGGGAAGGGGGGGTCGGGGGAGGTAATCAAGGGTAAAGTGGGTCAAATATATGGCGACAGATTTGACTTTGGGTGGTGGGCATTCAAGGCGATGTACAGATGATGTACCATGGAATGGTGCACTTGAAATGTATGTAATCTTATTAACCAATGTCTCCCCAAGAAATGTAAGAACAAATTTTAAAAGGAAAGATAGTGGGACGTGTGAGGATGGAGAGCCAGGTCTGGAGTGTTCGTGGTTGTGTTCCCAGCTCCTAGGCTGCTGCGCACTGCTGAGTGAAGATGGACGTAAACTCATGGCATGCCTCCCGTGGCTGGACCAAGACAGCCATTGTGTGAATGTAAAGAAGCCACTTAGTCATTCACTTATTTTCAGCTCTGCTGTGAACACCAACCACAAGGGGAATAAAACATTGCCCTGGTTGTGCAAGTCCTCACATTTTCTGGAGGCTACAACGAGAGGATATAGCAATTTCAGAACCTTTTGACAAGTTCAAAGCAGAGTGATGAATACAGGAGGAGTAACTGGCAGAGACTTTCAAGAGAGGAAGTTTTACAACTTGGTTATTAAACATAGAAAATGGGGAAATATTGTGAGAAAAACGAGTGTGAAAATCACTCCAAAGCCGAACGGGTTTCAGCAACATTCTAGGAAAACAGACACAAGGTGGTTATACTTCCAAGTAAATTTAGAACTTTAAAAGGTTTACCTATCAGCAAGCTACAGGGAGGTGTGTATCTGTTTGCACAATGAGGACACAGCAGTCACTGTGTGAAGAGAGGCGTTGTGGGGGATTAACTGGGCGCCTCTGTCTCCTGGCGTGGCCTCCTCTGTAGGCATGGCCTCCTCTGTAGACGCATCCCCTTCTTACAAGACGAAGCGAACTGCTGGACCCCCAGAGAGCAGTACCACTTATAAGCTAAGCAGACACTCCTGTCCTGGCATCGCGGCTCCTCTCCTCACTACTAGGTCTTGATATCTTGGCTCCTGCCCTAGCCGGGCACTCTGATTCGGGACCTTTGTTTTGACTTTGCGTCCTAATCAGACCCACTTCCCTCTTCATATCCATACCACTGGTATGTTGCTGCAGCTTCATGGAGCAGGGTGTGCATCAGCCTCCCGTTTAAAATATTTCCATCACAAGGTGATGTGTCTCTCTCACACTCTCTTCTCTCTCTCTCTCTCTCTCTTCTCTCTCTCTCTCTCTCTCTCTCTCTCTCTCTCTCTCTCTCTCTGTCTCCCTCCCTCCCTCTCTCTTTTTTACTCTCTCTAAAAAAATTAATGGGAAAAATATCCATGGGTGAGGATGAACAAAAAAATAAAATAAAATAAATGTTTCCATCACATCTTTATATAGAAACTAGAGGCCCAGTGCATGATTGAATCATGCACGTGTAGGGTCTCCTACACGCTTTCCCTTTCGATCACAGGGAGCTGGGTGCCTGTCCGCTGGTGCACCAGGCACTGGAGGCTTCTGAAAGGCATCCAGCTCCCACACTTTCCTTTTGGTCGCTGGTGCACCAGGCCTTTCAGAAGCCTCTGGCGTGGGGGAGGCTTCTGAAAGGCCTGGTGCCTGAGCGGACAGGCACCCAGCTCCCACGCTTTTGCTTTTGATCACGGGGAGCTGGGTCCCTGTCCGCTGGTGCACCAGGCCTTTCAGAAGCCTCCAGCATGGCGGAGGCTTCTGAAAGGCCTCGTGCCTGAGTGGACAGGCACCCAGTTCCCACGCTTTCGCTTTCGATCGCTGGTGCACCAGGCCTTTCAGAAGCCTCCGGCGCCGCGGAGGCTTCTGAAAGGCCTGCTGCCTGAGTGGACAGGCACCCAGCTCCCACGCTTTCCTTTCAATCGCTGGTGTACCAGGCCTTTTAGAAGCCTCTGGCCTGGCGGAGGCTTCTGAAAGGCCTGCTGCCTGAGCGGAGAGGCACTCAGCTCCCCCGCTTTTGATGGTCCGCAGGGCGGGATGTCAGCTCGGTGCCCCAGAGGCCCCTTCTGTGCTGCAGCACAGCCATGGTGCAGACGCTGAGCTCGTGCCGCTGCTGGCGAGGCAGCTCAGCGTCCCACTGGCCCAATCAGCTACCCCGGCCACCCCGAGTCCTGCCCCCCCGCACCTCCTGGCCAATCATGGGCATAGCGAAGGTACGGTCAATTTGCATATTTGTCTATTATTAGGTAGGATAGCATTTAAAATATGCAACTTATTTTAGTTAAAGAGTCTTCAACATAAGACAGAGTGATAACAGAGAAGTGGCCAGTCAACAAAGTGCTTAAAGATGTTGGGGTCAAAGGGCAGGACAGACAAAAAAGTCCACACACACACAGAGATACATGCACACACATGCACATGCACACCCACAAATACACACACATGCACACATGCACACACAGGTACATATATAAATGGGCTGCATGAAGGAAAAATCCTATGACATTATTTCTTAAAAATTAAATGTTAATATACAAATTTTTAAAGATTTTGTATTTATTTGAGAGAGAGAGAGAGGGAGAGAGAGAGAGAGAAAGATCATTGTGATGGTGAACCATCAATCAGCTGCTTTCTGCACACTCCCTACTGGGGATTGAACCTGCAACCCAGACTTGTGCCCTGACTGAAAATCAAAGCAAGGACCTTTTAGTGCACAGACCACGCCCAACCCACTGAGCAACACTAGCCAGGGCCAAATTTTAAACAATTTCAAGTTCACATCAATCAAATTTTAAATAACTTGATAAGAAAAAGACAGCATTCCTTGTCGCCCAGTGTAGAGGGAGGCCAGTGGAGGTGCCGGTGTGGAGGGTGGGCCCTCACAGATGTCACCACCGCATCATACTACCCCGGAGGGAGGGATACCATGGGGACTGAGCACTGCACCTCAAGTTGTTCCAAGGTCAAAATAACAAAACTAAACCTTGGAAGTTCCCCAAATATCATTTATTAAATTATTCCATAAAATCTAAAGAAAAGTAGCTTAACCTTTTCTGAAGGTATTTAGAACACCATGGAAATTAGTTGTTTCCTGTGCCTGGAAAAAAATGAATGAGGATTTAATAAAAATTGGGGCATAAATCCAAGTAAAATCAAGCTATAGGTGACAGCAACTTTATAAAATATATATATTTTTATTAATTTTTTACAGAGAGGAAGGGAGAGGGATAGAGAGTTAGAAACACTGATCAGCTGCCTCCTGCATGTCCCCTATTGGGGATCAAGCCCACAACCAAGGTACATGCCCTCAACCGAAATCGAGCCCTGGACCCATCAGTCCACAGCCTGATGCTCTATCCACTGAGCCAAACTGGTCAGGGCGACAGCGGACTTTTAAGAAAATTAATGTCCTTGACCTTTGCTGCATATCTCCCTTTTTATATGTGTATCTTATTAGGAGATGTTTATATACTACTAGTGGCCCAGTGCACGGATTCATGCACATTGAAAAGAAATTAATTAGAAGAAATATTCATGCAGTAATTACGTTACTGAAAAAAATTACATGTGAAAATAGTATACATAACATAGTATTATAAAATTAAAACACGCATGTGACTGGCACCAGCAAGAGCTTTATATGTATCGTGCATGCACAAGTCAATGTTGATTTTTAAATTGCCAGTACACATCATATGTATGGGCCAGTTGGTCAGTCAGTCAGTCAGACGGGTGGTCGGTCACTTAGCCTTTTATATATATAGATTAGCTTAGCACTGCAAAGTGGCAGAGGCAGAAAAAGGAACTATTGTACAAACATTTGCTGTGAGATGTGTCAACTTTCCATACTCACAACTATTTTAAAATACCAAATTAGACTCTAAAACAACTTTTAAAGCAAAGAATTAATGTGACAATCACATTCTTAATAGAGTTTTATTTTCTCATATTCCTTTAATTCTCTTACTGAATTAAAACTTAATAGGTTTCTGTTAGAAACTTGATTATCATGATGCAATAGTGGTTTTCATAATAACAAAATTCCCTGCAAAATTAAGTAATGATGGCTGAAAGACATTTCTTCATGTTTGTAGGCAACAATATTTTATCATTAGCTGAAATCATCTCGGTATTTTTCATCTTAACTTAATTAGACCATCACACAGTGAAAAACACGGAATGTAACGAGTTATTGCAATTTCTAACGATTCATTGTGTTTGGATTTTCAGCCAGAATGTGTTCATCCACTGCGAGTGTGTATCTTTTCAACAGAAAACAATTATCAAAGTGACGGTGCTAATTATCGGCCAGTGTTTCTATTGCACATGAGTATAAATATTGCCAACCCAGTTATCAGGTGTATTTGTCTTTGCAATGACCATTTACAAATAAACACCGTCCAAAGAAGCCAAAATATAAAATACTGCAAATTATATTCCAGTCACTATTTGTGTCAATCAAATGCCAAAGAGATCCTAGACCAGTAGTTGCGGTAGGCAGTAGGCCCATCACCTCAGAGGCAGTTTTCTCCAGCACCTGGTACAACATTTTCCATTTCCTAATCACAAACCAAACCTCAATCACTTCCACTCCATGTCACCAGCGCCTTTTCAAACCAGAGACCACAGGGCATCACCCCGGGAGGGGTAATCCTACTTCACTCCATGTATATGAAGCTAAGTGTGGGAAGCATTCTGTAGGCCTACACAGAATTCTTGATAAATTGTTTCTTCCAAAAAATAAGGAGTCTGGCCATGGAGCAGTTTTCATAATGTGAGTGCTATGTTTTTGGTCTAGTTAGGAGTTTTTCAGGGATAATTTTGAGTGTATACCATGTGGTGCCTCTGTGTGCTGTCTCTGGGCCCAAACCCTGTACAACATGCTTCCTCCCCCGTGATCACGCCTTCACGCTTTCCTCCTCCTGTGAACAGTGTTTCCAGGGCAACACGGGCTTGTCTCTGTCTGACAGGGCAGCGCCTACAGAAGGGGCACCTGGCCAGGTGTGCACGCTCATTTGTGGGACGCTCCTTGGGCCAAGGACCGCACTAGGCTGCCCCAGGCACAGACTCACAGGGACTCTCCCCGCTTCACTGCCTGGGATAAGTCCAGTCCAGGAACCATTTTCCTCACCAATGAACATTTTTTTCTTTTTTATTAAAATTATTGGGATGACATTGGTTAATAAAATCATATAGCTATCAAGTGTACAATTCTATTTGAATGAATAAAAATACTGTTAAGGTTTGGGTTGGAAAATCTTATTTAAGAGTATGTCTAAGGTTTCTTTTAATGTTTTGGAAATAAGTTTAGCTTCTAGAATCTGGCTTCTTTTCTTCTGGAAAAAGCCCCATGTTCAACGTGCAGACCCTCTTCTGAGTATGTGAGGAACTTTGTAGCCTCTATAACATTCTTTTCGTAATAGTCAAGCCACTGGCTGACAGTGGAGAGTGAAATAACATAATGAGGAGAGACAGGAAGATCATGCCCAGGGCTGGTACAGACTGTCACTGCTTGGGACACCTCGCTGTGTGAGCAGTCAGGAGCAGACCAGAATCAGACCGTGTGGACCTGCTCCCCGGGCTTGTCTCCCCAGCAGGTGTTTTAGCAAATGCCTGCGTCTGCTTCCCAGGTTAATTGCTCTCAGATCACATACATTCGCAGGAACACTGTGACAAATGATAAAAACAGAAAAAGTTATTTGACTGATTAAGGACAAGAGTGATTGATGCAAAATAGTATTAAGAATGACTATTGAAGGTGCACATTGGCTCCCCTTCCCGGAGTCACAGCCAAGTGGTGTGATGTGCAGGATGATGGATGAGGGTGATGGGAAGCTGTTAATGTACAGGCAGCTGCAGACTTCTGAAAAGATATGCAAGAGTTTCACACGAAGGACCCCACTTAATAGTAGAATAAATCTAGGATACAAATGCTATTAGTTTACTTTTCCAATGAGGAAACTGAGGCAGAGCGCATTCGTCCAGACTCAGCATGCTGGGGCCTGAGCTGGAGTCTTCGCAGGGCTGCCTGACTCCACAGGCAGAGCCCCGCCCTGCCCTGCCGGCCGGGGGACCCCCACAGTCTGGGTTGTGTGGTCACTTCCCAAACACATTATTGATGGTGGTCATTTTTGCAACATCGGCCTCGAGTGTTGACTTCTTGCATATTGTCGTCGATGCTCCGTGAGCAGAGTCCGCCACCCTGAGGTCAGGGCGGCAAACGGCACTGGATTTGACTAACACACGAGTGGACAGGACCCTGTGCTGCCAAGGAGAAGCTGGACCTGGGCTCCAGGCTTTGCCGTTGCTGCTTCCGCTCCTGACTCTGTTAGGACAACGGTGGGTGCTGGGTCAGCACCCTGAACCTGAGTCTGAGAAGACCGCACCCTGTGGAGGTGTGAGCACCGAGCACCTGGCCACAGCCTGAAGCAGGCCACGGCGGCCACGGCAGAGCACATGAGTGGGGGATACCTGGAAGCCCCTGGTATTCTGGGGTCAGCGACTAAGCGTAACTTGGAGAAATCTGACTGAAGTCATTGGCGAGCTTCTGGGAAAGCGTCTCACTTTAAACGGATCGTCGGCAGCAAATCACAACAGAAAGCCTGATGTGTCACAGCTCCCAGGGGCAAGCAGGAGGCTGTTCTGGAAAAATACGTTTATTCGACACAGAATACTGGTTTTTCTGTGGTTTGTCCCCTGATGTCAGGAAAGGGCAGCTGTGGGAACAGACATGCTCAGTGCGCTGGGCGATGGAAAGCCATTCATTTTGTTTAGGAATCATGAGCTCCGCGTGGACGGTTTCTATGTCATCCCGGGAGCGGCTCCCGACGTGAGCAGTGCTTTCCTGCGCCTGTGCTGGTCCAGGTGATTGTCTCCGTGACTGGACAGGCGTGGGTGCACCCAGAGCCACGGCGTCACCCGGTGGACAGAAAGGACAGGAGTGAAAGGGCATCGCACTTCTTACATAACTGTGATCACTTTACATCACAAGTACGTATATTCTTCGAGCTCATGCATGCCGGTGATCATGTTAACATATCTGTTAGCACATGTGGACAAGAATGATGTGTGCATGAGCTGGCTGTAGGAATGACCACCTTCCAAACGGCCTGTCACAGCCTCGGGCAGAGGTTTGCGCTTGCGGAGTCGGCGCCAGATGTCCCAGCTGTGCTTTCCTGGCCCGATGGGAAAGGAACAAGTGCCGACTCGTAGGCCATCCGTCCATTTGGGTGAAGTTGAAAGTTAGGAGACCTAAGCCACCGGCCGGGAGGAAGGACCTGCAGCAGCTTTACAAGCGCGGCCGCCCAGTGCTGCCGGCCCGGCCTGGGGCTGGAGCGCTGACCGCGGCCAGGACCCTCCCGGCCCGCTGAGCGCAGCTGCACTGTCCGCCGGGGTGGTCTCCTGGGCACGTTACATCGGCACAGGCAGGGACTTACTCAGATTCTGCTTTTACATTTCAGTTACATCCGTTTCAGTTCTCTGTTTAAGCAGAGAGGTCTGTGCCTAATTTCATGACCCATGCATAGCTGGTTTCACGCCCTTATGTTTTAAAGTGTAACGAATATAATCTACTTAGCAAGGGCCTGCAAGAATTTTGCTTTTGCTTTAGAGTTATACTTGTTACAAGAACTATTTTCAAAGCACAGATATTCTCAAACTCGCAAAGAGAGCGAACTATGCCATGGCCAGCCGGGGTTCTCGAGGGCCCCCTCTGTCAGTGTTCTCTGAGGCGCAGTGCACGGGGCAGCGTCTGTGGGGGGGTAAATGGACATCTAGAGAGAGCGAGGGTGGAAGAGCTGAGTCCATAACCCACTCCCCTTCGAGACGTTCGCCGAGTGGCTGAGATGCTGCTCTCGATAAGGCCGCGTTTTAATTTTACGTGAATTGTGATGGCTAATAACAGCAGCTAACCTAGTGACAGACAGATGAGAGGATGTTTTTTGTTTGAAATCCAGAAATGTCTCCTGACGAGATTTAGAATCCCTTAAAGGCCATCCTTTTATTTGATGTAGCAACAGCAATGAAAGGTAGGAGCATCCTGGTGGGGACTCCGAGAACACTGACATTCACGCGGGTGCAGACCCGCTCCTGCTGAAGGAAGCCTGCTGGCCCAGGTCCAGTCCATCCTCCCTCCTGCCTCCCTGGGCTGGCTGCGCAGCCAGATGTTGTGTCCCTCAGGCCAGGTTGGCTTTTCCAGACAGCCTCCTTCCTGCACAGCTGGGCCAGCACGTGTCCCGTGATGCTCCCACCACAGCCAGCCTCCTGCACAGCTGGGCCAGCACGTGTCCCGTGATGCTCCCTCCTGCCGAGCTGGAGCGGCAGTCCACAGCCTCCTCATCCCTCTGGCCTCTGCAGGCTGGTCAGTGGAACGCCTGAGCAATTTGTGAGTAAACAAGCCCAATTCTTGGTCCGATCACTTTAAATTGTTCTTCAAAGTACCATTGGATCCAGGAATTCAAGCAATGAAATTTCTACCTGGAAAGGGATCCAGGCAAAGCACCTGTGTCCCTGGCCACGTTCCCCTTGTGATCCAAGCCTTTCTCCTCTGGGAACATGCACCCCCGGTCCCCCCCCTCCCCACTTTTCCCTTCCTCCAGCTGACCTTCTGATTCATCAAGACTGACGTTCCTTGTGAAAGGACTCGCAAAACTGACATTTAAGAGGTGAGTGGTCAGCTTGCAAACTGGCCTGGTGGTTTCGTTTACAGACTTTCTTTGTGTTATGGAAGATGACAGCATCTCTTGTGTTACAGTTGAGAATAGTTTTTAAAGCTTTCTTTTGAGATGGGAGTTGCTACGCCTGTTAGCTGCACTCATTTCTGTGGCTTTGATTTATTTCCCAGCTTTGCGATGACCAGTGTTCTTTTCTCTGGTTTATGTTGATCTGTGTACACTGAAATCTGAACATCAAGTTTCTGGTCGCTGGAGTGGAAGTTCTCTCGTGGAGTAATTAGGTGGCATGGATGGGGTTTCCGAGCGTGTACCTCTCAGCAGGGCTGCCCCGTCACTGCCCCTGGCCCCGCGGATTGCCCTGTGCGATGCTGTGGGCTCAGCAGCTGCGGAATCATGTCCTCCTCCCTGCAGGCCACCAGACGCCCTCGGCCCTGAGCCGGGGCTGGGAGGGAGCCTCGCCGCCACAGTGATGCCCAGCTGCGAACAACACAATCAGAGCACAGGAAACATCCCTCACATTTTTATGTAATCATCATCCAATTTTTTCCTGAAAAATAATTGAATATTCATTGTTCAAGGCCCCAAGTAGCATTTTTCATTCATCTGCATGGTTCTTCATCTAACCTTTTTTTTTGTGGAAATTATTGAGCAATATTTTCTATTTATTTGGGAAAAACAATAAAATAGTATTTTTACCATTATGTTAGCAGGTCAATGAATGAAGTGTTTTTTGTATCACATTTATGAATTTTACTATAAGGGTTATTTTGAAACCATGAAATGCACAGTGTGACGACATACAGGAAGTAATTGTACTTACAGAATTGGGAGTGGAATTTTCATAAGAAGCAAGCAGGAATTTTGTTCAGCATCCTATACAACCACAAATACAGCTCAGGATGATCTGAAAAGCAGAAATAAGAGCTTTCTTGTCTTTTCTTTTTTTTTTTTTTTTTTTTTTTACATTTGAAGCCATCAACATAGCCTTTGCTATTTCAGAAAATACCTATTTGTGGTGGAATTAAATTTGCATCTCATGCTGATTCATTTTTCATATAAATGATTGTGACTTTAGCTTGTTAAAGAGAGCTATTTATTATTTTTGTTAGTCATGGGAGCATTAGAAGTGCCATGATAGGATGGAAAAATTAGTATCTGATTACCAAAGAAAGAGTACACAGTGAAGATCTGGCATAAAAATGAAAATACTGTTAAATACAGTGATGACTTATTTCAGATACAGGGCTCAGGTTACATCTCAGGATGTGACCAGGCTGTGGTCCAGTATTTACAACAGATGGACTCAGGCGAGAGTAGGGAGATCAGATGTGTCAGCTATGAAGGGGCTGGACATGGGGGAAAGGAAGCTGCTGGGAGGTGTCGAGGGTTGGGTGACAAATTCCAAGGGAGCTGTACAGGCATCATGAGTGACAACTCTGAGCTCCAATCACACACAAGCAGTGCAGTAGGGTGTGTGTTTTGTTTGTTTGTTTTTGTGTTTTTAAGTTTCCAGAAACAGACCCTAACTCTGGCTAATCTAAGCAAGCAGAATGTATTGAAAGGTTGTGTGAGAGTTCACAGCGTCCATGAGAAGACTGGAGAACCACACGTGGAAAACAATGAGTCCAGAGTGACTCCCGGCTCTAAAACGTCCTTCCTAGACTCATGAAGACACATTTTAAATTGTCATTTTCATGCACGATTAGGTTTATAAGGACAGTGTCCAAATGCCAAGTTTGGGTTCCCTGTCTACCTGTTGGTAGAAAAGGCCAATGCACTTGAGTGAATTCCTCCCCTGCTATGAACAATAGAAGAGATAATTTCTCAAAAGCAGCAGGTACCAAAAACGGGAGAAATGGATACTAAACAGCAACATGACAAATAATAGTAATAATGGCACCAGAAGGTAGAAATTGCCTAGGGCTGTGGGTCATTCTGTAGACACCTACCAGCTTCTGAAGGAGCAATAGGACAGTAGAAACACCATAGCAAGGTTATAGTGATGTTTTTACATAGGAAGCCACCATCCTCCATTCATTCATTCATTCATTCATTCTTTCATTCACTTCTTTTTCCATTTCTTAATTGTGATTACTATTTGTAGCAATGCTTTTCTTGCCCTAAAACCTAATGCTCCTCTTTACAGAGAATTCTCTTCTGGGAACCTCACCTCCTCTACATTCGTAAAGATGATGTCTCAGGGTAATACAGACAGGCTAAACCATGTGTGGTGGTAGCTGAGACTGGAGGCCTAATTTCCAGGTCAAGAAGAGAGGATAAGATAGGCACAGATGCCTGGGGGGGTGGGGGGTTGGGGGGGGTGGGAACGGTCTTCACAGGAAGTCAGCCTGTCACCTGTTTATCTGCTGGGAGGGACGTTCCAGGAGAGGGTTTCAAGTCTGTCTGAGAACTGGTAAGTTCAGCGCTCTTGGCTTGACCAGTTAGCTATTCTCTTTCCCTGCGTGTCTGTCTCTAATTATCATATGGGTGCTTTCTCCTCTCTGCCGGGTTTGTGTCTATGCAGCAAAGGAATCATCTTTTAGACTGAGTGCAATTAGGAAACTCTGAAGTCTTAGAAGTTTTATTGTATCTTTCAGAAGATTCTGCTCTTTTTCTTTACTAAGTCTTTGTCCAATACCTACAGTAGATCAGGCATTGCATCAATGAATGCCAGTCGCCAGAAATCTAATCCTTCTTAAGCTGGGCACCCAACAATAGCAGAATTTAAAATTGCATGCTGCCCATTGCATTTTTCTTCAATAAATAGTGTGGTACAAAAAAAAAAAAAAAAAAAAACTATGAAAACCTCTCATTGAAAATACCAAAGTTAACCAATAGCAATTAATCTAAAATTTTAAGTATAGTCTTTCATTAGAACTAGCTAAATATGAATATCTAAAGAACATCTCAAGGTAATGGCTCATGTAGATGAAAAATTAGCATACATACAAATTACGCCTCATTCCATGTTTCTTTGCAAAGCTAACTGCTAAGGGAACTACCTTGGTTAGGTTATGAGCAAAGCACCCAGGACTTTGAAGGATTGCTGAGGCCTGTATCTGTGAACTCTTCTAGCAGGCCTCTCAGGCTTCTCCCCACAGTCATTCTCTGATTTCATGTCCGGAAGGCCCATGGCTAAGGAGGCCTTCTTTAGAAGTGTAAGTTACCGGATGACTTATCTGCCAGAGATTATTATTCACATTTATAGCTGAAGCTTAGAATCCACACCTGAAATTCACTTTGTTAATCCTCAGCTAAGCATGTTTTTCCCATTGATTTTTAGAGAGTGTGGAAAGGAGGGAGGGAGGGAAGGAGAAAAGAGAGGGGGCGGGGGGGATGTGAGTGTATGTGATCACAATTTCTTCATCGCAGCCTCAGTTTCCTCATCTAAAAATGGGAGTAATGTTTTTGCTGTGAGCAACCCTGGGCGTCTGAGTCAGTCTGTGTCCTCACTTCAGAAGCTGCTGCCCTCGCTCCTCTGTCACTTTCTCTGAGGGCCCTGGCCAGGAGAGGACCCTCCTCATCAGGACTGTGTCAGGGTCATGCCTGTCTCCCATCCTGGCTGAGTCAGCCCCAGGAGATGCCATTTTCCAAAAGAGGAGCAGAAAGAGATGTCTTTATTGGAGAAAACCCAAGAATGGTGAATGGATCCCTTTATCCACAAATTTGCCACAGATCACACAACCACATGGAAGGCTTGGGGACAGGGATGGGTCCTGGTTGATAAAAGTCAGAAATCCTCTTCTTGCCCCACAGTTCCCATAATCCTCATCGCACCCAGCATCTCCACACAATTACATATTAACAAACTCGGGTCCCTGAAAATATAAACTACAAGTATAATCTCATGGAAACTGATCTTGGAAATGGAAGATAATCTATCTCTCTCTCTCTCTCTCTCTCTCTCTCTCTCTCTCTCTCTCTCTATATATACACACATATATATATATATATATATATATATATATATATATATATATATATAAATAGATAAATATGCTAATTAACCAGGACACTGTAACGGGTCGACCACACAGGAGAAGGTTGCACGCGCAGCGTCGGGGGCGGGGTGGCAGGGCCTGATCAGCAGTGGTTGCAGCTGCTTCAAGGGCCAGAGAGGGAGGCAGGGTGTGGCCGCGGCTGCTGTGGGGCCCGGGGAGTGAGGCAGGGCAGGACCAGCGACCTGAGGGTGGGTGGCAGAGTGCAATTTTGAATTGTGCTCTGGGCTCCTAGTTATATATGATCACAAATAATTAGTTGTTCTCTAATTTGGTATCTTGGAACCAGTTGTTGAGCACATAGAGAGGAGAGCCTTTCTATAGTCACCCTCACTCTTGGAACAGTTCTGTGCAGAGATACAAGTTCAGGTCCCAGGGAAGCTCAGGGAAAACTCTGAGCTTTAGCTTAGAAACACCAGCAGTTGAGACAGATTTAGGGACTTTCATGTAAGCAAACCCTGAGTGATCAAATTGGGCAACTTCTTTTCTAATTCCCAGCCACAACTGCACTGTTGTAAACTTAGATCTTTTCTTGGTTTTTATGTGTAGGAAATTGCTTCCCTAGCAATAAACCATATTTTCCCTTTAACAGTGGTTAAAGATACTGTTTTAAAGGGCTGCCTCTCTGTTATTTCACCTTTTCAGCTTATGGCATTATGAATCTGTTGCTAATTTTAATAACATGATGCTGTGTACTATATTTAGGAGATATACTTTATTATAGATTTTTGCCAAATGTTATGGTTTTTTTTATTTTGATATTTGAGGGTCATAATTTTAGCAATATAAACAGAGTCCAGTCTGAATTTAGAAGGCCATAGGTGTTCACATGTCGTGAACATGGATTTGTAAGATCCCTGGAAAGACATTGTATGTCTATACAATCAAAAGAAGAACTTCTCTGGTGGGAGTGTAGATTACCCTATCACTATCATCCGCTCAGATTTAATTCCGCAACCTACCCGTGTTTGGTCTATCAATCCCAGCGCTTAGATCAATAGAATTGATGGGGAAAGTGGTCCAAAAATATAGGTCAAATAGCTCTGCCTTTCTCAGTGGTCTGTTGATATAAATCTCCCTTGAGTGGGTGCTGTTACGCTCAGGATGATGGATCTGAGTGAGCGGACACCAGGCCGCCCAGCCCACTGGTGCTCAGTCAGAACCTGCCTGCAGGACACCTGTCACAGTGGTGATCGCACTTCCCTTGAGCACTTTCACGCATGACGACTGTTGGGACTGAGCCTTAGACTAAGATTAAGTCTGTATTTTGGAATGTTTACTCTTGTCTCACACTCACCATATGCATTGTTCCAGAAGCCTGACATTTTATCTACAAAATACCTATTCAGATACTTCCACCGCCATCGCCGTCCCATGAAAGTCTTATTTTTTTTTTTTCTCTCAGCTAAACAGCCCCTGTCCTTAAAACATTTTTCCTATGGATGATTTCTAGACCTTTTATTGTTTTCCTGCTTCTCTTTGCAGCAATCCTCCCTAAAGTGTTGGTAACTGTTGCAAACAGTGGGAGTTTAAATGCACAAGGACTTTTTCAATTACTGTCAGAGAGCTAGAAGGAAGGTTTACGTGGGGCCCAACTCTCTCAATCTACACTTCCTCATATTTCTGTGAATGTGACCCGCGTCTTCTGGATGCCTACTGAGCAATGCTTTCATTTTACCTCAAAAGGATTTCTCTATCAAAAAATATGAAGATCTCATTCATGCAAAATACTGTTTAGGCAAGTGCCCTTTCACACTCTGTTCATGCTGACATTTGTTTTGTTAGTTTTGATTTTTGATTTTCCCTTAGGAAATTCTTTTAACATTTTTATCCTATGTTCTAATATACTAGCAGCCTCGCCCAGACTTGCATCTCTACCTTCTGGTGACCAATAAATGGGAAAATATTAAAATATATTCTAAAAAATGTCTCTCCATGACTATATAAGTTATATATGTAAATGATGATAAAATAGATTAATTAACTAATACTATTTGAGAGCATAATTTCAAGACATAATTCTGACAAACTAGATATTTATGTAGCCACATTTCTTTAATGTGGCTTATTTGGCTAGAAAAGAAACAATCATAAAATACCTTCCAAAAATTAAGATTTTCAATTTCTGAAGCTTTTAAATTTTAGACCATTTCTAGTATCAAAACGGGAAATATTTATTTTAGTATCACTTAGTCTTCCTAAACTCTTGGTAGTTTCTGGAGATAATTTCTATGATTAAATAAGATTATGCCATATATGAAAAAGTTACATAAACTTTAAAAACACTATGCATTGTAAGGGATTACAAAGGGTTGAAAAAGATCTACTTACTAATGATCTGTTCTAAAATTTTTCTGGAAGTTAGCATTTAACATGCGGATCAGGAATTTTTAGAATGCCCAAGAACTCACTTGTTTTGGCAGCACTTGCTGCACCTCCCACAGCCTATCAGCTACCCAGATAGGAAATAGGGAGCGTCATAAGGTCAAGCTTAATTATGCTAAGAGGGCTGTGCCCTTCTAAGCTGGGACTTGTTTGTGGCTTTGCCAACAGGTCAGTCTGAGGCTTAACCCTATATCTTCTCCCTACATCTCACCCTTCTTTCATTTTTAAGCTACTATAATGAAAGTAAAACTTAAACATCAAGGACAAAACTCTGACTATTAAAACAATAACAAACAATGGCAATGCAAAACCCAAACTACAGACATGTTAACATTTTAAAACTTGGACATCAAGAACAAAACTCTGGCTATTAAAACAATAACAAAACAATGCCAATGCAAAACCCAGACATGGCTATTAACAAAACAATGCCAATGCAACACAGCAATAAGAGAGAAATCAAACTACAGTAACATTTTCCTACTAAATGAAAGTTTCTTTTGCTGATTTACTCAGAGTCCTCGGACTTGGCTGCGAAAGAGTTTGCAGAAGACCGGCAGCTAACTAATGCTAGCATGGCCAGAAACATGGTTGAGGGAGTAGCTTCCACTTCCTGCTTTTCTACCATCTGCTGGGCCTCAGTTGTTAACTTCTTCAGCTGACCCCATGTTGGCACCTCGGTCTCTTGCATAGCCTTCGTTTCTTCTTTTTCCGCTTTGCTGTCATCAGGGTAACTCTCAGTCTTTTGAACGATGGGACAAGGAGCTTCTCTGGGTCCATTGTGGTGATGCACATAACGCTCTGGCACCCAAATTGGCTGATCTCCTCCTTCTGGAAAGATACAAAACACAACCTCTTCCCCACATCATTACTGAATCTGGTAAAACTCTTGTCTGGTTTGTGCATCCTTCCACCGGGCTAACCCCACAGAGGCTATTGTACAGGAGGCCCGATGCCTTTTGGCCACTGTACAACTCTCTGCATTGTGATTTAAAAAGTTTAACACATAACATTCTCCGCCCCCCCCTGCTTTTTTATAATTGCTTTTTAAGAGTAGAATTGGCTCTTTCTGCTATTCCCTGAGTCCTGATCTATCACCCCAGGGAGAGCTTGCCAATCCTGCGCTTCCCAGGGTGGCATGATAAAGGTTTACTGAGCGGGCTGGAAAGGCTGCAGTGGGGTCAAGGATAAGGATCCTACTGTCTGGTGGGTCTGGGGCTGGCCCCACTTGAAGTTTCCCTGCCTAGGGGGCATTGGATTATCATCAACATCAGTCTTGGAGAGGCATTCATTTACCCAGTGCTTTCCTCTCCTGCATCCTGAACATAGTCCAGCTGCTTGTTTCCATTCCCTGTAGCCCTTTGACTTCCATTTCTAGCATTGCAGTCTTTAGCAAAATGTCCTAGTTTGCCACAGTTAAAGCAGCCCCCGTTCTTTTTCTGCTGATCAGAGTAACATCTCCTTTAATGCAGCAGCTAATACTATTCCCCGAATGTAGGCTGTCCAATGTCAGCACAGACACGAATATAATACTTCCATAATAAGTAGTCTCCAGGTGAGAGACAAGCCTTTGCGATAATATTAAGCCTCTGGTAACCTTCCTTTATCGGTCTGAGTTCCCCTGCCACATTCATCCATTCCCTTTCAGGAGTGGGCTCTAGGCAGTCCCAAATCAGGGACCACAGACTGAAAGTAGAGAGAGTAATTCTCCTTGGACCTTCAGCTATATAATGATCTCTAAGTTGCTTTCCTACCTTCTCCCCTGTCTCTACATTTACCTTTCCTTACCCCAGGAAACCATGGGCAGGTTTTACTTACAAAATCCAAAAAATCGAGAAGTTGTTGATACCTCACAACAGCCCCATGCTTGGAGCATAGCCTTAAGCATGGATACGTCCTGCGATCCTGAATTTCCCATGTTTTACACCTAGCTAGTACTAAACTTCACTCCTTACCTTCCTTTTTGCTTTCTGCATGTGCTTCACTGGAGTGTCCTTTCACCTGACAACTGCAGTTCCCCTGAACTCAGGCCCTGAGTTGGGTGCCACATGTGCCGGGCTAGCACAACCAAGAGTTCGGCGAGCCTGAGGGGCGGCAGCGAAGGATTTAGAAAAGACAGACAAAGAGAATAAGCTGGGTCTAGGTGGATATCCTGTGCCTGGCTGAGGCCACAGAGAGAGATCCAGAGGGCAAGCTGAGCCTTTATTTTATAGTCAGAGGTAAACAAGGTAGTGGTCACCATAGTTACAATGTTCTTGTGAGTTTCACTTGTTTGGAAGCACTTGCTGCACCTCCCACAGCCCATCAGCTGCCCAGATAGGATCTAGGTGGCTCATAAGGTCAAACTTAATTATGCTAAGAGGGCTGTGCCCTCTAAGCTGGGACTTGTTTGTGGCTTTGCCAACAGGTAAGTCTGAGGCTTAACCCTATAGCCGCTCCCTACACACAAGCACATGGAATTAATGTGTGGATGAGGGCCTGTAGTTGATGGCAATGAAGGGCCCCTGGAGCAGGTAACTTGAGCTCCCAGGTAGCACTTGGCCCCTAGAACAGCGAGGAGGACTGGCGTAGGATGGAGTCTTCCCTGAGTGCACGTGAGGGACCAAGAGAAAATGACAAGCTCAGGCCTGTTAACTCTCAACGTCACCCACTATCTGAGAATCAGAGAACTTCCATAGTAGCCTGAACTAAGCTCTCACTTCCCGTAGCTTCAGGGTTGATATTGCTGAAATCAAACACAAATGTCGTTGTGTGGGTTGCTGTATTGCAAAGCTGGTTGAATTCAGCCTCAGCAAGTTCTCCTGTGGAAAGTGAGGGCCTTGGGTGAAGGCTGGGTCTCTGAATGTTGGAATGTACGTCTTTGTTGGACACACAGGAAACGGACAACCTTGAGGGGCAGACCCAGCAGGTGTGGTAACAACACCTGAGGTGTCCGTGGCACAGAGGACTGGGTGGAGCCTCTGCAGTCCACCTGCAGCTTGGTCCATCCAGAGGCCTGATCTGCAGATAATGCCCTCCTGT
This sequence comes from Ia io, assembly GCA_025583905.1. NCBI lineage: Eukaryota > Metazoa > Chordata > Mammalia > Chiroptera > Vespertilionidae > Ia > Ia io. The sequence goes on along the minus strand of JAJQQW010000019.1, from coordinate 452,217 downwards.
GGAGAAGCAGCTGCTGGTCAGCGATGGGCCTTGTGCACACTGACCACCTAACCCTGAGACAGTAGGTGTCCCCGCAGCAGAGAGCTCCTAACGCCCACTGAGTGTCTGACCCCCTCCACGGAGGCTGGGCCAGGGCAGGAGTCCTCTGTCCTGCACTTAAATGGGACAGGTAAGGTCAAGGTGAGAGGTCCCGGAATGTCTGGCAGGAAAAACCATTTGCTGGAGCAGGTATTCCAGGTTCCCCAGCATGAACCAGGCGGATCGTAACTCACTGAGGACCTCAGAGAGCAGCTGAAACAGAACTCAGGACCAGTTAGCACTGAGCCCCCCTCAAGCTGCTGGTGAGGGGCCTTGGTTTCCAGCCTCAGGCAGCCAGAGGGCAGACCCCCCTTACTCCCAGCAGGTCTTAACCCTTTCCTCCCATCACTCCCATCAGGTATTAACCCTTCCCTCCCATCACTCCCAGCAGGTCTTAACCCTTCCCGCCCATGACTCCCAGCAGGTCTTAACCCTCCCCTCCCATCACTCCCATCAGCTATTAACCCTTCCCTTCCATCACTCCCATCAGCTATTAACCCTTCCCTCCCATCACTCCCAGCAGCTTTTAACCCTTCCCTCCCATCACTCCCAGCAGGTCTTAACCCTTCCTGCCCATGACTCCCAGCAGATCATAACCCTTTTCTCCCATCACTCCCAGCAGCCTTTAACCCTTCCCTCCAATGACTCCCAGCAGGTCTTAACCCTTCCCTCCCATTACTCCCAGCTGCTATTAACCCTTCCCTCCCATCACTCCCTGCAGTTTTTAACCCTTCCCTCCCATCACTCCCAGCAGCCTTTAACCCTTCCCTCCCAGCAGCTTTTAACCCTTCCCTCCATCACTCCCAGCAGGTCTTTTACCTCCCATCACTCCCAGCAGCTTTTAACCCTTCCCTCACTTTACTGACATCAGATTTTAACTTGGTTGTTCACTCACGCTGGAATCCTGGGCCCTTACAGCACCTTTCTGAGCTGCCTCAGTATCCTCTCTGTAAATGTGGGTCATGTCACCCACCTCACAGGATTATCATGACTCAATAAAATAATTAATACAGACCAAGTAGAACATCCCCAAATGGTTGGTTTTCTCTTTTTCCCTTATCCCATCCTCCTCCAGGAACTGAAGGTGGGAAGGATTAATTTCCTTGTTCCTTAGTCCATTGGGTACAAAAGCGATTCATCTGAATTAGGTCGGGCAGAAGTGCAGTCATTTGGCTTCTGCGATGCATCCCTAATGGAATAGTGCCGTGTGTGTCTTTCCACAGGGCCCATTAGACGGCGAGCCGTCTGGGGTCTTTAAGAGAAAGAATGATGACTCGCATAGTACATTTCCTGCCTTCCATGCCGTAGCCTTCATTCTTCGCCTTTTTAACAGAAAGTCCTTCTGCAACAAGAACGTTTGAAAACCATACCCTGCGGATGTGCTGCTATATTGGAAACCGAAAAATGACAAATGCCCCAAAACCCACACTATCAAAAAGTGGTAGGCAGGGCAGGGTGGGGACAATGGATAAAAAACAAAACAAAACAAAACAAAACAAACAACAACAATAGGCCTGTTCCTGAATTAGAAACGGAATTCAATCCTGAAGACTGAGTTTTCTACCTGGCTGGGCAGCTCACTTGGTTAGAGCATCGTCCCCACGCACCAAGGTTCCTATCTAAAGGAACAGGTGTGCAGACCTGGTACAGACCTGAGCTTTAGACACAAACACCAGGAGGGAGCTGCCACACGCTGGCTCCAGCCTCGTGGTGCGGAGAGCTGAGGACGAGGGAGGCGATGCAGCCAGCAGTGCTCCTGCCTCTGTGAGGACTCAGGAATGTGCCTGGGTCCCCGGAAGAGGCTGGGAACCAGAATACTCCAGTGACTTGCAGTTGGAGAAACTTCGGAGGCAAAATCCACAGCTACGCGCGACCTTGGAGGGATTCTGGCGCAGGTATCTACTCCTGGGTTTATTCTGTATCATTTACTTCAAGTACAATCTCCATCAGCCCCTGGCGGATCCCCGCCAGCTGAAAAGCTTTTGAACAGACAGCGGAATGTCAAGCGGCATACTCTTCAGAGGCACCGTTCACTTTCAGCAAAATAGAAAAGACCCCTCAACCAGACCTCTAACTTGTTTTGCTTTCATTTCACTCCCTTGATGAGGCAGAAGGCTGACTTGCGAATTAAAAAGGGGAAAAATTGCTATGTTCTAAAATAATAGCATGACATTTGTATTCTGCAGCAGAGATTAGAAGTCTTTTCTATTTATTTTAGTGCCTCTGAATCTCCTAGTTAATCTCCCACTAAAATCTCGCATATGCCTGTTGCTTGTTTGTAAGTCAGAACTAAAAACATGTCTATTGGTTTGTTTATAATCAAATCTAAGCATAAAATGATGTATTTGAAATGCACTCCCTTATAGGAAGCAGTGAGAGCTCATTTTTAAAAGTGTAACTAAAGGTAGTTTGAACAGACTTGCTTCCGTCTGTGGAGTCCCAGAAGGGCGACCATTGTCCCGCTTCAGTTTGGGCTGCGAGTGAATTATTCCGGGAAACCGTATACTCACATGTCTGGGCATCAACGCGGGTCAGTAACTGGCTGGTGCAGTGTGGAGAGCGTTCCCCCTCCTGGGAATCAGGAGGACAGCCCAGGCAAGGAGGCTCATTTGGGGCTTGTCTTGCTGAGGCAGCAAAAGCTCCCGCTTAATGCACAGGCCTCACCAAGCACCTGCGTGCCCCAGGGACCCAGACGTGGGCATCCCCTTCCCCCTAACGGCCCTTCGGGGGGAGAAGATTCCCAGGCCGCACATCCAGGGGGCGGACAGGTGGCCAGGGCAGCCCCGCTCGGGTCCCCTACGGTCTTTAGAAATGGAAATGCTGGGCATGAAACACGTGATGGTTCCATCACGCCCTCCCATAATTACACAAGAAGATTGTTTTAGCGGAAATAACAAAAGGTTATTGTTTACTCGTGTCGTAGACGAATGTTCTCCAACAGTGGTCAATGGGCCTTTGCAGGGATGGGTGTGGCCTGTAAGGTCCAAACGTTTTCCTTCGTAATTAATAGCATGGCATGTCTTTCTCAGTGTGTTGACATTTGCACTGATGGTAAAAAGGCAACAATGAATACAGCTGCGGCCGCCTTTGCACAAACCCAAGCCGTGGCATCAAACTGCAGTAGGAGCCACTCTCTTCCACTGCCACTCATTTGCAGTCAAAGCATTGTTTCTCTTACAACATGTCCTTCATGAAGAAAGAATAGTTAATATTTAAAGTTTTATCGTTGAAAGAATTACAGGTGTCCCCTTTTCCCCTCGTTGTCCCCTTCTTGCCCACCCCTACCTCCCCCACCCCGCCCCAGGCCTTCACCACACTATTGTCTGTGTCCATGGTTACGCACAGATGCATACAGGTTCTTTGGTCAATTTCTCCCCACCCCCACCCCCACCCACCTTCCCTCTGAGATTCTGCACTCTGTTCCATGCTTCTATGTCCCTGGATCTATTTTGTTCTTCAGTCTATTTTGTTCATTAGATTCCACATATGAGAGGGGTCATGTGATACTTGTCTTTCTCTGACTGGCTTATGTCACTTAGCATAATGCTCTCCAGGTCCCTCCATGCTGTTGCAAATGGTAAGAGAGCCTTCCTTTTTACAACTACATAGTATTCCATTGTGTGGATTTACCACAGCTTTTTTATCCACTCATCTGCTGATGGGCACTTGGGCTGTTTCTAGATCTTAGCTATCATAAATTGTGCTGCTGTGAACATAGGGGTGCATGTATTCTTTCTGATTGATGTTTCTGGTTTCTTAGGATATATTCTTAGAAGTGGGATCACTGGGTCAAATGGGAGTTCCGTATATAATTTTCTGAGGAAACTCCATACTGTTCTCCACAGTGGCTGCACCAGTCTGCATTCCCACCAGCAGTGCAGGAGGGTTCCTTTTTCTCCACATCCTTGCCAGCACTTGTCATTTGTTGATTTGTTGATGGTAGCCATTCTGACAGGTGTGAGGTGATACCTCATTGCTGTTTTAATTTGCATCTCGCTGCTGATCAGTGACTTTGAGCATTTTTTCATATGTCACGGTGGAGAAGTGTCTATTTAGGTCCAATTGTTAGTATGAAAAAGTGAAGTGTCAGAGTCACAGGTTTCAGCAGAAAATGACCCCCTGTGAGGGCTATCGGTTTCTTTTTCCGTCAGTCATGCACTTGTTGGTTGAAAACAAAGACACCTTACAACGCTGTAGTTTAGACTGTGAAAGTGAACAGCTTTCCTTTATGTTCCTGTGACATTGTGTTAGCTTCTCTATCCACCTAGACATATAAACAAAACATGCCTAAACTTCAGTTGCCATGAGCACTATAAAGAAGCCCTAAGCATAGGGAGGACTTTTTAAAGATGTGTTTGATTACTAGGAATAAATTCCGTTCCACAGTTAGATATTTACGTGTAACCTCGGGTCACATGAGAACACGTGGTGGACTTAGAGAAACGGCCGCCTTTATTTTGCCTGCGACTGTGGACAGTCAGGGGCTGGATGATGGCAGATGCCTGTGTTTTTGTGGCGGACACTGTGCGTCTTCAGGCTCCGTGTTTGCTCCTCGGGTTGACAGGGGTGCCGCGCCCCGGGCAGCGTGGCTGGAGGCTGAGACGGTCTCGGGGTGGACAGCGGCACCTGCCCCAGGCCTCGTGGGAGCCGCCCGTGCTCCCTGCTTCGCCGTGTGCCGAACCGAGAGGAGCGCAGCCCTGCTCCCAGCGTTTTGCCGTCAGGGAACTATGTGTGCTGCCGACACACCCGGCACATGTGTGCTGCCGACACACCCGGCACACGTGTGCTGCCGACACACCCGGCACATGTGCGCTGCCGACACACCGGCACATGTGTGCTGCCGACACACCCGGCACATGTGTGCTGCCGACACACCGGCACATGTGTGCTGCCGACACACCCGGCACCTGTGTGCTGCCGACACACCCGGCGCCTGTGTGCTGCCGACACATGGCACATGTGCGCTGCCCGCCGACACACCGGCACATGTGTGCTGCCGACACACCCGGCGCCTGTGTGCTGCCGACACACCCGGCGCCTGTGTGCTGCCGACACACCCGGCACCTGTGTGCTGCCGACACACCCGGCGCATGTGTGCTGCCGACACACCCGGCACATGTGCGCTGCCCGCCGACACACCAGCACATGTGCGCTGCCGACACACCCGGCGCCTGTGTGCTGCCGACACACCCGGCGCCTGTGTGCTGCCGACACACCCGGCACCTGTGTGCTGCCGACACACCCGGCACATGTGTGCTGCCGACACACCGGCACATGTGCGCTGCCCGCCGACACACCAGCACATGTGCGCTGCCGACACACCGGCACATGTGCGCTGCCCGCCGACACACCCGGCACCTGTGCGCTGCCGACACACCGGCACATGTGCGCTGCCCGCCGACACACCCGGCACATGTGTGCTGCCGACACACCCGGCACATGTGCGCTGCCCGCCGACACACCCGGCACCTGTGTGCTGCCGACACACCCGGCGCATGTGTGCTGCCGACACACCCGGCGCACGTGTGCTGCCGACACACCCGGCGCATGTGTGCTGCCGACACACCCGGCGCATGTGTGCTGCCGACACACCCGGCGCATGTGTGCTGCCGACACACCCGGCGCATGTGTGCTGCCGACACACCCGGCGCACGTGTGCTGCCGACACACCCGGCGCACGTGTGCTGCCGACACACCCGGCGCATGTGCGCTGCCGACACACCCGGCGCATGTGTGCTGCCGACACACCCGGCGCATGTGTGCTGCCGACACACCCGGCGCATGTGTGCTGCCGACACACCCGGCGCAGGGAGCCGCGCAGCTGTGGCCTCAGCGGCCGGTAACAGGCTGTTCTCTTCACAGCCCATGCCACCCGCCGGGCTCCTGGGGACTTTCAATTCGTGGCAGAAACCCCCAACTCAGTCCGACCCCAGGGCCCCAAGCCTAGCCTGGTGCTCCCCACCTCCGGTCCGCAGTCCCCCACGGCCACTGCTGCCCTCGGAGCTTCTGCTGCGCCGGCTGAAGGTGCCGCCCACAGGGCCGCCTGGCCGCCGCCAGGCCTCCGGCAGCCGGCCCCCCAGACGAGCAGGCCGGCAGCTGCGCGGGGCACGATGACAGGCTTCCCGGGACGACACAGCCGATCTCGGGCTCCGAGGCTGACACTGTCCGCCTGGCCTGCAGGTGCCGTCCGGGCGGAGGCGGATGGGAGGAGCCCAGCAGGAAGGGCGAAGGGCCAGGCCTGCAGGTGAGGCCGGCAGGGCCTGCAGCCTGAGGGGCGTGGAGTCCCCGGGAGCACAGGGCCAGCGGCGCCTGGAGGAACAGCAGCCGGTGCTGCGGGAGCCGTGTCCTGAGTCGGCGCTGCGGTTCGGCGGAGTGGGAGGCTCACCTGGGTGGGCACAGCCATTCCAACCTTCCAAAGGAAAGCCACGGCCTTTACGAAATAAAACTACATCTTCCTACTTTGGAAATGTTCATATAGATCCCTCCCCCCTTTTAAACACTTCCCAAGATACTGAGCCTTTGTTTAAAGATGATTTTAGTTATTCCATTTTTATTACTTTGGTCTCTGCTTCAAGAGGTGTCAAATCTAGGAAAACAAATAAATTATATTCATAAGAGGAAACACATTTAAAGTTAGTGAGAAAATAAAGAAACGCTGCGAAAGGGTTTGCTACATTGTGTTTTAGTGTGAAAATGAGAAGAGAATTTGAAACACTCAGAATCTTAGCTAGTGCCACAAACCAGTAAGTTCAGTGTCTAATGGGACAGCGGTAGCTTTACTGAGTTTCTAAGACCAAGTCTTTTCCCCCTTGTCTTGGAATGACAAGCCATTAGAATTCATACATCACTGACTTGGGTGACAGAAATCACTGGAAAACTAAACTCAGTCCTCTTGCTTTTCAGAATTGGAGAAATTTGTGACAAAATGAGAATTACTAATAAGGTTCTGTTTTCCACTATTAAATATATAATAATTTTTAAGAAAGAATAATAGTTTCATCCAGTTCTGTCCAACAGGGACACCATGTGAACTACAGTTAAATTTAAATTTTCTAGGAGTCAAACTAGCAAAAATAAGTAAAAAAGAAAAAGATGAAATTACTTTGTAATATATTCTAGTTAACCACTACCCAAAATATTATTTTAGCCATGTAATCAATATAAAAACTATGAGGTAATATCCAAAATATTAATCAATGTATAATTTTAATGAGATTTCTTTAAATCTTTTTTCATACTAAGTTTTCCAACGCTGGTGTGTATTTTACACTTAGCACGCTCCTCCCTTTCATCAGCAGCCACAACCAACAGCAGAGACTTAAATAATTTTACCTTCATTCCACTCACTCATTTATTGAGTGCTTGAAATCCATAACTGACACATTAATTAATAGCAGAGGTATTTTATGGTCTATATTTATGCTAAAAGTTCTTTCTGGCAACCCCCTCATTTCAGCTACAGAACGTGCACTGTGGCAGGTACAGCTCAGGTGCATCTTCTCATTGTGACTATCGTTACACTTACTTAAAAGCGTTTCGTCTGCAGAACAATTTCCCCAACTTTGTCAGGACAAGACAACCATGTCATTACGCTCAGATCTCCTGGTCAGTATTCAAAAGGGCAGGGCGGGGGTCTTGTATCTGGTCCCCAAGGTCTGGGGCCTTGAGTGGGAGACTGGACCCCGGAGTCCCTGGAACCTTGGTTCAGTCACAGGTCTGGAGCCTAACCTGGGAGAACAGGGACGAGCGGCTCCCACAGCGCCCCGGGTGTCCTGTGCGGCGTGGCTCCCCACAGCCTGGCTTTTCTCCAGGGGCCAGGACTCCAAGCCATTGCTTTCTAGGACTTCGAAGTCCCACAGTGTCATTTCTGCCCTTTGCCGTTGGTGACCGGCACGTCCTTATGCTCAGTCCAAACGCCCAGGGAGTGACGCGGGCCGCACCTCTCCACGGGAGCGGCCAAGACCTGGGGCGATGTTTGAAAAGCGCCACATCTCTGCTTTCTGAAGCCTCAGATTCGCCGTGTCCATCGTTACTGTGATTCCGTCTTGTCTGCTGGGCCTGCAGAGCCCTCTGGACACGAGCGCTGTCACTCGTGGGTGCCCAGAGGCGGCAAAATGCGCCCAGCGCGCGCGGGCGCAGAGCTGTGAGGCCGCGTTGGCTGGTAACTCGGGGGTCTGCGGAGGCGGGGCACATGGGTGCTCAGTAGCCTTTAGCTCTGGCGCTTACAGTCACCGTAACGATACATCCTTAGGTTTCAGCTCCAACACCTGCGACACATTTTCCTTGATTAAGTCACTTGGATTCTCTAAGCCTCGGTAACCCTTTTGTAAAATGAAGGTATTAATAGTTCACTTAATAGGATATTAATAGTATCAAATGGAATAATCTGTATAAAATGCTTATGATCGTGGCTGGCACACATTCAGCCAAGTATTTTACAATTATTTGTCCATAACTCTGACAAATGTCTCCATGGATTACTCCATGGACAAAGGACTTTTTATGAACAACGTGGAGGAAGTTAGTTTTCTATTTCAATCCATAGAGAGAGGACAATTCTGGAGCAGATTGATTATGGTACATGTTATTATACAAGATCATTAATTATGATACATGTTATTATATAAGGTCATTTGTGTTATTGAAATGGTCTAAAGAGAAATCAAACAAGTACATTTCCAGGTTGATATTAACAGTAACTGGGCCTCTATTGAAAACATCTGTAATTACAGAAAATGAGGATACGAGGTCTCTGTACATGACTGATTCTTATCTTAGTGCAAAACATTAAGAAGAGAGTTCCACAAACTCCTGTGGTTCCAGACCTATAGCTTTCAGTTTCTCTGGTCCTTCCTCAGTGGCTAAGAAAATGCTAATGATTGTGGTGTTCACATATGTTTAACCAGAAGTTTATCTCCGTGGTGACTTTCAGAGTTTACAGCTGGTTAACTTGACCAGCAGATGTTGAGGAGTGCTTTCACAGCAATGATAGCTTATGTTACAGTGACTGGAACTCGGGTTTTGTTCATGTGTCACCTTCGTTTCCTGAACAGTCAAGCCATGTTGGAAATGGTCTATTAGGCTGGTGCCCTTTCCCTCCTCTGCATGTGACTAAAAAAGTGCCCCTGTTCTCCCTTACCTGTCAGCAGAGCAGCTGATCATGAACGTGTCCCAGCCCCTCGAAGCTGGCTTGGTTTACAACGGCTGGTGTAGTGTAGAATTTATCATGGCATTTACCTACAAATGTCTTTGAGTTCATAAAATATGCCATAGATTTGTGTCTCATCATAATAACCAATATTAAAGGCACAGTTTTTATAGCCTAAAAACCACATATAGTTTGGGATACTCTGAGACACTGATTTAAATCTCCTTTATTCCTAAACTAGAGGCCCGATACATGAAATTCATGCAAGAGTAGGCCTTCTTTCCCCTGGCTGCCAGCACTGGCTTCCTTCCAGCTACTGGCAGGCACCCAGGACCAGGGCTTCCCTCACAGCCCCAGCTTCATCCGGAAGGACGTCTGGTCTAATTAGCATAAACAAATCCAAACAGAAATGGCAGCAGCCACAGAGCTGTAGAGAGCAGGCCAGGGTTGCCCCCAGCAACGGAGGAAGCCAAGCTTTCCACCTGCCCTGGCCAGCCTAGGCCTCCACTCCAGGCTACAAAGTTTCAATTATAGAAGGTGAATTAACCCCAACAGAAATGTCTGCCGGAGTGAGCAGGAGGCTTGGCTCTGCTCCAGGCTACAAAGTTTCAATTGTAGAAGGTAAATAAATTCCAGATACCAGGGCCTCCGCTTGGGTTGCCAGGGGGCGTGGCTGGCCTGCAAACCACCACAGGCCCCTTGCTCAGGCTGCCCCATGCCCCAAGGGAACCCCCATCCTGATCTGGGACACCCTTCAGGGCAAACCAGTTGGTCCCTACCCCTGCACCAGGCCTCTATCCTACCTAATAAAAGAGTAATATGCAAATTGACCCTAACTCCGCTATGCCCACAAGCCACATCCACAAGCCACGCCTACCAGCCAATCAGGAGCAAATATGCAAATAAACCCAACCAAGATGGCTACAGCCACAGAGAGCAAGGTTTCCTAGGCAACAGAGGAAGCCAAGCTTTCCGCCTGCCCTTGCTGGCCTAAGCCTCCACTCAAGGCTACAAAGTTTCAATTATAGAAGGTAAACAAAATCCAAACAGAAATGGCGGCAGCTACAGAGCTGAAAAGAGCAGGAGGCAAGGGTTGCCCCAGCAATGAAGGAAGAAAAGCTTCTGCAGCTCTGGCTGACCTAGGCCTCCGCTCCAGGCTACAAAGTTTCAATTATAGATATACATAAATTCCAACAGAAATGGCTGCCACCACAGAGCAAGCAGGAGGCTTGACTCCGCTCCAGGCTACAAAGTTTCAATTGTAGAAGATACATAAATCCCAGATACCAGAGCCTCTGCTTGGGTCACCAGGGGCGTGGCTGGCCTGCAAACCACCACAGGCCCTTCACCCAGGCCACCCCACACCCCAAGGGAGCCCCCACCCTGATCCAGGATACCCTTCAGGGCAAACCAGCTGGTCCCCACTCATGTACCAGGCCTCTATCCTATTTAATAAAAGAGTAATATGCTGATTGACCATCACACCAACACACAAGATGGCTGCCCCCATGTGGTCAAAGATCCTGCCCCCATGTGGACACAAGATGGCCAGCAGAAGATGGCCAGCAGGGGAGGGCAGTTGGGAGGGACCAGGCCTGCAAGGGAGGGCAGTTGGGGGTGATCAAGCCCGCAGGGGAGGGTGACCAGGCTGGCAGAGGAGGGGTGACCAGGCTGGCAGAGGAAGGAAGTTGTGGGTGATGGGGCCTGCAGGGAAGGGCAGTTGGGTGGGACCCAGGCCTACAGGGGAGAGCAGTTGGGGGGGGGACCAGGCCTGCAGGGGAGGGCAGTTAGGGGTGACCAGGCCTGAAGGGGAGGGCAGTTAGGGGCAAACACGCTGGCAGGGGAGCAGTTAAGCATCAATCAGGCTGGCAGGGGAGTGGTTAGGGGGTGATCAGGCTGGCAGGCAGAAGTGGTTAGGGGCAATCAGGAAGGCAGGCAGGCGAGCAGTTGGGAGCCAGCAGTCCTGGATTGTGAGAGGGATGTCCGACTGCCCGTTTAGGCCCGATCCCAACAGGATCAGGCCTAAACGGGCAGTCAGACATCCCTGGAGGGTTCCCAGATTGGAGAGGGCACAGGCTGGCCTGAGGGAACACCCCCCACCTCCACCGTGCACGAATTTCGTGCACTGGGCCTCTAGTTATAGATAATCAATGATATTCTTGTCTCATTTCCTAACTCCATCTCTCTACACATCTCTCACAGACAGTGTGCTGCCTAGTAAGAGAGACTGATGACACTGATTTGCTCTTTGACTTCCTTGTCCCCGCCTTCTATTTTCCTGGTAAAAATTGATCCAACATTTTCTTCATCTTCTGACAAGTAACAATACTGTTTTCATAAAATAAAATGTACTGTTTGCCCTTCAGTTTACCTGTGAACTTACTGACTCCAGGCTTGTGACTAACTAGGTTAAGAGTGCTTCCAGACTGTCGAGTTTGAAGGTTTTCCCAATTAATTGTTGAATTCCTGAATATGAGTAATACAAATAATTGATGAAAGCTGCATCTGTATGTATTAAACTTTATTTCTATCTACTTTTAGATCTTACAATCATTTATAATTGTATTATAAGTCTGGAAGAGTAAAAGAAACATACCTACAAAATTAAAAACTTATTTTTTAGTGCATTGCTGGATCGATTTACTAATATTTTGTTGAAGATTTTAGCATCTATGTTCATCAAGGATATCAGCCCGTTATTCTCTTTCTTTGTAGTGTCCTTATTTGGGTTCAGAATTAGGGTGATGCTGGCCTCATAGAAAGAACTTGGAAGTGTTCCTTCCTCTTAAATTTTTTGAAATAGTTTAAGGAGAATAGGTGTTAGTTCTTTAAGTGTTTGGTAAAACTCCCCTGTGAAGCCATCCAGACCAGGGATTTTGTTTGCTAGAAGTTTTTTTATTATTATTTTTACTTCAATTTCATCAGTAGTTATCAGCTTATTCAGGTTTTCTGATTCTTCCTAACTGAGTTTTAGAAGATTGTATTTTTCTAAGAATATGTCCATTTCCCATAACAATATGTTTACTGATACATCTCCCAGGACAAAGGAAACTAAGGAGAAAATAAACAAATAGGACTACATCAAAATAAAACTTTCTGCACAGCAAAGAAAACCATCAACAAAATGGCAAGAGAACCCATTACATGGGAGAACATATTTGCCAATGTTACATTTGATAAGGGATTCATCTCCAAAATAAATAGGGAACTCATACAACTTAACAAAAGAAAGACAAACAATTCAATTAAAAAGTGGGCAAAGGACCTAAATAGACCCTTCTCAAAAATGGAAATATAGAAGGCCAAGAGACATATGAAAAAATGCTCTAAGTCACTAATCATCAGAGAGATGCAAATCAAAATGACAATGAGGTATCACCTCTCACTGGTCAGAATGGTTATCATCAACAAATCAAAAATGACAAGTGCTGGCAAGGATGTGGAGAAAAGGAACCCTAGTACACTGCTGGTGAGAATGCAGACTGGTACAGCTTCTGTAGAAAACAGTAAGGAGTTTCCTCAAAAAAACTAAAAATGGAACTGCCATTTGACCCAGGGATCCCACTTCTAGGAATATATCCTAAGAAACCTAAAACACCAATCAGAAAGAATGTATGCACCCCTATGTTCATAGAAGCACTATTTACAATAGCTAAGATTTGGAAACAGCCCAAGTGCCCATCAGCAGATGAGTGGATAAAAAAGCTGTGGTATATTTACACCATGGAATACTAAGCAGCTGTAAAAAAGAAAGCACTCTTACCATTTGCAATAGCATGAATGGACCTGGAGAGCATTATGTTAAGTCAAATAAGCCAGTCAGAGAAATATAAGTATCACATGATCTCACTCAGACGTGTTATCTAATGAACAAAATAGATCCAGAGACACAGAAGCATCGAACAGACTGTGAAACCTCAGAGGGAAGGTGGGGAGGGTGGGTAGAAAGAACTTACATGCATATATGCATAACTTATGGACACAGACAGTAGGCCTGGGTAGATTGGGGTGGGATAAAGGAAGTCAATGGAGGGGGACAAATGGGGCATATGTAATACTTTCAACAATAAAGATTTTTAAAAGAGAGGGGAAAAAATAAAGATGCTGAACATTAAGAAAAACAACTAACATTTTTGAGGCATAGTATATGCCAGGCATTGCTTTGGAGGCTAAAACATCTTGCATTATTAAATCCTTGCAGTAAATGATGATGTAAGTTATTTTTGAAAAGTCAAGAAAACAGAAGCTTATAAATGGTGAAATTATTCAGCTGGAAAGGTTTAGAGCCTAAATATAACCCATGATTGCAAAGTGTAGCTTACCCATGTATTTGATAAAAATTGATATATTTTTGGGTTTTGGTTTTTTATGTTTTTTTCATCTTTATTGTTGAAATTATTACATATGTCCCCTTTCCACCCCCCCCATTGCATTGACTTTTCTAGCCCACAAAATTGATATATTTTTAATTGGAAAAAAATCTAGATATCAGAACAGATTATATGGCAGAACACAGAGTAATTTATAAAAACAAGTGTGTCACATTCACAAAAGTTTTACCTTTCTTTAATATCTTCAGGTATTTAATATTTAATAAGTATATTTAATGATTAAATATATTTAATTCAATAGGGATTCAATAACTTTTGATTATTTGTTATTATGTTTTAAAGTTATGAATCTTCTAGTGTGTTTTCTTTCAAGTTTCTTTTTCCAGAAAATAATGTCATTTTGTGATCACCTGAGATGTACAAAAGCAAAAGAAACTGGAATAAGCTTGTAGTAAAGAACTATGATTTGTGAGTTGAAAATAAATAAAGACAATAACAATCATGTAGAGATAATAGAGCCACTAACACCCAGCTCCCTTCCATCTGCTCATACCTTCTTAGGATCCTGCAGGAGCTACTAGTGGATGACTTTGTCCTTCCCCTTAAAGCTTTCTACGAACAGCTTTCCATGAGCACCTCTATTCTGTGCGGTGTTAGTCAGAGTCTAAGGTGATTCCACCTGTTTCCACAGAGCTGGCTGCCCGGTGATTGGTCCTTCCCTGATTTGAGACATTCTGGCCCACATTCCCTCAGAATATGAGCTTGAGTCCTTGCATTGATGTAGGTATTTTCGATAATGGTGATGAAATTGCATCATGCAATTTAGAACCCCTCACTTTGTTCTTCAGCATCAGGTATTGATGTATGTGCCATGATGCCACTCTTTCTTCCCTGAATGCATTAACCTTCATTCTCTGTATTTGTGTCTGGTCTTTTGTCTAATTTGGGAGAAAATCCCCCTGGGAAAAAGTCTAATTCAGTACTGTGTGCATTCTAAAGTCATTGCATCAGCTCAATAAGTACTTGTTAATGAATATTGTCAACATTATTGGTTCATGTTATTGAATAACAATAGTAATAGTAAAAATATGCATTGATTATTACTGGAATACAGTTAATGTGTGTATATAATATGTGTACATATATATGTATAAGCACACATATACACATATAAACATATATGCATATATTCAGCAGTTATTGTTATTCATGTCCACACTATAATATAAAATATTTATTGGATGAACATTTTACACCTCATTTAAATATACTTTAATCTAAGATTATTATGAAAGTAAGCAAAATACATGTAAATGTGGTTTGCGTTGACACTTGAGTTATTCCTAAATGCTTTTTATTTTACATTACCCTATATGCCAAGTGCACTGAGTACTTGGCTACACACTGGAGACAAAGGAGAAATAGGAAGGGGTCCTGTCTTTGAGGTAGATACCAACTCAATAAGGGGCAGGTAGGAAACCAGGTGCTTGCTGTCCGTGGTGCTGAACGCTGAGCCGCATTAGATGTGGAGAGTGGAAAGGTGTGGCAGTGGTTCTCAACCTTTTTAATGCCGTGACCCTTTAATACAGTTCCTCATGTTGTGGTGACCCCAACCATAAAATTATTTTCATTGCTACTTCATAACTGTAATTTTGCTACTGTTATGAATCATAATGTAAATATCTATGTTTTCCGATGGTCTTAGGCTCTACAGCAGCGGTTCTCAACCTGTGGGTTGCAACCCACAGGTTGAGAACCGTTAGGGGTTGCCTAAGACCATCGGGAAACACAGATATTTACATTACAATTCATAACAGTAGCAAAATTACAGTTATGAAGTAGCAATGAAAATAATTTTATGGTTGGAGTCACCACAACATGAGGAACTGTATTAAAGGGTCGCGGCATTAAAAAGGTTGAGAACCACTGGACTGTGGAGGAATCACTTAGGGAATTTGCTGTTTAAGATGTTTCCTGATGCCAGAGGGGACTAGCCTTGTGGAAAACCACCCTGTATTTAAGCTTCAAAGAACCTGGGAGGTATATGAGTACCGTTTTCATGTGAGAACTCTGCAACTTAGGGGAATTTGTGATTACCTTGCCCAAGGTCACATAGCAGAGATTTGAATCCAGGTCTGCCATGTCCACAGCCTAAACTCTTAACTCTGTCTCCTTAATGACACACCCTAAATAAGGCCTTAAGTTCCAAGTACTTAGACAATTAGGAAGCCTGCCATCATTGAAGTGCAATGGACAAATAATGAAACTATCATGTGAATTACTGATAATTATTATCCCTAGATTAGCAAGTAGTATTTAAATGCTTAGTCTTAAGCTAATCTGCTAAAGTTGAGCTGGAAAATCATAGTGCATAGTGCTTTCTTTTCTTTGAAACACTGTCCATTGAAGGTTTCTGTGTGGCCCTAGGGCTAGAAGCAAATCTCATATTCTTCTTATTTTTAAAGAACGTCTCCTGGCTGATGGTAACCTGGACTTCCGAGAGAGGCATGCTTTTCTTGTACTGTGACCCAGCATTGTTAGGTGCCACATAATGCGTTTTTATGATCCCTACATCACACTAGGAAAATTATATGACTCATTTTGTTCACTGTCTGGGTGAAAGGGCGACATCAGTGTCTCAGCTGTCCAAGGCTGGAAATGGATTGTTACTGAACGTATCATTACACACAACAGTTCGTGACTTCAGCGCACTCCCCCATTCGCAGCTCTCGCACTGGAGGGGAAAGGACACAAATAGCCCTGCTAACTGCACATTTGTTTTCATTTGCTGGTCCTGGGACCTGTCCACGGAAGGCAGGGTTACAGAATAGAGACACAGTAAAATGGGACCTTTCCTTCACTCATTCTGATGGCTACACTGAAATACAGCATTGCAGCTAAACGTTAGAGTATCTGATTTGTATTAATTTCTAGGTTTACTTGAGGTTGCAAGCTCCTTTGAGGTGGGATAGCACAAAGGTAGGTCCTGAAGAGCTGCTGACATCTAGGGCATTGCTGACCAATTTTACCCTACAGTCTGTTCTCTTCAGAGCGAGCCCACTGAATTTCATGATGCTTTATACTGGCTTTTAAGTGTTAGTTTTAAGAGTCTGTTCCCCAAATTGTGTTCCAGAGATACTTGTTCCATAAGATACAATAGTTCACATAGAAAAATGTTGGGTTGGGTGAACAAAACTAAATAAGCATGTGAGGAGGTCTGTAACACTTGAAGTTGTCCCCTCCCAGGGAACCATATGCAGCATTTGCAACCTGATTTAAACTTTTATTATTAAACTCCAAAAAGTAAGGACTTCCCAGGCTAAGCACTGCATCATGGATCATGTGCTATGGGTATTAACTGAAATTTTCAATTAAGTGCTTACATGTAAACGAAACATAAGGACCAGTTGGGTGGGATTCCTAGATGTCTCAGATTATTGCTGAAAATCCAAAACTGAGAGCAACAGATTATAACTAGTCCGCAATCTACAAGAATGGCAAGCAGGTTCCTGATAACCGAGTACAGATGACAACAGTTTCTAACTCTCTTCCAGCCACATATACGATGAGGCCAGAAACTCAACAGGATGGTGGCAGAAACCACAGAAGTAGAGTTGTCAGCTTCATGGAGAATGTATGTCACTTCATATGCCCACTTCCCCTACTCCCTTCCCATGCTGTGTGCATGCACATGCACACAAACACACATGCACACATATGGGAGAGGACTGCTGCTCCATCCTTTCAGCCAAGGGACCCACCTCCAACGCTGAGATCTGCTCTGGGATCCGGCAGCTTGGGTCTCTGTGACTGATAAGTGCTGAGCTATAGAAGCACACAGACCAGCTGGTGCTTGCGAGAAACGTTCTGCAAGGTATTTCCTGAGAGATCTCGATCTCGGTCATTAAATTAAGGAACAGAGACCAGCACCTGACTCTTAGGCCTCCATGTTCCAAGCCTGGGCAGTTACAGGGAACAGGTAGGCTAAGGAAGGAGGCCTGTATCTGCATTCCCGGGACATGGTGTAGCCTGAGTCTGCAGCAGCCGAGGGACCCAGCGAGCACCAGGACTGTGAGCACAGGTCACCTGCTGAGGAGGAAGAAGCTGTGCCCCTGGGACAGTGGCGGGGGTGAGAGGTGCCTTAGGCTGACCTCGCCCACGTGATGGGGGCGTGCAGTCCTGAGTACAGGGAGTGGGTTGCAGAAGCCACAAATGTGCCCTCAAAAGCCAGTATTGTAGACACATCACCATGGAGGGCATGACTGGCAGCCAGTGCTAAGGAGCGGGACAGCAGGAAAGTGAGGACAGAGACTTCACAGCGGCCCATCCCTTGGCATTGACCCTGGAAAATCAGAGGCAGGGGCACAGGGGCACTAACCAATGAGAAACACTCCATTCCCCCTGGTGGCCCAGACCCCGAGTTCGGGCCGAAGATGAGGGGGACAAGGAGATTGAACTGGATGTCTGTGGAAGTTTGATTATTTAGGACTAGAGATTAAAGACTAAGAGTGGCTTTTGTGTGTGGACCCCCCATCTCCAGGGTGACACTTGTTCTAATGATTGACAGAAACCAACCACCAATGTCTAAATTCCAGGGAGAGCCTTCGAGGGGACTAACAGTTCCCAAAGGCCAGATGGAATGCCTGGATTTGGAGAAAATTAAACCTTTTACCAATTGTGTCCTGCTAGATTCAGCCTGTCCAATATGCCAATTATAGACATTGGGTTTCATTTTCTTGTTTTTAATATTGTGTTATCAAGTTATTATATTAATTAACTAAAATAATACAAGCATTAACTTCAGGTGAGGTTAATTACACCACAAACTTAGAAGTAGCATATGTTTTGAATACAGATGCATAATCTTAATATATAAAAACCCTGGGTTCATCACCACCAGAGGCTCAACCAACCCAGAAGTCAGTCCTGCAGTCAGCACTGGGTTGCCGTGGCAGCAGGCGTGGTGACCCAGCAGGCATGGTGACCCAGCACTGACTGCTGAGGGGGCTGTGAATCAGGCCTGGAGAGAGGCCTAAAGAGAGAAGCAGGGTCTGATCCCTAGCCTCTGTGGCAGCTGTTGATTAGCACTTGCCTGTCCCTTTCTCTCCGAGCCTGACCAGCAGCCATGCCTCCATTTCTCTCCAGGCCTCCATGGGGGGCTGCTGACCAGCCCCGCCTTTTTGATGAGGCCCTGTTAATAAGCCCAGAGTCGCTGACTGGCATAGAAACTGACCAATCAGAACCAAATCTGAGTCAACTGTGAGGAGTCAATGGCTGCTTAGAAGGCAGAGCTTTTGACGCTGACTGGCATAGAAACTGACCAATCAGAACCAAATCTGGGTGAACTGTGAGGAGCCAATGGCTGCCTAGGAAGTGGAGCTTTTGACACTGGCATAGAAACCTACCAATCAGAACCAAATTGGCCAGCAGAGGAGGGCTGTTGAGGGTGAGATCAGGCCGGCAGGGAATGGCAGTTAGGGGCAACCAGGCTGGCAGGAAAGGGCAGTTGGGGGCCATCAGGCCAGCAGAGGAGGGCAGTTAGGGGGGACCAGGCCTGCAAGAGAGGGCAGTTGGGGGCAACCAAGCCAGCAGGGGAGGGCAGTTGGGGGAGAGATCAGGCTGTCAGGGGCAGGCAATTGGGGGTGAGATCAGGCTGGCAGGAAAGGCCAGTTGGGGGCAAGATCAGGCCAGCAAGGGAAGGCAGTTGGGAGCAATTGGGCCAGCAAGGGAGCAGTTAGGTGTTAATCAGGCTGGCAGGGGAGCAGTTAGGGGGTGATCAGGTGGCAGGCAGAAGTGGTTAGGGGCAATCAGGCAGGCAGGCAGGCAGGCAAGCGTTTAGGAGCCAGCAGTCCTGGATTGTGAGAGGGATGTCTGACTCCTGGTTTAGGCCAGGGATAGGGCCTAAACCGGCATTCAGACATCCCCTGAGGGGTCTCAGATTGGAGAGGGTGCAGGCTGGGCTGAGGGACACTCCCCCCCCAGTGTACAAATTTCATGCACCGGGCCTCTTGTCCTATATAATAAAGAGGTAATATACAAATTGACCCGTGTCAAAAAATGGCTGCCCCTACATTGTCACAAGATGGCCACCCCCACGTCATCACAACATGGCTGCCCATATGTCATCACAAGATGGCCGCCCCTATGTCATCACAAGATGGTTGCCCCATGTAATCACAAGATGGCCACCCCCACGTTGTCACAAGATGGTCACCACAAGATGGCCAACCCCACATCATCACAAGATGGCCCCCATGTCATCACAAGATGACCACCACAAGATGGCTGCCCCATGTCATCACAAGATGGCTGCCCCCACGTTGTCACAAGATAGCCGCCACAAGATGTCTGCCCCCACGTTGTCACAAGATGGCTGCCCCCATGTCATTACAATATGGCTGTCACAATATGGCCACCCCCACATCATCACAAGATGGCTGCCCCCACATTGTCACAAGATGGTTGGCAGGGGAGGGCAGTTGGGGGTGATCGGGCCAGTAGGGAAGCATTCAGGTGTCAATCATGCCGACAGGTGAGAAATTAGGTGTCAATCAGGCCGGCAGGGGAGCGGTTAGGGGGCTATCAGGCAGCCAGGCAGGCGAGTGGTTAGGAGCGAGCAGTCCCTGTGGGATCAGGCCTAAACTTGCAGTCGGACATCCTCCAAGGGGTCCCAGATTGGAGAGGGTGCAGGATGGGCTGAGGGACACCACCAACCCAGTGCACAAATTTCGGGCACCGGGCATCTAGTTTACTATAATAGCTTGTGAAACTTTAATGAACACAGTTCACTGTGAGAATATATATTTTGGAACATCAGATACAGCAAGAAAATACTTTTAAACAGCTAGTCTTGTATTTTATTATCAGAATTCATGCCTAAAGGCCCAGTTCTGATATATTCATATCCAGCTCATCATATCTAGTCATGTTAGAACCAGAAGGCTGATGGCAACTGAACTTAACCATCTGTGTCAAATTTTAGAAGAACAATAAGAACGCTAAAAGGGGGAAAAGAACATATGAATGTGAAATAAACCCAGACACTCAATTTTATAAAATTATTAAAAAGTCATATATAATGTTTCTGTATCACATAGCTCGTGGGAAAGACGTTGAATATCTTATTATCTCCATATTGAACATAATAAATTGACTTTGTTCTAATGAGAGGATCCAATTATTTAGAGACATGAGGAAGACATACGAAAGCTCTTTAGTGCCAGTGGTCTCACATTATTGGAAGTAACACTTAACCCTGTGAGGTCTATTTCCTGTTCTGTGCATTTTACAGCACACGGTTGGCCTAATTCATTTCTTTAGAGACACGTCAAATACTAAATGTATCATCCTCCGAAAACTAACAAGGGGGACATCACATGAAACCTGAGGGGGCACCATTCAACGGTGATCACAGGTCTTGCACTTCAGTTTTTCCTGGACCTTGCTGATCTTCCGCAGGTAACAAACAATAAACTGATGGATAATGACTGGTTCAACATATAAACCTCATTCAGTAACTTCTTGTGATCATAAAATTGGTAGACTCCTATAGCCTGAAAGAGAATCAAGATACAAAATTATTTCAACAGGCTGGACTTCAGGGTTGAAAGCAGTGAGACAAAATTTAACAGGGGAATGGAAATGGGCTTTGGGCTTCAATGATCCTCCATGCAAATGCAGCTCAGGGAGACATATGCTGATCGTGAATGTCTGAGCAGGAGCCCAGTGGAGGTGAGAATGGGGAACATTTTAAGGAAGCTCGTGTAAAGGAGGGTTAGAGCTTTGGGCAGATGAAACTATAGAATGCATTTTTAGACAGTTTTTAATTCAAGAAATAACATGTGTACACCCAGAACTATCAAATATGGAAATAACTGCTTTGGGAGGTGGCGAGTGCTTTCTCACTGGTGTCCTTGGCTATTTCTATCCAATGATGGTATAACCATGTCAGGAAAGCTGATTATAAACAAGGAATTTCTGCAATCAAATCTGGAAGAAATGATGGTGTTACTTCTAAGACCCCTTCTGATTTTAAGATTCCTGGATTGTATTTTGTATTTTTTTCACTTAAATAATTTGACAGCTCTCTCATTGACATTTATCTTGTCTTATTAATTATATATTTTTATGTATATATCTAGTTCCTTGCTAGATTTTTTTTTCGATACAGTGAATCCCATAAGATTAGTAACTGCATTTTAATTATATTCTTATCTCCTTCAGGAGGTCTAGAAGCCTTGAACAGAGAGATGCACCAAAACTATTGGAGTGAGTTATGAAATCAATATACAATAGTACTTTTTAAAAAATATATTTTTTATTGATTTCAGAGAGGAAGGGAGAGGGAGCAAGATAGAAACATCAATGATGAGAGAGAATCATTGATCAGCTGTCTCCTGCATGTCCCTCCCTGGGGATTGAGCCCACAACCCAGGCATGTGCCTTGACCAAGAATCGAACTGTGACCTCCTGGTTCATAGGTCGATGTTCAACCACTAAGCCAAACCGGCTGGGCTACAATAGTACTTTCTTGAATGATATATAAGAGAAATAGTTACTACAATATTAAAATAACATTTCCATGAGAGAGCTTTCAGGACCTGCGAGGAGCATAAGGTTTTACCAAACTCGCATGCTGACAAGTGAGCCCACCTGACGTGAGCACCAAGATTCTTGGGTCAGAGAATACCAGTGTCACGAATGTTAACAGAAGGCCCAAGACTCCTGGGTTAGAGACAAAGGACTTTATTACTCACCATAACAGCCAAGAGCATGGACATCGGCAGATGTGAGTCGGTGGCCCTAGCCCCCGGATCTCAGGGGTAGTGCAGGTGGGCTGAGAGCGCACATGCAGGCCTGGTGGGTTGCATTACAGGACAGAATGCTGAGCGTGCATAGGGAACCCTAAATCTTTTATAATGAGTAGTAACCATGTTTTCCTGTGCTCCAAAGGGAGAAAATATCTCCCTCTTCCTACATTGCTTGTCATACAAATATCTTTGAAAATATAGATCAAATACAGTTTTGCTAGTGCTTCTCACAAGACACACAGAAACACGAGCGGCACACAGAGCATGGTCTGCTGACACTATCACGCACACAGTGCTTCTGCATCACGAACTCCAGAGGCCAGGGTTTGCGCTTGACTTTGGTGTGTGACAGTGATGGGGAAGAGGAAAGGATGCGGAAAGTGAAACTTGCAGATCCAATGTGTTAGATGTGACCTGGAGACTATGAATTCTTCTAGTCAAGAGTCTGCACGGTGTACAGACAGCAGCTATCGACTGACTCCCATGATATCAGTGGCTTTTACTTATTGAGTGCCTGATGCTATTTTCACAATTGGTTGTTTCTTCTTGGTTGTTTAATTGTTATTTTTGTACCTGTGCTCATCTTATTTCATTGCCCAAACAAATGCAGCAAACCAGTGCATTTTGGGAGGATAATGATCAAACCAGGATCAAAGACTTAAAAAAAAACAAACAACTAGAGGCCTGGTGCACAAAATTTGTGCACGGGGTGTGGTGGGGGGGGTCCCCTCAGCCCAGCCTGCACCCTTTCCAATCTGGGACTGCTGGCTCCTAACTGCTCACCTGCCTGCCTGCCTGATCACCTCTAACTGCCCCCTGCCAACCTGATCATCCCTAACCACCTCTGCCTGCTGGCCTGATCACCCCTAGCTGCCCCCCCTGCTGGCCTGGTCACCCCCAACAGCCCCCCTCTGCCAGCCTGGTTGCCCCTAACTGCCCCCCCTGCTGGCCTGGTTGCCCCCAACTGCCCCTCTTGCCAGCCTAGTTGCCCCACAGAGCCTGCTGTTCAGTTGTTACTGTTACTGTGATGGTATCCCGGACAATTTGCATATTTCTCTATTATTAGCATAGATGACCTATAGAACACAATTTTCAAAAATTCTGGTCTTCTAGGAACATTCCTATAGCTTAGTTGGTTTCCATACCCAGAGGCTAGCAATTATATTCAAAAGCCATAGGACGATGTAGTAAATATTATAATAGAAATATACTGGGACAAGATCTTTTTTTGCTTTAAAAGCTTTAGAGATAGCAAGTTTCTGTTTAAAAATAACTGTTTATTCAGAAATAACTAAGGCTTGTATTTCTTTTTCTTCCTTTTTCCCCTCTGTAGCAGGTAAGTTTTGTAAATTGATACAGATCTCTCTATTTATGATGTCTGAAGTGTTTGGTTTAAATTTCCTTAAATGCTGTGGAACTTTTTGTTATAAATAATTATGAATTTTAATCTCACAGAATCTGTTGCCATTAACATCAAATGCCATTAATGACATACTTAA
Source organism: Ia io (assembly GCA_025583905.1). Taxonomy (NCBI): domain Eukaryota; kingdom Metazoa; phylum Chordata; class Mammalia; order Chiroptera; family Vespertilionidae; genus Ia; species Ia io. The sequence goes on along the minus strand of JAJQQW010000019.1, from coordinate 428,351 downwards.
TTGAAAGTGGGCCTTTGAATACTATTGAACAAAGGTAATTAATGCATACCAAAATCAAGTAGGTGATTATAATAAGATATATTCTCCCACAATAGTACTGAAACACAGGAAAAATATTTAATAACTCAGGTTGAACTGAGTAGACTGGGTTTCTGAGGACAAACAATAGAAATGATAACTTTCATAAAATGTTCCATCAATCATAAAAAGAATTGAATGTCATATTTTCTTTATTACATTTGTCATTTCTGCTTTCATCATTCTCTGATTTTCACTCAAGAATATAGTCCACTAATAAATAAACATTGTTCCATCCAATAGATACCTGTTTAGCTACAGGATGTTTGGGAATCACTGAGCCACGCCCCAGTGAAAGGAGTTGTAGGTGAACTTCAGAACTATTCTGGGAGCTCCAGCACTAGTCCCCAAGTCACATTATCACATGGGCTGCTTTGCAAAGCATCTCCTTCTAGTCAAATTTCAGATGGATTTGTTTGGGTCTTATCCTTTTACTTTCAAATAAATATAATTAAATTAATATCTTATTTCAGGAGTAACAAATGGAGTATTTAAAGGCCAGACTGAGGTTCCTGAAACCTACAACTATCCCCATCCCTTTGGTAAAGCAGGGTGGCTATGAGCACAGGCACTGGAGCAGAGACAGTAGTGGGACCTTGACTCTACCCCTAATTTTTTGGGTGATCTACAGAGAATTACTTAATCACTCCATTACTTAATCCTCAGTATCCTCCTGTTTATTTGTTTTTATTTTAATTACAGTTTAGACTTGGTATTATTTTATATTATTTCATGTGTGCAGCACAGTGGTTAGACATCTATATAATTTACAAAGCAGTCCCCTGATCAGTCTAGTAACCACCTACCACCATACACAGTTATTAAAATATTAGAGGCCTGGTGCACGAAATTCATGCACGGGGGACAGTGTGTCCCTCAGCCCAGCCTGCACCCTTTCCAATCTGGGACCCCTCAAGGGATGTCCGACTGCCCGTTTAGGCCCGACATCCTTCTCACAATCCAGGACTGCTGGCTCACCTGCCTGTCTGGCTGATTTCCCCTAACCGCTTCTGCCTGCCAGCCTGAGCACCCCCTAACCACTACCCTGCCAACCTGATCAATGCCTAACTGCTCCCCCTGCTGGCCCGATTGCCCCTAATTGCCCTCACCTGCTGGCCCAATAACCCCAAACTGCCCTCCTTTGCCAGCCTGGTCACCCCCAACCTCCCTCCTCTGCTGGCCCAGTCACCCCTAACTGCCCTTCCCTGCAGGCCTGATCGCCCCCAACTGCCCTCCCTTTCAGGCCTGGTCCCTCCCAACTGCCCTCCCTTGCTGGCCTGATCACCCACAACTGCCCTCCCCTGCTGGCCATCTTGTGGTGGCCATCTTGTGTCCACATGGGGGCAGCCATCTTTGACCACATGGGGGTGGCCATCTTGTGTGTTGAAGTGATGGTCAATATGCATATTACTCTTTTATTAGATTGGATTATTGACCACACTCCCTATGCTGCTGTGTACTTCCCCATTAGTGTTTTGTACTTCTTAATCCTTCAGTTTGGTAGTGACAATACCCACTACACTAGGGTTGTGCAGAGCAAAAGAGACCATACACACAAAGGATGGTCACAAACCCTTGTGTTTCTCTGGGTCTCAATCTCTTTACCTCTAAAAGTAAGATTAGACTACATGGTCTCTAAGGTCTTTCCAGCTCTGACTTTATGTACCAATTGTGCCCTTTGGATTTTTACCTGGGGCTCCTCGTTTGCTGTTGCCTATGGTTCTGCTTAGTCTTGCTGTCTTCCTAATGCAATTTTTATTATGTGGAGCCTAAGGACTAGAACACATATGTATGATCATGAATGGATACCACATCCTCACAACAAATAGCCAGTCTCCAGGGAAAGTGCAGATTTTTCATGCAAAGTCTTGCTACTCTCCTGTTTCTCATTTCCCTTGATAGCTAAACCAATGCTGGGGACCAGAGAGAGACAGAGACAGAGAGAAACAAAGAAAGAGATGGAGAGAGATAGACAGAGACAAAGAAGGAGACAGAGAGAGACAGAGACAAGTAAAGAGCTGGAGAGAGGCAGTGACAGAAACAAAGAAAGAGACAGAGAGAGACAGAACAAGGAAAGAGATGGAGAGTGGCAGCAACAGAAACAGACACAGAGACAGAGGCTGCTGGCCAAGGGTCCTGTGGATTCCACAGCCTGGGTGCCACTGGGATTATGAGCATAAAGAATAGGGGGTAAGGTGTGACAGAAATCATAGGCATCTAACAGAATTTGAGTTCTGGGATACACACCCTGTTTTCACTAAGAACAGCTCTTGATACGCAGAAAGAGCCCTAGGTTTATAAAGAGCCAATTGACCAAACATTTTAGACAGTGAACTCAATTGTCTCTTAGAGCCTAGACATTATTTGATACTACAGTAGACACTTAAAGTAGCTTAAAAACTCTTTTTTGGCATGAAAAATAGTAATATGATGTCTCTAATACCTTTAATAAGAAAATTACCAGAGAGGTAATTTAAAATTCATATGGGAGGCATAGGACTCAATTATTATCTATTTTCATAAAAAGTGTATCCTTTTTTTGAGGTTGTAACTATAGCTTTTTTCAGTGAGGGAGGTTCATACACATGCTATCTATCTTACACAATAAAAGCCTTATATGCAAATTGACCAAATGGCAGAACGACCAGGGGAACAATCAGTCGCTATGATGCACACTGACCACCATGGGGTAGATGTTCAACGCAGGAGCTGCCCCCAGCCAGACCCCAGGCCAGCCAAGGCAGGTACCAGCAGGGCCTCTGATTGCCCCGCCGGTCACCCCACAGATTGGCCCTGATCGCCAGTCAGGCCTAGAGACCCTACCCATGCACGAATTTTGTGCACCAGGCCTCTAGTATATATATAAAAGGCTAATATGCTAAGTGTCCAACCATTTGATCATTTGACTGATAGCTATGATATGCACTGACTAATAGGGGGCAGATATTCAAAGCACAAGCATGGAAACATGGAACAACCTGATGAATCTCAGAGGGAAGGGGGGAGGACTGGAAGAGATTAACCAAAGATTAAAATAGACCTTTTCCTGTGTTACCTTTAATACCATAGTTTTAAAAATGGTGTAGCTGTAAATCCCAGGGCCCCAAGGTAAGATAGGGCCCTGGGAAGAAAGGTGAGGCCATGGTGGATTTATTGTGCATGTCAGATATGTCACTTCGGGCACTTCATTACTTTCCCGGGCTATAAACTGGGTGGCTGCAAACAATAGAAATTTACCTTCTCACAGGTCCGGAGGTGAGAAGTGTGAAATCAAGGTGTGAGCAAGGTTGGATCCTCTGAGTTCTGGGGACGGGCGGCAGTCCTTGGCGCTGCCTGGTGTGTAGATGCACCGGAACAGCCTCTGCCTTGAGGTCCCACAGCAGCCTCCTTGTGTGGGTCTGTCTCCTCTTCTTATCAGGTCGCCAGTGGTATCAGATTAGGGTTCACTCTGAGGACCTCATTTTAACCTCATTACATCTTCAAAGCCCCTATTTCCAAACAGGGTCCCATTCGTGGGCACTAGGAGTCAGACATAGCATACCTTCATATCAAACATGTGTGTGTTTGGAGGACCCAGGTCAACCCTGAACAGGTACGTCTAGAAGGCTGAGTCAGGGTCTGTAAATCCAGCACCGAAGAGACAATGACAGATGCTGCTTGAAGTTCACAGCGAACGGCACTAACAAGCACTATGGGGTGTTTCAGGGGATTTTGTCGGTGTGTGTTGGTATGTCCATTTTGTACTAGGAAAACAATTGGGCACAATACCCATTGTAAACACACACACACAAACTGTTTTAAATGAATTAATGGGTTTTATAGGAAGATCATTGAACTTGTGGTCTAGATACTGATTTTTCAGTGAAAGATGCTGTTGAAAATATGAATATTGAAACCCAGGCTAGTTTCTTCAGCCCTTCTATAGTTTTCAACATTTAATTTGTTAAGAATGAAGTCCAGAAAGATGTCTATAATACATATGGACACATTGATTCTTTCTTAGCAAGTAAAATTTTGAAATTACGTAACTATAATGAAATTTCCACTTTAAGGCTTATGTAACTTTGGAAATATGTAATTTTGAAATTACATAATAATAATAATAATAATAATAATAAACTCTCCACTTGAACCAAGTCCTCCTGCCTATAACCCTGTAGATTTCTGTTGGGCATTCACAGTTTGAGGTTTTCCCTTCAATTCCTACAGCCCCTCTGCCATGCCATAGCTCTGTGACTCGCTCAGGCAGTCAGACTGCGGCCTGCACACTCTGCATGCAAAATCTGTGGGTTCCAGACATCTTCTAGATTCATATACTAGAGACAAACATTAATCAAATAATTGTGGTAACAGGGTGATTCTTGTATTGCAAGAGGAGGAAATGGGTGGACAGGTGTCTGTGTCACAAATCCAGAATTCAAGGAAACAAGAAAAGGCATAGTGCCATTAATTAAGGACATTAAAAGTCATTAGGGCCCTAGCTGGTTTGACTCAGTGGATAGAGCATTGGCCTGCAGATTGAAGGGTCCTGGGTTCGATTTCGGTCAAGGGTACATGCCCAGGTTGCAGGCTGAATTCCCAGTAATAGGTGTGCAGGAGGCAGCCAATCAATGGTTCTCTCTCATCATTGATGTTTCTCTCTCGCGCGCGCGCCCTCTCTTCCTCTCTGAAATCAATAAAAATATACTTTAAAAAGTGAATAAATAAAACAGCATGAGAAAGCAATGTTAAAAAAAGTCATTAGGAAACTGATAGAATACAGTTTTCTGCTGTTGCTGACAGCACTTGAGATATAATTACATGCCATGTAGTTCATCCATGTAAAGTATAGAATTCAATCCTTTTTAGTGTGTTCATAGTGTTGTATAACTATCACCAGAATCAGTTTCAAAGCATTCTCATCACACAGCAAGAGACTTGGGCAGTTAGCAGCCTTCTTCCTAGGCAATCACACCTATAATTTCCATCTCTGTGCACTTGCCTATTCTGGATATTCCATATAAATGAACTTATACAAAATGTGGTCATTGTGACTGACTTCTTTCCCTTAGCATAATATTTTCAGGGTTCATCCATGATACAGCATGTGGATACATGTCCATTTATTTATGCATTCATCAGTTGACGTAAATTTGGGTTTTTCTACTATTTGGCTATTAAGAATAATGTTGTTATGAACGTGGGTGTACAAGTTTCTGTGTGCACATTGGTTTTCATTGCTCTTGTGTATACATTTAGGGATGAAATTGCTGAGTCTAATGGTTCCTTTATGTTTAATTTCTGGAGGAACTACCAGAATGTATTCCAAAGTGCCGCCCTATTTCATTCCCACTAGCCATGTATGTGTTCCAAATTCTCCTCATTCCATGTCAACACTTATTATTGTCTGCTTGTGATTGTAGCCATCTTAGTAGATTGAACCCAGGACCCATTGAAGTGGCATCTCATTATTATTTTAATTTGCATTTCCCTGCTGGCTAGCTAATGATGTTGGACATCTTTTAATGCACTTATTGGCCATTTGCCTGTCCTCTTTAGAAAATGCTTACTTGTATCATGTTTTTCCACATTCTATGGGTTGACTTTTTACTTTCCCAGTGGTGCTCTTTAAAATACTTTTTAAAAATTTTGATGAAGTTAAATTTGTTTATTTTTCTTTGGTTGCTTGCACTTTAGGTGTCATATCTGAGAAAATATTGCCTAATCCAAGATTTAAAAAATTTATATCTCTGCGTTCTTCTAAGAGTTTTATAGTTTTAGTTCTGATGTTTTGATCTTTGCCCCATTTTGAGTTATTTTTTTGTATATGGTGTGAGATAGGGGTCCAAATTCATTCTTTTCTTTTTCTATAGCTCTTACTTTACCAACAACCTAATTCACTCTCTTCCCAGTATATCTGATCTCTCCATCATGAATCTGACTCACTCATAACTCCAATTTTTCATAATTTCTGAAGCTCAGTTTTTGGCTGTTTTGTGTTATCTGTGTTCTGTCTTAAGGATTCTTGGCTTGTGTCCTCTCAGATGCTAAGCCTCCTCCTGCATCTTCAATCCCCAATGCAGCGTCCTGAGAAGCAGGATCTGGCTGGCCCTGAGACTGTGCTCTGGGCAGAGCGTTTGGAAAGATACCTGGCAGCTTGTCAATGGGCTTTTCTCCAGGAAAGGTGCAAGCTTCATGCATTTACCCCCTGATGGGGTTTGCATGAAACAGGATGTGCACACTTAGGCTACTGACTAACAGGTAGCCAGGGGCTTCTCAGGGCCGATGTCACGCACACGGTAAAAGGCAAGCGTCTATATGTCAGGCATTTGCGGTTTTATGTGTCCAGTGTAAATCTCGGTACACGGATCAGGTCTAATGTTATAGATTGAATGTTTTGTCTCCAAGCTGATTTATTTCAAGCGGAGGCCAGAATAGATTTTTCACCTTTACCTTAGGCCTGTAGGGGAATACTGCTTAGATTTCTTTGGTTTGAAATGTAACTTTTCCTTTGCAAAATGAGCATCTTCCTTCATAGCCGCCTAAGCACACATCTATTCTCACTGCATTTTCCTAGATTGAACACACACATTACATGCACCATCTCTTGCTGTTTCTATTCATCTTCATGGGCTGTGCCTCCCTGTCTCAGTCACGGTACCATCTGTGTCTGTTTTAATGCCTCTTGTAGCTCTTCGTACACCAGCTCCATCATGGTTTCTACAGATCTCACCAAGTCCTCTTAGAATCCTTCACATCCATGTATAAACCCCTGTCCCCATTCAGTTCATAGGTCAGGCTTCTACTTTCCCAGCCTTTCAGTATCATCTGTCAATCAACCCCAATACCTACAAAACAAAAACACCTCTGAAGTGTTTATTCTCAATAACTTAACTTTTTGTCAGGGATGGAAAGTATCACAGTACAATCTACAATAAACTAGATGAAATAGGATATCTTGAGCAATATAATAATGTTGTATTTAATAATGTACCTAAAGAGAGAAACCAAGATGGCAGCATAGGTAAACACCCAAACTGCTGCCTCACACAATTTCAAAACTACAACTAAAAGACAAAATGGACATCATCCAGAACCACAGGAAGTCTGGCTGAGTGGAAATTCTACAACTAGAAGGAAAGAGAAAAGCACACTGAGACTCAGAGGAGGTGCGGAAGGCAGAGGTACCGAGGTGCGTGTGTGGAGAGGGCTGGCAACTGAGTGCGCGGCTGGCTTTCTCAATTGGGAGGGAGACAAAAGCTCCAGAAGACTCTGAACTCCAGTTCAGGCAAGACTCTGGAGATCCAGACTCATTCGGGGAGAAACTGGACTGTCTGGCAGCGGGCAAAACTAGAGGGCGGCTTTCTCTCAGAGGTGCTTACAGCTATTACCGTGGGACACTGAGACCAAGGGGCCTCTTAGGGCAGGGCTGACGGGAAGCCATTGCTGTCTGCTCTGCCCTGAGACTCCGCCCCATCCAAGCTGAGCACAGAGGCTTTTGCAAGTCTTATCTCTTAAGAGTGTCTCCAGCACAGAAGTTCTCCCAGCATAGACACAGCTGATCCTCACAGCCAATTAGCCTGGAGGTCAATTCCTCCCAGTGATACCAACAACAATCAAGGCTTAACTACAACAAGACTGTGCACACAGCCCACAAAGGGGTGCACCAAGAGTGTCCACCTCAGGTAACTGGGGAGGCTGAGCCACTGGGCCCTATAGGACACCTAGCACACAAAGCCACTCTATCAACTCAGGGAAGCAGCCAAAATGTGGAGACAAAGAAACAGGTCACAAATGAAAGAAATGGAGGAAAGCAAACGACTGGATATAGAGTTCAAAACCACGGTTATAAGGTTTTTCAAGAATTTTCTAGAAAAGGCCGATAAATTTAGTGAGACCCTCGAGGATATGAAAAAGGACCAACTAGACATTAAGCATACACTGACTGAAATAAAAAATAGTATACAGAGATCCAACAGCAGACTAGAGGATCCCAAGAATCAAGTCAAAGATTTGAAATACAAAGAAGCAAAAAACACCCAACTGGAAAAGCAAAAAGAAAAAAGAATCCAAAAATATGAAGATAGTGTAAGGAGCCTCTGGGACAACTTCAAGCGTACCAACATCAGAATAATGGGGGTGTCAGAAGAAGAGAGAGAGCAAGATACTGAAAACCTATTTGAAGAAATAATGACAGAAAACTTCCCCCACCTGGTGAAAGAAATAGACTTACAAGTTCAGGAAGCGCACAGAAACCCAAAGAAAAGGAATCCAAAGAGGACCACACCAAGACACATCATAATTAAAATGCCAAGGGCAAAAGACAAAGATAGAATATTAAAAGCAGCAAGAGAAAAACAGTTAATCACCTACAAGGGAGCACCCATCCAATTGTCAGCTGATTTCTCAACAGAAACTATGCAGGCCAGATGGGAGTGGCAAGAAATATTCAAAGTGATGAATAGCAAGAACCTACAACCAAGATTACTCTACCCAACAAAGCTATCATTCAGAATTGAAGGTCAGATAAAGAGCTTCACAGATAAGAAAAAGCTAAAGGAGTTCATCACCACCAAACCAGTATTATATGAAATGCTGAAAGATATTCTTGAAAAAGAAGAAGAAGAAGAAGAAGAAGAAGAAGAAGAGGAGGAGGAGGAGGAGGAAGGAGAAGAGAAGCAGAAAGTAAAGATAAAAAGTATGAACAACAAATACATATCTATCAACAAGTGAATCTAAAAATCAAGTGAATAAAAAATCTGATGAACAGAATAAACTGGTGAATATAACAGAATCAGGGGCATAGAAAAGGAGTGGACTGACAATTCTCAGGGGGAAAGGGATGTGGAGGTTGTGGGAAGAGACTGGACAAAAATCATACACCTGTGGATAAGGACAGTGGGGGGGCAAGGGCAGAGGGTGGGGTGGGAACCGGGTGGAGGGGAGCTATGGGGGAGGAAAGAGGAACAATTGTAATTATCTGAACAATAAAGTTTTATTAAACTCTCCATTAAAAATAAATAAATAAATAATCTGTGAAGTTTAAAAAAAATAATAATGTACTTAAAACTTATTAAATTATTAAATTAATCATCGTAAAACAAAACAGTTTTTCTTTCTTTGGTCCTAAATGAAAATGTTTTAGGCACTTGTTTTATATTGAAATCCATATATACATAAAAATGGACATAGTTTGTTACAAACAATTTCTATATTAAGAATATTTATACTGTTATAAATAACATTGAGGAGCAAGTAGCTGAAACATTCTACTTTACCTTAAAAATGTGCAAACAATCCCTTAAAGAAGCAGGGTGAGGCTTAAATAATTATATAAAGTAAATGAGAGGAAGATAGAAAACAAGAGGCTATAGGTTCATAAACTGAGTATAAGCTTCAATAGGAAAGTAAACCATTTAAAAGCTAGCTTCTCTGAAATATATTTTTTTTAATAACACAGGTTGAACAGGATCGTGAACTATGTTCATACATTTAAAAGCCACATTTCCTCAAGTCATGAAACTGGGCTTTGGGGAGTCACCGGGAGAAGCTGATCTTGGGCTCTCCCGGGTCTCGGAGCTCCCTCATCGTCAGCCCCAAATCCTTACCCTCATTCTCCGCACAGTCTGATTCCGCCATCTCCCCAGCATCCACGCCAGGACTGTGTAGTTTTCTGATTTCTCCCTGAGGTTCATCTCTTAATTACCAAATTCCACTGACTTATTGCCCAAACATTCCTGGGGGTTTTCTGCCTTTTGTTGAATCTCTACTACAATGGCCTTTTCGGGCTCACAGAGTTCTTGTACCAAGTGCCTGAAAATGCTCCTGGATGAATTGCCAGGACTCCATGTCGTCTCCTTCAAATCCAAGCTCCACAGATCTGGCCAGAGGGGCGGATCCAAACCTCGTGAGCAAACACAGCTTGGGAGCCGAATCCGACTGCTGGCTACTTTTTACAATCCATAAAAACATTAATTTTACATTAACTAGAAGTAACACTTCGTGACCCATGAAAACGATATGAAGTTCAGATTTCACTGTCAGTGAACAAAGTTTTACTGGAACAAGCCACCACCCTTGCGTCCTGACGTCAGTGGGGTCTTTGTGCTTCAACAATGGGCGCGAGCCTTGGCAGCAGGAAGCAGAGGCTCGTGGAGGCTAATACACTGTCTGGACCTTTGTAAAAAGTGTGCCCTGCCCTGCCCTGCTCCAAAGCACCCTTCATGCCCCCATCCCTTGCAGGTGCACCCGGTCCAGAGGGTGACATACAGACTGTCATCTGGCCTGTGTCTGCTGCCTCAAGCATGCTTTGTGTCACACCTACTGCTTGTTGGTAACGCCTCCCTGGGTTCCTAGTTTATGTGCTCTGAATGCCACCCTCCTTGCTCTTTGTTGAGTCAAACATGTATTTTCCTGTTGGAAGGAAAACTGAGGCCACCTCCTCCAGGGAGTCTCCCCAGACCTCCCCCAAAAGGCTGAGCTCTCTCGACTTCTGCTGTCCACACACCCATTATTTCATGAACATGACTTCTACATGTCTAAGTACCAAGCCCTGATTGCAAGCCCAGTAGCTGGTTTCACTTATTTTAATGTCCTCAGTGAGGATCACACTTCAAATTAGCTTCTTAGTGTTTGTTGAATAAATTAAGATGCCTGACCTATAAAGTAACTAACAATAGTTAATGTTTAAAAAGAGGACTTTACATATACGATTTATCAATATTATTCTGCAACAAAAATGTAACATAAATTATGTTCAAACCTTTAATTTCAATAAAATATATAAAAGCCTAAGCAACCAAACGACCGGTCAACCAGTGGCTATGACACACACTGACCACCAGGGGGCAGACGCTCAATGCAGGAGCTGCCCCCTGGTGGTCAGTGCGCTCCCACAGCAGGAGCGCCGCTCAGTGAGCTTACGGAGCTGCGGCGGCAGCAGGCACAGCGGGGCCAGGATGAATGGGAGCGGCACAGCGCCTGGCCTGGGCTTGGGCTCCTCCCCCGGCCGCCTGCTGCTTTGCACACTACTACATCCCTCAGGGGATGTTGGGCTGCTGGTTTCAGCCTGACATCCACCAAGGGGTCCCGGATTGCAAGAGGCACAAGCCAGGCTGAGGGACCCCTCCGGTGCACAAATCTGTGCACCAGGCCTCTAGTTACAGATAAGATGGTTTGTAGTTTGAGGACATTACCGCAAGAAACATAGAAACTTAAGCCAATTTCTTTATATGCAAAAATAAAATTTTATCACAGGCCTGGATGACACAATTAATAAATATTTTAAACAACTCACCTTGCCATTATCCCTCATTATCAAGTACCACTGACCATTAAAAATGTCTTAAACGTACTATGATTATAAGCAGGGGGGACCACACGTAGCTGGAATAATTTATATGCACAGTCTTGGCTAGGAGAAAGATTTAGTGTGGTAGCATTGTTTCCAGATGATACTTTGTATTTATTTTGTAAATCAAGAAACTATATTTCAAAATAACTTGCTTCCTCCCATAGAAGTTAGTCAAATAATCACAGTAAATATATCACAATTTAAATACCAGTTAAATGTCATTTTTTAAAAACCTAAGATATATATCTATGGAACTTGCTCTTAATTATGAGATATAAAAAGGAATTGCTTCCTTTGATATATCTAACTAGGAAAGAAATCTAATGTTTTAAATATTTTAATCATTCATTGCTTTTATCATCCCCTATAAAAGCCTTTGGGTTGATTCAATGGCATGTAAATATATGTGTTTCTTGAAAAAGGAAGCTTTCCACCCTGGCCGATGTGCTCAGTGGTTAGAGTATTGGCCCAGGCACTGAAGAGTCGTAGGTTCGATTCCCGGTCAAGGGCATGTACCTGGATTACGGTCCACTCCCTGACGCCTACAGGAGGCAACCAGTCTATGCATCTCACAGCAATCTCTCTCTCTCTCTCTCTCTCTCTCTCTCTCTCTCTCTCTCTCTCTCCCTCCCTCCCTCCCTCCCCCCCTCCCCCTCCCACCTTCCCACCCCCTGCCTTCCACTCTCTCTGAAAAGCAATGGAAAAAATTCCCTCAGGTGAGGATTAACAACAACAAAAAAGAAGCTGTTTCTTCAAATTAATCGTTCCAAATACAACACTCTGTTCCCCTTGTTGAATTGGTGTGAGAAATGGACCCAGGGTTTAGCAGAATATATAGGGTGTCACAAAAAAATGTATGCACACACTGAATAATTATAAAGGCAGTGTTTATTAAACTACATTTCATCTTCAAAATTGAGCCATCAGCTGTTAAAGTGTGTCCACATTTTGGGACACCGGTATATAGATGGCTATTCTTCTGTCATTGCCTCTTTAACCCCCATTAATTCTCATGGCCTGATCTGATTTGAGGATGGGGTCGCTTTCTGTTTTCACTCTAATTGTACGTTGCCAATCTTCGCCAGATTGATGGGTGATAACCACCCGCGAGCTATCGCAGTGTTCTCTCTCGCTATTTGACTCATTTATTCCTGAAACTCTTCATTGAAAATTGTGATTAGTTTGCTTAAATATTGGCCATATTATTTCTCTACAAACAAAGCAGCCAGCATAAGCCTTACTTGCTAGTGCACTGTCCCCTGAGCAGGTGCATGCTCCCTTCACCTAGATCCCGTGGTCAGCAAACTGCGGCTCGCGAGCCACATGTGGCTCTTTGGCCCCTTGAGTGTGGCTCTTCCACAAAATACCACAGCCTGGGGAGTCTATTTTGAAGAAGTGGCATTAGAAGAAGTTTAAGTTTAAAAAATTTGGCTCTCAAAAGACATTTCAATCGTACTGTTGATATTTGGCTCTGTTGACTGATGAGTCTGCCGACCACTGGCCTAGGTCATCTCTCTAACCCATGGAGCAGCCCCTCGCGGCTGAGCTGCAGCCTGTGCTCCTTTGCACAGACGCTCCGGGCCCAGGCGAGTGTCGCCTGCAGGTCTGGGCTCCGCCTCCTGCCCACAGGCTGGTTATCTGGGGACGGTCCCCTCTCTGCTGGCCCCGCGCTCACTCAGTAGAAAGGTCTGCTCCTGAGACGGAATAGTAGAGGGGGTGGCATTGGAGGCAAGATGTTCTCCCAGGAGGGTCCCGTCACTCCCTTCTCTTTCTGCTGGAGGGCACCACCTGAGTCTAGTGGCTCCACAGCCCATCCTGGAGGAGCCGGCAAGTCCGGAGCCAGGAGCAGCCGAGAGGAAAGAGGGGAGAGGAAGGCTCACCTCCATAACCCCGTTTGCTTTGACTGCAAACTTCCTGGTGGGGCGCACGTGGCAGCCACTCAGCACCCGACGCCTGTGTGAGAAATGCGCAGCAGGCAGAGCCATGGAAAGGCGCCGGTCTGTGGGGCAGGTGTGAGTGTGGGGCAGGGTGTGAGTGTGGGGCAGGGTGAGTGTGGGGCAGGGTGTGAGTGTGGGGCAGGGTGTGAGTGTGGGGCAGGGTGTGAGTGTGGGGCAGGGGTGAGTGTGGGGCAGGTGTGAGTGTGGGGCAGGTGTGAGTGTGGGGCAGGGGTGAGTGTGGGGCAGGGTGAGTGTGGGGCAGGGTGAGTGTGGGGCAGGGTGTGAGTGTGGGGCAGGGTGTGAGTGTGGGGCAGGTGTGAGTGTGGGGCAGGGTGAGTGTGGGGCAGGGTGAGTGTGGGGCAGGGTGTGAGTGTGGGGCAGGGTGTGAGTGTGGGGCAGGGTGTGAGTGTGGGGCAGGGGTGAGTGTGGGGCAGGTGTGAGTGTGGGGCAGGTGTGAGTGTGGGGCAGGGGTGAGAGTGTGGGGCAGGGTGAGTGTGGGGCAGGGTGAGTGTGGGGCAGGTGTGAGTGTGGGGCAGGGTGTGAGTGTGGGGCAGGTGTGAGTGTGGGGCAGGGTGAGTGTGGGGCAGGGTGAGTGTGGGGCAGGGTGTGAGTGTGGGGCAGGGTGTGAGTGTGGGGCAGGGTGTGAGTGTGGGGCAGGGGTGAGTGTGGGGCAGGTGTGAGTGTGGGGCAGGTGTGAGTGTGGGGCAGGGGTGAGTGTGGGGCAGGGTGAGTGTGGGGCAGGGTGAGTGTGGGGGCAGGGTGTGAGTGTGGGGCAGGGTGTGAGTGTGGGGCAGGTGTGAGTGTGGGGCAGGTGTGAGTGTGGGGCAGGGTGAGTGTGGGGCAGGGTGTGAGTGTGGGGCAGGGTGTGAGTGTGGGGCAGGGTGTGAGTGTGGGGCAGGGGTGAGTGTGGGGCAGGTGTGAGTGTGGGGCAGGTGTGAGTGTGGGGCAGGGGTGAGTGTGGGGCAGGGTGAGTGTGGGGCAGGGTGAGTGTGGGGCAGGTGTGAGTGTGGGGCAGGGTGAGTGTGGGGCAGGGTGTGAGTGTGGGGCAGGGTGTGAGTGTGGGGGCAGGGTGAGTGTGGGGCAGGGTGTGAGTGTGGGGCAGGGTGTGAGTGTGGGGCAGGTGTGAGTGTGGGGCAGGGTGAGTGTGGGGCAGGGTGTGAGTGTGGGGCAGGGTGTGAGTGTGGGGCAGGGTGTGAGTGTGGGGCAGGGGTAAGTGTGGGGCAGGGGTGAGTGTGGGGCAGGGTGAGTGTGGGGGGCAGGGTGTGAGTGTGGGGCAGGTGTGAGTGTGGGGCAGGTGTGAGTGTGGGGCAGGTGTGAGTGTGGGGCAGGGTGAGTGTGGGGGCAGGGTGTGAGTGTGGGGCAGGGGTGAGTGTGGGGCAGGGTGAGTGTGGGGCAGGGTGTGAGTGTGGGGCAGGTGTGAGTGTGGGGCAGGTGTGAGTGTGGGGCAGGGGTGAGTGTGGGGCAGGGGTGAGTGTGTGGCAGGGTGAGTGTGGGGCAGGGTGTGAGTGTGGGGCAGGGTGTGAGTGTGGGGCAGGGTGTGAGTGTGGGGCAGGTGTGAGTGTGGGGCAGGGTGAGTGTGGGGCAGGGTGTGAGTGTGGGGCAGGGTGTGAGTGTGGGGCAGGGTGTGAGTGTGGGGCAGGGGTGAGTGTGGGGCAGGTGTGAGTGTGGGGCAGGTGTGAGTGTGGGGCAGGGGTGAGTGTGGGGCAGGGTGAGTGTGGGGCAGGGTGAGTGTGGGGCAGGTGTGAGTGTGGGGCAGGGTGAGTGTGGGGCAGGGTGAGTGTGGGGCAGGGTGTGAGGGGGGCAGGGTGTGAGTGTGGGGCAGGGTGAGTGTGGGGCAGGGTGTGAGTGTGGGGCAGGGTGTGAGTGTGTGGGGCAGGTGTGAGTGTGGGGCAGGGTGAGTGTGGGGCAGGGTGTGAGTGTGGGGCAGGGTGTGAGTGTGGGGCAGGGTGTGAGTGTGGGGCAGGGGTAAGTGTGGGGCAGGGGTGAGTGTGGGGCAGGGTGAGTGTGGGGCAGGGTGTGAGTGTGGGGCAGGTGTGAGTGTGGGGCAGGTGTGAGTGTGGGGCAGGGTGTGAGTGTGGGGCAGGTGTGAGTGTGGGGCAGGGTGTGAGTGTGGGGCAGGGGTGAGTGTGGGGCAGGGTGAGTGTGGGGCAGGGTGTGAGTGTGGGGCAGGTGTGAGTGTGGGGCAGGGTGTGAGTGTGGGGCAGGGTGAGTGTGGGGCAGGGTGAGTGTGGGGCAGGGTGAGTGTGGGGCAGGTGTGAGTGTGGGGCAGGGTGAGTGTGGGGCAGGGTGTGAGTGTGGGGCAGGGTGTGAGTGTGGGGCAGGGTGTGAGTGTGGGGCAGGGTGTGAGTGTGGGGAAGGCGCCTGTGGGGCAGGTGTGAGGTCCCAGCTTCAGGTGCTCTGTCCCGCAGCTGGCTTCCTGTGTCCTCGCCCTCAGGGAGCTGTGTCACCACCAGGAACCTGATGAAATCAGCAGCAGGTCCAGAGGCACTATGCGAGCTCCGGTGAGGTCTACAGCAAAGTTATGGGAAATCCTGGCTGGGGTCTTCCCTCAGGAGCTTCCACGCTCGGCTGGGTGGGGCCACAATGTAGTCAGAGAACAAGGCAGGTGCCCACAGCAGGGTCCCGGATCACGGAGGCCGCTCACACCTTACAGCGCACACCATGCTCCACTGGCAGCGTGTGGTCTCGGCCACAGCCATGACAGGTTACCCGCCAAAGCCGGCCCTGGGGAGGCCCTTCCGCACCTGGGTGCCCCTTCCCCACCCCTGCTCCTGCTGTGAATAACCGGAGAGTAACTAACACGGTCTCGTGCAATTACTCGTTTGTTTCCCCACAGGCTAACCCTTTTAGGCCGATCCTGGAACTTCTTGTTTTTTAATTGCATGTATTGGGGTGACATTGGTTCATGAGACTGTGTAAGTTTCCAGTGTACAATCCTATGACACATCCTCTGAATGCTGTATTGTGTGCTCACCACCCAAAGTCAAATTGTCTCTCATTGCCGTATACTGGGCCCCCTTTATTCTCGATCACCTTCCCCCACCCCTTCCCTCTGGTAAGGACCATACCCGTGGTCTGTGTCTACGAGTTTTTGCTTGTGTTTCTTCTTTGTTCATTTGTTGC
This sequence comes from Ia io, assembly GCA_025583905.1. NCBI lineage: Eukaryota > Metazoa > Chordata > Mammalia > Chiroptera > Vespertilionidae > Ia > Ia io. The sequence goes on along the minus strand of JAJQQW010000019.1, from coordinate 411,881 downwards.
TTTCAGTTTTATACCTCACATGAGTGAGATCATATGGTTCCTGGCTTTCTCTGTCTGACTTATTTGGCTTAGCATGATACTCCCCAGATCCATCCAGGTTGTCACAAATGGCAGGATTCCATCCTCTCTGCTGGCTGAGTGGTATTCCGCGGTATATATGCAGCCTCTCTTTACCAATCACCTATGGAAGGACACCTCAGTTGTGTCCATGTCTTGCCCACTGTGAATAATGCTGCAATGAACATAGGGGTGCATACATCTTTGTGAATAAATGTTTTCAAATTTGGGGGGTGGGTGCCCAGGAGAGGGGTTGCTGGGTCACATGGTAATGCTGGTCTTGATGTTCGGAGGACTCTCCATACTGTTCATCTTGAAGTCCACGGTGCACAGCAGGGAACCTGGGACAGAGTAAGAGCCTGCTGGGGCCTGGGGGAAGTGGGTGGTTGAATGGAGGGTGGTGACATTGTGCTTTGAGCACCGAACGAGAGCTGAGAAAAAAGCAGAAGGATCTGGGGAGAGCGGGCAGGGGGAGGAGGGACTCCCTGCGGTGAGTTCACATGGTTCACGGGCTGTGGGGTGAGGCTCGCCGAGCCCTGGGAGCAGCACCCACCTGCCCAGGGGGGAGGGCGGAGAGGTGACCCCCACCCGCCCCCGCTGGCTGAAAGCAATGCCACCCTCATTGTGGAAACTAGACTTCACACCATGCACCCTCGTCTCCAACAGACAGGACATTTGCCCTGTGTGGCTCACTGTCACCCCCCCCCCCCCCGGCTCTGCGAGTGTCCCCTCCTGAGAAATGCTTCCCTGAGCCCCTGCTGCCCCACTTCAGCCCCTCTGTCCCAGCTTTTCCTAAACATGTCACCCCACACACACACACACTGGCGTTCTCCATCATTGGCTGCTTTTTATAAGAGCAGGACCTGGAACTCGGTCCCTTATGGAGCCATGACTCGAGTGACAAAGACCATACCTACCTCTCCTCCACGCTTTCTCCTCCTGTGAAGTAGAGCGCCCTTCTCCAAACAGCAGCTTAGTGATGCGCTCAACCCTCTACCATAAACAGCGCATGTCCAGTGCTGTCCCATAGGCCAAGGTGGTGGGCTGGATCCCCAGTTGGGGCACATATAAGAATCAACCAATGAGTGCAGAAATAGGTGGAAGAACAAATTGAGGTCTCTCTCTCTCTCTCTCTCTCTCTCTCTCTCTCTCTCTCTCTCTCTCTCTCTCTCTCTCTCTCTCCTCCAACCTCTCTCTTTCCATCCCTCCCTCTCTCAAATCAATAAATTAAATATTTTTTAAAAGAAAAGTGAATGTCCCAGTCCTCCTTCCTCCAGTGTTTTGCTCTACTGCGGTTGCTCCTAAGCCCTGAAAACCAGAAAAACAAACTCAGCGGCAGGAGGCCTTTGCCAGATGGGTCTCCACCTGGGCTCTGCGCACGGGGAGGGGCGTGTGGACAAGCATCAGGTCACCGAGAAGCCCTGGCGCAGGTGCCTGGGATGTGCGAGGGCGCAGCTGTCCCCTGGGCCACCGGCCTCCCTGGCCTGCCTCCCCGGCAGGGCCCCCTACCTCCCATGAGAACCCTCAGCAGCTGATGGGAATTTCTGCAAAGCGCTGTGCTGTTTCTCCAAATATATTGCCACACGGAGATCACCACCGCCCCTTGGAGGCAGCTGAGATGTGGTGCGTGCCATGGGGCTGCTTTCCCACAGGTCCTGCTCCTCGCTTCCCCGCAGCGCAAGTGGGATCTGTGGGTCCCGTTTGGGTAGTTTCCGAGGGAGACTCACGTTGGTGCCCTGTCCCTCTCAGTGGTGCCCTGGCTGTGCCTGCCGCCCTGGCTGTGCCTGCTGCCCTGGCTGCGCTGGCTGCCCTGGCTGTGCCTGCCGCCCTGGCTGTGCCTGCCGCCCTGGCTGTGCCTGCTGCCCTGGCTGCGCTGGCTGCCCTGGCTATGCCTGCCGCCCTGGCTGTGCCGGCTGTGCTGGCTGCCCTGGCTGTGCCTGCTGCCCTGGCTGTGCCGGCTGTGCTGGCTGCCCTGGCTGTGCCTGCCGCCCTGGCTGTGCCGGCTGTGCCTGCTGCCCTGGCTGTGCCGACTATGCTGGCTGCCCTGGCTGTGCCTGCCGCCCTGGCTGTGCCGGCTGTGCCTGCTGCCCTGGCTGTGCCTGCCGCCCTGGCTGTGCCGGCTGTGCCTGCTGCCCTGGCTGTGCCTGCCGCCCTGGCTGTTCTGGCTGTGCTGGCTGCCCTGGCTGTGCCGGCTGCCCTGGCTGTTCTGGCTGTTCTGGCTGTGCCGGCTGCCCTGGCTGTGCCTGCCGCCCTGGCTGTGCCGGCTGTGCCTGCTGCCCTGGCTGTGCCTGCCGCCCTGGCTGTTCTGGCTGTGCTGGCTGCCCTGGCTGTGCCGGCTGCCCTGGCTGTTCTGGCTGTTCTGGCTGTGCCGGCTGCCCTGGCTGTGCCTGCCGCCCTGGCTGTGCCGGCTGTGCCTGCTGCCCTGGCTGTGCCTGCTGCCCTGGCTGTTCTGGCTGTGCCTGCCGCCCTGGCTGTGCCTGCTGCCCTGGCTGTTCTGGCTGTTCTGGCTGTGCCGGCTGCCCTGGCTGTGCCTGCCGTCCTGGCTGTGCCTGCTGCCCTGGCTGTGCCTGCTGCCCTGGCTGTTCTGGCTGTGCCTGCCGCCCTGGCTGTGCCTACTGCCCTGGCTGTGCTTACTGCCTGTGACAGAGGGATCCAGGCTTGGTGGGCCTGGGCGAAGCTCTCGGCTGCCACCCGGTGGTGACTGGTGACTTCCATGCCATCGTAGGCCCTTTTGTTCACGCTGCTCTCCTGCACAATGCCTGTTCCACCCCTTCCAGCCCAGCTTCCCGTGCCCCTGAGCAGGTGGGTCACTGTAAAGCGGGTCCTCCTGTGCCCAGCCTCAGGCATCTGCGTTCTCACCCAGAGTGTGGCCTCCACGCAGCTTCACTGATGCACATTCCCGGCTGACCAGGAAGAGGCCCCACCGGAGCCGCCCACCGGCTAGAGCAGTCCCCCCCACCCCACCCCCGGCCGGGTGGCAGGCGCTGCCACACCATCACCGAGGCCGAGGCCGCTCTCACGCCTGTCTCTGCAGCTTCTCCAGAGATGCCCGCCCGGCCCGCCGCCCACCCAGCACCGCCAGCTTCCTCCCAGCCCTACCCTCTGCCGGCCTCCCCCACCATGCCCATCCCTGCGGGGCTGCGCAGGCCTCCCCTGGGGGCAGACAGGGCCCACGTCAGTAGCCGCAGCATCACTGCGGACCTTTTGCTCCAAACCTGGATTCTGCTGTAGCCGGATGTCCCCTGTGGGCGCTGGGCCCCTGGCGGTCCATTCTCCTCCCAAGGCCTGCGCCGAGCAGCGGGGACTCCGGGCCCGGCATCACCCCCTGGGAGAGCCCAGCATCACCCACCCCGGCGTCACCCACTCCCGGCATCACCCACTAGGAGAGCCGCCCCTGCCTTCTGACCCTCTTGAGAAGCTGAGCAGGTGCCGTGGTCGGCTGACCTGGACCCTCTGCTGAGATGTGCGGCTGCTGCTCAGGCCCAGAGCCACTCGTGCCCACAGAGCCTGCAGGTCCTCCCGATCCGGCGCCCGCACCAGCCCCGCCCCCAGCTCCCCCGCATGCTGTGGACACCCCCTCTCTCCGGGCACACAGCTCTGTCCCGAGGCTGCCAGCTCTCACGGGCACCCACGCCCCGGGGAAGACCCTGCTGCCTGCTCTCGCTGCCGTCGCAGAGCCTCCGGCGAAGCTGATCTGAGGACGCGTCTCCTCCATCACAGGAAATGCAACCTGCACACCTGCCCCCCAGCGCTGAGAACGCCCCTAACTTCCGTGGGCCTGGGTCTGGGAGCGGAGGACTGCGGGTGTGCGTCTATGCTGTTTTAATGTAAGCAGCACAGGGCATAGCCCGAGAGCCTGTCATGCTCCGTCTGCACCCGGCACCGGGAGCCCCCATCATTTAGCTGGAGGATGTTCACTGCGATGTCCCTGCGGGCGCCCCGTGTTCCCAGGTTTCTCTGTGGAAGTGGAGATCTTTGCACCGCACACGCGTGATCCCACGGCTGTCGTGTGCTCCTAAATGTTCACCCGACCAAGGGTGCTCGCCCAGGGAATAGGCGCTGTCTTGTGATGATGCCAACTAGAGTATAAAGAAGCTAGCCATCAAGAGCAACATACTGAGCATGCGCATGTCCAAGGCCACTGTGTGGGGGAGACACTGAGTGCTGGGCAGTGGAGGAGTCACAGGGCCCAGTCCTAATTCTGCCCCAACTTACCAGCATCTTATCTCAGTGAAAACTGTAAATTGGGAAAATAATGTTCTCCTGGGAGTGCTGTGTGTGTACATATGTGTATGTGTGTGTATTTGTATGTCATATTATGTGTATGTGAATTTTGTGTGTTCATGTAGGTCTATGTGTGCATGCGGGTGAATTACAGGTATGTATACATGTGTGTGTATTTGTAGGTATGTGTGTATGTGTGAACTGTGAGTATATCTGTATGTCAGTGTGTGTATGTGCATATATGTGTATGTGTGTACATGTGCATGTGTGTGTGTAAGTGCACATCTATGTGTGTAAATCTTGCACATGTATATATATATATGCATGTGTACATGTGTGTGTATGTGTTCTGTGTGTATCTGCATATGCCTGTGTATGTCGATGTGTGTGTGCATATATGTATGTATTGTATGTGTGTATGTGCATATCTGTCTATTGTATGTGTGTATATATGTATGTGTGCATTCATGTGTACTATGTATTGAATGTGTAGTATTTGTATTTATGTGTTTAACTGTGTAGTATGTGTATGTCTGTATGCATGTGTATGTGCATGTATGTACATTTGTGTGTACATGCATGCATGTGTGCATGTGCATATGTCAGTCTATGTGTATATATCTTATCTGTGTATGTGTGCATGTGCAGGTGTGCATATGTATCTGTGTGTCTCTGTATGTGTCTGCATATGTCTGTATATGTCTGCATTTATGTTCTGTGTGTATATATGTAGAGTGTGTGTCTATGTGTGTATTTTGTATGTATATGTGTGTATTTGTGTGTGTCAGTGTCTATGTGTATATGTGTATATGTGCACATGTATGTGTGTAATGTGAATGTGTGTATTGTGTGTGTATTTGTGTATTGTGTGTTTGTGTGTGTACATGTGTGTATCTGCATGTGAGTGTGTTTATCTGTGTGTGTGTGCTCATGTATATCTGTGGGTATGTGTGTGTGCATTGTGCACATGTGTATGTGTGTATATCTGTGTATCTGTATGTGTATCTGCATGTATGTGTATTTGTATGCATGTCTGTGTGCATGTCTGTATATGTCTGTGCATATGTGTGCATGTTTATGTGTGCATACCTATGTGTATATTATGTGCATGTGTGTATGTATGTACACATGTGTATATGTGTGTGCATGTGTGTGTAGCTGTGTGTGTGCATGTGTATGTGTATATATGTTTATGTGTGTGTCTATGTGTGTGTGTGTGCATATGCGCATGTGTGTGATTAATGATGATGAATCTGAAGTGTTGTACCCACAACTGCTACATTTTAGTTGTTCTGCAATGATTATTGTTAAATTTCTAACTCGGTAAAACTAAAACAGCATTTCTGACTCATTTTTTATCCCTTCCCATGTCTCCCAATCTTTCTTCCTCTTCTTCCTCTGTTTCACTTACCTTGCCTCTCCTTCTCCTGAAGAGCAGTGGTATATGGTAGAGAAGCAAGTGTCTTACATTCTCATAGATGGGCTGCGTAAGTCATCCTCTGGCCAGAGGATAGAGACAACTTGCAGTAATTTGACAGTAACTTTAGGAACATGCGTAGAAGCTATTTTCGCTGGATGGTAATCCTATCTAATAAAAGAGTAATATGCATATTGACCATCACTCCAACACACAATATGTCTGCCCCCATGTGGTCAAAGATCCTGCCCCCATGTGGACACAAGATGGCCACCACAAGATGGCCAACAGGAGAGGGCAGTTGGGAGGCACCCGGCTTGCAAGGGAGGGCAGTTGTGAGGGACCAGGCCTGCAAGGGGGGGCAGTTGAGAGGGACCAGGCTTGCAAGGAAGGGCAGTTGGAGGTGATCAACCCTGCAGGAGAGGGCAGTTAGGGGTGACCAGGCCGGCAGAGGAGGGAAGTTGGGGGCAAACAGGCTGGCAGGGGAGCAGTTAAGCATCAACCAGGCTGGCAGCGGAGTGGTTAGGGGGTGATCAGGCTGGCAGGCAGAAGCGGTTAGGGGCAATCAGGAAGGCAGGCAAGCAAGCAGTTGGGAGCCAGCAGTCCTGGATTATGAGAGGGATATCCGACTGCCCATTTAGGCCCGATCCCACAGGATCGGGCCTAAATGGGTGGTCAGACATCCCTCCAGTTGTCCCAGATTAAAGAGGGTACAGGCTGGGCTGAGGGACAACCCCCCTCCGTGCACGAATTTCGTGCACCAGGCTTCTAGTTAAATATAAATTCAGACCTTCAGACTGATTTTTAAATCTCAGAAATACATCTCATGTTCCAGGTTAGAGAAAAATCAACAAAATACTGACTTAGCAAAATGGTAAGTCAGGGGAAAGGAGCCTTTGCAGAGGAGGAGAAAGAAAGCTGGCCAGGTAGGGGGCTGGGCATGGTGGGGGCGGGTCTCTGTATAGGCGTGATGTGGGCGGGCTCCTGGTTGGGCTGGTGTGGGTGGGTCAGGGTCTCTGTCTGGGCGTGGTGTGGGCAGATCCATGGCTGGGTGTGGTATGGGCGGGCCCCCGGTTGGGCTGGTGGAGGGGTCCCTGGTTGGGTGTGATGGGTGGGCGGGTCCCTGGTTGGGCCATGGCTGGGTGGTGGTGTGGGCGGGTCCCTGGTTGGGCTGGTGGAGGGGTCCCTGGTTGGGCTGGTGTGGGCGGGTCCCTGGTTGGCGCGGTGTGGGCGGATCCATGGCTGGGTGGTGGTGTGGGCAGGTCCCTGGTTGGGTGGTGGTGTGGGCGGGTCCCTGGTTGGGCTGGGAGGGGTGGTTGGGCTGGTGGAGGGGTCCCTGGTTGGGTGGGTGTGGGCGGGCCCCCGTTGGGCGGGTCCCCTGGTTGGGCTGGTGGAGGGGTCCCTGGTGGGGTGCGGTGTGGGCGGGTCCCTGGTTGGGCTGGTGGAGGGGTCCCTGGTTGGGCTGGTGGAGGGGTCCCTGGTTGGGCTGGTGTGGGCGGGTCCCTGGTTGGGCTGGTGGAGGGGTCCCTGGTGGGGCGCGGTGTGGGGGTCCCTGGTTGGGTGGTGGAGGGGTGTGGGGAGGGGTCCCTGGTTGGGTGATGGTGGGGGGGGTCCCTGGTTGGGCGCGGTGTGGGCAGGGTCCCTGGTTGGGCTGGGGAGGGGTGTTGGGCGCGGTCCCCCCCCCGGTTGGGCTGGTGCAGGGGTCCCTGGTTGGGCTGGTGGAGGGGCCCTCGGTTGGGCGCGGTGTGGGCGGGCCCCCGGTTGGGCTGGTGGAGGGGTCCCTGGTTGGGCTGGTGGAGGGGTCCCTGGTTGGGCGCGGTGTGGGCGGGCCCCCGGTTGGGTGGTGGTGTGGGCTGGTGGAGGGGTCCCTGGTCCCTGGGGCGGGGCCCCCGGTTGGGTGTGGTGGTGTGGGCGGGTCCCTGGTTGGGTGATGGTGTGGGCGGGTCCCTGGTTGGGCTGGTGCAGGGGTCCCTGGTTGGGCTGGTGGAGGGGTCCCTGATTGGGCTGGTGGAGGGGTCCCTGGTTGGGCTGGTGGAGGGGTCCCTGGTTGGGCTGGTGGAGGGGTCCCTGATTGGGCTGGTGGAGGGGTCCCTGGTTGGGCTGGTGGAGGGGTCCCTGGTTGGGCTGGTGGAGGGGCCCTCGGTTGGGCGCGGTGTGGGCGGGCAGCAGACTCGTCCCAGCGCTGAGCCTCGAGGGGCGTCCGGGCATCTAAAACCCAACAGGCACCAGGTTCCTCTGAGGCCCCGGGCGCCTGTATGTGAGGTGGCTGCTCTCTTCTGTGACGACAGGCTAACAACTTTGGGAATGTACAAGGCTGCGCACTTGGCAGGACTGCTTTGCGGCGTTTGGTGGGAAGGGGGAATCACACAAATCACCGAAAAGTCCTTTGAGAGAACGAGGGACAGAGCCAGGCGGCCGGTCTTCAGTGCGCTCGGGGCGGGCGCGTGTCCTTTCACATGTGCGTGCGAGCCCGCAGCCACACGGCGCCGCCAGCAAAACGGTCGGGGCGTGTGGACCGCTTGCGTTTTCCCGGAGACACAGCTCAGCCACGGCAGTAAAATTACGTGGAAATGGATTGTGTGCGCCCGTCCCTCTGAAGATGTTTGCGGAGTGTTTGCTGTGCTCCAAGTTCGTGGGGTGCGAGGCTCCTGAGAAGGTTCGGGCCCTGAGAGCTGCTTTGGGCAGCGACGCTAATCAATGCTGGGAAACGCAAAACACAACCGAGCAGACGGACGGTTTCACACGCTTCACGTGAGCAGAGTGAGGCTTGTCTTGGGGAATCACGGTCAGCGCCCCAAAGCCTCTGGTTTCACGTGAACTCAAGACGAATCCACTAAAAAAGTCAATTTCGGCCCAGAAACAGAGAAGATGTGTTTTCTGTAAAACGTACGTCCACGAGCTTTTTGCTGTATATTGGTTCTTTCAGGAAATAAGTCATCCTAAATGTCACCACAAGGTTGGGGCAGGAAGCTTGTGTGGCACTCTCCTGCTGCAACGGTGACAGGGTGCACTGAGCCCAGCCACTGACCCTTGGGTGGTGGCTGAGTCACTCCTCGTGCTTCCGTATGCCCATTCCAGAGAAGAAAATGCACAGAGTGGTCAAGTGAGTTACCTGAGGTCACAGAGTAACTGGAGGAGACAGCAGTCCAATGGAGATAACTGGTGCTGGTCCCGATAAGCTAAACTATACAATTGCACCTTACAGGGCTGGGAAAGAGATGTGGCTGCGGCGGCTGTTGCTTGGGTGTTGTCCCGTGCACCAAAAGGCTGCCGTTCAGTTCCCAATCAGGGCACACGCCTGGAATGTGGGCTTGATCCCCAGTAGGGGGCGTGCAGGAGGCAGCCAATCAATGATTCTCTCTCATCATTGATGTTTCTCTCTCTCCCTCTCCTTTCCTCTCTCTCTAAAAATTAGTTAAAATATTTTTAAATATGATTAAAATACAGAAATACACCTGAGCCACTGACCTCCTGGCTGTCCCACAGGGAAGCTATAAGCACGTCCTGTGGGTCAGGGACTGTCTGTGAGGACATAAGGGACTAAAAGCAGCAGGAATACTTCCATTTGGAATAACAGACAGACCCACGTTTCCAGTCATTACCTGTGTGAAAAAACTCTGAGTAGATTGAGTTATCGATGTGAGATCTGAGGTTTTGTGGAAAAGCAAGAATCATTGCCCTGCCCGTGTTTCTCAGTGGTTAGAGTATCACCCTGCCCACCTAAGGGTCACAGATTCGATTCCTGGTCAAGGACATGTACCTGGGGTGCAGATTTGATCCCCAGCCCTGGTCTGAGCATGTGCAGAAGCAACCAATCAATGTGTCTCTCCCATGTAAGTGAATTTCATCTCTTTTTCAGGCATTGGACACATCACAGAAGCTTAAAAATTCAAGAGGCTCATGGCTCACTCAGTCAGTTACGATGATAATATGCGCAGTTCTCACAAACAAAGGATAATAACAAGTCTCCCCGAAATTTAGATATGGCCCCAAATAAAGAACTGTGTTGCTTTTATTCCATCTTCAAATATCAGTTCAGTTCCATTTCTCAACTACGAGGTGCAGTTGCCAGGCAGATGCACTGTGTTAACTCTGCCTCGCATTACCCTCCGAAGGATTCATCTGTAAAATTCAGAAATGTTCAGAGAACAGAAAATGACTCTCCTGCTCTCCTGCTGGTGTATTACCATGTTCCAGCCACGAGAGTGCGCTCTGGATCCACATTTCCACTTTCTGAGTTTTCTTTGAAGAAAATCCATTAAAAACGTTTAATCTATTAGGATATTCCTCTGAAACATTTAGGTTCCATTTGACAACAATAACGAAAATTAATGCAATGAGCATTCACAACCAGCCGGGAATTATTTCCGATGAAATTCAAGATTGCTGAAAAATATTCATTAATTCAGGAACATTGTTTTCCATGATTCTGAAGAGTCACTGAAATAGTAGAAATATGTAAATGCTTGTGAACAGAACTCTATTTCATAGTGATTGATTTAATACAAGCTTTGTTTGAAACAAGTTTTTAATTTATGTAAAATAGTTCAGGGTTGTACACAGATATATCATCAAGTGACATTCCATTGGTGTATGTTTCTCCGTGTTAATGTGTTTACTGGAGAACACCAGGCTTGGCCTTCGATGAACAATGTGCTAGAGGTAATGATGACAGGCTCTGCTTCATGTGATGCTGAAGGACCCCCCAAAGCCTTATTCCGGGGCGAGTTCAAATGATATTGGTACCGTCCCCTCCCTTCAGCTGGGGCACCTCGTTCTTTACTTGCTATCCTAACTACTGGTATGTCAGAATGCCTTCAAATCATTGCGGCAAGAAGGTCATTCTTGCCAGTTCTGAGCTGGATTGAATGACCCAGCGAGGGCTTCTGACATCTGAACGTGCAGGGCTCCTCTCCCCAGGTCAGGAGCCCCATTTGTTCTGATCCGGGGAGCCTTTGGGAAGCCGCCGCTCCTAGCCTGTGAAGCTCCCGGTCCCTGCTCAGACCCGGGCCTGCGGCCTCTGGGGACGGTCCCTGCTCAGACCCGGGCCTGCGGCCTCTGGGGACGGTCCCTGCTCAGACCCGGGCCTGCGGCCTCTGGGGACGGTCCCCGCTCAGACCCGGGCCTGCGGCCTCTGGGGACGGTCCCCGCTCAGACCCGGGCCTGCGGCCTCTGGGGATGGTCCCCGCTCAGACCCGGGCCTGCGGCCTCTGGGGACGGTCCCCGCTCAGACCCGGACCTGCGGCCTCTGGGGACGGTCCCCGCTCAGACCCGGGCCTGCGGCCTCTGGGGACGGTCCCTGCTCAGACCCGGGCCTGCGGCCTCTGGGGATGGTCCCCGCTCAGACCCGGGCCTGCGGCCTCTGGGGATGGTCCCTGCTCAGACCCGGACCTGCGGCCTCTGGTGGGGACGGTCCCTGCTCAGACCCGGGCCTGCGGCCTCTGCTGGGGACGGTCCCCGCTCAGACCCGGGCCTGCGGCCTCTGGGGATGGTCCCCGCTCAGACCCGGGCCTGCGGCCTCTGGGGATGGTCCCCGCTCAGACCCGGGCCTGCGGCCTCTGGGGATGGTCCCCGCTCAGACCCGGGCCTGCGGCCTCTGGGGACGGTCCCCGCTCAGACCCGGACCTGCGGCCTCTGGGGACGGTCCCCGCTCAGACCCGGGCCTGCGGCCTCTGGGGACGGTCCCTGCTCAGACCCGGGCCTGCGGCCTCTGGGGATGGTCCCCGCTCAGACCCGGGCCTGCGGCCTCTGGGGATGGTCCCTGCTCAGACCCGGACCTGCGGCCTCTGGTGGGGACGGTCCCTGCTCAGACCCGGGCCTGCGGCCTCTGCTGGGGACGGTCCCCGCTCAGACCCGGGCCTGCGGCCTCTGGGGATGGTCCCCGCTCAGACCCGGGCCTGCGGCCTCTGGGGATGGTCCCTGCTCAGACCCGGGCCTGCGGCCTCTGGTGGGGACGGTCCCTGCTCAGACCCGGGCCTGCGGCCTCTGCTGGGGACGGTCCCCGCTCAGACCCGGGCCTGCGGCCTCTGGGGACGGTCCCTGCTCAGACCCGGGCCTGTGGCCTCTGGGGACGGTCCCCGCTCAGACCCGGGCCTGTGGCCTCTGCTGGGGACGGCGGGGTGAAGTCCCTGTGTGGGTCACTCAGAGGCCATACGCTCATTCCTATCGTCCCTGTCACTAGGTCCTTCCCACCATGGTCTGGAGAGAAATCTTGTTGAATTCGCAGCAGTGGCCAGGCTGACAGTTCAGGGACAGCGGTTAGTTTTCTCTCACGGCCTCTCGCTAATGTGAGTGCATTTCCTGCTTCCTGCGTCGTGGGTCTCGAGTTCCTGCTATGGTTCAGGTCGGTCTTTCTCAGTTTCCTTCGCTATGACTCAGTGTCACAATGAAGACGTGGAATGCAATGAGGCCATCGGAGGACCTGCTGTGCTCTGGTGAAAGGGGGAAGACAGATGACAAGGCCCCTGCATGCCCGCATTTGTCTTCAGTGAAGCTCAGCTCCACCTCAGGAGCGGGAGAGCTGGGGTGCTTGCTTGCTCCAGGTTCCTTAATAAACTGGAAGTGAGGGAGCAGAGAGTGGGTGCTATCAGGGAACAATCAACATTTAATAAATCCATCCGCATTCTCAGGGGGTTAAATCTACAATATGGGAAGAAAACCTGCGCATGAGGTCACGTTTTTCATAACCAAGGAGCTTTGCATAGTGTGAGAAGATTGAAAGATGTAAATGTATTATCAAGAGCTCAAATGAAAAGTGCATTCTGGTTTTATTTATTTATTTATGTTAACCCTCACTCAAGGATATTTTCCCATTGATTTTCAGAGAGTGGAAGGGAGGAGGAGAGACAGAGAGAAACACCCACTGGTTGCCTCCCGCAAGCGCCCCCACTGGAGCCTGCAACCCAAATGTGTGCCCTTGACCTGGACTCGAACCATGATCCTTCAGTCCGAGGGCCTGTGCTCTATCCACTGAGCCAAACCAGCTCGGGCAAACGTGCATACAGTTTTAACGACTGCAGCTTCGTGATGTGCCTGAAATAAGGCAGCGTGATGCCTTCAGCTGGTTCTTCTTCCTCAAGGCTGTTTTGGCTCGTTGGGGCCCTTTGGTGTCCCAGTGAGTGTTAGAGCTGTAGTTTCTATTTCTGTAAAAGATGCCATTGGGATTTTTTAAAAATATTTTTTATTGATTTCAGGGAGGAAAGGAGAGGGAGAGAGAGAGAGAGAGAGAGAGAGAGAGAGAGAGAGAGAGAGATCAATGATGAGATAGAATCATTGACTAGCTGCTTCCTGCACCTCCCACAACCCAGGCATGTGTCCTGACTGGGAATCAAACTGTGACCTCCTGGTTCCTAGGTGGACACTCAACCACTGAGCCACACTGAGCAAATGCCATTGGGATTTAAATCAGCACAGTGTTTGATCTGTGGGTTGCTTTGGGCACTGTGAGCATTTTAGTAATATTCAATCTTCCATTGCATAAACATGGGTGGTCTTTCCATTTATTTGTGTCTTTAATTTTTTCATCAATGTTTTCAATGTTTTGTAGTTTTCAGTGTACAAGTCTTTCACTCTCTCACAAGTTTATTCCTATGTATGTTATCCTTTTTGCTACATTATAAATCTGGTAACTTTCTTAGTTTCCTTTTAGGTAGTTTATACGAAGGGTATAGAACTGGCCACAAGGCAGACATATAGACCAATGGTTCAGAGCAGGGAACCCCAAACTAAACCCACACCTGTAAGTCAACTCATCTCCACCAAGGGTGCAGAGAACACACAATTGGGAAAAACAGTCTCTTCAGCAAACAGCTTGGGAAAACTGGGTCCCCACCTGCAGAAGCATGAATGAGACCCTAGTCTACACCTTATACAAAAATGAACTCAAGGCTTACCTGGCTTGGCTCAGTGATAGAGCGTTAGCCTGCAGACTGAAGGGTCCTGGGTTTGATTTGGGTCAAGGGCACATGCCCAGGTTGTGGACTCGATCCCCAGTAGGGGGCGTGAGGAGGCAGCTGATCAATGATTCTCTCTCATCATTGATGTTTCTATCTCTCTTTCCCTCTCCCTTCCTCTCTGAAATCAATAAAAAAATATTTTTTTAAAAATGAACTCGAAGTGGATCACACTTAAACGTGAGACCTGAAACTATGAAACTCCTGGAGGAAAACACCAAGAGAGGCTTCACAGCGCCGACCCTGGCAGCGCTTTCCTGGGTTTGACACCGAGAGCAAGGCAACCGCGGCCAAAGACAGGGGAGCCGTGCCACCAGAAGCCTGTGCGCAGCGAGGGGCGATCCCCAGAGGAGAGCCAGCCCACAGGATGAGGGACATGCTCTCCGTCACATGTCTGACCAGGGTTCATATTGGAAACGTAATGTTTAAAAACCCCATAGAAAAAACAAGGAACCCAATTATAAAACAGGCCAAGGACTGGAATGAACTCTTCTCCAAGGAGGACATACAGACGGTCAACAGGCACAAGCAAAGGCGCTCAGCAGGGCCAGTGGGGAAACTGCTCACTGAAACCCCAGGAGGTGTCAGCCCCCGCCTGTTAGGATGGCCGGTATCAGCCGAACAGGAGCAGGGGTGGGGGATGTCAGAGCTGTGCCTGCTGCACTCTGTGGGGATATGACGTGGGGCAGCCATTATTGCAGCCACGTGGAGATTTCTTAAAAATTAAGAGTGGAACTCCCGTGACCCAGCAACCTCACAACTGGGTATTTATCCAAAACAAGTGCATTCAGCAGCTCAGAGATATCTGCGCTGCGTGTTCATTGTGGCATCAGGCAGTATCCACCAGGGGCAGTGACCGAGATGCCCTTCGGTGGGTGGATGGCAAAGACGATCTGACATACACACTCGGGGTGAGTGCTCGGCCTTACCGGGAGGGACATCTGCCGCCATGACAGCGGGGTGGACACGGAGGACATTACGCCAAGTGAAATAAGCCAGTCACGAGGGCAGCTGCTGCAGGGCCCCACTTAGATGAGGAATCTAAACAGCCAAGTGCATAGAAATAGAGAATGTAGTTTCCAGGGAAGACAGTGTCTATCTATAATAATAAAAGCATAATATCTATAATAATAAAAGTGTAATATGCTAATTATACCGGAAGCCAAACGACCTTTGGACGTCCTTCTGGACATCCTTCCGGACTACCTTCTGGATGAAGCTGGGGCTGCGAGGGCCGAGCCCCTTGCACGGATTTCTTGCATCAGGCCTCTAGTAAGGGAATTACTGTCAGGCACACCCGATGGGCACGCCCTGCACATGGACGATCCCTGTTGCACTCACAGTTAACACTGCATGACACACTCAACAGTTTGTTTAAATCTGTATTGTTACGTTCTTACCACAATAAAAAATGGTTGCATAAACAACAGACAGATGAACTTAAGACTAATCCAAGTAAAACTCTCGAAGGCAGACACTCGTTGGAGGAACATTCTGGAAGAGAAGTAGAGATTAAGGATGGCAGCATGGCTCACTCAAAAGCCCCACGCCTGTCTGCTTCTCTTAGGATGTCACTAGGTTGATGGCACCTCTGCATTTCAGCAAAATCCAACAGATTTTCTTCCTTGATTACTGAAAACCTAGTAAAACAATGTGAATACAACCTAGGTCAGGTCAGAACTTCTCATTGGTAGACCTCTTCGTGTCCACACTGAGGTGAGAGTACACACGTAGTGACATGACATCTCTGATCACATGGATGCTTCCCCTACACGCACCCTCCGTGCTGCGCCTCTCCTCCAGCTCTGCCAGCCATGCCTCCCCATTCCATCTGCTCGGCAATTGCACCATTATCTCCCATGAAGCCTTTTCACAGCTCACAGTTCAAATAAATCTGTCCCTCCCCGCCGTCCCCGCAGTATGTGTCACTCTCTTCCATTGGAGCAGCGGTTCAGGAAGCATCAGTCCCATCAGCCTGGGAGCTGCTGGCCCAAGTCCAGCGTGTACCGGGGTTATACCCTGCACGGCTCAGAGCACAGCCCGTGCGCAGCCATCTAGCTGTTCACCACAGAATCTTCTAGGCTTTCAAGGCACTGAGGCTATGACAGCACACAGACACTCACAATGATGGGTGATAACCAATCCATGTCGTTTGCACTAGCGACTTCATGTCTAGTCCTCCCTCTTCTCACAGCGCGGACCTGGGGAGGACACGTCTCCAAAGGCTCATGAAAGCATTGTTGTCAAGTCCGTGCCTGACTGTGCAGGGGTCTCAGCACTCAGGTCAGAGTAACTGAGCGCTACTGTGTGTAAAATTAAACTAAGGGGCGCAGGTGCCAGCCATCTGTCTCCACAGGCGACATCTGCCCTTCTTCGGTCCAGCGACCAGGGACTGTCACCGGAGTAGGTGGAGTCACCGGGTGAGAGCGTCATAAAGTGTCAGCAGCTGGGGGTGGTGTGGGTGAGTGATGAGAACAGAAAGGGCCCTGGGAGAGGACAGCAGCCAGTGCGCCCACGGCGATCGCCTCTGATGCTCCTGGTGAGTGGGATGCCGCGGACACACCGAGGGTGGGCATGCCTTCCACCGACAGCCCTCTAGCTATTCGGCATCCAGCATCAGCGAAGAGGAGCGTGACAACATAGCACACAGCTTTGCAGCCAGAAGGGTCGCAGACCATCAGGGTGAGCCGGGCTGGCACTGGGTGGAGGACATAGCCACGGCCCCGCTGAGAACATCCTGGAGGGCGGTGGGTGCCGTCCGCCAGAATAAGCGCTCTAAAGACTTCCAAAGGGTTTTCCCGTAAGTAGGTGAACTGCGAATATGGTTTCTAGGTAAAGGACGTATGTCATGTATTGGAGGAATTCAGCCCATCACTAATGTTGATTGAGTGTCACTAATGACAGACTCAGTCACACACTTCAGCAGGCAGAGCAGTGAGCCCAGCCATTCCCCATGGCTCTGGAGAGGCCGCTGCCCTCGCTGCGCCTGGCTGGGATTCCAGCGTAAAACGAGAAGGGGGTCGCATGTGCCTGCTGCCTGCGCGCAGCCAGCGTGGAGGCTAGCGGCCTTCGCAAACAGCCTCAGACCAGCATCCAGGAGATGCATTCAGTTGGTGACTGGTGAGTTTGCTCCTCACTGCCATAAAAACTGTCCTGTGGAGTGACATGCATCTCTTAAAATGAGAAGAAAAATGTATGACAGAATTAAAGCGCGTCTTCACATCTACTTAAAAATAAGAGACTCTCCTCTGCTCCTCGCAGAAAAACACGCTCACCGCTATTTCTCACCGTTCACCTGCGAGGCTGGGGCTCTGCCTGGCTTTGTAGCTGTTCTGCTCCTTGTCTCAGGTGAAGCTGGGGTGAGTGTCAGTGTCCTATCTGAAAACCAAAGTAGAAGGTAGAGGTTTCGCCCTTCAGAAAGTAGGCGTGGCGCTGTGTGCTGGCTTGGGGAACTCATTATAGGGTTCAAGGCCCCTCCACTCCCACCCCCAGCATTCCAGCAGCCTGTGTGGGGGGACGGAGTAGGTTTCACTGACGGAGGGGCCCATGCGGCCCTGTGCTCTAAGTCAGGCCGGCCGCTGCGTCCTGACCCGCCTGCTCCCCGTTTTCCGTGGGAGGCCCATGAGCTGTAGCCTCCTTCCCTGCCTCCCGCTGAAGCCCTGCACGAGGGGCCGTTTCTCAGCCTGGGCCAATACAGACAGGCCGGGCAGCAGAGGCGTCCTGAATATCAGAGAAATGAGTGGTCCCAGGGTGCACGTGAGCTGCCCTTTCTCTAGTGAATTCAGAAGAATTGAAAGAAAAGACAGCCTTGTTTCTCAGTCAGCTTCAGTGAACATGAGTTGTTGCTGTGGACGGAGACAGACCAGAAACAAGATGCGTGTGTAACGTATCGGTTGTTAAAGAATTGCTGAACAGTGTGAGGGGGTAAGAAGTGTTGGGGGCGTGTGTTAAAACCGTAGGCCTCTCGGGAAGCACTTACTGCCAGCGTGGCATTCGAATTACACCCCGCGAGACAGGAGGGCTTCGCGCTGAGGTGTCCACGCTCTGCACCTGTAATCTGGGGAAGGTGGAGGTGGCACCTGTGTCAAAGGGTTGGACTAAGTCATGTCACCACCTGGTCTCTTTACGCAGGCGTCTTTTCGGTGGCTGGGGTCAAAGTCAGGACCACAGAGGGGTGTGTCAATGGCTCCCAGCAGTTTAAATACTTGAAAAAAAGACCTTCGACAGCCAGTCATCCTGGGAGGGCAGTTGTGGCTCTAGACTCTTCAGCAGGACGCACCTGGGGAGGTGGGCCCTGTGCAGTCATTAAGACGAGTTCTCATTAGTGATTAGAAGGCAACATGGGACGCCAAGGGAGCAGCGTAAACTTCCCCAGGTCCCTGAGCCCATCGACTGCTGTCATGAACCATGAAGGAAAAGTGTGGGAAAACCTGTCTTATTCATTCAGTGCTGATTAGGAAGGAAAACAATGCTGCAATGCTGCCAGCAGAGGGTGCCCGAGGACTGCTTCTCACTGCAGGGCCCACAGGCCTTTGTCATCATTGCTGGTGCAAGGACTCTTCTTTTCAGATCTTTATTGCTAAGAGTAGTACTGATGTCCTCATTTTCCCCCCAGTACCCCTCTCCACCAGTTCCCACCCCGCCCCGGGCCTTCACCACACTACTGTCTGTGTCCATAGGTAATGCATATATGCATACAAGGTCTTTGGTTAATCTCTTCCCACACTCTCCTCCCCACTTCCCTCTGAGATTCCTCAGTCTGTTCCATGCTTCCATGCCTCTGGTTCTATTTTATCTATCAGTTCATTTTGTTCATTAGATTCCTTGTTCATTTATTTTGATTTTGAGATTCAATTGTTGATTATATATATATATATATATATATATATATATATATAGCCATTTTATTGTTTATACTAGGGGCCCAGTGCATGAATTCATGCACCTTGAAAGGCACTGTGTGCCACTAGGTTGCGGTGGGCACAGGGGCAGGTCTCGGCCCATCCTCCGTGCTCCCGCCTGGCCCCTCCTGCCGCGGCCTCCAGTCTCCTGTCTGCCAGTAGCCCTGCTCCCGCTGCCACTGCTCCCATGCACTGAAGGCACCAGCTCCACTCGCACCCACTGCTGCTGCTGGCCCCAATTGCTCCGTGCTATCAGCGGGTGCAAGTGGCAGCTGCTGCCCCAATTGCCCCTCAGGAGCAGGGGGAGGTGGAGAAGCCTTCAGGGGCAATCAAGGCCGGCAGCCACCTCTCACATCCACTGATGGTGCCGAGCGATCGGGGCTAGCGCCGGGCACCAGCAGCAGGTGTGAGCAAGACCGGCACCAGCAGCAGGTGTGAGTACTGGGCCAGACTGTGGCACGTGGGAGCAAAGAATTTTCAGTAACCACCAGAGGCTCGCCCCGATGACAACGACCGGTGCCCCTCCTTGCTCTGGCGCCCCCACTCACCTGTTCTACCATCCCACCACAGACAATGTCCACTGGTGGTCAGTGCATGTCATAGCGAGTGGTTGTTCGGTTGTTTGGTTGTTCCGCCATTTGGTCTATTTGCATAATAGCCTATTATTTTATAGGATTTTGATCTCTTCTTCTTCCTCTTCCTCTTCCTCTTCCTCTTCTTCAAGAATACCCTTCAACATTTCATGTAATACTGGTTTGGTGGTGATGAACTCCTTTAGGTTTTTCTTGTCTGTGAAGCTTTTTATCTGACCTTAAATTTTAAGTAACAGCTTTGCTGGGTAGATTAATCTTAGTTGTAGGTACTTACTATTCTTCACTTTGACTATTTCTTGCCACTCCCGTCTGGCCTGCAAAGCTTATGGTGAGAAATCAGCTGAGAGTCATATGGGCATTCCTTTGTAGGTAACTAACTGCTTTTCTCTTTCAGCTTTTAAGATTCTCTCTTTGTCTTTAAACTTAGGCAGTTTAATTACGATATGTCTTAGTGTGGGCCTCCTTGGGTTCTTGTTTGAGATTCTCTGCTCTTCCTGGATTTGTAAGTTTATTTTTTTTTTTCACCAGATAGGGGAAGTTTTCTGTCATTATTTATTCAAATAGGTTTTTAATATCTTGCCCTCTTTCATTTCCTTCTGGCACCCCCATAATGTGAATGTTGGTACACTTGAAGTTGCCCCAGGGGCTCCTTACACTATCTTCATATATTTTTCTATTCTTTTTCCTTTTGCTCTTCTAATTGGGTGTTTTTTGCTTCTTTATATTCCATATCTCTGATTTGGTTCTCAGCATCCCCTACTCTACTCTTGATTCCCTGTAAATTATTCTCCATTTCAGTTAGTGAATCCTTCATTTCTGACTGGTCCTTTTTCATGTTGTTGAAATTCTCACTAAGTCCCCGGAAACTCTCATTAAGATGTTTGAGTATCCTTATAACCATTGTTTTGAACTCTGTATCTAGTAGTTTGCTTGCTTCCATTCATTTAGTTCTTTTTCTGTGGATTTTTTGTGTTCTTTCATCTGTGACATGTTTCTTTGTCTCCATATTTTGGCTGCTTCCCTGTTTTTGTTCTATGTATTGGGTAGAGCATCTATGTCTCCTGGAATTGGTAGAGTGTCCTTGTGTAGGAGGTGCCCATTCGGGCCCGGTGGCTCAGCCTCCCCAGTCACCTGAGCTGGGAAGTCTAGGTGCACCCCTGTGTGGGCTGTGAGCACAGTCTTTTTGTAGCTGAGACTTGATGGCTGTTGGTGTCACTGGGAGGAACTGACTTCCAGGCCAATTGGCTGTGAGGACCTGATGCAACTACCGTGGAAGAGCTGCTGTGCAGGAGACACCCCTGTGGAGCAGGACTTGCTTCAGTGGGGCTTTGGTGGTCACTGAGTCTGCCCCTTGTGTGTCACTCATGGATGTGTAGAGTTGTAATCGGGCATGGTGTGAAGCTATCCACTGGGTACACTGGTTCTGGGGCCTCCTGGGAGATACAAAGTCAGCACCTGCCTGGGGGCACCTGTAAGGAGCTACAGAGCCATCTGCAGATGGATGCTACTTGAATTGGGCTTAGAAATGCCCCAGAGAGGCCAAACTGTGACCCAAGGCAGGCTGCTGCTAGTGCTGGGCATGGGACTACTTATCAAGAGGTATGGGGCACATTGAGTCCAGTTGCTGCTTGTTTGAGAGATTTTAGAAAAGTCTGAAGCCTGAGCCAGGACAGGCCATTCATATGGAAAAGACATTACAAACTGCTGGGGTGGGGCTGCAAATTGGGTTGGGTGGGGCCTCAGGGAATCATCAGGGTGGGGCAAATAGTGTGAGCCAGGTTGATGGAGACTCATATATGGCACTTGCCAGTCATCTCTGTGGCAGGGGAGGTTTCAGCACAGGAACGATGTCCTCTGAGAGCACCCCTGTCTGGGAGGAAGCGACCCTCCAGTTCTTGCCCTGGTGCCAGACAATCCAGTTCCTCCCTGTATGTCCCTGGATCCTTTCAAGCTGCTGCCCCAGCCCTGGAGCCCAGGGGGAGTAGTCCCAGTAAGTCCGTGCACCAGCCCTTTAAGAGGAACTGGGTCTCCAGCAGCCTCTGTCCCACTCGGTCACAGGCCCCACTGGCTTTTACATCCAGAAGTTATGGGGACATCTCTTCCTGGAACTGGAACCCTGGGCTGGGGCCTGGTGTGGGGCTGGGACCCTTGCTCCTCACAGGAGGCCTCTGCAGCCAAGATATTCCTCCTGATTAAAAAACATCTCATGTGGTTGTCGCCCCTCGCCCCTCCTACCAGTCTTGATGTACTTTATTCTTTGCTTCTCTAGTTGTAGAACTTCCATTCAGCCAGACTCAGGCAGATCCGAATGATGGTTGTTCTGTATTTTTGTTGTAATTTTGATCAGGTTGTGGGAGGATGTGAGTACTGACTGCATTTACCTATACCACCATCTTCTCTATGGCAATTTTAGCACCTGGTGAAAGGATTCTAATTCCTTTTCTCTGACCCTGGTGACCTCATGCTTGGTGGATTATTAACATAAGAAAAATCAGACGCATGTTACTAAACATGGAGTAGATACTTACAAGTATCTTCAAAAAGTGTATTTCAGCATTCCAAATTTTAAATGAGTTAGGAAAAGCATTAATTCTAATGTTTTACAATTTTAAGAAGAACATTGGCAACAATTTAGTAGAAATAGTATATATGTATATACATTATTTGAATATATGTACAATATGTTTAATTGAATTGTAAATATATATATGTGTGTGTCTGTATTTGTGTGTACAAATATATAGCACACATACATATTTTAATAATATTGGATTAGCTTAATAAAATGGCAGAGAGAATGCATAGCATTCTTGTGTATTTTTCTGGGGAGATTTCCTCACCACGTCCTTCCTAGTAACATGACACAGTTCTCCTCTTACAGTGATCGCTTGCTTCCAAGACCTCCCACCCTTTGTATTAGTTTACAAACAGTTTATTAATTAACAATATTCAATCTTTTCTTAGATATACATAATTATTGCATATGATTACAAGTCTCTACAGACCATGGAGCATAGGAATTTGTAAAACTGTTCAATTCACTTAGAGTAGGGCCAAGTAATGGGGAAAGCACAGTATAAATGTTGTTACTATCACTAATATAGTTAATATCATCAATGTAGTTAATAGTTGTAATGTGATTAATAACATGTATGAAAGAAACCACAATATTAGATTGCTCATATCCAGGCACAAGCTGTGAAGATAAAAATATCTATGGCATTGAATGGATTCTAATTTGAAGACAAATGGAAAATTTTATCTAGACGTAGGAATGTCCTTCAGGCTCCAGGTTCGGGCACCATTGAGTTTAGGGAAGGGAGCAAAAGCTCTCCTTGTAATACAGTGCCTGAAGTTATTCTGTCTGAAAAGTTCAACATGTCAAGAATATGTAACAGAATATGCAAATGTATCATTTGAAATACATTACAGACCATGTCAATTGAAGACTGTTAAGATAACTATTGGAAATTATGATAATTTCATAAAACGCTGTATGCTATATGAAAAATAGTTATGACATCCAATTCTGTGGACAGAGCCTGGGAGAGCAGAGTGGCTCTACTGGATTGAGGTCATTTAAAAGAGTAGAGAATGTGTCTGCCTGCCCTGAATCTCAGGAAATGAGAACATTCAACAAATCTTTGTATAGAAAGCATCTTGGGATCTTGGCCCACATCCTCAAATTTGTATCTGACATGAGACCTGAAGGTCACCAAGGCTGAGTGTCCCACAAGGAGGCCAGTCTCTGTGAAGACCTGCAGGAATCTGCAGGGAAAGGCAACTTGGTGCCAATGTGTTTCTCCAAGTGGATTCAACCGTGGACTATAATTGTAAGAGGAAGGGAAACATTTAAATCTCTCTACCAAGGAAACTCTTGTTATCAAACGTTACCATGTTGCCCTGGAGGGTGTGGCTCAGTTGGTTGAGTGTTGTCCCATACACCAAAAGGTTGCGGGTTCAATTCTCACTCGGGGCCCATGCCTAGGTTGTGGGTTCAATCCCTGGTCAGGGAGCATTTTGGAGGCAACTGATCAATGTTTCTCTCTCACATCAATTTCTCTCTTTCTCTCCCTCGCTCCCGCCCTTCCTCTTTTTCTAAAAATCAATGAAATGTACTCAGATGAGGATTGAAAACAAAAAGTTAACACACTGAAGCAATCAATCTGATACCTAACAACTCAGAAATCATTTCTCTATTATAAGGTTCATTGTTCTAATATCATGACAAGTGAATACTATATTTCATGATTGTATCACTTCACTGGTCATTATTTGAGTTAAAGAAGTAAGGACCGCCCTCCTGTTTATGCCAGGGTGTGCTCAGAACTGCCACTGGTTACCTCAGCAGTAACAGGTGATTGTAGCTCTACATTGACATGGCTGTAGAGTGACGTAGCCCAGGAAAGTTCCTTTCCATAACCTCCGCAATCATTGATCAGAATTCTTCTCACCCCCCATCTTTGCTTAGACCTCATTTCTGAAACACCTCTGTTCTGGACATGTTTTCATCTAAATGAATACTCCCCAGCCATCATGAGTTGGGTTTTATTACTCCACATTCTGGTTCTAAAACAGCCCATGTGATGTGTTTGACCTGCAAAAGGAGTGAGAGTTACGCTGTGATTCAATTCTAGATCTGCCAACTCCCCAACTCTCAGCCCATCTGTCCTGGTGTCTGGGACCGTCCTGATTTATGACCTTGAGCTTTCCCACTTGTCATCCACCCAAGTTCCCTACTTTGGGTGATAAATCACATGGTCACTCTAGGTCACCCTAAGAAACCAGGATGATTTTATCAGGATTCGACGTAGCATCAGTTCACCGGAAAGCTAGACATGTGACTTCTACTTAAGTTACAGAAACTAGCTCCACGGTGCTTGGTAATGAGCATTAGCAGCTATATTTCCTCCACTATCCCAGAGGGCTCCAGGGTGCTACTGTCGTGCCTGAAAAGTGAATATAAACATATGAACATCCAAAATTGAGCCTAGGCTTTCTATAAATAGGGGAAATTGTGAAAGTTCAAGAAAACATTATCTACATACTTCTAAATATACTTTAAATGCTCATGAGATCAATAAAGCTCGTTATGCCTTAATATGCATTTGGTGTAAGGAGCCACATGAGACAAATCCCTTGACCATTTCCACGGAAGATCTGCAGGGGCTGGAAGGCTTTCGCTCCCATTTTGCTGGACTCTGGTTATAATGTTGTAGCTTGAACCATTCTGAAACACCCACGGCGATGGCAAATGTTCTACGTGGTGAAAAGGTGCTGATTCCGATTTTACTTAATGCTAATGATTACTCCAGACACCAATTTTCAAGCCTACTGAAAAGCTACAGTGACCAACGTGTAGTGACAATGGAAATTGCTGTGCTATTTCAATGGTGGTTTCCTCTTCAAAATATCTGCTTGGTGTTAGGTTTTTCTCAGTCTCTTGTACCCTCAAAGCTGTCCAGGGTAGTGCCTGGTACCTAGTAGTTGCTTATTAAATGCTTGTCCATTTGTCCAATTTGTTTTCTTTCATTGACAAACAAAAGGAGATGTTCTCACAACAAAAAGAATTGCCATTGAAAGGACAGCCCCTCCCTGCCTCGGCTCAGTTCTCCTGGGAGGAACGGATCTGCGTCCTTGCCGACTTCAGCAGGCAGGTCCGTCAGGGACCTTTCCCTGGGAGCGCTGCGTGAGGAAAGGGCACACAAGAAAGAGTCTGCGTAGATGCAGAGAACAGACTGAGGGCGGCCAAAGGGAGGGTGGGCTGGTGAGACAGGTGGAGGGACTGAGAAGTTCAGGTCGGTAGCTTTAGAGTAGTCCCTGGGATGTAAAGTACAGACCAGGGAATAGCCAATGATATTGTCACAACTATGTATGGGCCAGTTGGGTACCGGAAATAGCAGGGAACCACTTGATCGAGTGTAGGACTGTCTAACCACTATGCTGTACTTCTGAAACCAATGCAAAATAATATTGACTGTCAACTGTCATTTAAAAATTATTTTAAGTTAAAAAATCACTTTATTTAAAGAAAATAAAAATAAAATAAGAGCCAAAAAGAAAAGAGCTCACATTAGCCAGTTTCAAAGAGCAAAAGGGCGTCCCTGTTTGGTGAAGGCCGTCAGCAAGTTTTAGTTGAGAGGCCTGGATGGAAGGCAGGGAGAGCCAGGGGCAGAGGAAGCCCTGCTGAGAGCCCAGGGAGGCCGGCCCCTGAGGAGTGGGCAGTGGCCTGGGAGGGAGGAGATCCAGGATCTTGGGGACCTGATCCCAGAGGATCGGCTCAGGGCTAGAGTGGTTGTGACCTGTCTTGTATTGTCAGAGCAGGAGGCGGGGCCATCCTGGGCCAGCCAATCAAGGGAAGCCACGGATCCCACCGTGACGACCCCGAGGAACCTCAGGACTTTACTGCTGTGGACTCTGGTGGTCCCCCAGGGAAAATACCAAAGCAGAGGGGAGGGAGACACAGAATGAGGACTTTACTTATGTCTCTCATCCGACTTAAATTCCTAAACATTTACATGTGCACAATATTCTTTAAATTCTGAAGTTTCTTATGTAAGGTTCTAGAAATTGTGCATGTAGAAGTGTAGTTGGGACATGCATAGTCTGTGTTGATGGTCTGAACTCTCTGTGTTCTGGAGTCATTTTCCTTGTTCGCTTACTTGTCATCTGAAACTGTCCCTTTGACTGGACATGCCATGCAAATGCATCATCTCGGTCATCACCCACATCCATTCGCCCTGCATCAGCCTCAGCATAACCTCCAAACCTCCTCCCACAAACACATGGGCGGCTACTCTTCCAACTTTAACCTCTGTAGTGTTCATGGTACCGAGCTGCGTGCGAGAAACAGAATGAGAAGTAAGGCTTGGCCGTGCCTGTTGCCGTGGGGAACGCACACAGCCAGCAGGTGCCGAAGGCTGGGATGAGAAGCCGCACTCCGAGTGGCGGGCAGGGGCTGCGCCATGCCCCTTGCTGCCCAGCTCACCCGACCCCTCCTTGCTTCTTGCCTCTGTATTTAGATCACAGGTATCATGGTATTTGCCCACCTGGCTAACGTTGACATCACAGTGGACCATGTGTAGTCTCTGCTCAGACAGGGCCCTGTGGGAGTTCCCATTTCCACAGCCGTGTGCTTCTGAGCATGTCTCTGGTCAACTCTGGCCAAAGCAGATGCCAAGGATTCATGACACCTGCCCAGGACGGTGCACAGATCACCAGCACGCCCAGGCCTTGTCACCTGGAGCCCAGGCCTTATCACCTGTAATTCCAGGCCTTGTCACCTGGAGCCCAGGCCTTGTCACCTGGAGCCCAGGCCTTGTCACCTGTAAGTCCAGGCCTTGTCACCTGCAAGCCCAGGCCTTGTCACCTGCAAACCCAGGCCTTGTTATCTGTAAGCCCAGGACTGTAAAGGGAGCACTCTCATTGCTAGTGCCGCAGGTGTGTCTAAGGTTTGCTCCACAGCACAGACTAGCAACTGAGTTCCTTACAAGAAACAATGCCTTCATTAAATAGACATAACTTCATTTATTGCCCCTCAGACACTAACTTTAAGCTCTGTACTCCTTAACGCATCTCTGTTAGCAGAGCTGTTAAAACTGAAGGTGTGCACGGACCTGATTCTTCATCCTCTCACTGTTCACGCTCACCTTCCTTGTTTCATCTGGAAACACCTCCGGTGCTGGCGCTGCCGCTGGCTTGTTTGACAGGGACATTCTGGAGAGTTGGCACCTCTGCCGGGTTTAAGTTTCTCACATTCCGCATCTTCTCTAGTTTCCACTGAGGAAACAATAACCCACTTCCCACCTTTTCCCTGACTTCCCACTGCTTTTGGGATCCTGGCCCAGGAGCAGTCTGACTTTTCTTCCCTGAAGACACCAAAAGGAGTTCAAAGGCCTTTTGTTTTGTTTTCACACGTTCCTAATTGAAAGGATTATCCACAGCTTCTGCCTGGCGTTCAATTCATTTTGAGCACAAAGACTTGTCAACGAACTAGCCATTCACAACGGGACTGTCCTTCCAGAAGAAAACCTCAGGAATCTGACCCTTCTTAAAGAGATGATTGCAAAACAATGTGAGGATTTTAATAATGTGTTCTCACCTAGAAGTTCTCGTTTCTAGAAATGTGTTCATATAATGCTCTCAAAGAAATCTGTAATGACCTTGCTTTACCAATTTGATTTCCTATATAATAAAAGCCTAATAACCAAATTGTCCCCTTGACCAGGAGTTCGACCACTTGCTATGATGTGCACTGACCACCAGGGGGCAGCGCGGAACATGGCGGGCGTCAGCAACATGATGCTGGCAGCGGGCGGCAGTGGAGGTGCTGCTGGCCCCTGTGGGCCCCAATAAGAGCAGGATCATGGCGGGATGGTGGAGCAGGTGAACGGGCGGCACCAGGCCAACATGGGTGTGAGCAGGGGCCCGATCACCCCGCCAATCGCCCCTCAGATGGCGACCAGTGGCAGTGGTGGGGAGCGGGGAGCAGGGCCGCCACCTGGCTCCCAGGGGTTGAGGGATCTGGGTGGGGGGACCGGCCCTGATTGGTCGCCCCGCAGGTGAGGGGGCAGCACTAAGCTAAGGCAGGGTGCCAGGCAGGGCTGCAGGGCTGCAAGGCTGGGGGCGGGAGCTGGGGCCCAATCCCTGCAGGCCACCCCGAGGGACCCCACCCATGCACGAATTCATGCACCAGGCCTCTAGTAGTATCAAAAGGGATTCAATAATGGGGGGATAAGGACACATATGTAATACCTTAATCAATAAAGAAATTTAAAATAAAAAAAAGAAGGGAGTTACAATCTGGCCAGTGTGACCAGTGGTTGAAGCATCAGCCTGAGGACTGAAGTTCATGGGTTCAATTCCTGGTCAAGGGCACATACCTGGGTTGTAGGTTCACTTCCAGGCCGGTGAGGGGGCAACCAATTGATGTGTCTCTCTCACACTGACGTTTCTCTCTCTCTCCCCCTCCCTCCCTCCTTCTCTTCCACTTTCTCTAAACATCAATGGGAAAAAGGTCCTTGGGTGAGGGTTAACAAAACAAAAAAAGGGGGCAGGAGTTACAGAACTTTTAGAATGGGAAGCGCTCTTACACGTGGGACAGGTCAAAGCTGGCATACCTCAGGTGACGGCACTGAGGCCCGCAGAAAGGTGAGCACTGGGCTGGGCAGGTTTGCTGGACCCACCCACGGCTCTCCTCCCGACCACATTCTCCAACCTCCGTCCAAATGCACCTTCTCTGGTTTTCTCTGGCCTCCCTGCTTCCTCCATGGCCGGGTGTGCAGTCAGGTGATTACACAGGACTTCTAAGGACTAAAAAAGGTCGTTCTTATCATCGTTCTCATCAAAATTGAATAATCCTGGTAGACAGGACAATTGTCTTTTATCACTAGCAATTTTTTTTTATCATGTACAGGACTGGATACTCAATAAATATGAGTTAAATGATCCCTGTCTGCCTATAGAGTGGTTCATTCTTGTTTACCACATAACGCGAGAAATTCAAAATTACAGATTTTCTTCAAAGTAAACTCAGTTTAATTGAAATTGAACTTTAGATTCAGTCTTACTTGTTTTTACTTAAAATTTGATTATAAGAAAGAATATGGGAATGTTTTAGAAGGCAACAAAAAGAATGCATAGAATTCAGAGCTATCTACTCAAGTTCTTAAAACATAAATATGCTTTTTAAATATTTAAAATGAAGGACTTTTAAAACATCAAACCCATAACAAATCAGATTTATTATACTGCCAGTTCTAAATTGTCTGAGAAACATCTGTTAATCTGAAAGTTTAGCAAATAAATATTTCAACTGAAAAATCAACTTATATTTTTATTTTTAATTATAATGTGACTTTTAAAGAATGTACTTGTTTCAGTAATACCTTTAAGGAATTTCTTATTTCAAAACTATGCATTCAAATATAACCAAAATCACCAATTCTGCTGTTTTTCCACTAATGTTTTTAAACTAATTTTTCTCAATAGAGACTTACATACTAACCCTTAAATATATGATATGGGGAACAGAATAGAATTGTCTGATTCTCCTAATATTACTTTAAAATTCACTTCAGGCCCTAGCCAGCCGGTTTGGCCCAGTGGATAGAGCGTCGGCAGGCCTGCAGACTGAAGGGCACATGGTTGGGTTGTGGGCTCCATCCCCAGTAGGGGGCGTGCAGGAGGAAGCCACTCAATGATTCTCTCTCATCATTGATGTTTCTATCTCTCTCTCCCTCTCCCTTCCTCTCTGAAATCAATAAAAATATATTTTAAAAAATAATAAAATTCACTTCAGAACTACCAAAATCACCACCCAAAAGTTGGGGAATATTTCCAAAACTAAATTATGAATTAAAATTGTAGAAGTTGATATTTGACTTAGGGAACAAATATTTGATGGTATTCATGCCTCAAATACAAGCATGATCAAATTCAAACATCTCTTTTCTTCTGAAAAGCTGACTTGGTCTTCTCTGGCGAATCCCTTAATATCTCACGCATGCGAACGCTGGGAGGTCCGTCTTGCCCAGCCGCCCACTGCCGCCCAGCCCCACTGGCCACTCCTCTCGTCGTAGTTTACTGCTGTCAGATGAGCGTGTCTTTACGAAATGAAGTGATGGGAGATTTCGGTTGTCCTTATTTGTCCTTATTTGAAAGCATGTCTTCCCTTTTGGAATTTTTTTGATCCATGAAATCTCGAAGCCCGGGGTTCTCTGATCTAGAACGGATGAGGTTAAGTTCTGGTTGCATGGACTGTGACTACGTTAGACTATAGTTTGGAGTCCGTGTGGTTTAGTAGATTTCCAGGGGCAGGAACAGGTTTAGTTGGTGGCCTGGTGTCAGGATACAGAGCTTCATCCCAGGCATCATACTTTTCTTTCTTCGGACGTTTTATGGAGTTGTTGCCATCAAAACCATGTCCTGCCCTCCCCATGTGACCCATGTCCCAAAGAGCAGTTCATCAACTGAGCAAACTGATTTTACACGGCATCCACAAGATGTCTGTGTTGTGTGTGGTAGCAGGTGACCATGTATGACCCCTACCCAATCCTAACATTGCTCTGGGTCCTACAGTGCGAAACAGCAGCTGGATCTGCCTGGTGATCCCAGCCACAGGGCTACTGAGGGCCTCTGTGGGGGACACAGCAGTGATGCAGAAGTTGTAGCCCTCTCAGATGTCATCGGGACGTGGACCCGATTCCATATACAGGGAGTGTGATGGACTCTCAGCAGGAGGTGGCCATGAGGGATTCGAAGACTAAAGAAGCAGAAAGTCTCATGTAGACGGGGCCATTTGAGTTAAGACTCAAAGGCTAAACTTATTTCTCTTTGTCAAATATTCTGGAGAAAATACAATTTTATTAAATAGACTAGCAAAGAGTTAAAAACTGTTGCATTATAAATGCAGTATAAATAACATATAAACAGTTAAACTTGGTCAAGGCACTATTTATTACCTTAAAAGGATATAAAAGTGTGGTAAAATGGAGTAAGAACAGATTACCTACCAAGAAATGGCATTTTGTCACTCAAGAATAAATAATTTACCTACTTCTTAATGATCACAACAAAATGTGTTTTTCAGAGACTCTTTGGTCAGAGAGGTGTACCTACAACATAGTCTATCTAACCACTCAATATGGTGACAGCCTGGAAAGCAATGAAGATGCTCCTGAGTGAAGCTGCTGAAAGCCAGCAGCATGGACTGGCCTTTTGTGCTGTGAAAGCTGCTCTTCTCCGGCCACTTTCCCGTCCGAGCTGTTGGAAGCCAGGCTCAGGGAGGGCGCGCCTGGCAGGTGGCTTTTTTCCATGCATCGTCAGCGCGTGGGCTTCAACTATCAGCCTGAACTGCCTCCCCTTATCCCACTTCAGCTGCATTTGGCACAAAATGAGGCGTGCACACAAGCAGACACCGCAGCCTCTTTCTGTTTCCTCCCTCCGGGCGGTGGCTCTCCTCTCCCTGCCCCAGATGTTCCCCATGTCCCGAGTGTGGCGTTGGGGTCAGCCAGCGAGGCCACTTTCCTCTCACTTTAGCAGCCAACTGAAAAACCACTAGTTCCAAGTGTCAAAGTCCACCCATATCGCAGGTATACCAGAGCAATATGGGTGGAATTTGCTTTGCTTACATTTTTTTAAACATTGTCCGTATGAGAAAGGACAACTGAAGGCAGATTTGCCAGTGTTCTGGATTGCCTCCGACATGGGGGCCTCCTACCTCCCGAAAAAGGGGGAGCATTTAAAAAATATTTTTTTATAGATTTTTAGACAAATGGGAAGGGAGAGATAGAAACATTGATGAGAGGGAAACATCAATCGGCTGCCTCTTGCACGCCCCCTACTAGGGATCAATCAAGCATGTGTCCTGACCAGGCATGGATTCTGTGACCTCTTGGTACATGGGACGACACTCAACTACTGAGCCATTCCAGCCGGGCAAGGGAGCATTTTTTAATACAACCAACAATAGGTGTGTGATAAAGAATTTAAATGGAGGCCACAAAATGTCAGAAAAATTATTTGAATCCACTTGAACATGTAGTTCTTTCTTGAATCTTTCTTATTTTCACATTTCCTGAACTAGCTTTGGCACATAAAGGAGCAAAAATAATGCTGTCAGTTATTGAGAAGATAAAACTTGTGCCAAATCCCTACGTGGGCACGAGTGTTTGTTTATTCAATAAGTACTGACCGGGCACCCACCATATAACTGTTAGTGCTAAAGGAATTAGGAAAAGGAGGGTGATCATTGCCATCAAGGCAAATATTAAGAGACGTGTCTAATCAAATCAAATCAATTCTAATCCTAATCAAATATTATGAGATGTGTCCAAGGCCATAACAAGATGTACAATGGGAATTATAAAAGCATAGACTCGTCTGAGGCAATGCTTTGTGGAGAAGTTGAGTCCAGCTATGTATTAAAGGATAACTTTAGAAGATTTGCACCTAAACATGAAGAGACATGACTACCTAAGAAATTGTGTAGACAAAGGTATTTATGGGAAAACATGATACATGTTTAAGAAACTACAGAGAATTTGGCATTGGAAAGGTTGGTTCTGGCACAGCTAAGAGTGGGAAGGCACATAGGGGTAAAACAGTGAGAGAACTGGGGTGATATGTTGAGATACTTAAACTTTACCTTCTAGGTTTGGGAAGCCGATCAAGAGTTTCAGAGTTTCTGCATAGCCCAGATGCCTATTCTCTAAGTGTCCGAATGGGGTTTGTACTTACTGCAGGTGTGTGCTGGGGCTGCCAGAACAAATGGCCGTAGCCTGGGGGCTTAAACAGCAGTTCTGGAGGCTGGGAAACCCAAGGTCAAGGTGCTGACGTGGCAGGTTCATTCTGTGGCCTCTTCCCTTGGCTTTCAGGGGGCCACCAGCTCACTGTGTGCTCATATACCTCTTCTTTGACCTTGAGCTTGGGGAGAGCAAACTCTCTGGTGTCTCTTCTGAGAGGACCCTAATCCTATCTTGGGGCCCCATCCCATAACCTCATCTAACCATACTCACCTCCAGAAGGCCCTATCTCCAAATATCACAGCACTAGAGGCCCAGTGCATGAATTTGTACACAAGTGGGGTCCCTTGGCCTGTCTGGCGATCAAGGCCTATTAGGGGTAGGGCCGGCTGCGGAGAGGGGCTGTGGGAGGGTGGAGAGGCTAATCAGGGCCTGGATTGGGCTGGCTGGCCACCACAGTGCGCGTCATAGTGACCAGTCATTCCAGTTATTCTGCCGTTCGATCTCTGGGCTTTTATATATATACTAGAGGCCTGGTGCACAAAATTTGTGCACGGGGGTACAGGGTCCTCAGCCTGGCCTGCACCCTCTCCAATCTGGGACCCCTTGGGGGGATGTCTGACTGCCAGTTTAGGCCCAATCCCACGGGGGATTGGCAGTCAGACATCCCTCTCACAATCTGGGACTGCTGACTCCTAACTGCTCCCCTGCCTGCCTGCCAGATTGCCCCTAACCCCTCTGCCTGCCTGTCTGATTGCTCCTAACTTGCCCCCCTGCCAGCCTGATCACCCCTACCTTGCTTCCCTGCTGGCCTGATTGGCTCTAGCTTGCTCCCCTGCCAGCCTGATTGCCCCTAACTGCCTCTGCCTTGGCCCCCAGCCTAAGCCACAGTCTGGCCTCCCTCTGAGGGAGGCGACCTGGTGGATCAGGGGAAGGAGCCGCCCACATTACCCCACTGCTGCTGCCACTGCAGGTCTGAGCCTGGGCCCTTTGCAACCATGCCTCGGCCCTTTGCAGCCGCCCATGG
The DNA here is from genome assembly GCA_025583905.1 of Ia io. Lineage (NCBI taxonomy): Eukaryota > Metazoa > Chordata > Mammalia > Chiroptera > Vespertilionidae > Ia > Ia io. Next base: position 378,466 of record JAJQQW010000019.1, on the reverse strand, counting down.
CCGCCTGAGCCTTGGCCATTGCAGCCGCTGTGGCTTTTTCTAGAAGGACATCTGGAAGGTTGTCCAGAAGACATCCACTCTAATTAGCACATTACCTTTTTATTAGTACAGATATATTTGGTGTTAGGGCTTCAACATACAAATCTGGGCAGGCATACACCTTCCATCCAGAAAAGGAGAGAAAAGGGCTGCTGTCATAATAAAGGGGATGGATAATGAAGCCTTGAGCTGGGGCTGATAAGATACATGGAAAGAACAAATAGAAGAGGAGGTATGAGGTGAAGTCAATGGGTTTTGCTGATTGATCGATGGGAACTGAGGGAGAACAAGCAACCCACTATTTCCCACCTCCATTGTCATCCATCAACTCCAAGCCACCAGGAGAGGCTACTGCACTGGCCTTGGGCCTGTCCCTTCCCTGCACTTTACCCAGCTCCCAGCATCCCCTGCACCACAGGCCCCCTTCCCACCCCTCCCCTGCAGCTTCAGCTGTAATGATCCTATACCAGCATCTTTCAGCTCAGGGCTATGCACTCCCTAGTGGAGAAGGCAGTATTGTACATACATACAATACTACCATTTTTTAACACAATTGTCCTTCACACAAAACACAAACACCCGAAGCTAGACATGAAACCTCAAAGCGGCAATATCTTTATTTAAAAAGTATAGTTTCACAGAAACAGCTCCTCTGTTTTTAGACATAAACTTTATCATTGTGCAGAACCATGTGAAGTGAGTGTGTGGCCTGGCCAAAGCCAATGAGAGGGGCTGCTTAGAGCTGATGTCCCTCCCCCTGACTTCATCAGCCACCAACCCAGAGCCCCTAGACGGGCCTAATTTACATTAAACTGATTGCCTGGCAGCTCAACCGGCACAAAGCCAGGTGCCTTGACTTCAGGGACATCACCCCCAGGGACGCACCTTTCAAAGAACAAAAAGGAAATGCGGAAACAGAAATGGAGGTGAATATTGAAAGACTTCCAGGAGTCAGCAGGCACCAGGCATTTATTGTATAAATAGTTAAGAAATGCATGAATAATGCATTAATGCTCCAGGGTGTTCCCATAAATCCGCACTGGCTCCTGAGGGTAGTGGATGATGAGTGGCAGGCGGGTGGGGCGGGGGTGGAGAGGGGACAGGTTGAGTCACACCGGAGCTGAGGGAGGGGTCCCAGGTCCGAGGTCCGAGGTGTGGGGTGTGGGATGCGTGGCCTGTTCCCACCCCGCTAGTTCCACGGTGCGTCCTTTGAACTCGCCTGTGTTTCTCATGAGGGAAATCACGCATCGGCAACTGGTGGCCTGTATCAGTCACACTGCAACAAACTCACGGTGTCAGGACCAGCAGAGCCAAGGAGAAGTGTCACAAAGGTGGGGCGTGGCCGTCTGCAATCTGGGGTGGGAGAGAGGGAGAGGGCTGAGGAGCCAGGCAGGAGGGATTGGCAGGTTTGTGCCGCTGTCCACGTGGGATTTTCCACATTAACCCATAATATTGGTTTTTGTCTTTTATGCAATTATTTTTTTCCTAGTAGTTGTCCTAATTGGTCTCCTTTTCCAACACTCGATTCTTTGTTTCTATAACTTTTGGGAAAATGACTTTCCTTCAGTTAATGTCCGAAGTCCTCATTCAATCCAGGTGCTTTTATGTTTGTGTGTGTCACCGGATGCCACGACAGCGTGGCCACCTGGCAGAGCCTTCCTTCCCACAGCGGGCCTGGCTGCCTGGGTGGAAAGTACAAGCAGCCCCACCAGGTCCAAAATGAGGAAGCCTCGCCACGTCCTGGGAACGAGCGGAACGGCAACTTCCCGATCTGACTCATGGACTTCATTCTATCCATATTCTGAAATATTCCAAACTAAAGGCAGAAATTAACGTTAGAATGTTCAATTGCTCCCAGAGGTTTAACTTAGCCTCCTGCAAGTTAATAAAGTGTAAGATGTGTTTCTATACCAGGTAGACTCGTTAATCAATTAGCAATGAGTTGGCAAATGCCTGCGTGTGCCCAGGACGAGCGTTGGGCACATAATGCTATGTCACTTCAGTCCATGACTGCTCCCAGTGCATCCACCGGGCGGCACTGGAGGACTCACCCTGAATGGGAGAAACACTGGGGTGAAAAACAGTAGCTTTTCATTCGTTCACGTGGCTGTGTTGGTTGGGTTCCTGGTGGGCACGGGCCGTTTTGCTCCTCATGGGTGACCAAATGTGCTTTAGAGTCGAATCCCCTGAGGACACTGCAATCTGCGTTTCTCCGCCAGCTCCTGCTTCAGGGTGACAGACACCTTCATTGTCGCACACTCGCTGGAGGTACTGAGTACTCGAGTAATGGAAGCATTCAGGTGTGGGGAGCAAATCCACGGAGCCACAGCCCAGTGCGTGGGGTCTGGGGCCTTGACGTGTTCTCCGGGGGGCAGGGGGAGGTCTGGGGGTGTCTTGTTTTCTAAATCCCTCCGGACGCGTTAGTGTTCGGGCACTCATCACCAAGCCCACTCTGGCCAGGACTGCGGCTCGGAGAGCTGGTCCCCTCCGCGGACTTCTGTGCGATCCTCGGCTCTTCCTTCCCTTCTCCCTCCGTCCTCTGCTCATTCCACCATCTCACTGTGCTCATCTCGGTTTTTTACAAATGAGGACAACATGTGAAAGGTATTAAGTTCATACCAGTTAATCCTACTATTCTTTATTGGGATACAGCAAAGAAAAGGGATTAAAATGCATAAGTGGGAACTCGGACTTCCATTTTTTCATTTATTCAGCCCTTCTCTCCAAAGGCCATTGATTAACTCAGCTACTTCTCTATTCCTCATGCGTTTCCCTCTAACTTTAGAATGAACATTTGTGATAGAAAACAATCCTGGGTAAAATTTGTCTCCATGTTTCAAATAGTACAGCTTGTTCATTAGTGTGGAATTTATGTGGGAGAGATCTTGGGAGGTACAAAGAAAGTCAAATACATGCCCAAGGATAATACCCAAATCAAGGACATTAGAAATCACTGATGTGAAAGAACACTAAGATAGGTTTTATAATATGGAAGATGGAATCAGTGAAGATCGACATCCAAACATTAAATAACTAAAACAAACCCAGGAAAACGAGAGGAGCTGTGGATGGTGAAAGACTCAGTTTTTGGAGATAGCACCTGTTATTTCCTATATTTCTGTGACTTTATCAGTGCAGCTAAGTCAGAGGAAGGTGAAGGACGGGGACAATGACGGCTCTACATGGTGTGGCTGCCAGGAGTCTCCTCCTTGCCACGTGATCCTGCGGTAAATAAAGGGAAAGCCACCGCCTGTAAGCACGTTGCAGTTACAGCGTTTCCCAGGCCAGGGAAGGCGCTGGCTGGAGAAGGTCCAGGTGGCGGGTGGTTACCAAACCTCAGCGTGACCGTCACTTGCCGCCGTTCCGTTGGAGCACACACACTTCGTACTGTTTGTTGGGATAACTTGATACAAGATCTGGACATGCTGGGCGAGCTGAGACAGCTGCTGCTTGAGGGCGTGCCGGGCCTCTGGCTCCTGTCACATGTGAAGTGTGGCACTCCGGGCTCCACGGAGGCTTATCTTTCTCAGCTCGGCTCTCTTGGCTCCGGTCTGGGACGTCCTAACATCCCTGGCCAGCTGAGAGTCTAGATTAAGCTTTAGCTTTCTGAACCTCTCTGCTGGAGGAAAATTAAATTGTGCGTTTTAATAAGAACAGTTTATATTCATCGCTAAGTAGCTGATGTGAGAGTGAACTGAGAGAGACTATAAGAAGATTCAAAAGGGAAGAATAAGACCTCCAAAGTATAATCTGATTATATCCCTAAGGAATTCATCTCAGCCCGCGTTAATTTAAGGAGGATTAGTAGCACACCTGCTAAGCTACAGCTACTGGCAGCCTTAGCCCCTCACAGTGGGGATGGGGGGCCCTCGCACAGGGATGCCCCAGTGCCGTGGGAGCCACAGAGTGTGTGGCTCTAGCTCTCCTGGGAGCGTGGACCACACAGAAAGCGAGCGCAGGCCTGGCGGATGCGAACACCCGTGCAGTGGGGACGCCAGGCCAAGCTGCTGTGTGCGTGGATGCAGACACAGGAAGAGAGAAAAGTTAGCAAGTCCGTGCCGGAAGCCCCAGAGGGGATGGCGGATCAGGACCGTCCTTCGGGTTTCTTCTCCAAATGCCGCTCTGATATAGTGTTGAAAAGGCAACCCAAACATTTCACAGCAATTGGGGAAAAGCCGTAGGCATTAGCAGACACAGAAAAATAGATGACAAAACTCAAGATCTCATCATGTTGCAAACTCTTGGAAAAAGAAGGGAATGTCGTTCCTGTAATAAGGAGTTTCTGAAAATAAAAATATGCAGACAACAACGAAGTCATACTTAGTGGTAAATTATTGAAACTTTTTGCCTTAAAATCAAGAAGAGAAAAGAATGCCTACTCTACTCATGTCACTATGATACCAGAGAAGAACAAAAACTGTCTGTATTTACAAATAACTTGACTGATATATATATAGAAAATACAAGACAATATTGACTAATTTAATATACTAGAATTCATTTAGCAATTCTAAAAGATCAAAATGCAAAGTCAGACTTTTCCTACATACCATCAAAAGCAATAACTATGCAGAAAATGAAATTTTCAAGGCACATCATTTTATATAGTTTTCAAAAGCTCCAATATTTCAAAATAAATCTAATTGCAAATGCGGATGGCCTGTACACTGAAACCTACAAACCCTGTTCATAGAATTGAAGACATACTATTAAGATACAACTTCTCACTAAATTGATCTTTAGTTTCAATGCAATCCCAAATCAAAATCCCCAAAATTTTTGAAGTAAAAACTGGCAATCTTATTCTAAAATTTAATGCGGAAATACAAAAGAATAAGGATATAAAAACACTCTTGATGTCCAGCCGCCTTGGCTCAGTGGTTGACCGTCAACCTATAAACCAGGAGGTTGTGGTTTGATTCCTGGTCAGGACATATGCCCAAGTTGTAGGTTCAACCCCCAGTTGGGATGCATATGGGAGGCAAGCAATGAATGTTTCTCTCTCTCTCTCTCTCTCTCTCTCTCTCTCTCTCTCTCTCTCTCTCTCTCTTTCTTCCCTCTCCCTTCTTCACTCTCTAAAATCGATTTAAAATGGTAGACTTATACCACTGTATGTCAAGACTTTGTACGCTACAAAGTTACAATAGTTAGGCAATGCATGTGGTCATGCAGGTCAACAGAGAGATGAGACTGAATGTGGAATTGAGAAATAGATTAATAAATATATGATAAACTGATTCATTGCAGGAGGGAAAAGGTAAAATTGTGTGGGATAAAGTGGATCGCCACTCTTTTTTAAAAGCATTAATATTGACCCCCTACCTCATACCATACAAAAAATAATAATTTTAATTGGAGATCAAAATGTGAAAATAATTAAACTTCTATAGGTACTTATAGGAACATGTTTTCATTATTGAGGTAAGCACAAGAAAATAATAGCCACCATAGTAAAAATTTGAAAAGTTGGACCCCATTAAACATGAGAACTTGAGTTTATCAAGTGCATTATTTAGAGAGTGAAAGCAAGCCACAATGTGGAAGATTATATATATGACAAAGGACTTTTACCACTAATTTAAAATAATTTCTATAAATCTAATTAGAAACAACAACAACACTGAAAACCCAGAGAAATGGGGGAAAATTAAAATATCACTTTAGAATAGAGAATTTACAAATGAACAAAAACACAATGGGTTTCAACCTCATTAGTCATTAGGGAAATGCAAATTAAAACCCTAGTGATATCCCAGTACACACCTACCAAAATGATTAAAATAAATATATTGACAAATGTCGCCGAGGGTGTGGAACACCTAGAAACTCCCATGCTCGCTGCCAGGGGAGCAAATTGGTTTAAGTACTTTGAAAAACATTATGCAGCTACAAGAGCAAAAGCAAGGTGTTGTTCCTGTCTAAAGCTGGTCACACACTGTCTTATGAACTAATAAATCTCCTAGTGTAAATATGTAACCTCTTACCAAAGGACTTGTGCAAATCCGCTATAATAAAAGGGTAATATGCAAATCGACCAAACGGTGGAATGACTGGTCACTATTATGCACACTGACCACTAGGGGGCAGATGCTCAATGCAGGAATGCAGGAGCTGCCCCCTGGTGGTCAGTGCACTCCCACACGGGGAGTGCAGCTCAGTCAGAAGCTCGGCTGATGGCTGGTGAGCGCGGCAGCGCTAAGGATATCGACTGGCCGCTTAGGCCCGCTAAGCCGTCAGTCGGACATTCCCCAAGGGCTCCTGGACTGCGAATGTTGTGCATCGGGCCTCTAGTATATGCATAAGAACACTGTTTCTAATAGCCCCAGACTAGGGTTCATTCATTTCATTATTATATGCCACATTCAAGTTTATAAATGCTCCTTCACTCATAACTAGTCCCATCATTAATTTACCAACACATTCCCTCAGTGGGGAGACAGAATAATGTTCTCCTTGGGATGTCTGAACCTGTCAGCAGCTGAGCTGAACGGGCAAAAGAGATCGAGCAGATGTGGTTGAATTGAAGATCTTGGGATGGGGACAGCTGGGCCTGAACTCTCTGGATGGGACCATGGAATCTCAATGGTCCTTGTAAGATGGAGGCAGGAGGGCAGGGAGGAGATGGAGACATGACCATGGAACCTGCTGTTGAAGTAATGCACCCATAGGTGGAGGAGGAAGCCATAGTCAGGAAATGTCAGCAGCTTCTAGAAAGGTGAGGAAGTGGGCCTCCTGACCTCCCCCCACCCCTCAAGGCATCCAGACAGAATGCGTGCTGCCATCAGTCCCTTTCCATCTGTCTTGGCTCACATTTCTGTGATGTTTCCTATGACCATAGAACTTATTCTGCTTCCTCTGAAATTTCCCCGGATGTCTTGTCCAGTGATCCCCAGGGAATGAGGTCTTGCCGAATATTCTGTGACTTTCTGACGTGCTCACCACCACTCTGCACAAGAGCCAGCATGCGTGACGGGGCCTGGCGCATCTGCCCTCCCTGCTGTGGACAGATGCTTTAGCTGGTGTTTTCATCAAAACAGTTTTAAACTTTTGGATTCACAATACCTATTAGTAAATAAAATTTCAAGACTAGACCATGCTGTTCTAGCTTCCTCTGCCCCCTGTATCTTGTACAAGTATGTGCTCAATAGGTGTTTGTGGAGTGGAGCAGGGCAACATAGCATTCTATTAACTCTCTTGTCTTCATTTGAGGAATGAACAAGTGTTTGGAGTATGATTAAAATTGGTCACAGGCAACATGAAAGCAACATCTCTGATGTGTTGAGTACCAGTTGTGTACCATCGTCCATTCAGACACGAGCACACTCCTCTGAGCTTCCCACTGAGCTCAGTAACGCACCGCCTCCGGGCGTCCCGGTTCTTTCTTCCCACGCCCCGCGCACAGCACTGGGTCACAGAGCGAGGGGCGCTCTGCACACTGCCGGGACTGCACAGACTCTCGGAGCACCTACCTTGGGGCTTACAGAAAATATTCTTTCATGTTATTACCCAACTATTGCCTGTTCTCCCCAGCAAAATAAAAGCCACGTGATCACATTATCCAAATGCGCAATGTGGACGCACAAAGTATAGGTGTTGGATATATGAAAAACATAAAGCCGAATTAATTTCGTTTCAGTGAGGAATGACAGGTGGAGTCCTAAATCTTACAACAAAGAATCAGGCTAACCTGATCCAAGTGGTAACAGAGGTATTTATGTTCCTGCAAACACATACCATCCACTCACCCTAAGCCCCTTAACCAGAAAATAATAAAAGCAAAACACAGTTGTTTTCCACTGAATCAAGATCAGGCAATTACAAACAAGTATTTCAGTTCATTTTCTGTTATACTGTTTTCTTACAGAAATTTCTTTTACTATCTCAGAAGTTGGGAACCAAAGCTTTCTAAATGTGAGTAATCACCTCTTCACATGCCACGTTGTGTCCGTGTTTTGGAGCCCAGTAAGGGCATTTAACTATGTATTCTGCGGTCCAGGTGGGCTTCCTAAAGCTTCCAGGCATGAGTTAAAGATGATGCAGAGCTAGCACTCACCCCACTAAAGGACAGTTTGGGAAATAAAGTTGACTCTCTTTTCCACCTATAGCTCCTGTTTCTGTATCCAGGGCCGGTTAGGCAAACATTTAGAAATGGTTTTTGTAACTGTAAGAGAATCGTGCATTTCACTTACACATTTCCTGTCCACATGCTGCGGTGCTGGTGAAACAGATGCAGAGTTTATTCAAATGCTTGTCTTTGAACACATGCACCAGGTCAGGGACTAGCCAGGTGCTTTCGAGCCCATTAGCTGCCACTAACTAACAACACAAGGAGGAGTGGAACTGGATTTCCGAGCCCTGGGTTGTGCCATGCTGAGTGACACCTGAAAGCCAGTCTATTCGCCCAGCAGGTGGAGGGAGCTCATTTGCGAAATAATTATAACTAAACACAGACAGAAAAGGAGATGGGATGGCAAGACTGCTGGCGCCTACCCTGCACACAGGCTGAAATGAACATGATTTATATACACAAGATGTGTTATGCACATTATACATTGGAAATTATTAGACATTTTAGAGTAACAATTATGGAATAATCATTAGAAACCAAAATATGCAGAATGTGATCCATAAATAAAAAGTTACATTTATCTAGTAGGTTTTCAAAGTCTATGAAGTCATACAACTTAGTACTGGTCTTTGTCCATTTTAAATATTATACATTTTTAATTTAATTAAATTTATTGGGGTGGCATTGGTTAACAAGATTATGTAGGTTTCAGGTGTAATTCTCATCACCTGTACATTGTACTGTGTGTTCACCACCCAAAGTCTAGTCTCCTTCAGTCACCATTTATCTCCCATTTACCCTTTCCTACCTCCCCACCCCCTTTTCCTATGGTAACCACCACACTGCTGTCTGTGAGGTGTGGGTTGTTGTTTTTTTCACTTAATCCCTTCACCTTTTTCACCCAGCCCCCAGATCCCTCCCCTCTCTCCCACAAATCCCTCCCCTTGACAGCTGACAGTCTGTTCTCTGTATCTATGAGCCTGTTTCTATTTTGTTTGTTTATTTTGTTCATTAGATTCCACATATAAGTGAAATCATATGGTATTTGTTGTTCTCTAACTGGCTTATTTCACTTAATATAATACCCTCTAGGTCCATCCATGCTGTCTCGAAAACTAAGATTCCCTTATTTTTTATAGCTGAGTAGTATTCCATTGTGCAAATGTACCATGTTCAAGGTTAATTTAATTGTATATACTTACTCCTCTTTTTTTAAAAAAAAAATATTTGTTTTATTAACCCTGCAATACTTAGACCCATCCAAAGAATGTGATTAAAAAAAAACACACGATAGAATGCCATTATCTTTAGCACAATGCAAATTTATCCAGATATAAATAGGAAACTAACACCCCCAAGAAGATAAAACGAGTTAGGCCAACAGAAAGGAAAGATGAAAGTAAGATAAGTTGGAAAGGAAACCACACACAAAAAGGGAAGCAGTGAAGTGAGAACACCCAAAAACAATGACCACTGACTCAGTGAACCACAATCCAGTGTAAAATGAGTTCTAGAGGAGAAACATTTCAACTGTGCTTAATACTTGTTAGCATTAAATATTTCAGAATGTTAATGATTTCAAACACTTCTTTGAGACTACAGCAGAAGGAACTGGAGAAAATCCAAAGAAATGAATAAAGACTTAATAAAAGCCAATTGCAGTTAAAAAAAAAAAAACACTTAGGAAAGTCTTTTTGAGATCCATGAAAACATTTAATGAACTACTTGTGGGAAAGAAAATCAATCCAGAACGAGGCCTCTTTCCCTAATTTGAACCAATATTACAAATGAATACTTGGACTAAACATTAGACGATTTTCTATTTCCTCAAATTTAGAAAAGAACAATCATAAATATACTAATAAACTAAGGTACTAGGTGAAATGACAAGAAAACGATTTTTTAATTGTTTAAAGTATTATATATGAATCCCTTTTCCCCCATTGACATCTCCTCACTCATTCCCACCTCCCCCAGCACATGCCCTCACCCCCCTACTGACTGTGTCCATGGGTTATGCTTATATTCATGCATACAAGTCTTTCGGTTGATCTTTCAACGCCCCCCCCCCACACACACACACACCCTCCCCTACTTCTCCCCCACCCATCCCACCTTCCCCCTGAGGTGGGATGGTCTGTTCAATGCTTCTCTGTCTCTGGATCTGTTTTTGTTCATCAGTTTATGTTGTTCATTATATTCCACACTGGCTTATTTCGCTTAGCATAATGCTCTCCAGGTCCATCCATGCTGTTGCAAATGGTAAGAGTTCCTTCCTTTTTACAGCAGCGTAGTATTCCATTGTGTAGTTGTACCACAGGTTTTTAATCCACTCATCTGCTGATGGGCACTTAGGCTGTTTCCAAATCTTAGCTGTTGTAAATTATGCTTCTATGAACATAGGGGTGCATATATCCTTTCTGACTGGTGTTTCTAATTTCTTGGAATATATTCCTAGAGGTGGGATCACTGGGTTGAATGGGAGTTCCGTTTTTAATTTTTGGAGGAAACTCTATACTGTTCTCCACAGTGTCTGCACCAGTCTGTAGTCCCACCAGCAGAGCACGAGGGTTCCTTTTTCTCCACACGCTGGCCACACTTGTCATTTGCTGATTTGTTGATGATAGCCATTTGACAGGTGTGATATGGTACCTCGTTGTCATTTTGATTTGCATCTCTCTGATGATTAGTGACTTTGAGCATGTTTTCATATGTCTCTTGGCCTTCTGTATGTCCTCTTTTGTAAGGGGTCTATTTAGGTCCTTTGCCTATTTTTTTTATTGGATTGTTTATCTTCCTTTTGTTAAGTTGTATGAGTTCCCTTAAATTTTGGAGATTAAACCCTTATTAGAGATAACATTGGCAAATATGTTCTCCCATGCTGTGGGCTTTCTTGTTTTTTTGTTGATGGTTTCTTTTGCTGTGCAGAAGCTTTTTATTTTGATGTAATCCCCTTTGTTTCTCTTTAGTTTCCATTTCCCTAGGAGCTGTATCAGTAAAAATATTGCTACGACATGTGTCTGCTATTTTGCTGCCTATGGAGTCTTCTAAGATTTTTACGGTTTCCCATATTACATTTAAGACTTTTATCCATTTTGAGTTTATTTTTGTCAATGGTGTAAGTTGGTGGTCTAGTTTCATTTATTTTTTCATGTATTGGACAGATAGGAGAAGACATTTTTTAATTTATTATTGATTTTAGAAAGAGAGGAAGGGGAAGAGAGAGGGGGAGAGAAAGAGAGAGAGAGAAATATTTTTTTCCTACTTTATGCATTCATTGGTTGACTTTTGCATGTGTCTTGATTGGGGACCAAACCCAAAACCTTGGTGCATCAGGATGACACTCTAACCAACTGAGCTCCCTAACCAAGACCATGACAACAAAACTTTTATCCTTAAAATAAAATACATTTCATTTCAATGTTAATTTGTTATGTTAATATGATAGCCACTGAATACTTTAATTAATGACTATTTTTAGATTACCCGCTAACAGGAGGGCACTTGACTTTGGCAAACAGATGTGGGTACAGTTCTAGAGGAGTTTGGCAAGACAGCAACTCCGCATAGACATGTAAAATGCAGGTGTACATTTTGAACTGTTGAAAAGATGGGTTGGTGATTGTGCTGGATTGTAAATTATTCAGTTGTCCCTAAAAGGATTTGCGAGAGGACTATTGTCAGGAATGTATGGGTGTTGTTTCGATAGAGAAAACAGAGTTCATATTTGAGAGGAGAAAAGGCCGAGTGACCACAGGGACAGCTGGCCTGTTAGCAGGAGGAGGCTTGCTTTGTCCACTCATCGTCAGAGAATGACATCACAGGAAGGTGAACTATGGGTCTCATTCTGTCCAACCTGAGAAAAATGATTGAAGGATAGTGGAGATGTCACTGTATCACGTAAGGAAATAATTCCAGGGTCATTGTTCTGAGGGACAGTCTCTAGGTAACTCTAGCCCCGGGTCGGGGGCCTGGTTCAGGTTGCATGAGGTCCTGGCCCTTGGCCCTCAGTCCCACCCAGCAACCTGGTGAGAGCTGTGTGTCCTCTTCCAGACATCAGGAGACGAGGAGTCTGGGCAGTGCCCCCTCTTCACACCTTTTTAATTTTAACATTCAATTGTTCTGGTAATTCTCTGAAATGTATCACATGGTTCAAGTTAAATATTTCTACACAGTCTGTGTTCTGTGTCTTGATCAAATTCTTTAATGTTTTATCAAAGTCAACATCTATATATATAAAAGCCTAAGTGACCATCACAACCAAATGGATGACTGAAAAGGCTGCATGGGGCGACCAGGCTGGCAGGGGTGTTAGTGAGGAGTGACCAAATGACCGAACAGCAGGCTGCGTGGGGCAACCAGGCCTGCAGGGGGGCTAGTTGGGGATGACCAGGCCAGCAGAGGGGTGCAGTGAAGGGTAACCAGGACAGCAGAGGGAGACAGTAAGGGGTGACCAGGCCGGTGAGGGGGGAGGGCAGTTGGGGGTGACCAGGCCAGCATGGGGGGGCAGTAAGGGGCAACCAGGCTGGTGCAGGGGCAGTTAGGGGTGACCAGGTTGGTGGCGGGGCAGTTGGGGGCGACCAGGCTAGCGGGGCAGGGGGGAAGGCAGTTCAGGGCCATCAGGCAGGCAGGCAGGTGCGCAGTTAGGAGCCAGTGGTCCCAGATTATGAGAGGGATGTCTGATTGGAGAGGGTGCAGGCTGGGCTGAGGGACCCCCCATGCATGAATTTCGTGCACCGGGCCTCTAGTCTATATATATAAAAGCCTAAGCAACTGGACAACCGAATGACCAGCTGGTAGCTATGATGTGCACTGACCACCAGGGGGAAAATGCTCAATGCAGGAGCTGCCCCCTGGTGTTCAGTGTGTTCCCACAGAGGAAGCGCCACTCAGCTGACAAGCGCAGCTGTGAGGGTGTGAGCCTCTCCTGTGCACATTCCCCTTGTGCATCTGAGCGGTGGTGGCAGGATCAGTGGGGCCGGGATGAGCGGGAGTGGCGCAGCACCCAGCCCAGGCTCTGGCTCTTCCCTGGCCACCTGACGCTTGCTTCGCACACTACTTCATGCTGTGCAGGATGTACGTGGACAGTGGGCTGGAGCCCGATGAGCCAGGTAAGGCCAGGCTGTGGCGGCGAGGAGATCCACTGATCCCTGCAGGCCAGGGCGAGGGACCCCACCGGTGCATGAATCCGTGCATCGGGCCTCTAGTAGATTATAATTTGAAACCAGAGGAGGATGTCAGCACTCTGGACAGGCTCATCATCGGATGCTCTTGGGTAGTCGGTCAACATCCTTTGAGTGTTCTTTATGGAGGAAAGGACAAGGGCCAGGGCACTGTGGAGAGGCAGGTGTGGTGACCTGTGACCCCTCCAGTAGGGCATGACCTTTTGTTCCCTGCGGGACTCTCGCTGATGCCTTCACCTCTCAGCCTCACTTTACAGAAACATAAAATGAGGATGAGGATGCTAAAATGGGATGTTGATAATCATCCATCCCAGCATCGTTTTCAGCATCCACTGGACCATGGTTTAAGGTTTTGGTCTTAAGGCATAGGCGACTTTTACTAAGGAGATGTTGCTTACTGGTTGTGACTTTGGTTCAGGAAGTTTAAAATATAACTTTACACCTGTGAGTATATACAAGTTCATTCAAATCAGTGAACTCATTCACACTAACCTTAGGACCAAAAGACAGATACAAAGTAACAAGTATTTGCTTTAAATAAGAAAATAACTTTCATCAATGGCTATTGTCTGAATTCATTGAAAAATAATCTGTGTTTGTATTGTCTTTATAATTTAAATTTGTATGCAAAAGTCATTTAATCAAGCAAATATTTACTGAGAGCCGACTTTGTGCGGGGCTGATCTGACCTTGGACGGACATCTCCCAGCAAAGGGCAGCCCTGTGCTCAGAAGGCTCCTGCTCTGTCAGGTAGATGCCCACAGAAGGAAGCCAGCAAGTAAACACACGCATTTCAGGTGATTGTCAAGGGCGACGGAGAACATGTCACAAGGAGGGGCCGTGGGAGGTAAGGAGTTTCCTATGTTGGTCAGAAAAGACCTGCTCATTTGGTTTATTGAAATACTTTAATCTCACTGCTAGAGAAGACACAAGGAAGATTCTCCTCATGTCTCACATTGTCTGTAGATAGACACAGGCATGGGTGATGCTGTACAGCTAGGGGTGAGCACAGAGGTGAGCCTTCCTGAACAGGGATGCTTGTCAGTCAAAAAGCAAGGAAGCTGGAGAGGCAGCACGCTGAAGCCCGCTGAGATGCTCTTCTCGATGTCTGCGGTCAGGAAATGCAGTCAGTCCTGAGCAGAAGCATACTCTTGACGCTGACAAACACCTTCTAGCAGGCAGACTGAGGGCCGGCCTCTCCTGCTCTCAGAGGGCAGCCTGCTGGCTCCTGGAAAGGAATGTTGGCCGTGGACGTGACTCTCCTTTCGGCTGCGAGAGGAGACCTCCCGCCGAACCAGGACAGAGGAAGCCTCTGCTGGGTGTGCACCCTCCTGTATTTTCAGTAAGAACTGCATTTCAGACACCATAACCGCCCTGAAGGGGATTGGAACTCATGCGCTGGGCATCACGCTCAGGGTGGTGAGCAAGCCAGGAAGGCAGAGCTTCTAGCGGCCGGGCCGTGACCGTGGGAAAGCAGACCAGGAGACACCCACGTCCCGGGAACATCGAGGTCTGAGCACTCTGAGGAGGCTGAGCAGGTGAGCCTCTCTCAGGAGGGCAGGGTGCCCAGCACACAGTAGTCCCCCACCCCCGAGCCTGAGACCTCACTGTGCGCCCCCCAAGAGGGCCCGGGATGTTGTGTGAAAACATGGCTTTCCCGCTTTGCCTGAGAACAGTCTGTCCAGACAAACAGACAAACTAAGAGTGATCACTGCTGTGATGTCTGAGCACGCAAAGGGCAGCGGGAGCTCAGAGCAGAACTGAGCAGGTTCTCTAAATAAACAGAAGCCCGCGTATCCCGAGCGGCTGAAAGACAGGGCCTCACGCAGAGCTGTCATGTCTGGGGACAGCAAACAGGGGCGTGCAGGTTTCGGATGTGGATTCCCCAGTCTTCGTGTTCTTGCTAAACACGCGAACCCATTCTTCACTCCCCGCTGCTTCCAGCACGCGCGGGAGCCTCACTGCTGTCCCGAGGCGAAGGAGATGCAATTTGCTCCCCAGATGGGCGTTAGACAGAGCGTGACGGCGGCGGCTCCCCTGCAATCTCAGAGAATGGTATTACCCGGGCTCTGGCCGTGGGATCGCTGGTTGCCTCCTGTCAGTGAGCAACAGTCTTACTGCAAAGCAGGAGCCCAGCCGGCCTTTGTCTCGTGGGCAGAGCTCCTCCGGGAGGCATTGGCTCAGGATGACCATGTACAGGAGCAAGCGCCGGCATCAGAGATGTGAGTACCTTCTGACCCAACTTTCTCACCACACGGCGGTGGCAGAAATGGACTTGGTTTGTTAGGAGAGACTAACCATGACTTCTTCAGATATTTCCTGGGACTAGAAAAGAGAGTGTAGCTTTTTCACCCTCGCCTTTATCTTTATCGCTGTTACATGCCAGAAAGATGTGGGGGGCGAGAGCAGGGGAAATTCGCTTGTTACTATGGAAACCCTTGAAAAGGTTTACAAAATCAACAGAGAAACAGCTCAATGCAATTTCAGTGGAGCTCAGCATCCTTCATCAAGCAGAGCACTGGGTAGTGCTCGCTCTCTTCTCTCTCTCTCTCTCTCTCTCTCTCTTCTCTCTCTCTCTCCCCCCCCCACCCTTCTTTACTGGGAGCAAGGGGTTTTCTCCCTGGGAGTCTATGGAAAGGTTTGGGAAGGGAGCCTGGCACATCTGTTTATTCACCCCATTTCAAGTGTAACTCTCAGTGTCTCTAAACACTTCGGGATGGAGGGGAGAGGGTTCATTGGGAATATCTAACAGGATATTCTTTGGTGCCAAACTTCTTGGTCCTGGCCACATTTGTAACTTCATTCACGACAGGCAGCATGTACCAGGGCTATGAGGAGTCACCTGTGATCACCCCAAAGGGGCTGGTTCTGACAGAGAAGCAGCATGACAATTGCTCTAGCCCGATGTCCGGAACCACAGTGGCTGTGGGACTGATGGAAACCCTTTCATGGCAGAGCCCCATGCTGTCAGGGCGACCTCTCCCCCGACCTCGGCCAGCCAGCTCTGAGCCACTTTATCTGCTCGGGTCTGAAGTAAGCGTTGCCATGGAGCCCGTGGCCCTGCACGGACCGCTCCCGCCTGAGGCAGGTGACCACCTTGTTCTGTGGTCCAGGTCCACTGGCTTGATCTCCATCCTGACATCCTGGGTGTTAGCGAATACCGCAAACACAGAAGCAGCAGCAGCAATTCCTCCATCAAAGGCTGCAGGATGATAGGAACACAGTGTTTTTTGAGGGTGATAATGTGATCTTTGGTCTGTCGTCACCTGCGAGCTGAACGCTAACGTTTCTCTTGTTCGAGGAAGTTTGATGCTCCATGGCGCCCGGTGAGCTGCGACCGCCGGCGCATTTCAGTGCTTCCTGACTCTGGGCTCCATTTCTGCCCTGGGACTGAGAAACAGTGTGGGACAGCGGCTGCTTTTCCCTATAAACATGGTTCGTACACAGCCGGCAAGTCGGTTGCTGGTTGTCTCCTTGTGATTTCCTTCGGCAAGAGTCACTCTGAGCGGGGCACGCACTGGAAACCCGTACGCCCCGTTGCTCCTGTCTCATACACCCCTCATGTTTTCCATGTGGGCAACCATCGCCTTAATGCACACGGCAAATAAAAGATTCACAGGAAACTGTCCCGAGTGTCCCTCCCTGAAATGTGCTTGCTGGAGTCTGCGACGAAGCAGCAGGAAGAAACTGAATTACAGGAGGCGAGCCCGCAATGTGTAATTATGCAGCCAGACACAGTGGGTGTGCTGAACGGTTAGCTTTTCAAAGCCCGGTGTGTCTTGTCTACCTGCATCACTGGCTGGATTCTACTGCACTAACTGTTCTATATTCTAACCAGATAAGAGACTGGAGAGCAGGAGTGCAGTAAAATAAAGTATTAGGAAACCTTAGCAATGGGATCCTTAAGTGAATGTCTATCTTACGCCAATAATCTTTGCAAAAGTGGAATGCAATGCCCTTGTTTGCTCTCCAACGGGCATATAATGATATCTGGATTATCCCCTCACCAAAACCCAGTGCAGTTCCGCTTTAAATCATATGTTTTATGTGTTTTGATCATGTAAATGCATAAAGGAAGCTAGAGGCAATTGTAATCCAATTAAAGCAATAATTGCATGCATAAAATCTCAGTGTGGGAAAGGAGAAGAGTGTTCTATGATTGTCTTTAAAATTGCAAAAGTACATAAATAAAGTTTTTAATTTTCTCATTCCATAAAGATTTACTATAATATCCTCCAGCAGAAACAATGCAACTTCCTTAGAGAGGCCCAGGAGAGAGCAGCAAGCCGCCTGAGCCCCCAGGGCATGAGGGGGCAGCACCAGCACCCCGGGGGGCGGGGGGAGGTGGAAATGAGGGGGCGGGGATGTTTAAAGTAGAAATTGCACTAAGCCTTTGAGAATTCCCGTGGGGTTTTTAAACCCATTTCCCCATCCAGGTGGGTTATTTATAATCCCCTGAGGAGGGGGTGGGGGAGCAGTTGCTGTGGGCCTGCACATTCACTCAGCTGGCAGGTCTTCCTGGCGCGTAACTGCATAATGACTGTCAATTAGATATGAATTGGGGCGGCGGGAGGAGGGGGGGGCATTACAAAATGATCGCCTGTGTCTAACAGAGCCAAACACGTAGAAACCACTTGAAGGAACTTTAATAGATGGAAACCTGGTTTTACAAATTAGGTTGGGGTGGAATCATCATTTGTAAAACCTTTTCCTTCAGAGTTTAAATATAGATTTTTTTCACACATATTGCATTAGTCTGTTAGTTAAAGTGTGAAGTTTATGTTTAAACTCTCAAAATCCATATTATGTGTAAAACAAGGTATACCAGTGACCTCCCTTACTGGAATTCCAAATGACCTTGAGAAAACATGTTTTGTTTTTTAAAAAGACAGAGAGAGAAATTCTTAAAGCTGAATATGTTTTTGAAATACATACGTAGGGAAACCTTAGAGCAGGGCCCTATGATGTTAGGTGTGGATTTGTGAACATCCTACAACCTCACACACAGCGAGAAAACAGTGCCCCTCTCATTGTAGGGGTAACACGTCATCTCTTGTATGTACTAAGTAGGAGCAGATGTGGCTTTCTGGCTGCTAAGGATGCGTTAGGGTGACCTTACCCACCTTATTGTGGGAGGACTTGCTGAGATCATGTCAGGAGCCTGATTCCCGCCGCCAGTCTCCTGTGATCTTGTCCCATGTCTGTGGGTTGCGATTTCTTCGATACCTTCAGTGACCAGTGCACAGATGGTTTTTGGAGTGTCTTCCATTTCTAACCTCAGTGTTTCCAGTATGTAGTTTTTCATCATGTAATTCTCCTCAAAGACATTGCATGGTTCTCATTGCCTACACTGGGGCTCTGGGCCCATGTGTTCATATCCACGTGACCGTGGGTTTAATGCAGGAGGCCCTAGAATCCATGAGAACATTAATCATTGCCTGTGTAATGATGAAAAAAATATGTATATATTACCCATATGTATCACATACACACACATATATAAACATATACTAATTTTGGGTTCTAAAGTGGTATGTTTAATTAATAAAATGTATTTAAAAGGTGATACTAAACTTGTAAACTTTTTATGCCATATATTTTAAATGTTATTTAAAAAATATATCACATTGGATATAATTATGTTCAATGTTGAAAGAAAAGTATTCTCATGTTCCCAAATGTTGGGGATCACAGAACTAGAAAATGAAATACAGATGTGACATCATGTCACAGACATCCGCGCCATCCTCACCCCCGCCTTCCTCACGCCACCTGTGTTCTGGGCTTGATCAGGCTCCAGACTGCCCCGGCTTTGCCATGCCTCCTCTATAGACGGGCAGCCTCACCAGCATCTTCTCGTGCAGAAACCATTGCTAGTCAAGGTTTCACTCAAGGGCCACCTCCTTCACAAAGGTCTCTCCCGTTTCCAAGTCAAATTTCTCTTCCTCTTCTCTCTTCTCAGGTAATTATAATTTGCTCACACTTTCTATGGTTCTGTCTTATACAGCGACATTTATCTGCTTATTCCATCAATCTCTCATTTTCCTTTCACATGAGGTACCTCTTATTCTTGTTGGATGTATTCTCAGAGCATAATATAATGCTTCACTCATAACAATCCATAACTCTCTAATGAAGTTTAGTCACAGAAAGAACTATTTACTCATCACCCCTTACATTACTTTCCAGACATGGCTCTTACACTAAGACTGTAGCAATGTACAAAACGAAGTTCTATTGGGGTAGGGAAAACAAAATGCAAATAAATATATAACATGCCATATGCCATGTGATGCTATTTTCTACAGAGAAAAAATAAAGCAAGCAAGAGGGAAAGAGAGTTTGGGAAGGTGGTGTGGAGAACTGCTCTTTTCTATGGGGTAGACAGGAAAAGCCACTGTGATTAAGGTGACATTTGATCAGACACCTGGAGGAAGTGAGGGAGCAATCTCTACTTCCTGCATAGTTCCAGGCATACACAGCATGTGCAAAGTCCCTGGGGTACTTGGGGTATTGGAGGAAGACAGAGAAGAAAACTAGAATTAATGAACAGATATGAGATTAAAAAAAAACACGTCAGAGGCATTGGATGGGTAAGTAGGACATAGAATTAAACGTAACAATGTATTTTATTGGTAACTGAGTTCAGATATTATATGTATTTACTAACTTTTAAGAAACACTGTACTTCGAAGTGACTTGTGAAATAGTTCTATTAAAATGAAAATAATAAGAATGATGTTTTATAAATCACTATACTTTATGCTAGTCAAGGCATCCAATCATTAAATGAAAGAGAATCAAATCATGGTCACTGAGAGCCAGAAAGATATTATTTGAACAAGAATATTTTCTGATTTGTCTTCTTACGAATATTCTTATATTCTTGATTGTTTAACCCACCCTCTCTTTAAAAATCTTGCTATGAGAAACAAATAAATTCATAGTTTGATGGAAATGTTGTCCAGTTTCCTAAGGGATTGGCAGGAAGAAATGCTGGCTGCCATTCTTAATTGATAATAGAATTGGTGCATTAGTGGTCAAGCGGATAATTGGTTTGATGTTCTGGAATTGTTAGAACATGCGCTGTCTTACTTGACACATACATCTTTATTGCTACATTTGGTCTTATATAAATCTTTATTGAAATATTTTTGAAATTAATACAAATTGAATAGAAAAGATAAAAATGGATTATTACTCAAAACAAATATTTATGTTGATGCCATATGTAACTGTGAAGATGAAAGCAGGCATGACTCTTCGTTCCTTAATTAGATCATATCTCAAATGTTGACATTATTTATTATAGAACTAGTTGAAGAGCCATATGATTTAGGTTAAATTTTTTTTAAGTTTACACTAAAAAAAAAAAAATACTTGACGCTTATTATGTAAGGCTCTCTGGAAGACACTATTAAATTCAACCCTTGATTTTTCTGTTATTAAACGCTTGTTGGGAATCCTGGCCGACATCTGAAATTTCTCCAGTCTTTTCCCCTCACGTTCCTGATATGACGTCTACAGCGGGCATAGAGTGAGCCATGTAATGTTGCACTTCCCTCCATGGACTCGTGTCTGCAGCTAGTGTCAGGATGGCCTGGTAGAGCATGCTCACCAGGGCTGTAGTGCAGAGAGCAGGGGTGTAGGCAGGATGGCTGAGGACGCCCTGGCACATGGGAGTCTGCCTCTCCCCCTCCCTGTGCTTTGCTTTCTCAAGCTCCAGCCTGCGGCTGCGACTGGGTCCACCTAAAGGGATGCTTTCCTCTCTCTTTCTCTCTCTCTCTCTCTTTCCCCTCTCTCTCTCTCCCAGGTATTTTTCTATTTCAGTGCTCCCATAATCAAAGGTCACTTTTGTAGAAGGTGACCATTCGTCCATTTTCTTTGAACTTGGCTCTCATCCACCACCTGCTCGTTTAGTTTCTCTCCTCTGAGAACCTGGGCTGCATTCCTGTCTAGACCTACATAGAAACCTTGGTGCTGGCCCTGCCCCACCACAGTTGTTCAGATAAATGTTCTCTACAGAATGGCACTGACCGCTCAAAGAAGGTGACAGTGATGAATGATGGGAGTTTTGTTTACAGAGAACACCTGATACACGCTAAGTAACTAGATTCTTAGCTAAATTAGATTGGTGTTGAAGTAGATCTCAATGTATCTTTTGAAAATTCTGCCATGAATGCACAGGTGCGTGTGTGCGATTTCAATCTTGGTTGTTGAAAGTATTACAGATGTCCTGTCCTTTTCCCTCCAATGACTCCCTCTACCCCTCCCGCCCCCCTTCCCCAGGGCCTTCAGTACATTATTGTCTGTGTCCATGGGTTATGCATATCTATACTAATAAAAGCCTATGTAGTCATCACGCCCTTACGCCATGATATCCTCACGCCAAAACAATCCTTCACCAGGAGGCTGCATGTGCAGCAGGAACGTGCAGGTGGGCAGGGACTTGACACAGTGTGCGCGGCGTGGAGGTGAGTCCAGCGGCTCCGCGGCAACGCTGGGGGAGGGAGGGTAAGGGGGGAGGGTCCCATGGCTCCGTGTGACAACAAGGGAGGGGGGTCCCTGCGGCTCTATGCAGTGCAGATGCTGTCCCAGCGGCTCCACACGGAGCTGTGGGGGCGGGTCCTGGCGGCTGCACCTGGCGACGCATGGGGCAGGAGCCCCGGCTCCAGCCTGCCTCTTTGGGGCAATCTATCGAGGAGCCCCAGATTGGTGGGCAGGGCCTACCTCTTTGGGGAGATCAATCGTGGGGCTCCTGCACTGTGAGAGGGCACAGGCCAGGCTGGGGAACACCCCCACATCCCGAGTGCAGGAATTTTGTGCACCGGGCCTCTAGTATGCTTATAAGTTCTTAGAGTTTTACATGGTGATAGACAAGATGGCCACTCCAACGCCCTGATGGAGAGAGGATAACATGGGAAGGAGTCTTTGGAGTGTCTAACGTGTCCTGCAGTTGGGAGCTTAGAAAGCAAGATTCTCAAAAGCCGTGACCTGCTGTAATTATGCGTTTTGGACAGTCTGTCTATTTTGTTGAGCCACATTAAATTGTCATTTTAAGTCAAAGTTAACAGTTTCATATTGTTAATCTAAACACCAGCTATCAGGGAAGTTGGTGATGAAAGGGGAGCAGGCAGGTGGAAAGCCATCGCACCAACACTACATAGTTGGCATTAAAGGTGAGGGTGTGGTGATGATCCTTCATTAATTTAACTGTTTATTCAACATGCATAAAAGACTAAGCCTCAGAGCCCTTGAAAATGATGCTAAACTTTGTCATTGCCTGCAGTGTATTTTATTGTATCCTTCCACTGTCATTGTAAGAGGTTTCATTTCATTGCACTAAAACCGTGGTGGGCAAACTGCGGCTCGGGAGCCACATGCAGCTCTTTGGCCCCTTGAGTGTGGCTCTTCCACAAAATACCACGGCCTGGGCGAGTCTATTTTGAAGAAGTGGCGTTAGAAGAAGTTTAAGTTTAAAAAATTTGACTCTCAAAAGAAATTTCAATTGTTGTACTGTTGATATTTAGCTCTGTTGACTAATGAGTTTGCTGACCACTGCACTAAAACATGTCAAGGACATTTATAGTTAAGCTGAGAATGAGCACTGGCTGTCTAAAAGAGTATAATTAACTAAGGGAATATATGCGCTGTTGTTTGGGGCATGTAAGGTTAAAGCAGCCACAAGGGAACAGAAGTGCATTCAGACATGTCAACGTAGGTTAAATAGATGATATTTTAGCTATTAATCCTTCTAACTAGGCTTTAAAGATCATCAAAACTTTGGAAATTGCCTACCTCCCACCAAACAAAGTGGTTATTATAAAAATATGAATTCCAATTTTTCATGGTTTTATTACTAGAACTTTGCTTTCATCCACTTGGAACAACTATAAATGAATTAACAGTAATACAAAAATGATAAAAGTAACATTTGACATTTCTTGAACTCTACTCTATGCCAGGTATTATCTTAAGCACTTTGTTATATATAGCTAATGTAATGCATGTAACAGGGCAATTATTGAACATGTAGAAGCACTAATCTAGTAATTATGACCCTTTTAATTTTCAATGCAATTTCAAAATGTTACTCATAATTTTGAAATCTAATTTCTAGGAAATCAAACACCAAGTTAAATTAAAATATGTCATTGGCCTGAGGGAAAGCATCAGCTTTTGTGTCTCTTGAGGAAACTAAGAAATTAACGTTAAAAGTCAAAATATAGTGTTTGACCAATATCCCTATTATTTGAATCATATAAAAACAGGAAAAATACTCTGAGGAAAACGTTTGCAGACATATATGCAAATGAAATGCTCACTTATAAGTGCACTTGCTCTCTTTCTGCAGAAGGATGCAAGGATCTCAGAACTTCCAAAGGCAAGCGCGCTGCCGAGGCTTAGTTCAGAATGAGTCGCTGTCCCCTTCTTGGTCTAAACAGCTGAATAGTGTGGCGTGACCTTTGATTCCTTTTCCTTTTCCTAGTTATTGATTTTCTTGGCATTATTTTCTGAATTGCACTCTCTTTCCGACTATGGAATTGCTGACCCTATAGTTATATAGGGCTACATTACATATGCCTTAATACTGGCTCAAGGTCTTAATGGACTCTTATCATTGACATTCTATTCTCTCTAGAACCTCATTTGTGTTAAAATAAAGATAAAATCCACATCCATTTCCTTAAACTCCTTAGAGAGAGTGTGGCACGTATTTTTGTAACGCCTCATGCCTTAGGCTGCTTATCATTGGAAAGTGCTATAAGTATATTTTTTATGATTATATGATTCTTTTGACCCTTAGTGAACTTGAAACCACCCTAGAGGAACAGAGGATGTATTTCCTTAAACAAACACACATTATTCTTCAAATTGCTGGTATGGTCTCCTCCAGGTGCCCCACGGGCCACAGGAACTTGACTTTGCAGTCCCCTCTGCTGGGTGCCGGTGGAGGTCCGCTTTCCACCTTCATTCCCCCCATATTTGAATGGCATCTTTCAACTCAAGCACATAGTCATACTTTCCCTTTACTGTGCTCTCCGATTATAACATTTCGGTATTTTATTTTATATGATCATAAAATGGAACATAAAATCGGATAGCAAACACACACAACCCCTGTAAATGCATGCAGGACGTCTGGAACCTTCAGTTCTAGCTCATTTATAGCGTCAGTAACTAATGCGGGGCTGATTCACAATTAAATAATACACTGACACACAGAATCAAAAAACATTTCTTTCTAACTGGAGTACAAGGAAATTTTCATTTACTTTTTTTTCCTTCACGTCTGGCTTTGGTAAGCTAACAAGAGAGCAATGGCCACAGGAATGTTCTCAGTGGGCATAAAAGTTCTTCCACCGAAGATGTCCTCCCAGAGGTGTTTACATGGAACTGGCCTTTCCTAGTGACCGTTTCCAGCACAGATGATCCGCTCGAATGTGACAAACGGACTCCGAATCCCCCCAAGGCTGAGGCAGCGGTACCCATGCGGGTTCCTGCAGTCGTTTGTTTATTCACCCTTAGACGGAAGTAGTTTTCTGATTTTACCAGAACCCAGGCTAGATTTTGAGAGAGGATTCTATTTGAACAGACATGAAAAATTCATTTGAAATGGAAAGAAAAACCAATTTAAAATTCTACTTTAGAAATATTTTTGTTGCTTGGCTCTTTAAGAAAGAAGTTAATAAGCAAGCACAAAAATAAGATATAGTAACTGTGTCAGGGAGATCATAGCGTTGGTTGCTGAGGGTTTCTTTTAGGTCTGTGGAGCCATATTAAATGAACCAGCTCTTATACTACACACAGTTGTTCTACAGGTCGAAGACCCTGCAAGTGGGTTTTGTCTTATGGAGGCAACCATCTCATGTCTTTAGTTGTTTGGGGAAGCTACTAATCATTAGTAATACCATTTCCCCTCTATTACCACTGACAAGAATTAAATCAACTCTTGTAGTAATTTGCCTCATACTTCAAGCCCAATTCAGTTAAGTCCTGCCTTGTTTATTTGGTGTTAAAGGAGCAAGTGGCTTGGTGCTGGACTACCATTCATAGAACTCTTTCGGTTCTTATGTCTTGGCTATTTTATTATCTTCCATCTAGAAATGTAAATTAGTAGGAATCTTCAATCATGTTATGATCTAATTGTTAAAATGTTGTTGCATTTATTGGATGATCATATACAGTGTATCTCCATTAGCTGTCCTTATTTAAACAAGCTTTAACTGTCAAATATCCTGGAAAACCAAGGAAGTCTAGAAGTAATTTTAGTTGACTAATAAGCACCATCACTGTGCTATCGACTAAAAGTTTTCTTGGTTATTTCTTTGAGTTATTCTGGGTCAGTGCCTACATCAGAATAAACTGAAAGCCTTCCTATTATTTACCCATCCAAACTTTATAACTTAGTTGTCATAGTGAACAGATTCTTCAATCCTTGCACAAAAGTAAATTTAAGTAAACCATGTCTAACTCTATGACTTGAACAAGACTGACAAGGCATCTCTTGACCGGGTATTTTCTGACTTTGCAGATTCATTTCTTGCCATTCCGCTTTGTGTATTCCAGTTTGGTGTGTGACACTGTATTTTCCTTCTGTTCTTTGTCGTTAACCACTTAGGTTACCTATTCTATATAGACCCCCCCCAATCTTCGTGAATTCCTGCTCATCTCAGGTGCCAGCTCACATAAGCACCTCCTGCTGAGTAATTTCTCTAAGCTCCTGGTGGCGAGGCGCGTTTTCCTCGTGCCCTACATGTGCCTCGTGTTGTGTGTGGGTTGTAATGAATTGGTTATTTGGCTGCACTCCTGGAAGACATATCCCTGTGGGTGTCCCCAGTGTGGTCTGGCACGAGGACGCTTTCTATCAATAGTTGTTAAAGATTGAAAGGAATAGATTGTCTTCCTTATATACCATTGTCAGCAACTAGAAATTGCAGTCATTTGCTCCAAATAAACACTATGATGTAGTCTATTGATAAAATATCTCCTGCGTTTTTATAGTCAGGAGATATCTCCAGAGGTGATATTCATCTGCTAAGGTCTTTTGGGCCTCAGCTTTTGGGGTTATTTTGTCTACTAACAACTCTAATTTACTTATTTCATAAGAAGTATTAAAAATAATTTAGCCCTGGCTGGTGTGGCTCCTTTGGTTGGAACGTTGCTCTGTGCACCAACAGTTCCTGGGTTCATTTCCTGGTTAGGGCACATACCTAGGCTGTAGGGTTCAATCCCTGGTTGGGAGGCAAACAATCGATGTGTCTCTCACATCAGTGTTTCTCTCTCTCTCCTTTCCTCCCTATTTATGATAATAATAATAATAATAATAATAATAATAATAATGATAATAATAATAATAATTTCAAAGTACTGATAATATGTCCTGGGTAACTGAACAATGTTTACCCCAAATTTAAGGTTCACTTAGGAAGTCACATGGAACACAGAGGGTGGCTTTCTGCTGAGGACTTCTGCTGCACGGATCATGGGGCAACTGGGCTGGTTTCTAGTTAGTGGGTTTAAAGCTTCCAGATGCCGTATCACTGTGCTTTAAGCACCGCAGATGGATGGCTGACAACATTAAAATTAAAACTTGCCTCTCTTCATTCTCAGCTGCTCCCTCTCTGGGTTGGCTGTGCTGCTAGATCTCATTATTCCTTACATCAATTTTGCTTCCGTTAGAGGAGCAAGCTGTTTGTTTCTCCACAGATCTGTAGCCATTAATCTCAGCAGGAACACAGTGATTGATTTTTTCAGACCTCAACATCATGAAGACATAGGCTAGAAGGAGTAACGCGCACCAAGTCCAGGGCATACTGGCTGAATCTATGAAAATTAAGACTTCATGACATATAGAATAAGTCTGTGTCACTCATATGTTCTGCCACTTTTAAGTTTTGAGATGTAATTAGAATGGTATTATAAAATAATTTCACGGACTACCTTCTACTCTCTTCTTTTCATCCTCTTTCCATTGTTTTTGCTGCTCAGTAGTGGTGTCAACTGGAAATTCTTGAACTGTAACTAAAAGTGACCTCATTCTAAAGCACTTAAAGGCATTGCGGGTGGCAGCTCTCTGAAGGGCTGTCGGTGTTCCTAGCACATGGATGTACAATCTGCGTCAGTAATGAAAGCCGCACATTACATTGACCTCAGTGGTTAGAGCACAAACTTTTTCTCAGCATTGGCAAATTCCTGACATAAAAGCTTAGTCTAGAATGCTTGAAAAGCTATTAGAATAAGGCAGAGACTCTGAAAGCATGATCTCATGCTACACTTTTTTTTAATTTTCTGAGTATAATGGAGCTTTCCAAGAATTTTTACCAAGGAGCCATTTACCTCCTAGACTTGGAAATTGAAAAAAGATAACATTGTTAGAGAAGCAATAAGGAACTTAATAAAGAATTGAGAGCAAAATATTGTATGCTTGTAAGTTATTTCAAGCTTCTCACCTGCATTGGTCAGAGCACCAAGCTAGCACGTCCCCAGTCAGTGATGTGAGCTCTCTGGCACAGAAGGTTTGCCCTCACTTGGGATCAGGGGCCACGGTGGCCACCCAACCAGCTTTCTTCACAGAAGGTAACAGAGGATGGACAAGGGAAGGCAGACCAGACTGGGGCCAGTCCCCAGTCCCCATGACCACAGAGTCTTTGCTATTCTATGTGTTATAACATATATGTATGCACATATAGAATGTGTGTCATATTGTTTATGTCACCTTTATATACACAAAGGAACACATCTATCTTTGAAGAAACCGTTATTTAGTTCCGTTTCAATTTGTGATGGTGGGAAAATTCAGCCAGCCTAACTTTCTTTTTGATCAAATGTCTAATTTACACACTTGGAATGTCACAGAGTACAAATATCTTCCATTTCAAGAAGGGCTTGCTTCACAGTGGCTGTGAAGTTAGTCTCCATTAACAGTTCCCACTATCACCTTTGCATTTTAGCAGGTATATGTTAATGTTAGATACTTTAC
The DNA here is from genome assembly GCA_025583905.1 of Ia io. Taxonomy (NCBI): domain Eukaryota; kingdom Metazoa; phylum Chordata; class Mammalia; order Chiroptera; family Vespertilionidae; genus Ia; species Ia io. The sequence continues at coordinate 350,193 of JAJQQW010000019.1, read as the reverse complement.
AGGACACTGAACTAATGGAGTATGTTGGCTTTCCCTCCAGGCAGCAGAATGTGACTAAATTCTCTAAAAATGTTACTTTCTTCCCATGAGAGAGGCCATGGTTTGTGTCATTAGCATGGGCTCAGGGACTGCTATGAGTAAAATCGTAGGAAACGTTTAATCTTATCCAGCTGGGACAACAGTCTACCAGGCATCTTCTTTGTTAAGCATGTGTCTTACGCCCCAACTGGCAGTGTGAACCACAATCTACAAACTACAGTTTGGACCTAATTACAGTTTGGGAGAGAGAGATAGAAACATCAATGATGAGAGAGAATCATTGCTCAGCTGCTTCCTGTACACCTCCCACCTGGGATCCAGCCCACAACCCAGGCATGTGCCCTGACTTGAATCGAACTGTTGACCTCCTGATTCATAAGTTGATGTTCAACCTCTGAGCCACACCAGCCTGGCTGCTCTATTTTGTTTTTACATCAATTTCTTTATTCTTTTTTTTTTTTTCTAATCCTCACCCGAGGATGTTTTTATTGATTTTAGAGACAGAGGAAGGGTGAGGGAAAGAGAGAAACATCAATGTGAGAGAGAAAAATCCATTGGTTGCCTTCTGTATGTGCCCCAAACAGGATTGAACCGGCAACCTTACGGTGCAGAGGATGACGCTCCAACCAACTGAGCCACACCGGCCAGGGCTGGAGCCACTGTGTAATAAGTGTGACCTATCAATGACATAGAGTCAGGCAGAGAGATAGCAGAGCCATCTAGGCTAACTGCTGCTTTTCATAGAGGAGGGAAGGATTTGTTTTATTGTCCACCAAACAGTGGTAACCAATCAATGTGCCTGCCCAGCCTCCTTCTTTGGGAGATGGGGGGTTTATTCTGCACTATTTATTTTTAAAATAAGAATAATAATCTTGTTTTGGAAAAGTTAATGTTTAATAGAAATCCACATTATAATATTCTTCTCATATATTTAAATAACTAACACCAATTTTCAAGTAGCTGTTTTTATGTTTCAGTATTCTATCTTCCTATTTTCAGCCTCTTCTCTTCCCAACCATCTCCACATCGCCTTTTCCTATATACTTCTCCATCGCCTCTGTTGACTCTGTTAAATTGCCTATCATACTTTTTCTTTCTTCGCATAGCTGTCTCCAGGAAACTATGAGAACGAAGACCACCTTACTTGGCTCTGTACCTGGCTCAGGGTAGGATCTCACTGAGCATTTGATGAATGAGTAAATGAATAAATTCACTCATATTGTTGAGTTTTTGGCTTTAGTTGTTTATCTTCTATTTTTATTATATTTTTTAACTTACTCTGATTCCTTTCAGTAACCTGGATAAATTAACGCATATAATTACCTTTCTAATACAATTGTCCCACAATATCCTTGACAGTTTCTAAAAATGCACAAAGGTTTTAACCTACACTCTTGTGTGTGGTTGGCCATCTAATGACTATTGCAAATTCATCATTCAAAAACTTTGCATTGTTTGTCTTTCAGTGACAATATAAAAGGCAGGTTTCATATCTGAATTAGAAATCATTTATTCACCTCTTTAGAGTGCTAAGCATGCTTGTTAAAGGTATTCAGTTAGCCATCTATTTTCCAGGAAAATGTCCAAGTCTCTTGACCTACTGCTCCAATTTCTGACAAACTGAAAAAGTAGCATCTTTGACATACACTTGGGATTTTATCTCCTTGATTTATTTTGGCCCAAAGCCACAGACTTTGCTGGAGGATTCTCAAGCAACTTGTCTTCTCCTCTTCTCTATTTCTTGCCAAATCTTTTTAAAACTAAGCCAAAGAACTTCTCCTCCAAATTTTATCAATGTAATAACAAAAATTCTTAATTATGCCTTTGGATTCTATTTCCTCATTTCCCCCACACACTATGTACATTACATAGTTTTACAAGTCCCCCATTTTTCTGGAATTTGTGCTTGGACCTTCACCAGATGACTATCAAATCAATAGTCCATAATTAACCTCTAAGTAGAAGGACTCTGAATATTTTACAATCCTTAATTAATCTTCCCCAATGGAACAGTTCAATGCTCTTTTCATAATGTGAACAGTATTATGGGATTTAAGAATACTTTAGTTTGCAATTACCTATTTATTATATAGCTTAGCTTCATTCCTTTTTCTTCTGGATGAGTAGTCAACCTCCTGTTTATTATGGTCTGTATTTCATGGCAGTTATGGTGGTTATATATACTTCGATTGTAGGTATGTAATGAATAGTCTATAATTTCCCCCTGCCTAAGATCTGCTTGCACCAGTAGTATTGTTTAATCATCTCAGTCCCGATGTTATTAAAGTGTGTTTTGTCAAAAATGTCATTTTCATCTTTTAAGTAGTGGCTTAAGAACAGTTTTCCCCCTTCTATATATAACATAATTGTCAAGGTCATTAAATAATGTATGAAGATACCTTTTCATGGCAGAGACTAGCCAAGAATGGATCTAGACCACACTTGTTTCTTTTCCTATTGCTGTAGAAATCTGATTAGTGAAAATGGTAGGTAATTATTTCGAACAATGGACCCAATCAATCTAGCCAGTTCACCAAGGAAAAAGGATGGTATTAAACAAGAACTTCGATACAATCGGAATGGGCTACCAAAAGACATGAATGAGTTTGGTGTGTGCTTTAATCAAAGCCGTGCTGTCATGCCCTTGAGTAGATAATACATCTGTTCACATAAGAAAGAATGATGTTTCTTTAAAAATCATAATTTTCTGTTCCTTTAATAACAATAACTTTTGCATTCACCATTTTCTAGTTGAGTGTGAACATTATATAGAATATGTCTACAAGTCCTCAATTTAGAAATACAAGTTATTATGAAAGATAGTAAAGCTGCCGGAACCCAGCCACTGAAAGCTCGTCATGGATGATACAGATTCCTAGTACTCTGCTCATAAACACTGGAAATGATGACAAGTTTAATCTAGTGTAAACAACCTGCCTGAATATACTTTATGCTTCTTTCCCGGGTGCATATAGGAGTAGCAAATACACTTAATAACACTGAGCAATCTTTGTTTGAAATCATCAGTTTCCTTTAAATTTAAAATGAAGATTGTGAAAATAATTGTGCTTTACAAGCATGTAGGTTTATAGTTTCAGTGGATATAGAACAATAAAATTTTACCACTTCACAAAACTTTAAGACAACTACAGTATTTACTATAAAAGAAAACCCAGATATGTAAAATGGCCTTGGGGCAACTTAAATCTATAAAATCAAGAAATCCTTAGCCCTGGACAGGTGGCTCAGTTTGTTGGACTGCCACCCTGTACACCAAAAAGATTGCGGGTTCTATTCTTAGTCAGGGCACATACCTATGTTGTGGGTTTGATCCCTGTTCAGGGGTGTATGGAAGGCAACCAATCAATGTTTCTCTCACACATTGATGTTTCTCTCTCCTCCTCACTCTCTAAAATCAATTTTTAAAAAATATCCTCAGGTAAATTGAGGATTTAAAAAATTTTAAATATATAAAATCAAGAAATCCTTAAACAACTATATATAACTGCATATATAGCTAAGCCAGCTCATGGGTAACATTACACTTATATAACCCTATTTTTGGAGGTGTAGTTCTTTGTAATATCTTTCTTGCAAATGATGGTTGAAAAACTAGGGAAAGTTCAAAAGAAGTGTTTCAGTTACTACCTAGCAGTTTATTTGATTTTTGTGGACTATAATTTACCTAAAATAATTTAAACTCTACTTAGACTTTCAAAACACAGAGATAAATGAGCTCTAAGCCACATTAAACAACAATGTGTACAGAACAGAAACTGGCTTAAATCCATATTTAAAAACAAACATACACAATTATATAAAATATCCAAAATATAGGATGGGGAAAGAATCTACTTTATTACTATGGTAGAAGATGGCCAATTTCCAAAAATTTGCTCAATTTTTTCTGCTCTAGTCAGATTTTTCCAAGTCCTTCTTAGGGCTCCAGCCCAAGTTCCTCTCAGCTTGTATGTGATAAAAGCATTTCATTCACTCATCTGTTTAGCAAACATTTATTCAATGAGAAAAAATGTGTTTTGCTTGGCCTGGTAGGGGCTGTGACTATACATCAGGTGGTCTCATCCCCAAGAAGTTTACACGAACACAATACAAACTGGAGCACGAAATTCCCTGGCAAATTACTTCTGCCTCGGTGTTAAAGCTTGAAAGACAGGCAGACTGTGGTCATTGGAAGTAGGGAAGAGCCTATGGGGTGAAACAGAAAAGCAGACTTGGGAGACAGTTGTGTGTTCAGAGAATGATAAGGCTGACGTCTGTCTCCAAGTTAGAGGGGTCATGAGATGTCAATAGAAGTAGACATCAGATTGGAAGGTATTCAACAGTGTACATACAGGTGTGGCCCTCATCCATGAAGATAACGATGCCAACTGCTGAGTGTCTCCTAGGCATCTGGCACATTCTCTCAGCCGATCTTCACAGGAGCCTCCAAGGAGCTGTGATCTCCGAGTTTTAGAAGAGGAAGGACTGCAAACCTGAGAGACAGGCAGTAAGTTCTGCCCAAATTGCTGAGCAGCTGAGCCCCAAACAAAAATGGAAAATCAGCCCTTCTGACTCCAGAGGCCTCACTCCTCACCACATTTCCATTCACAACATCCCGGAAGAGCTATGAAAGGTTCTGAGCAGGACACTCAGACAAGATAAGAGTAGTCGTTTAGGATCATTAATGTGATGGGGAGGGGTGTCCCATGATTGGAAGTGGCAAGACTAGAAGTGACCACATAATTCATCGCAGTAAAGGAATGAAATAATGCAGGCCAGTAGTTGTTGGTGGTGATGGGAAAGGAAAGCAAAGGGCTAGTAGAAAGGAGGAGATGAAAAAATCATGTTGAGATGAATGAATATGCTAATGAACAAGGAGAAGGGGAAAGGGAGGTGGAGGAGCAGGGTGCTAATGATGGTGGGTGGGGAGGGGAGAAGGAGGAAGAGAAAGAGGAGGAGAACAGATGTACAGGAGGCCAGTAGATGTGCGGAAGAAACGGGGAGCAGTAGAGAAGAGAAAGTCAGGAGAAGGAGCGGGAGTATTTTTATGGAAAGTATCATTTGGTTAAAAGTAAACTAAGGAAGTAAGCTCCATGGAATATTTCATTTACTTTTTATGACAGCCCATGAGCCATATATTATTGTTATGTAACTTGTAGAAGGGGAAGTGGAGGCTCGGAAAGCCTTGCCGGCCTGTGGCCACAGAGCCCATAGAACATGAAGCTGAGATCCACCCACAGTGTTGGTGGCTCACCCGGAAGCATTTCTTATACTCATGTTTTTAAAGCCCAAATTTATTCTTCACATCAGGTCTCAGAAGTGAAATAAAAAATAATATAAAATACCTCTCATGACTTTCCATAGCCCTTAGAAAAAGGCCAATGTCCTTCAACAACCTAGGAGGTGCCTCATAGGGCAGACGTGACCACCTCTGCACCATCACCCATTGTCCACGTAGCTGTCACACCTTAGCCACCCTGATGCTATTTCCTACTTCAACAAGCTGGGACTTCGTCCCTGCTGTCCCACCCCCCTCTCCACTCTGTCGTATTGAACACCCATTTCTGATCCTTCAGGTCCAGAGTAACTTCCTCAGAAATCTTCCTTGATGCCCAAAGCAGAGGTGCTCTCCCTTCCCAGGCCCTCACAGCAACCTTTTGCTATGTAGCCTTCACCTCTGTTGGTGAACATGTATTCACAAGTTTATTTTCTGTTCATTATCTATCCCTCCCCCTTGTCTAAAAGCCTCAGGAGACAGGAATCACATGTTTATCTCACTGTTTTATCTCTAAAACCCGCATCCAAGATCAAGTAGGTGTTCAGTAAATATTGTTGAGTGAACCATGAATGAGCAATAGCCTGCCTGTATTGAAATTCTAGCCCCTTCTTTGACTAAGTGTGTGGCCTTGGGTGATTTCCTTAAACTGGACAAGCTGTTCTTTCCCCATCAGGCAAAGAGGAATAGTAATCTAACAAGTAAAATTGTTCATGAGAAGTGGTTAACTGTATAGAGGGTATTTTAAAAAAAGATATTATACTACAAAAACATCAGAGCTACCGAAGAACAAAAGTAACATTTATTGAGGGAAAAATGTCTTTTAGTATAAATTAATAAAAATAAAATCTTTTTTACTATAAATTAATAAAAATAAAATGCATTTTAGTGTTTAGGTAGTGCCTTAAAAGGGTATAATTTACTTGACAAGACTAATTTAATCATCTTGATTTTTAAATGCTTATTTTAATAAATTAACATATTTTTTATGCTGGTCCTTTCAGGGTCCAGAGTCAGATACGAGTTTGGGGAAGTCAGAATGATCAATAAAAATGGACAGTGGCCCACCCACCATACTACTAAGTTACCTTCTTTGGTATATGGATGCTCCTTTTGTGGAGGAAATGGAGGTTATGAAGAGTGTTCAGATGAGCCACTAGCTTCCAGTTCAGGAAGCCATTATAGGGCAATAAACCAGTTATACTCAGCCTTACCCCTGGCGTTTGTATATCGTGTGTGTCAGATCTCAGGATATACTTTTTAAAAATTAAATTGGGTGGTGACATTGGTTAATAACATTATATAAGTTTCAGATGTACAATTCTATAACACATCATCTGTACATTGCATCGTGTGTTCACCACCCGAAATCTAGTCTCCTTCCATCACAATATATTTGACCCCTTTTACCCTCTCCAACTTCCCCCTCCCCCTTCCCTCTGGTATTCACCATTCTGTTGTCTGTGTCTATGAGTTTGTTTTGTTTGTTCATTTGTTGCTTTCAATTTTATTTCCCACATATGAATAAAATCAATGGATCTTGACTTTTTCTGTCTAACTTATTTCGCTTAGCATGATGTTCTCAAGATCCATCCATGTGGTCACAAATACAGTATTTCATCTTTTCTATGGCTGAACAGTATTCCATCATATATATGTACCACATCTTCTTTATAGTATACTAGAGGCCCGGTGCATGAAATTTGTGCACTCGGGGGAGGGTGGTGGTCCCTCAGCCCGGCCTGCGCCCTCTCACAGTCTGGGAGTTCTTGGAGGTATGTCTGACTGCCGGCTTAGGGGAGCGGGCCTAAGCCAGCAGTCGGACATCCTTACCGCTGTCGTGGAGGTGGGAGAAGCTCCCTCCACTGCTGCTGCACTCACCAGTCATGAGCCCGGCTTCTGGCTGAGCGATGCTCCCTCTGTGGGAGCGCACTGACCACCAGGAGGCAGCTCCTGTATTGGGTGTCTGCCCCCTGGTGGTCAGTGCACATCATAGCAACTGGTTGTTCTGCTGTTCGGTCGATTTGCATATTAGCCTTTTATGATATAGGATACTTTCTCATTCACCTATCCTATCCAAAAATGTCCTCATGTCATACAATTAAGAAATTCTCCTAGCCTGACTATATTGTTCCCTTCCATTCTGAAAGCCATAGTTTTATTCCTGATTTGTCTACCCTGTCATATAGAGTGCATCACCACAATGCTCTATATGAGAACTTATCATGAAAAAAGTATGTGGTATGCCCTGGCCAGTATAGCTCAATTGGTTGGGTGTTGTCCCGTGTACTGAAAGGTTGCTGGTTCAATTCCAGGTCAGGTACATGCCCCAGTTGTGGGCTTGTTCCCTAGTAGGAAGTGTGCAGGAGGCAGCTGCTTGATGTTTTGGTCTCACATGGATGTCTCTCTCTCTCTCTCTCTCTCTCTCTCTCTCTCTCTCTCTCTCTCTCCCTTTCCCTTCCTCTCTTCAAAAAATCAATAAATTTTTTAAAAGAAAAATGTATGTGATATTAGTGTTAATACCCATAACAGAGTGATGAAGTCAGTCCTAAAGATGCAGGACATAGGAAAATAATATAGTGGTATTTATAAGAAAAAGCTAAATTTGAGCCTGAGCTTTAAAGTGCTGGCCTTGGAATTGAGAGGGCCACAGTTAGAATCCCTCTGTCCCCCTGCTGGACTGTCTGCTCATCTGTATGTTAGGAATGACAAGAAGGTGTCCATCAGGTGGTGGTTTTGTTAAATGAGAGAGTGTCTGTGAAGACCTCAGTCCTGTCACAGCCACGACGACCAGCTGAAGAATGGTAGTCAGCACTGAGACACCTGCCGCCACACTCAGCCCCACCCAGAGCTGGAGTGACGAGCCACACACGAGGTGTCACCACCTCTGAACGGAATGTGCCAAGGGGACTAGCATGCGGAATGAAAAAGCAGAAAGAGCCAATGATGGCTGTTGCTGCAAACCGATGTGGGTTTTAACCTGCACACAAAGTATTTTTCCTTGAAAATAAATGCCATCATTTTCTTTGGGGACATTGTTGTAAATAAGTCTTGCTTTTTGTGTACAAACTGCATGATTTATGTTCACAGATTATAACATATAATTTCTGCACAGTCTGTTTGAAATCAGCAAGTGAGCAGCCAGATATATCTTTGCCAACCTGGAGTCACTTTCATTGTGAATTCCATTTTCTGTTCTCATTGTGCATGTCACCACTTAATTTAAATCTCTAAAAACAAATTGACTAAATGAAATCTTTCTTAGAGTGAAAAAATTACTTACCTTTACAACAATATAATTGGATAAATCAACAAATTTGGTTATGGTTTCTGTGCTTGTTAGTTTGATCTTAAGAGAATATTTATGACAACGATGAATTTTTCTTTCATTTTTTAAGATATAGTCTTATAAAAGTCTTTCCCTGACTATTTCTCTATTGTTAAAACTGCATAATATAACAGAGCTGTATTTGGGGTATTGTGGATAGAAATATCCAGCTGCCAGAGCAAAAAGCTTCATGTAATTTACTACATATCTACATATATATGCAATATATTTAGTCCTGGAACACAAAAATGTGTCCTCTTCTTTTGTGATAGTCTGCTCTTGACAGCCACTAAAGACATGTTGATGATTCTTATATGAATAATCTGAGCTCAGTCCCTGTATTTTGGCTGTTCTACCTGCAAATAATATTATCTCTGAAACAGGGGAAATAATGCATGAGGGACTCATTAGCGTGAAGGCTAAGGTTACAGGTCAATGTAAAAACACAGAAGACACTGACATGCTCCCAGGACCAAACTGGAATTACAACTAAAATACAAAAAACAAAACCTTGATAACCAAGGATAGAAAGTAGAGACCACATAGAGACTGTTAGGAGGGCCAGAGGCAGGAAATGGCTGGCGAGCCTCCCGTAAACAGCAGCTGAAGTTTCTGGAGGGATATCTCAGATGTGGGGCGTTCCCACTGAGAACTCTGGGGTCTAAACCCCAAGCGGGGCTCCCCAATCCAGAGAACCAGAACTAAGAAAGGTGCCCACTTAACAATGGGCTGTGGAAAGCAGCAGGGTAGCTGTCTACCAGGAAGAGATGGCTGTAAATGCAGGCATCCTCTTAAAGGCCAACACACAAAATTTTGTGTGCAGCCACTCACCTTGGGCTGTGGCAGAGGGAGGACAGAGTGGACTAGAGCTGTGTGAGCAGAAGCCAGGGTTGGGAGCTCTGCAGTGAGACCTCAGAAGGAAGACACCCCGGTTTCCTGTGCTGAGTCATTCCCTCACACTGCAGAGGTCATTTTTCTCCAGCAGACCTTGGCTATACAGGCAGTTTTTGCTTGGGGGGAAGGCAGTTGCCCCACCATATTGGAAAACCCCTTGTCCCACCCTGTGGAGTTTCTCAGGTCTATTAGGAAACTAAGAATAACAATCAGCCTGCAGGCAGAAACAATTGCCCCACCCTATTGGAAAATCTCTTGCCCTACACTGTGGTAGATAGCCTGAGGCTAATAAAGACTGAATAACAATAAGACTGCAGGCAGAGGTGAGTCTCTGGAGGCTTTTGAGTCTTTGCCTAATCTAATTCAGGGCCCAGGGCTAGGAAAAGAAAACCTTGGTGCACATCTTGGTCCTTTCCAAAGACACCTAGCTCCAGCAAAGGGAGCCACAAGCTGTGGATTGCTGATAGCTCCAAACAGCATACTCAGGGCCAGCCAGAAATAGCATCTGACACTGTCCTACATTGGGAGGCATAGCAGATCTACCTAATACATAGACAGAAACCCAACAGGCAGCCAAAATGGGGAGATAAAAAAAAAAATAAGACCCCAAATGAAAAAACAAGAGAATTCTCCAGAATAAGAGCTAAATGTAATGGAGATAAGTAAGTTATCAGACATAGGGTTCAGAATAATGATGGCAAAGATGATCACCAGTATGAGAAAATATGTAGTAACTATGAAGAATGACATAGCACTAATAAAGAACACAGCAGTTTAGAGGAAGCCTAAGATAAGATCAGTGGATTAGAAGACAAAGTAGAAAAAAACACACACAAAAACAAAAATCCACTCAATGAGAGAACCAAAAAGAAAAAAAACAATTAAAAAACAGGAGGCAAGCTTAGGGGAGCTGTGGGACAATATGAAATGTACCAATATTTGCATAGTAGGTGTGCCAGAAGAGGCAGCAAGGGAGGAAGTGATAGAGAACATGTTTGAAGAAATAATGGCAGAAAACTTCCCTAACCTGGCAAAGCAAAAAGTCACAGAAGTTCAGGAAGCACAGAGAGTTTGAAGCAAGAAGACTCAAACAGGCCATGCCCAGACACATCATAATTAAAATGCAAATGAATTAACCTTTTGCACTCGGATGTCGAGTGTGACTCAACAAGGTTAGCATTAGAATAAAGGAATCGAGAAAAAAGCAAGTGAGTGCAAAGGGTTAAATGCTCCAATCAAAAGAATGGATGTGAAAACATGACGCAAATATATGCTATCTACAAGACACCCACCTCAGAACAAAAGACTCACACAGGATGAGAATGAAGGAATGGAAAAAATTTTTCCATGCAAATGGAAATGAAAAAAAAAAGCTGAGGTAGCAATATTGATATCTGACAAAATAGACTTCACAATGAAGGCCATCACAAGAGACAATAAAGGTCACTACATAATACTAAAGGGATCAGTGCAACAAGATATAACCCTGGTAAATGTATATGAACCCAATATAGGAGCACCTACCTCAAAAAAATAATAATAAACTATTTAGCCCTACAACTTAAAAAATTAGAAAGAGAACAACAATAAAGTCCCAGAGTTATAAAAGGAAGGAAATAATAAAGAATAGAGCAGACATAAATGACATAGAGACTTAAAAAAAATACAAAAGATCAATGAAACCAAGAGCTGGTTCTTTGGAAAAATAAACAAGATTGTTGAACCTTAGCCAGAGTCATCAAGAAACAAAGAGAAAGGACCCAAATAATTAAAATCAGAAAAAAAAGTGGTAAAGTAACAACTTACATCACAGAAATACAAAGGATTGTAAGAAAATACTGTGAGCAACTATATGCCAACAAGTTGGACAATGTGGATGAAATGGACAAATTCCTAGAAAAATGCAATCTTCCAAAACTGAATCAGAAAACCTGAGTAGGCCAATAACAATTGAGGAAAATGAGCAGTAATAAAAAAAACTCCCTGGCCTAGATGGCTTTACAGAGAAGTTTTACCAAACATTCAAAGAAGCACTAACAACTATCTTCCTAAAATATTGCAAAAAATCCAAGAGGAAGGATCACTTTCAACCTCTTTTTATGAGGGCAGCATTAACCTAATTGCAAAACCAGATAAAGACACTACACAGAAAGAGAATTAGAGGCCAATATCCCTGATGAATATAAATGGTAAAATCCTCAACAAAATACTAGCAAATCAGTTCCAGCAACATATTAAAAAGATCATACACCATGACCAAGTAGGATTTATCCCAGGGATGCAAGGCTGGTACAATATTCACAAATCAATAAACATGATACATCACATAAACTAATTGAAAGACAAAAGTCACATGATCATATCAATATATGCAGAAAAAACATTTGACAAAATCCAACACCCATTTTTGATAAAAACTTTCAGCAAAGTGGGAATAGAGGGGATCATATCTCAACATAATAAAGGCCATATATGACAAACCTATAGCCAACATCATACTCAATGGGCAAAAACTAAAACCATTTCCCCTAAGAACATGAGCAAGACAGGGATGACCACTCTCACCACTCTTATTTATATAGCACTGGAACTCCTAGCCACAGAGAACAGACAAGAAGAAGAAATAAAAAGCATCCAAATTGGAAAGGAAGAAGTAAAACTGTTTATTCATAGATGACATGACATTGTACATAGAAAACCCTACAGACTCCACCATAAACCTACTAGATTTAATAAAGGAATTGGGTAATGTAGCAAGATACAAAATCAATGGCATTTTTATATACCAATAATGAATTCTTAGAAAGAGAAAGTAAGTAAACAACCTCATTTACCATTGCAACAAAAAATTAAGATACCTAGAAATAAGTTGAACCAAGGAGGTAAAAGACCTGTACTCGGAAAACTACAGGACATTGAAAAAAGAGAGAAAGATACAAATGAGAGGAAGAGTACACCATGTTCATTTCAAATGGAACACTCGGGCTTGGAGAAGACTAATGCAAACGCTGTTGTAAGGTCTGACTCAGCTCAGTGCATAGACAAGTGTGAGATATGCATATAAAACACCTCATTTATCAGGAAGTTCAGTGACATTTTTACTGGCTACAAATGGGCAGAAAGAGAATTTCACTTGTCATATTGATGGACTGCTCGTCACCACCTCAGACACTTCTGAGAACTAAGAGGAACAATAACCCCCCAAATTAGCCCAGATAACAGCACTTGAGTGATGATTCCCAGTATCTTTGCCTGTGATGCTGTTGCAAGTTCTTCACCTGTATCAATGTCTTTCACAGAGACATGAAATAAAATTAATGAAGGACAGAAAGCCTGCCCAACTCATCATACAGTTTCTTGAGTTAAAAACCAGTACAACTTATAGACAAAGAACTTTTTTAATCCTCTCAATATATTCTATAAAGTCTACCACCCATGGCTCCTAAAATCAAAGAGAACCCAGCTGAGCTATGTATCAGGCACCCATCCCCTGCCAGGAGTTTCCCAGGTGCCATCTCCAGGTGAGCCTCGGCCCGCCAGCCAGTGCTCATCTAAACCGGTGAGCTCTCACCTGGCTGTCCCTGAGGCTGCCCTTCCCTCTCAGGCTGGAGTGCTTGCCTGGAACACTGACCATCTACCCTTTGTATCAGGACCCTGACCCAGGAGCTTCTCTCCAGCCACTGGTTAAGCTTTGGGGTGAATTTCAAACAACCTTCCTAAAAGGAGGATGCTGCTGTCCAACGATGAGCAAAAAGCTTGCTCCCTTCCCCGAGACCCAAACACTGAGAGAGAAAATACAAGTTCAGGGATGTCACTCAGGATGCCTCCTCAGACAGTGCATTTCTTATTTCTGACCTTGCTCCTTGGAGACAAGCCTTTCAGCCAGTCCCAAAATACCACAGTCAAACACATGCAATTATGACACATTATTTCCTATACTATTCTCCCAAAATTGCAATACTCAAACACTAACTCTAGACAGACTTTCCTAGCAATGCCAGAGACATAGGAGATGAATTTGAGACCAGTTAATTTTAATTTCACAGGAAACAAATAATTACAATAATTAGCACACTATTCCAATATAATTGCTTTCTTAGTGCCGTAAGTATACTCATATGGTGGGAAGAGTTCGCGTTCTTTCCAAAGATGCCTGAATTCCACATCAGCACAAAAACTTAACAAGATGTGTTAAGCATCTTGATAGCCAGCTGAGGGTTAGGTGTCTCATACTGGAGCCAACTGCTGCATCTTTTATGATAAGAAGACAATATAAAAGCTCATCTTCTCTTCCTAGCAAGTACAATTTGGGAAATTACTCCAAACAAGGAAAGGACAGTGTAAGACAGACTATATACCCATGGAAATTTTAGTAATATCTCTGTGTTATAGAAACTAAGAGATCAAAAAAACTTTCTGAGTCAGAAGAAATGTGAGTGAGACCTGCAAAGTATGTACGAGTGGCTTAGACTTCCCTGTTATCTGCCGTCTGTGAAGGTTATTAGGTAAGCATTTCTGCTCCCACGGAACTGTAATTCCCCCAAATGAAAAGCTTAGGGGTCCATTCTCAGGTAATTTACAACTGACTATGATCGTTGATTCAGAATTTTCTGTCTTCTAAGAAATCGTTTGATCATTTTTATTGTCTTTTAGTGTCCAGACTTGCTCGCTATGTCTAAGCTAATGCTTTTTCGCCTAATGTTTAGAGCAATTGTTACAGAAGACCAAAGAAATACCAAGCACGCTTCCTAGAGAAAGGGAGGGACCCCATTTATTAACACTAGTGGACTCGGGGAATAATTTCCAAATCAGAGTGAAGAAACACACAGAGGGCTTCACTTTTTTTTATCTAATTCCAAGATAATTAGATTTTAATCATTGAGTTCATCAAGCCAACGTCTCCAAAATGGCCTGGAAGGGTTGGTTACACACAGGATCCAACTCCCCTGCTAATAGCACTTAGTTTCATACCCCAGGCGAGACTCGGGGAAGGGCTGGAGAAAAAAGGACATGGTGTCTCCTGTAGTCGGTGGAAAGAGGTGGGTGACAGCCCCATGAGCCCCTTGGGCACCGCTCCCTATGGGCTGTGGTCTCCTCGGGCCATCTCACCATTCCCACAGTCTGCGCCTCTGGTGATTTACCCAGAATGCCTTTGTAACGCACAGGAGAGAATGTCTCATTGAAAAGAGCAAGAGTTTGTACAACAGCACACGGCCTCTCCCATAGCCCTCACTCTCAAAAGGAAATGCTTAGTTTAATAAGGGTTTTACAGTATTTTTACTGCATATTCTTTTAGCTGCTAGTTGACTAAAAATGTGGGCCAATATCGTGGAAGGTGTGGAAATGAGCCTGGCCTATGATGTCCAAGGCCATGTGATTTTTTCATTTCCCTTCTCTTGCTCTTGAGCCTGAGGTGGGGCAGTGTGTGTGGTGGGGAGGGGAGTTGCTGAAGATGAGGGAAGATCAAGAAGAGTTGCTGAAGATGAGGGAAGATCAAGAAGAGGCAAACAAGAAGTTGATGGCCATATAAGGATTAATTGTTAAAGAGTTCAAAGCTCAAATGTCCTTGATAACCTTGTCTATTACAAACTTCAGTGTAGACATGCTGGAAGCCTGAGGGCAGGACTAGACTCCAGCCTTATGGGAAAATGCCCAGTGCAACATCACACCTCCGTGGGCATGGCTAGTATTTTTATATATTTTAGCAAATGCTTCTGCCAATAAAAGAAGTTAGTGTGCAGATAAGACAGTACTTTAAAAAAATCTTTGAGACATTTCAAACTACCATTAAATTTAATTATTTATTTTTTTCTGGAGAAATGTCCTTAGCAAATAGTACAAGTACAACATGGTATAAAAGATCAATAAATGAAAAAAAAAGTAAATATTAGTATAGTCCACAGAGTTAATTGGAACAAAAATCTATACTAAAAAAAGGGTAATATGGTAATTAGACCGGGTTGACTGGACATCTTCTGGTCATCCTGCCTTCCTTCCAGACAAGCCATGGTAGCAGGGGCCAAGGCAGAGATGGTTAGGGGCAATCAGGCTGGCAGGGGAGTGCAGTTAGGGGCGATCAGGCTGGCAGGGGAGGGCAGTTAGGGGTGACCAATCTGGCAGGAAGGGCAGTTAGGGGCAATCAGGCAGGCAGGCAGAGAGGTTAGGGGTGATCAGGCAGACAGGCGGAGGGGTTAGTGGTGATCAGGCAGGCAGGCAGGTGAGTGGTTAGGAGCCAGTGGTCCCAGATTGCGAGAGGGATGTTCAACTGACGGCTTAGGCCTGATCCCTGTGGGGTCCCATATTGAAGAGGGTGCAGGTTTGGCTGAGGGACACCCCCTCTTGTGCATGAATTTCGTGCACCAGGCCTCTAGTACTTGTTATAAAGGTTAATCCTAAGATGTTAACTATATGCAAAAAAAAAAAAAAACCCACAAAACATGTCTTCAGTCACGCGTGTCACACTCCAGGGAGTAAGAAAAATCTAGAGAAAATTGGGAGGGGAACACCACGTCCTCCAGGTCAATGATTCTGAGGTGCCCCATGCACTAAACGCAAGGTGATGCAGGTGGAACGGGACACCCCAGGGAAACCCTCTCCCCCAGCATCATCCGTTCCCATGGGGCCTGGAAGCACTACAGACGGGCTGTCCGTCAGCAGGCAGGTTAGGGCGTCCATCAGGCGGCCCTGCACACGGTTTAAATCGGAAAAGGATTGTCCTAAATTCGATGGCTCCGAATCACTTACGGCGGAAGCTAATGCTACTTATGAACCCAGTGAGCTCACGGCCAGCGTGAAACACGGCATCACTTGATTCATCCATCCCTTTCCTTGGTAGCTGATGGAGTTATTTCTCTTCTGCTCTTTCTTGGCAATTCCAGGAAAATAAATGACAGTCACAGTATCTACTAGTTTCAAAAATGTATTCCATTATTTTTGTAGCACATTTGATAGCTGTAGCACTTTCTAACTTCAGACAAATTGACTGCAGGATTAATGTCATCATTTCTATCGAAAGCATTTCAAAGCTTTAAAATGAGTGTGTTCTGAAATAAGACAGCGATTCCCCGACGCGGGATAAAGCTCAGTGGAGCTGGTTTCACTCTGCCCTTTCCCCAAAGGGCCCTTTGCAGGCAGTTCTCTTCCTGCCTCCTTCATTTGAAACTGAATTTGACCACAGAGAGAATCAGAAAACCAAAGATACTCCGAAGGAAGTGTCCTTTAGCCTTCTTGCTAAATCCCTGCTCGCTCCAAGCGAAAAGTGCCTCTTAAGGGGAAACACTGGCCATTCGTGCTCCATGCTTGGTGATCTATTGGTCCAGGAAAAGGGGGGTCCAGTGTTGCGGTCACCAGTGTCACTCACGGCTGGGAGTCTGCAGCACGGCTTTGCGAGGCCGGCGCAGAAGCAAACCCTGGGGCCTGCCTGGCCAGCTCCGAGCTTATTAAGACAACCGAGCGCATCTGGCCACTTTATGGAAGCCACAACCCGGAATACCACAACACAGAATGCCTAGAAATAAGTATGTACTGTTTTAGTCAACATCAAGAGAAATCAGAGCGAGGGGTATGATTCAGCCTGAACAGGAAAGACATCCTGCCCCATGCGACTGCATGGATGAGCCTCTGAAGACGTGATGGTCAGTGAAACAGACCAGACAAATTCCACACAGCTCCACCAATGGGTGGCTGCACTTCGCTGTGAACGGACTTAATGCACCTGAACTGCACACGGAGAAATGTTCAAAATGGTGGGTTTTGTTGTGTGCATTTTATCACTATTTAGAAAGTAAAAATAGGAAGAAATGAGAGCGATGGGTATCGGAGGGCTGTGAGGGGCTGGAAGAGGAGATGGTGCACATCTCGTGGCTGCCCCTCACTGCGCCGCCATCGCCTGAGCTCCCAGCTCAGACGCCCTGGGGCCCTGGCTGCAGACCCCGCCCGCTCTGGCTCACTCAGCAGGGGACACCCTGAGCCCGTGGGACACCCTGAGCCCGTGCGGCACCCAGTGCTGCTGGCTGGGCCACACCTCCTCTGCCACAGAAGGTCCCAGCCGAGCAGAGCGGGCCGGCTGTGGAGACCCAGGGAGGTGACTGAGCGCACGCACGCGGAGCACCTGCTGCTCAGCCCGGGAGCCAGGGTCCCTGGTTGCACGCAGCTCAGCGTGGACCGGCCCAGGGTGTGCACAGTCGCCCGTCTGGGCCACAACGGAATCACGGCCATTGGAGGGTTTAAGGCGTGGCTAACTGTCCAGGATCGCCTTCGGCTGGCTGATGCTGCCGGTGGAGCAGCAGAGGCCTGGCAGCGGGCGTGGTGCCGGCTCACCTTCAGCGGCAGGAGACGCGAGGGCGAGGTGGCGCGGGCCGCAGGCGCAGGCAGTGCTGAGCAGAGCCTGGGCAGCTGACCATGGTCCGACAGGGAATGGCCCAGCTGCCTCTTTAGGAAATGGTAAGTGCTGTACAGCATTGAACCATGCTGCGTTGTGCTCAGACAAAGGCGACCGAGCTGTGTGGCCCCGGCAGAGCGCGAGCCGGCTCTGGCTGTGGGGCATTGAGGGAACCAGCGATGCACTGAGTGCCGTGTGGCCTGCAGTGCTGCCCGCTGCCCGCTGCCCGCTGCTATGGGGGAGCTGTGGTGCCCGTGAAAGAAAAGAACCCCGAAAGCTCTGCAGGGCGCGCGTGACATTTCACAAAGCCGTGGAGCTGGAAGTGCTGGGGACAGTCCTACAGCATATGAGCCGTGGTTAAGCTGAACTTTTCCGGGAAGATTTACGGGGAATGTGTTATAATTCATTGCCCTGAACAAATAGAAGCCGCTGAGATTTTTCTGACTGTTTGAGATGAGGGAGAGACCCATAAAGCATAGGGACAGACACTGTCTGGACCAACAGACCACGGATTTTATCGCCCCCGTGGCACCCACAGCCAGCCCACCCAGAGGAAACAAGAGGGACATGTAAAACAGGGAGTGACACATGTCCAGGTGCCTACCTCCTAATAGAGAGGAAATGACACAGAATAAAGCAAGTGCAGTTTGAAGTAGGGAGATACAAAGGTACTGATAGGTGCCCCTCAAAATGAGGGGACGTGATTATGGGATCAGCCCCCCAAACTACCTAGACAACCTCGGTGAACTGTGGTCTCCTTTCTTCCATAGACAGAAGCTGACACGGGTAACACACTCAAGTGACAGTCACAGCCTAGTCACAAACCTACAACTGAAAAACATTTGCCTGGCCACTTTTGAACTGTCACCTTCCTCTGAGTAAATACTGATGGTGAAGGCCACGTGGTGGACATGTTTTAGGAACCCACTAACAACACACGCCGGTCTTCCCACAGTCGGAGTGTTCACAGCTCAATGCACACCGTGGTGCGCTGTCCGGGCCCTCGCTCAGGAGCGGAGCAGTGTGCATAATTAATCACTCTCCTGTTTTCATATTCGTATTGCCGATGGTGTTTCCTTGTCGTGATTTATTAGCCACGCTTCCTGTGCGAGGCAACGGCATTACAAAGACACCCCAAAAGGCTGTTCCAGCGTTTCATTAGCAGAACCGATTGCGGTGGAGATTAGCCCACTTTCCTTTGCAGAATGGAGGCATATTTTGATTACTCTGTGAATCAAATCACAATTACTCTTCTCTTTGTTAAATGTACAAAGCTTATTTTTCTTCCTTACCAATTCCTGCTTGATTAAGGCACAGTGCCTGGGGGCTTTTGGACTTGGGTTTTGTGTGGTGCTGTGTCTGTGCCCTCTCGATGAAGCAGTGAGGATGTCTGATTGATGCACTAACAAAGGAGAATTTGAATTAAGGAGAAAGGGGCTTTGGGTGAGGAAAAGTCCGTCTCCTCTGTGTACCAATAAGCACCTAAACTCTCATTGCTGAATATAAGTAGACTTTAGAAATATTTTTTATAACTTACCAATATTGGACTATATGCTATTAATTAAATTCAGATCAGGTGTTATATTAAATGTCACTATAGCAAGAGGCCATTACAAAATAAAAATACCTAATCTTTATCCACTGGAAATTACCTTGGCCATTAGTTTTAAAAGATAAAACTAGTTCTGATTTCACAGAGAAAATAATAAAATGGACAATAACTTATAAAAAGTCAATTTTCCCTACTGCAACATTTAGGCAAGGAAATTCATTCAACTTCATGGGAAACAAAATTACAATCCCAGGCTGTAATTTGCCCTTTTCTTCTATATTTGTCCATAGAGATGATTTATACACCAGTCAATAAAAGCTGGATTTGGGGAATTATATTTTAGCATGCAGGAGCCATGGAGTTGATCAGCTAACACTTCCATTTAAAAGAAGCTGTGGTCTGAATGTCAGTGGAATTAAATAAGATGTGGGGAGGGAATCCGCCTAGTCATCATGCACTATAATGTGGCTAGTACATATATTTGCTTGGCCGACACAATTTACACTAATAAAGGAAAAAAAGAAAAAATATGCTCTAATTCAATAATCATTTTCAAGCTGAAATTCAACATAAAAGTACCATGAAGTGAACAGTTATTTTCTTCATTTAGCAGATGTGCAGATATGTATACATAAGAAAGTTGATTAGGCTTTGTAACTTGCAGTCTAGAAAATATTCTATATAGCAAAGTAGAAAACCCATCAATTAATCTCAGTTTGTGCCATGCCTTGTTCCACTAAATGTAGACTTCACAGGAAAAGCAAAAATATAAGAGAAGAACGAGCAGAAGAAAATGTAGAGGTTAATTGCCTTTGTGGCCTCACAGAGGCTTTGACAGCTCAGATCCATTAAAATGTGTGTGAAAGTGGATGAAAGTACTCTTAGGAAGACTGAATGTTTTGAGGAGTTTTGTTCTCAACATTCAGGTTTTCATTCCATTTATAACCTGGATAAAAGCTGACTGTACTTACAGGGGTGTCAGCTTTTATGTGTGCACATTGTGACACTGAAAATACTGGATATTTTCTCACAAATTTTCATTGGAATGTGCACATATGGAGCAATACCTTCCTAATTATCATTTTCCTTCCCGGTTCTTTTCTCTCTCTTGGTGGGTAAATAAAATCTAGAGTAATTGTAATAAGTACTCCCAAAGCGTCATAGCCTAAAATGACCACACGCAACGTTTCACCATTTCTGTGGGTCAGGATCTAAGTGCAGCTCACCTGGGTGGTCGGGCTTGGCTTCTCTTTTGAGCTGACAATGGGATCCAGTCATGTAAGTTTGATGGGGAGGATCGTCTTTCAAGACCCACGTGGTTGCTGGTGGGCCCTGCTCCTCACCACATGGCTGCTGCACAGGGTGACTGGTGAGCATCAGCAGCTCCCTCAGAGTGGGAGAAAGCAGGAGAGAAAGCAGGAACTCACCCACGATGCGAGACCCAGTCTTCTATGACCTAATCCAGAATGTGGCGTCCCATTGCTGTACCTTGTGCTCATTAGAAGTGAGTCACTTAGTACAGTCCGCACTCAATCAGAGGCCATGGCATCCTGTGAGTTCTCTGCTGCTGCTATAACAAATGACCCTAAACTTAGTGTCTTATAAATAAAACTAGAGGCCCAGTGCATGAAATTCATGCATTGGGGGGGTGGGGGGGGAGGGTTCCCTCAGCCCAGCCTGCACCCTCTCCAATCTGGGACATCCTTCTCACAATCCTGGACCACTGGCTCCTAATTGCTCACCTGTCTACCTGCCTGGTTGTCCTTAACTGCTCCCCCCTGCTGACCTGATCGCCCCTCACTGCCTTTACGTGCTGGCCTGATTGCCCCTAACTGCCCCCCTGCAGGCCTGGTCTCCCCTAACTGCCCCCCGCTGCTGGCCAGGTTGCCCCCAACTTCCCCCTCCCTTCAAGCCTGGTCACTCCTAATTGCCACCTCCCGCTGGCCTAGTTGCCCCTCATTACCCACCCTGCCAGCCTAATCACCCCCAACTGTCCCCCCTGCTAGCCTGGTTGCCCCTAACTGCCCCCCCACTGGCCTGGTCACCCCCAACTGCCCCCCCTGCCAACCTGGTTGCCCCTCACTTCCCTCCTGCCAGCCTGGTTGCCCCATGCAGCCTGTTTCTTTGGTCATTTGGTCATCCCTCACTAACCCCCCTGCTGGCCTGGTTGTAGGCAGCCATCTTGTGATGGTGTGACCGTCAATTTGCATATTATCTCTTTATTATATAGGATAACTTAAATTTAGTATCTTAGCGTTCTGTAGGTCAGACATCCAACACAGGTCTCGCTGGGCAAAAGTCAAGGTCAGCAGGGCCATGTTTCTTTCTGGAGGTTCTTGGAAGATGCCTCCTTGTCTTTCACAGCTTCTGGAGGGTTCCACCACCCTTTGCTCATTACCCCTTTCCCATCGCCAGAGCCCAAGGGGGAGCTGAGTCCTCACAAGGCATCTCTGTGACCTTCTTTTCCTCCTGCCTCTTCCAGATGGGGAGGCCTTTGTTATTGCACTGGACCCACCCAAACGACCTAAGACAATCTTCATCTTTTAGAACCAGCTTATTTCCCCTCTGCTTGTAACAACATGGCCACAGGTTCCTGCATGTCTTCCAGGGACTGTTATGCTGCCAAGCGCAGGCATGAAAGAGTTGTGGACATCTTTTGTAAACTACCACATTAATCGGTTGTTATCAAATAATGCTCCTAGGACCTGCCTCCTTCCCAAGGGCACACACTCATGCTCCTGGCCCTGCAGGGTGCTCGTTAGAAGCTGAACAGACTGCCCACGCCCATCACCCAGGGGCAGTGGAAACACACACCCCTACCTGCGTTTCCTCAGGCAGGCGCGGCTGCCATGAGCAGTGGGTCACATTTCTACCCTTAAGCAGGAGCAGGCCTTCGGTGCAGTTGGAGGAATGGCCTCTGAGGTCCGAGAGAATGTAGTTTGAACGTGGTTCCTGACAGGAAATTACCTGGGCTGCCTATGCAAGTTACTGTCTCTGTTGCCTGAGGTCTTACCCCTATCAGTTAGGGACAGTGAGATGGATATTGCAGAGATGAGCAGGTGAGTTTATAACTCAGATTTATTAGTCTTTAGTCTTCTCTGTTGTCCAAAATCTAGTCTATTTTAATAAAAAGGCAACTATTTACCCCACTACATACCTGTGATATTAACTTTTTCCACAAATGCCCATATGTCACTAATAAACAATATATTTTTAAGTCGTGTTCTTGACCTCCGACCGATGATTTGTGCCCTGAGTCCCTGGGAGACACCTAATCTGGACATGAGATTTCCTTTTGAGAGTGGAACTCCCAGGTTGTTCAGCAATTCCACTTCTGGGTATTTATCCAAAGGAAACAAAAACACTGACTCGAGAGATATCTGTACCAGATGAATGTGAAAAGTACTTTTGTAATGTGTGTGAAAATGTGGCCAGCTGTTAAATGACATACAAATGCCAGCAACTGTTATTATCATCAAAGGTGACCTTAAGAGAGCATTAGTTCATTTTGAGCCTTTACACTAAATTAAAACTTAAATTTAAACTTAAATGTTTTCAGGTTTCTTCCCTGAAAGCTTCATTTTACTGCTCAAAATCCTCACTAACTCCTTTTCAAAACAGTTAAAAAATAAAATCCTTAGCCCTAGTGCCCATCAATAGATGAGTGGATGAAAAAGCTGTGGTACATTTCCACAATGGAGTGCTAAGCAGCTGTTAAAAAGAAGGACCTTTTACCCTTTGAGACAGCATGGAGGGACCTGGAGAGTATTATACTAAGTGAAATAAGCCAGTCAGAGAAAGACAAGTACCACATGATCTCACTCATATGTGGAATCTAATGAACAAAATAAACTGATAAACAAAACAGATCTACAGACATGGAAACATGGAATAGACTGATGATTCTCAGAGAGAAGTGAGGGCGGGGGGGTGGGGGGGGAGGGAGAAATTAACCAAAGAACGTATCCTATATAATAAAGAGGTAATATGCAAATTGACTGTCATGCCCTTGCACAAGATGGCTGCCCCCATGTGGTCACAAGATGGCCGCCACAAGATGGCTAGCAGAGGAGGGCAATTGTGGGCGATCAGGCCAGCAAGGGAGAGCATTTGGAGGGGACCAGACCTGCAGGGGAGGGCAGTTAGGGGTGACCAGGCAAGTAGGGGAGGGCAGTTGGGGCCAATCGGGCCAGCAGGGGAGCAGTTAGGCATAGATCAGGTTGGCAGGGGAGTGGTTAGGGGGTGATCAGGCTGGCAGGCAGAAGCGGTTAGGAGCAAGCAGGAAGGCAGGCAGGTGAGCAGTTGGGAGCCAGCAGTCCTGGATTGTGAGAGGGATGTCCAACTGCCCATTTAGGCCCGATCCCACAGGGACATCTATAATACTCTCAACAATAATAATAGTCATAATGATAGTAACTGAGGGAAGGGATTTACGCTAAATGTGTTACATGTCAGTGCTTCTCAAATTTGAGTGCACATAGCGGTCACCAGGTGTCTTGTTACAATGCAGACCTGAGCCCTGGACTCCGCATTTCTAACAGGTTTCTGCACGAGACAGACGCTCTTGTGCGAGAAGCCCACTTTGAGTGGTGGAGCCGTGCACTACTCCTCACATAGAATGCACTCAGCTGCCTAACATTGGCTTTGATGTTTAATTAAGTTTATGAGTTATAAATGCCTAGTGCTGGAGCTTTGGTGTTTTATACATCACATGTGAAGTGACCTCCAAAAGGACTGAGAAAATAAGTCCGTATGTGCTTGTAGGAAAAGAGAGATATTATAAATGGAAGGGAGCAGACAGAAGCAAGAGCCGAAGCTTGGGATCGACCTTGCCTCACTGATGGGAATCTGAGGTTCTCAAGGCGACGGGCCATCCAGACTCCTTGTTTTTTGAATTTCACTTTCCTAAAGTAGCATTGTGTCCTCAAGTATGAAACTAGTAGACACTTGGGCTGCAAAGAAATTAACAACATTACCAGTAAGTCTACACATTAATAATGAACGTACAGCTAAAATTATTTTTCACTGAGTATACTTGGTAATTATCATGGGAGTTGTCTCTATTGTTGAGGTCAATAGATCACTCAGTGTATTTGTAAAATTGTTCATTTTCCAAATATATTCCTAGAAGTGGGGTCACATTTCCTCCTTTTGCCCCCCTCAACCTGGCTCCTGGCCCACCCAGGCCTTCCCTGCACTGTTATCTGTCCATGGGATATGTTTAGGGTCCTAAACATATTCACAGCACTGCTGGTGAACACTTATTCAAATTTTATGTTTGACTCGTTTGGTTTCTAGAGTCTTTATCTCAACAAAACATGGCCTTTTGTTAAGCTGTATGAGTTCTTTATATATTTTGGATATTAACCCTTTATCAGATGTATCACTAACAAATATGTTCTTCCATACAGTGGACTCCAATTTCATTTTGTTGATGGTTTCTTTTGCTGTGCAGAAGCTTTTTATTTTGATGTGGTTCCATTTTTTTATTTTCTCCTTAGTTTCCTTTGCCCTAGGAGATGTATCTGTAAACATATTGCTATGAGAGATGTCTGAGGTTTTGCTGCCTATAGTTTCTTCTAGGATTTTTATGGTTTTATGACTTACATTTAAGTCTTTTATCCATTTTGAGTTTATTCTTATGTATGGTGTAAGTTGGTGGTCCAGTTTCATTTTTTTTTTGCATGTGTCTGTCCAATTTTCCAAACACCATTTATTGAAGAGACTGTCTTAACTCCATTATATGCTCTTGCCTCCTTTGTCAAATATTAATTGAGCGTAATGGCTTGGGTCAATTTCTGGGGTCTGTGTTCTGTTCCATTGATCTATATGGCTGTTCTTGTGCCAGTACCAGGCTTTTTTGATTACCGTGACTTTGTAGTATAACTTGATACCTAGTATTGTGATCTCTCCAACTTTGTTCTTCTTTCTCAAAATTGCTGTGACTATTTGGGGTCTTTTTTAGTTCCATATGAATTTTTGGAGTATTTATTCTAGATATGTGAAATATGCTGTTGGAATTTTAGTAGTGCTGAATTGAATCTATAGATTGCTTTGGGTGGGTAGTATCGAAATTTTAATTATGTCACCTCTATCAACCATGAACAGGGTATATTCTTCCACTTGTTTATATTTTCCCCTACCTCTTTTTTCAACAAAAGGAAGAGAAACAATCCAATTTTAAAAATGGGCAAAGGACCTAAATAGACACTTCTCCAAAGGGGACATACAGATGGCCAGGAAACATATGAAAAATGCTCAAGGTCACTAATCATTAAAGAGATACAAATTAAAATGACAATGAGGTATCACCTCATACTGCAAAATGACTAACATCAACAAATCAACAAATTGCAAGTGCTGAAGAGAATGTGGACTGGTTCAGCCACCATAGAAAACAGTATAGAGTTTCCTCAAAATATTAAATATGGAACTGCCATTTGACCCAGTGATCCCATTTCTAGGAATATATCCTGAGAACCCTGAAACACCAATGAGAAAGAATGCATGCACCCCTATGTTCATAGCAGTGCAATTTACAATAGGTAAGATCTAGAAACAGCCCAAGTGCTCATCAGTACATGTGTGGGTAAAGAAGTTCTGAGTACATTTACACAATGGGATATTAAGGAGCTGTTAAAAAGAGAATATCTTACCCTTTGAGACATCATGGAGGGACTTGGAAAGCATTATGCTAAATGAAATAGCATAAATGACAAGTATCACATGATCTCACTCATATGTAGAATCTAAACAACAAAATAATCTGATGAACAAAATAGATCCAGAGACATAGAAGCAGGGAACAGTCTAATGAATCTCAGAGGGAATGTGGGAGTGGTTGGGTAGGAAGAGATTAAGCAAAGAATTTGTATGCATATATGTATAACCCAGGGACAGACAATAGTGTGGTAAAGGCCTGGGGAGAGGGGCAGGTATAGGCTAGAAGGGATCAATGAAGACAAAAAGGGGACGTCTGCAATACATTCAACAATAAAGATAAATAATAAATAAATACGTCCTTCATTTTGACCTTTGTAGAGATTTGACAGATGCTCATGAAATATAGAAAAATAATCTTCAAGAAAAGTATCCCAGATAAAATAAGAGACAATGTGATAGGGGGAAAATGACATAAGTTTCAGGAGTTAAGTAAATTCACATTTGATAAATGCCCCGTTTGGTGCTGGCCTTGCACCTGAGGGAGGTGTGCTGTGCTTGCTGCTAAATCTCTTTAAACTAGATGTTGATTATCCGTGCCCCAGAGCCACAGAGCTTTACCAAGTTCCGTGGCCACTTACACCTCAAGGCCAATCAAAGGTATGCTGACAATTAGCTAGTGGGAGTTTTGATGGAGGAAAAAGTAAAACCAACAAAAGAAGAGAAACCGGTAGGCAGACTTTGCTGATGATGCCAGCCTGAGGAACGGCTCACACCCACCTCCTCAGGACCAGGCCTCGCTGAGATCAGAGCCAGCAAGTGAAAAGGCACCCAGCCAGGCACGTGCACTGTCCTCGCTCCCTTTCTGTTGGGGAGACACAGTCACAGACAGCGCCCCTTCCCAGGTGATGAGCAGGAAGTCCGAGTTTCCACTTTTACTTGTCCTTGCAGACAGAGCCCAGAGCAAAGCTTGCCTGGTAACAAATGGGATCGGCCAAGCGGTGATCTTTGCATTAGCATTCTAATAACCGGAGGCCGCGTCCCTGGTGCAGTGTCAGAACTAATTTATGAAACTAGGTCCGAATGCTCATTAAAATGCTCACAATCAGTGACTGCCCAGTAAAATGAGGCTACAGTTGCAGTCCCACAACAGTGACTATTTTACATACCATCAAGGACCTATTTCAGAGGCTAAAGCTAGCTTTGATTCTGCAAAGAGAAAAGCAAGATGAGAAAGCCATTCACTTGTTGTACAAAACCGGCCGCGCTTCCCCTCAGCTTCAGGCTGGAAATGCCCCCAAGTCCGCACTGGAGAGCACAGGTGGACGGGCGGGCTGGCCTTCATAAGACTGGGGCGTTGTCCTTAGGTGCAGCACCCCGGGCAGCCCCAGCTGACCACAGCCTTGGGAACCCATCAGGCAGCTCAGCAGAGAGTCAGAAGTGTTTCCCCATCACTGCCAGACAGTCCCCCCAGCACCCTTCAATCCTACAGCCTCCGGGAGGCCAAGGCTCCTGGGGACTCAGTGCAGGATTTTCCTGCTGCTTCCCCAGCCAGGCCAGGTTTGAGGGGCAGAGAAAGGTGATGCCCTGACCTGGTTAAGAGCTGTGAGGCAG
Source organism: Ia io (assembly GCA_025583905.1). Lineage (NCBI taxonomy): Eukaryota > Metazoa > Chordata > Mammalia > Chiroptera > Vespertilionidae > Ia > Ia io. The sequence continues at coordinate 322,451 of JAJQQW010000019.1, read as the reverse complement.
TAGGGCGGTTCTGGACTGAGTCTGGTGGAGCTGTGGCTCCTGGCTGTTGCTGAGGCTCAGGCTGCCCTCTCTCCCAGGACAGTGCCTGGCATGGCACTGAGCTCACTAGTACAGACAGTTGCCATGCATTATCATGGGAGCCATTTAATCTCTTGGTCTCTGGGGCATCTGTATGGGTGGCGTGGGAGGAGGGACCCGCCTTCGCATTTCCCAGGATTGCTCCGGGGTGCTGACTCACAGTAACCGCACACCCGCGGAATGTTGCCTGTGCTGGTAATGGATGGTTTCACGCCTTCGCTTGTCAAACCCAGCAGACTGTTTTCTTCATCTCCTGGATTTTTATTCAATGAAACAGGAGTGAATCTTTAAGTCTTCTAAATGTGGGCAATAAAAGACTGAGTGGCTTTTCCTGGCAGCATCTGTGCCAAAGCTGAATTATTTAAACTTTTATTTAATCTTGGGGAAGGGAGTGAAACAAAACGATCCCAAGAATAACGAGATTACTTTTCATTAATTCACTTAGAAATTGTTTTTCTTCTTGTAAATGTCTTATCTATCTAAAAAGATCCCATCGGTAATGTGGATGCCTTATTACTCTATAAGGTAGACATCACTTTGATATCAAGGTTAAATTTCTCCCCCCACGATGGATGCCCACAGGGTGGTAGAGATGGGCAACAAGTGTTTGTTTACTGTAATAGTGTAAATATTACTTGATTTCAAAGATTCAATTCACTTTTAAAGGAGAATATTCCCGATTGAATACATGCAAATAAATAAATGTAAAACATTTTTCTAAATATTTCTGGTTGTCTCACAAACTAGAGTTTCAGGGGCGCTCTGTTTGGCTGGATACTCATAGGGGTGCCATCCAAAACATCTCCATGTTCAAATCTGTATAAAACACTGACGGGGAACATAACTGAGTGGTTCTTTTTCCAGAATCTTATGCTTTAATATCCATTACAGATATCCAAGAAAGGATAGATGATGGCATTTTTGCCAGACTTATTTTGCCATGATTTATGTGTTTGGCAGTGTACCTAACAGCATCTTCCAAAACATTCTTCAGGTAACTAGCCCACTCGGCCAGAGCTGACCAAGTGAGCTGGCTACACTTCCGCAAGCCGTGCGGCGCTACACCTGCTGGGCTGTGGAAAGCCAGTTGACTGGCAGACTCATTGAGCACCTGCTGGACAAACACCCGTGGGCAGGCAGGAAGGGGAGTGGAATGATGACTGTCCTGTAGGCGTCCCAGGTCAAAGGAGCAGTCAGTAGTCAGCACCGCTGGAACAATGTAATAAGTGAGGTGGGAGCAGAGAGGAGAGTCATGCCTGTTTGGGCATAGAGTTGGAGGTATCTTCCCAAGACTCAAAAAGTAAAATCATAGAATGCGGCCACTAACACGTTCAGTGGTATGCTACCAGGACCTGGACATGTGAGGATATTTCCACGTGTAGGCTGTCCTTTCTGAGGATGACACTTTGCAATGGCACCTGTCTCCCTCTGCCGCGAATCGTTTACCTCAAATCCAAAGAGGTTCATTCAGCTCATTGACTTTTTCCAGTTCTGTAACTTTCTAGTTATTTCTCTTGTGGTATATTGACATTGCTTATTTAGTGTAAAACTAAAGAAGAAAAGAAAACTCATTACATTTTTTAGAACATTGAATATATTTCAATGAAGTCAGTGGCCCAACAGAATATTTTTCAATTGTTTGAATCTCAGGTTTAGTATTAGAAGGATAAAATTTTCTCTTTTCTGTATTTCTTATGCTTACTTGAAATATTGAAACCTCAAAATAGATATGGGTTTGCCCTGGCCAGTGTGGCTCACTTGGTTGAACATCCTCCCATGCACGGAGAGGTCACCAGTTGGATTCCCAGACAGGGTATAAGCCTTGGTTTCTGGCTCCATCCCCAGTAGGGAGAATGCAGGAGGCAGCCAATACAGTAGATGGTTCTCTCTCATCGATGCTTTTCTCTCTCATTAATGTTTCTCTCTTCCTCTTCCTTCCTCTCTTTTTCTAAAATCAATAAAACATATTTAAAAATATAGATATGGTTCCATTCTATAAGCCTCTCAGTAGGTCCTTACAGAGGCTCACAATGTCACAGGCCCCTCCCCCTCCCTGTGTGGAGGTCTCCTGTGTCCAGGAGTCTCCTGGCCTGGGGTAAAGCCTTAGCTTCCTCCGCTTTGTCCCTGTGTCTGGGAAGGGATCAGGGGAGTTCCTCCACACAGGTGAACCCAAACAGAAACTCCTCAAGAGACTGCTTTTTGGTGGTATTTACCTAGTTTCACCAACCCTCTCTACAACAACGTGATTCTCATACTCAGGGACTAGATAGAGTCCACCAGTTTGGTACATAGATACCTCCATAGGTATTTCTGCACAACAAGTAGGAATGCAACTAGGATTTTGAGGACTATCTCAAAAGAATTTGTTGAGGATAATTAAATCCACATCCACATCCTTTCTTGAGGACACTATAAGATTTCTAAATATTAGTATTTGGTATGAATTTATTTGCAAACTCAAGAACTTAAGAAATGATACTTTATGTTCTGTATCTTAATATTTTGCTCCAAAGCTCATATCTTATGAGAGTGGCCTAAAATGTAAGCTTGGTCATCCCTCTTCTTGCCCTACCTATGTGTCACTGGCACACTGCCAGACAATCGGGGAAGAACGCCTCAGAGGTTGCTCTGCCACTGACCACAGAGGGTACTGTTAAGATGCCATTCACTTGGTAGGTACGATCACTCCAAGGTCAACAGCTCTTGAGACATAAAAACCTGAGCTTTGGCTTCCAGAGAAGTTGGGTTGTTCTCAAGACACAATTGAATCTTGTATTTATAAAGTTTAATACGAATGAAGTGCTCGCTCATGCCAACCTTTGCAATGCTTTATGTTCACTGATTAGCTGAGCTCCCTGCCTGCTGTCCCTTGTCCCTTGTCCTTTGTCCCCAACCAACACCTTTCACCCTCACCCCTGGCACAACCACTTGATTTCAGATGATGGTCACTAAAGCAGTGTAGAACATGTACATAAAAGGCTAAGCAACTATCCAGTAGCTATGACACACACTGACCACCAGGGGGCAGATGCTCAATGCAGGAGCTGCTGAGCTGAGGTGACTTGGCAGCAGTGGGTTCTCAGGTGAAGCACCCTGGAACCAGAGAGGAGGGAGTCCGATTCCTGGGTATGTCACCTGAGAACCGCCCTTTCACAATCCGGGACCCCTTGGGGGATGTTGGAGAGCCAGTTTTGGCCCAATCCCCACAGGCCAGGCCGAGGGACCCCACCTGCCGAGGGACTCTGTTCACTCCACAAACACCCTTTGAGTCGTGCCCTCTCAGGTGCTGCCTGCCAGAGAGGGACCATGGGAGGTTGGCTCCAGGCCATGTCTGGCCCATCTTGCCCAGTCCCACCCCACCGGCCACCTTCTAATTAATTTCCTTTCAATGTGCTCATCCATCCCTAACACAGTGTATTGAATCCACTCCACAGAAATAGAAGTCTTCCCTTTTTCTTATAAAATAATGTCCCTCACTTCTTTCCAATTGTTCTTCAAGTTTGCCTCCTTTGGATTTTCCTTTTTATCATCCTTTGGAAATTTTAACTGTATTAAATCTAGTTGGTTATGTCATTTTCCAAACCTTTGTACTCAACTTTGCAATTTCTTATGTTTTATACATTTTTAAAAAATTGAGTTGGTCAATTGCATGCAGATACTCTTTTGTCATGTATTTAAGCATCTTCTTGTTGAATCTTAGTGACTTTATCAGAGTTATCGTTCCTAAAGCAAAGAATATGCTCTCTTCTTAATATTTCTCTCTCTCTCCCCTCCCCTCTCCTCTTTCTGTCTCCCTTCATTTTTAGTTAGCATTCCTAATTCCCCCTACCCTGTTCAACATTTTCTCTTTTCATACTACTTATCAGTTTCTAATCTGTCATGCATTTTTCTCACTTATTATGTCTGTTGCCCACAGTCTGTTTCCCCAGTAGAAGGTGGTTTCCACAGAGGTGTGTCTAACCTGTTCGGTACATGACCTATCTCCACCAGTGCCGGGCCTAAGTCAGTGCTCAGTAAATCCTTGTTGAATGAGTGAAGGACATATAACATTTGCATAGACAAATGGCAAGAAGAACTTGAAACTTCATGGTTTACTTTCCTCAAATGGCTTCCTAGTTTCTTAATCCATGCTATTTTATCTTATGCTTCTAGATATCAACATGGCAGGGGAACCCAAACCCTACAGACCAAAACCCGGGAACAAGAGGCCCCTCTCTGCACTTTACAGGTGAGTGGGTGGGCACTAGGCTGCACTATGTGGCCATGGAGATGCCCACCAACTTGAAAGGCAATGCGGGTAACCTATGAGGGCAAATAGGAGCAGCCAGCACCTACGTCAATGGTGCGGCACTGGCCTGGTTGGATGGCGGACCTCCTGGTCTGGCGGAACCTCCTCAGACAGCTCTCTTACACCCTGGTGACGCCTCTCCTGGCCCACTGGCAGGTGGTGGGAAGGTCAGCCTTCGTAGATGGCCGCATGCCTGCACTGTAGGTGGCTCACACGTGGCGCTTGATTTAATTTAATTTTCACAGCAATGCTGCTCTCCTCTTTCAGAATGAGACACTGACATGTAGCTGCTGGGCCGGAATCCCACCCACCTGGCCCCTCAGCCTCCTTGTGACAACGCGCATGCTCCTGCCCCCTCTCCCCCAGAGAACAACACCGTATTCCTCTTCTCCGAGGGCAGCTCCGCGTCCTCCCCTCTCCCTACATTCTTGGGTCTGAGTCCATTAACAGCTGGTGCTTCCCTCCCAAGCAGCAGCTTGTGGTGCCCACACCTGTCATCTCAGTACCAGCGGGTGGGGGGCATGTGTTTAGCATCCTCATTGTTCTGTGTGTACTTTTCTTAGGTTAAGTAAAATTCCGTCGATTTGGGGGGAAACAAAAGTAAACTCTTGGAAGTTTTGATTTTTTAAAAACAGCCTCTTTGAGAAAAAAGCCATGTCCTGCGGTTGAGCCCGTGCCCCGTTCACATGCCTTGGCATTGCTTTCTGGCTCCTGGGCTGACTCTGCTCTGGCCGCTACATTCCCTGCTGTTGCAGCAGCTGTCCCGGGTGACTGAGGTCTCCTGTCATTCCAATCAACCCGGGCCTCTCCCTGACTCCTGTCTTCACTCCATCCATGTCCCCATCCCATTCCAATCAACCCGGGCCTCTCCCTGACTCCTGTCTTCACTGCATCGGTGTCCCCATCCCACTCCAATCAACCCGGGCCTCTCCCCGACTCCTGTCTTCACTGCATCCGTGTCCCCATCCCACTCCAATCAACCCGGGCCTCTCCCTGACTCCTGTCTTCACTGCATCCGTGTCCCCATCCCATTCCAATCAACCCAGGCCTCTCCCCGACTCCTGCCTCACCCCATCGGTGTCCCCATCCCACTCCAATCAACGCAGGCCTCTCCCCGACTCCTGCCTCACCCCATCGGTGTCCCCATCCCACTCCAATCAACCCAGGCCTCTCCCCGACTCCTGCCTCACCCCATCGGTGTCCCCATCCCACTCCAATCAACCCGGGCCTCACCCCGACTCCTGTCTTCACTCCATTGGTGTCCCCATCCCACCAGCCCATGCGCGCTGACAAGTCCCCTCCCGCCCGCTGTCATGTGGATAAAGGAGAACTGAGTTGGGCTGTCACCGTGGCTGGCGGCGGACGCAGCAGAGGGTGCTAGAAGGCAGCTTGCAGCTGTGGCCTTGCCTCTGTCCTCTGAAAGCCCGTGCTCCTTTTGCAGCCACGCACAGCCTCACGCACAGCCCCACGCACAGCCCCACGCACAGCCCCACGCACAGCCCCACCCACAGCCTCACCCACAGCCCCACGCACAGCCCCACGCACAGCCCCACGCACAGCCCCACGCACAGCCCCACGCACAGCCCCACGCATAGCCCCACCCACAGCCCCACCCACAGCCCCACGCACAGCCCCACGCACAGCCCCACGCACAGCCCCACCCACAGCCCCACGCACAGCCCCACGCACAGCCCCACCCACAGCCCCACCCACAGCCCGACGCACAGCCCCACGCACAGCCCCACGCACAGCCTCACCCACAGCCCCACGCACAGCCCACCCACAGCCCCACGCACAGCCCCACGCACAGCCTCACCCACAGCCCCACGCACAGCCCCACGCACAGCCCACCCACAGCCCCACCCACAGCCCCACGCACAGCCCCACGCACAGCCCCACCCACAGCCCCACCCACAGCCCCACCCACAGCCCACCCACAGCCCCACCCACAGCCTCACCCACAGCCCCACCCACAGCCCCACCACAGCCCCACGCACAGCCCCACCCACAGCCCCACGCACAGCCCCACGCACAGCCCCACCCACAGCCCCACGCACAGCCCCACCCACAGCCCCACCCACAGCCCCACGCACAGCCCCACGCACAGCCCCAAGCACAGCCCCACGCATAGCCCCACCACAGCCCCACCCACAGCCCCACGCACAGCCCCACGCACAGCCCCACGCACAGCCTCACCCACAGCCCCACGCACAACCCCACGCACAGCCCCACGCACAGCCTCACCCACAGCCCGACGCACAGCCCCACGCACAGCCCCACGCACAGCCTCACCCACAGCCCCACGCACAGCCTCACCCACAGCCCCACGCACAGCCCCACGCACAGCCTCACCCACAGCCCCACGCACAGCCCCACGCACAGCCTCACCCACAGCCCCACGCACAGCCCCACCCACAGCCCCACGCACAGCCCCACCCACAGCCCCACCCACAGCCCCACCCACAGCCCCACAGCACAGCCCCACCCACAGCCCCACGCACAGCCCCACGCACAGCCCCACGCACAGCCCCACCCACAGCCCCACCCACAGCCCCACGCACAGCCCCACGCACAGCCCCACGCACAGCCCCACCCACAGCCCCACACCACAGCCCCACGCACAGCCCCACGCACAGCCCCACCCACAGCCCCACGCACAGCCCCACGCACAGCCCCACGCACAGCCCCACCCACAGCCCCACCCACAGCCTCACCCACAGCCCCACGCACAGCCCCACGCACAGCCCCACCCACAGCCCCACCCACAGCCCCACGCACAGCCCCACCCACAGCCCCACCCACAGCCCCACGCACAGCCTCACCCACAGCCCCACGCACAGCCCCACGCACAGCCCCACCCACAGCCCCACCCACAGCCCCACGCACAGCCTCACCCACAGCCCCACCCACAGCCCCACGCACAGCCCCACCCACAGCCCCACGCACAGCCCCACGCACAGCCCCACGCACAGCCTCACCCACAGCCCCACCCACAGCCCCACCCACAGCCCCACGCACAGCCCCAGCCCCACCCACAGCCTCAGCCCCACACAGCCCCACCCACAGCCCCACGCACAGCCCCACCCACATCCCCACGCACAGCCCCACCCACAGCCCCACCCACAGCCCCACCCACAGCCCCACGCACAGCCTCACCCACAGCCCCACGCACAGCCCCACGCACAGCCCACCCACAGCCCCACCCACAGCCCCACGCACAGCCCCACCCACAGCCCACCCACAGCCACAGCCCCACCCACAGCCCCACCCACAGCCCCACGCACAGCCCCACGCACAGCCCCACCCACAGCCCCACCCACAGCCCCACGCACAGCCTCACCCACAGCCCCACCCACAGCCCCACGCACAGCCCCACCCACAGCCCCACGCACAGCCCCACGCACAGCCCCACCCACAGCCTCACCCACAGCCCCACCCACAGCCCCACGCACAGCCCCACGCACAGCCCCACCCACAGCCCCACACGCACAGCCCCACGCACAGCCTCACCCACAGCCCCACGCACAGCCCCACGCACAGCCCCACGCACAGCCCCACGCACAGCCTCACCCACAGCCCCACCCACAGCCCCACGCACAGCCCCACGCACAGCCCCACGCACAGCCCCACCCACAGCCCCACGCACAGCCTCACCCACAGCCCCACGCACAGCCCCACGCACAGCCCCACGCACAGCCCCACGCACAGCCCCACCCACAGCCCCACCCACAGCCCCACCACAGCCCCCACCCACAGCCCACGCACAGCCCCACGCACAGCACAGCCTCACCCACAGCCCCATGCACAGCCCCACGCACAGCCTCACCCACAGCCCCACGCACAGCCCCACGCACAGCCTCACCCACAGCCCCACGCACAGCCCCACGCACAGCCCCACGCACAGCCCCACGCACAGCCCCACGCACAGCCCCACCCACAGCCCCACCCACAGCCTCACCCACAGCCCCACGCACAGCCCCACGCACAGCCTCACTCACAGCCCCACCCACAGCCCCACGCACAGCCTCACCCACAGCCCCACCCACAGCCTCACGCACAGCCTCACTCACAACCTCCCTTCCAGGGCGGTCCAAGGCGAAACAGTCATAGCTCGGGACTGCGGGGCCCTGCCGCGCAGGCTGCCCCGGCTCTCCCCGGAGCGGCCAGCAGAGAGCTGAGAAGATGTATTCGAAGTGTATCTTGATTGCTCGTAGTATTGTGTGCGAATTTATTGAATTTTAACAGATTTTTAATATAAGAATGGAAAGCTAAACGACTTCACACCAATGCTGCTACTTGGTCCAGGGCGTGTGGATGTGAGAGGCAGGAGACGCCACCGGCGAAGGCCTGCTTTGGCCGCTGAGAAATGCAGCTGGTTCCCGGCGGGCTTTGGGCATGGCTCCCGCAGCTGACGGGGCAGCGGGAAAAGCCAGCGCCGGGTTATTAGAAAGCAGTCAGCGGCGGCCTGCTCATCAGTTACGCCGCCCGTGCAGGGATGTCCACTTGCCTGCCTTTGGTTCTCGGAGTGGTGCCATTTTCTTAGAGACAGATGCTTATGAGAAGAAACACGTGCGCTTGTAGCTGTCATTCCTCTATTACTCAGCTGCTTAAATTGTGAATTCAAAAGAATTAGAAGCAGAAGCCATTTCCGTCTGACATTGCGCACAGACCACACTAATGGGGACGTGCATTTTTATGCAATTTCCATGTTTACACAAATGAAGGCTGGGATGCGCTGACACTGCCAACTGGTCACCAAGGGAACAGAGCGCCGCTAGAAAGCTCCTGTGCGCGCTGAGCCCTCCTGCGAGCTGGAGTTCTTCGTCCTCCCTTCTTCCTCTTCCGTGGGGCCAGCTGTTTGCATGCTCCTCCTTCACCGCCCAGCTCCAAGCTGCTGCTGTGCACCTGGCTTCCTAGGTGGGAAGTAAGCTTATGAGACAAACAAGGATTTGCCTGGAGTCAGGTCACAAGATCAGAGCCTGAATTCTGGGTGCAGCCTTGGAGACTGGTGACCTTGCTGGGAGCTCACGGCCATCTCCACCTGCTACCATCAAAACTGAACAGCTTATGACAAGCAGATTCCTGCCACCCAAAGCCACAGTCCATTCCATTTCTCTCCATGTGCACATGAGAACATGAGTTACCACCTATTCACATTGCTTCAAGTTCTTCTTCACATATAGTTGTGTAATTTTCTTAAAGCTGATTTTTTCTTAATTTTTATTGATTGATTTTAGTGAGAGAGAGGAGAAAGAGGAGAGAGAAAGAGAGAGAGGGGAGAGAGAGAGAGAGAGAGAGAGAGAGAGAGAGAGAGAGAGAGAGAGAGAGAGAGAGAGAGATTCATCATTTGTTGTTCCACTTATTTATGCATTCATTGGTTGCTTCTTCTATGTGCCCTGACCAGGGATCAAACCACAGCCTTGGCGTATCAGCACGACCCTCTGATCAATGAGCTCCCCGGCCAGGGCGATGGGTTCCCTGACAGGGTGACACTGAACAATCGAGGTGGAAGCGCCCAGTGGTGTCGAGAATGTGAACGTGGAAGCAGCTCGCACAGGGAGCTTTCTGCTTTCCTGTTCTTTGCACCTTTGGGTCTGTTTCCTTACCTGTCACATGAAAGGACTGGAATGATTTCATTTGTTCATTCATTCATTCATTCGTACAAAACATTTACTGTGTACTTACTCTAGTGTGGGCACTGTGACAGCTGATCTTCCTGGCAAGTGACACACAAAAATGCAAGGCTGCAGGGCATGGAGAGGACAATGAAGTAAAAGTAATGATTTCACAGTTACAGGTAACCTCGGGTTTGCCTTCATGCCCTAAACTGCTGTCTCTGTATCTGTTTGCTCAGCGGGGGATGGAAAAGGTCTGCCATCAGACTCTCCTCTCCACTTATGTCCATTTCCTCTCCATCGTCACCACAAAGCAGCACCTACATGGAATATCCACGCAGGCATCACGTGCCTTGCTCCTTCTCGTGACTGAGTTTTGACTTAGCCAGACAGGCTACACTGATCATGCATCATATGCTGAATTAACATGGCCTACAGAGAAGACACAAACATTTTAAAACACAGTGTAGCGGCAAAACATTTCCTGTCTTGTACGTGAGTTAGGTGTACATGTAAATAAGGGACATGGATGAACATAAATGCATACAGATATTTAAGACAGGAAGTGAGAGCAGTACTGCCGAGGGGGAAGGGGCACAAAGTCTGGCTGCTGCTGCTGCACGAGCAGATGGTCGCTCGGCAGACAAAGGGCGGCACGCGAGGCACAGACCCACCCCGGCACAGAGGTCAGAAGAGCATAGCATGCTGGAAGCAGGATCAGCCACTGGCGAAGACCACGGAACTGGACTGTCTGGTGGCCAGGCTCTCCCGGCCCCTATAGCCTGCTCATCAGATGAAGGCGGTCCGGCTTCTGTTCTCAGGCTCTTGGGGAACAGTGGCTCAAGCACAGGGTTGGAGGAAGGGAGCAAAAGTAATGATTTCCGTCTTGGACATGAATTCATAAAGACAGACAATTCACGAAAATAGCACTTGTAATAAAAAGGTCTCATTCGAGGCTATTGGTATAGGAAAGATAATTAGCCATTTGTGAACATTCCATAAAAATTGGACCTCATATAATGGTGAATAGCAAATGCTCTCTGAGGAAATGTTGTAACGTTGGATAACTTGCTGCTTCCAACAGTCTGTGTCCATCACTGTGGCGTCCCCAATAATGATTCTCCCGCAGGAAGTGACTTTCCCCACACACACAGTTCCAATGGTACTAACGCATTGCTCAAGGGGGAGAAGAGTGTGATGGTTTCCCCTCTGCTTGGAGAGGAAACAGAACTTTCCTCTGATGTGAGCAAGGCTGACAGTGTATCAGAGCTGATAGCTGACTGACAGTGTATCAGAGCTGATAGCTGACTGGCAGCGCATCAGAGCTGATTGCTGACTGACAGTGTATCAGAGCTGATTGCTGACTGACAGTGTATCAGAGCTGATAGCTGACTGACAGTGTATCAGAGCTGATAGCTGACTGACAGCGTATCAGAGCTGACTGCTGACTGACAGTGTATCAGAGCTGATTGCTGACTAACAGTGTATCAGAGCTGATAGCTGACTGACAGTGTATCAGAGCTGATTGCTGACTGACAGCGTATCAGAGCTGATAGCTGACTGACAGCGTATCAGAGCTGACTGCTGACTGACAGCGTATCAGAGCTGATAGCTGACTGACAGTGTATCAGAGCTGACTGCTGACTGACAGCGTATCAGAGCTGATAGCTGACTGACAGCGTATCAGAGCTGACTGCTGACTGACAGCGTATCAGAGCTGACTGCTGACTGACAGCGTATCAGAGCTGACTGCTGACTGACAGCGTATCAGAGCTGATAGCTGACTGACAGCGTATCAGAGCTGACAGCTGACTGACAGCGTATCAGAGCTGACAGCTGACTGACAGCGTATCAGAGCTGACTGCTGACTGACTGCTGACTGACTGACAGCGTATCAGAGCTGACTGCTGACTGACAGCGTATCAGAGCTGACTGCTGACTGACAGCGTATCAGAGCTGACTGCTGACTGACAGCGTATCAGAGCTGACTGCTGACTGACAGCGTATCAGAGCTGATAGCTGACTGACAGCGTATCAGAGCTGATTGCTGACTGACAGCGTATCAGAGCTGATTGCTGACTGACAGTGTATCAGAGCTGATAGCTGACTGACAGTGTAGCAGAACTGATTGCTGACTGACAGCGTAGCAGAGCTGATTGCTGACTGACAGCGTAGCAGAACTGATTGCTGACTGACAGTGTAGCAGAGCTGATTGCTGACTGACAGCGTATCAGAGCTGATAGCTGACTGACAGCGTAGCAGAACTGATTGCTGACTGACAGTGTAGCAGAGCTGATTGCTGACTGACAGCGTAGCAGAACTGATTGCTGACTGACAGTGTAGCAGAGCTGATTGCTGACTGACAGTGTATCAGAGCTGATAGCTGACTGACAGTGTAGCAGAGCTGATAGCTGACTGACAGTGTATCAGAGCTGATTGCTGACAGTGTATCAGAGCTGATTGCTGACTGACAGCGTATCAGAGCTGATTGCTGACTGACAGCGTATCAGAGCTGATAGCTGACTGACAGCGTATCAGAGCTGACTGCTGACTGACAGCGTATCAGAGCTGATAGCTGACTGACAGTGTATCAGAGCTGATTGCTGACTGACAGCGTATCAGAGCTGATAGCTGACTGACAGCGTATCAGAGCTGACTGCTGACTGACAGCGTATCAGAGCTGACTGCTGAATGACAGCGTATCAGAGCTGATAGCTGACTGACAGCGTATCAGAGCTGATAGCTGACTGACAGCGTATCAGAGCTGACAGCTGACTGACAGCGTATCAGAGCTGACTGCTGACTGACAGCGTATCAGAGCTGACTGCTGACTGACAGCGTATCAGAGCTGACTGCTGACTGACAGCGTATCAGAGCTGACTGCTGACTGACAGCGTATCAGAGCTGACTGCTGACTGACAGCGTATCAGAGCTGACTGCTGACTGACAGCGTATCAGAGCTGATAGCTGACTGACAGCGTATCAGAGCTGATAGCTGACTGACAGCGTATCAGAGCTGATAGCTGACTGACAGCGTATCAGAGCTGATAGCTGACTGACAGCGTATCAGAGCTGACTGATGACTGACAGCGTATCAGAGCTGACTGCTGACTGACAGCGTATCAGAGCTGACTGCTGACTGACAGCGTATCAGAGCTGACTGCTGACTGACAGCGTATCAGAGCTGATAGCTGACTGACAGCGTATCAGAGCTGACTGCTGACTGACAGCGTATCAGAGCTGACAGCTGACTGACAGCGTATCAGAGCTGACTGCTGACTGACAGCGTATCAGAGCTGACTGCTGACTGACAGCGTATCAGAGCTGACTGCTGACTGACAGCGTATCAGAGCTGACTGCTGACTGACAGCGTATCAGAGCTGATAGCTGACTGACAGTGTATCAGAGCTGATTGCTGACTGACAGCGTATCAGAGCTGATTGCTGACTGACAGTGTATCAGAGCTGATAGCTGACTGACAGTGTAGCAGAGCTGATTGCTGACTGACAGCGTAGCAGAACTGATTGCTGACTGACAGTGTAGCAGAGCTGATTGCTGACTGACAGCGTATCAGAGCTGATAGCTGACTGACAGCGTAGCAGAACTGATTGCTGACTGACAGTGTAGCAGAGCTGATTGCTGACTGACAGCGTAGCAGAACTGATTGCTGACTGACAGTGTAGCAGAGCTGATTGCTGACTGACAGTGTATCAGAGCTGATAGCTGACTGACAGTGTAGCAGAGCTGATAGCTGACTGACAGTGTATCAGAGCTGATTGCTGACAGTGTATCAGAGCTGATTGCTGACTGACAGTGTATCAGAGCTGATTGCTGACTGACAGCGTATCAGAGCTGATAGCTGACTGACAGCGTATCAGAGCTGACTGCTGACTGACAGCGTATCAGAGCTGATAGCTGACTGATCAGAGCTGACAGCTGTATCAGAGCTGATTGCTGACTGACAGCGTATCAGAGCTGATAGCTGACTGACAGCGTATCAGAGCTGACTGCTGACTGACAGCGTATCAGAGCTGACTGCTGACTGACAGCGTATCAGAGCTGATAGCTGACTGACAGCGTATCAGAGCTGATAGCTGACTGACAGCGTATCAGAGCTGATAGCTGACTGACAGCGTATCAGAGCTGACTGCTGACTGACAGCGTATCAGAGCTGACTGCTGACTGACAGCGTATCAGAGCTGACTGCTGACTGACTGAGCTGACAGCTGACTGACAGCGTATGACTGCTGACTGCTGACTGACAGCGTATCAGAGCTGACTGCTGACTGACAGCGTATCAGAGCTGACTGCTGACTGACAGCGTATCAGAGCTGATAGCTGACTGACAGCGTATCAGAGCTGATAGCTGACTGACAGCGTATCAGAGCTGACAGCTGACTGACAGCGTATCAGAGCTGATAGCTGACTGACAGCGTATCAGAGCTGACTGCTGACTGACAGCGTATCAGAGCTGACTGCTGACTGACAGCGTATCAGAGCTGACTGCTGACTGACAGCGTATCAGAGCTGATAGCTGACTGACAGCGTATCAGAGCTGACTGCTGACTGACAGCGTATCAGAGCTGACAGCTGACTGACAGCGTATCAGAGCTGACTGCTGACTGACAGCGTATCAGAGCTGACTGCTGACTGACAGCGTATCAGAGCTGATGACAGCGTATCAGCTGACTGACAGCGTATCAGAGCTGACTGCTGACTGACAGCGTATCAGAGCTGATAGCTGACTGATAGCGTATCAGAGCTGACTGCTGACTGACAGCGTATCAGAGCTGACAGCTGACTGACAGCGTATCAGAGCTGACTGCTGACTGACAGCGTATCAGAGCTGACTGCTGACTGACAGCGTATCAGAGCTGATTGCTGACTGACAGCGTATCAGAGCTGACTGCTGACTGACAGCGTATCAGAGCTGATAGCTGACTGACAGTGTATCAGAGCTGATTGCTGACTGACAGCGTATCAGAGCTGATTGCTGACTGACAGCGTATCAGAGCTGACTGCTGACTGACAGCGTATCAGAGCTGATTGCTGACTGACAGCGTATCAGAGCTGACTGCTGACTGACAGCGTATCAGAGCTGATAGCTGACTGACAGCGTATCAGAGCTGATAGCTGACTGACAGCGTATCAGAGCTGATAGCTGACTGACAGCGTATCAGAGCTGATAGCTGACTGACAGCGTATCAGAGCTGATAGCTGACTGACAGTGTATCAGAGCTGACTGCTGACTGACAGTGTATCAGAGCTGATTGCTGACAGTGTAACAGAGCTGATTGTTGGCAGTGTATCAGAGCTGATTCCCAAATGTGGTCTATGGTGTTCTACAATGCTTCTCATAGCAACCTGTCCACCCCACATAGGTGACCATAGGAATCAAGATTTTCACTGCGAGTAACTTCAAGACTCCTTACAATTATCACAGGATAAGCTGTAGGATCGTTTTTTTTAACGTCCCTACCCTTGGTGTGTTAGCTATGAATGTGGGCTATGTCAGAGGAACTCCAGTGATCAAAAAACCTTCAGAACATGGTCCAAGCAAGGGAACTGTGCAAGAGCCTGGTGATTTGATCCTGAGGCCTATTTTCAGCCTTCCTGGCACTCTGTCACATCACGGGAAAGGAGACCCTCAGGGGGCCCCAATGTCCCCTGGAACCTTGAATAGAAAGGAAAGTAATAGGAGTTAATTTCAACTAATGCTAAATCGCAAACACAATGTGGAGGGAAGGCTCCTGGACACCTGTGCTGCATCCCCTTGCTTTGTGCATGAGAAATGTTCCCGAGGACTTGCTGTTCATTGTATGTGCTTTCTGTCTCCTTTTATAATGTCAAGGATAATACACATCCACTTTCGGGAGCCTCCTACTTCCAGTGCCAGTGACTCCCTCTGCCCTGGTAAGGGCTTCGTTTCACCTCCCCCGCCAGGTGGGCCCACGCAGGCAGCCACCTGGGAGTGGGCTCTGGTGTAAGTGGAGCGTGAGTTTTTAAAGGTCGCCCCTGTCCCTGCTCAGCATCCCATCCTTCTGGCGTGGACACCAGCCCAGCGCTGGCACTCCTGCCAGAGTTCATTCAAAAGCAGGATATTAACCCCTTAGCGGATGTATCATTGGCAAATGTCTTCTTCCATTCAGCAGGTTATTGTTTTTTCTTGTTGATGGTTTTCTTTGTTGTGCAAAAATGTTTTAGTTTGATGTAGTTTTCATTTGTTTATTTTTATTGTTTGCTTCTCTTACCCAAACAGATAAATCCAAAAAAAGAAATGACTAAGAGTGACGTCAAAGTGTTTGCTGGAGGAGCCAGTGATGATTAGGTCTTGTCCACTGGAAATCTGATCTACAGTAAGGCACATCACAGCGCCTAGGTGTCCGCTAACTTTCCTGTAGACTGGAACCTTTAAAAAGAAAGAAAAATAATTTTATTTAAAAATATTTCTTAACATGCTGAGGCCAAGTTTCAATGTAAATAATTTATATTCTTTGATAAAATAGTTTACTATTTTTTTTTCTTTTAGTTCCACCGCTATGCAACTCTGTTCAAAATAGAGTTTTTAAAAAATGGACAAAAGAAGTAGAAAGAGTCCTAAAGAAGGTATTCCAAAGCTCACTAATGTCATTTAAGTAGTAAGCAAAGAGACAGCAAAAGTCCACAAAATTGCTAATGGCTAAATTTAACTCCAACCTAAGTCCAGGTAAACCTTAATCTCTTAAATGTCCAAACATGTGATAGGCATATGACTTATGTTATTAGGTCCAAAGTTTGATTAAAACACTATATCACTAAAATAATTTGTTTAATAAATAACAATATAGAGAAAATAAGATTATTTTATTAAACACACATACAAATATTCTTACATATACAAATACATAGACAGGCACTCACTTATACACATATACACATACATACATCTATGCACACATATTAGTTTAAAAAAGTGTTTACTGGATATTCTTCTAGGAGTTTTATGGTTTTGAGTCTTACATTTAAGTCTTTAATCTATTTTGAGTTTATTCTTGTATAGAGTGTAAGAAGGTGGTCTAGTTTCACTTGTTTTGCACATATCTGTTCTCTTTTCCCAACATTTATTGAAGATACTGTCTTTACTTCATTAATTATTCTTGCCTCCTTTGTCAAAAATTAGTTGAGCATATATGCAAGGGTTTATTTCTGGGCTCTCTATTCTGTTTCATTAATCTATGTATCTGTTTTTATGCCAGTACTATACTGTTTTTATTACTCTGTCCTCGTCATATAGTTTGATATCAGGTAGGGTGACACTTCTGATGCTGTTCTTCTTTCTCAAGATTAGCATATAAAATAAAATAAAAATATTAAATAGGGTTTGTGTAGCAACCACA
This sequence comes from Ia io, assembly GCA_025583905.1. NCBI lineage: Eukaryota > Metazoa > Chordata > Mammalia > Chiroptera > Vespertilionidae > Ia > Ia io. The sequence continues at coordinate 305,094 of JAJQQW010000019.1, read as the reverse complement.
GTCTCTTTTTGCTCCTGGTCCACTCTTTCCAACCAAATCATGGGCATGGAAAAGTGTGATTGCCAATATCTGCAAGAGAAAATGCAAAAACAATGTCCACTTCTAACACTCAAAGTGAATACCCATGCATCTGGGTAATTCTCTTTAATTCACACTTTCCAAGAGAACAGGAACTCCTGTTGAAACAGAGAAGGCCCATGTACTCCCTTTTTGGTGGTTATAATTGTGCAAATGCCATATGTGAGTGTGTCTGGTGGAAAGAGTGTTAGACAGGCCTGGCTCCTGAAGGAGGAGTGGAAGTGTCCTGAAAGGTATATATTTATGGAGCCTGGGTCTGTTACAGATACTCTACAAATGTTAGTTATTCTCATTCCTATGATTATTCAAAGAAAAAGGTCTACAATAAACTACTTAAAGAAGTTATTTTAAAGGAGCCTTGAGCTATGATAATGTTGCTAAAACTCATAGTCAACTAAACAAGTTAATATCTATAATAATAAGAGCATAATATGCTAATTAGACCGGACATCCTTCCTGATGACCTTCCAGACAAAGCCAGGGCTGCAGGGAAGCCCAGGTCCCAGAAACCAGAGGGAAGCCAGTGCTAGCAGCTAGGGGAAGGAAGGCCCACTCTTGCATGAATTTCGTGCATCGGGCCTCTAGTTTCCTATAACTGCCTAAAGAAAAAAAATGTTTAAAGATTATGATTACTTATAGTCTGTCATTCATATTTCACACTAAACAAATGTAATTTGTAAACCTTTTAATTTAAAATACTTGAAGAAATGCTGACACAGAGCCCATTAAAATAGTTCTGCGGCAGGCATCCCTCTGCCAGGCTGAGGGACGGCCGATCTTCCATTGTGTCTGTGCATAGATATCCATGATCGCCTACTTGAAAAGGGAAGAACACGGTGGTGGGAGGGAAACTGATTGTGCATTCCTTAATGCCAAGCACCCATCTCTAAGGCTTCTGGAAAGACTGCCATTTTATTTATTTGATTGGAGGTAATTTCTGATCAAATCAAAAGAAGCAAAACCATGCACCAATTTTAAAAGAAGTAAATAATGAGAGCCCAGAATTAGAAGAAGCAGGGGTGGAGTGGGTGGAGAGGAAGGATCAGGCACAATCTATAATAAAAGTGTAACATGCTAATTAGACCGAACAGCCGAATGACCTTCCAATGTCATTCCGGACAACCTTCTGGATGAAGCCATGGCAGCAGGGGCCAAGGCAAAGGCAGTTAGGGGCGATCTGGCAGGCAGGCGAGCAGTTAGGGGCAATCAGGCAGGCAGGTGAGTGGTTAGGAGCGATCAGGCAGGCAGGCAAGCAGTTACAGGTGATCAGGCAGGCAGGCAGAGTGGTTAGGGGCGATCAGGCAGGTAGGCATGCAATTAGAGGCAATCAGGCAGGCAGGCAGAGTAGATGGGGTGATCAGGTAGGTAGGCGAGCAGTTAGGGTTGATCAGGCAGGCAGGCAGAGTGGTTAGTGGTGATCAGAGCAGTTAGGAGCAATCAGGCAGGCAGATAGAGTAGTTAGGGGCGATCAGGCAGGCAGGCGAGTGGTTAGAGGCGATCAGACAGGCAGGCAGAGTGTTTAGGGGTGATCAGGTAGGCAGGTGAGCAGTTAGGGGCAATCAGGCAGGCAGGAGAGTGGTTAGGAATGATCAGACAGGCAGGTGAGCAGTTAGGGGCAATGAGGCAGGCAGGCGAAGTGGTTAGGAGCAATGAGGCAGGCAGCAGAGTGGTTAGGGGTGAGCCAGCAGTCCCAGATTGCAAGAGGGATGTCCAACTGCCAGTTTAGTCCTGATCCTGCAGGGATCCCTGCGGGACTGGGCCTAAACTGGCAGTTAGACATCCCCTTGAGGGGTCCCCGATTGTGAGAGGGTGCAAGCCGGGCTGAGGGACGCCCCTGAGTGCATGAATTGTGTGCACCGGGCCCCTAGTGTTTGTAATAATAAGGAATTACAAGTGAGCACCTCGTGATAATGGATGTAACTGTCTATTAAAAGAGGTATTCTAGCCGAAACCGGTTTGGCTCAGTGGATAGAGCATCGGCCTGCGGACTCAAGGGTCCCAGGTTCGATTCCGGTCAAGGGCATGTACCTTGGTTGCGGGCACATCCCCAGTAGGGGGTGTGCAAGAGGCAGCTGATCGATGTTTCTCTCTCATCGATGTTTCTAACTCTCTATCCCTCTCTCTTCCTCTCTGTAAAAAATCAATAAAATATATTTAAAAAAAAAAAAAGAGGTACTCTAATCTGCCCCTCACTCTCTCTTCTGAGAGGTCCTTGTCATATATGAAATCAGCACATACCACCCTCAGATGTAGTTGTAACACACAGTCACGCTCACAACATGTTCTTACACCAGTGGAGCTCTTCTTGCTGAGTCTTTCAACACAAGCCAAGGCCAAGTGCAGTGGAACAAACCACAGTTTTCCTTCCTGCTTCTCTCAAGACAACTTACCATCCTGTGGCCAACGATAAACCTCAAAAGGAGTAATGCCCTGCCCTGCCAGTGTGGCTCAGCTGGCTGGAGTGTGGTCCCGGGCACCAGAAGTTCCTGGGTTCAACCCCGGTCAGGCCTCATGGGTTTCGGGTTCAATCCCTGGTAAGAGTGCTTACAAGAGGCAACTGATCAATGTTTTTCTCTCTCTCTCTCTTAAAAAAACACACCAAAAAACAAAACCAACCAACAAACAAACAATCATTCCAAGATGGCTAGACCTACAAAGCAGCCAGGTTCGAATGATACACAGAGCCACGCCAGGAGTCAGAGAAAGCAGGAGCGGCTGACCGGGTTCACTGCCCAGCCCCGGCCCTGAGCCGAGAGCCTGTGCCTGGTGTGTGTGGCCTTTCACTGAGCACCCCTCTGGGAGGGGAGAAGTGCCCGGGAATGGCCAGCAGGGCATGAGGCCGGGGTTGATGGACACATGCCCCCTTCCAGCCGCCAACTGACTGTCCTTCAGAGCTGATGTTTCTCTCTCCCTCTCTCTCTCTCTCTCTCTCTCTCTCTCTCTCTCTCTCTCTCCCTTCCTCTGTGAAATCAACAAAAGTATATACATTTTTTTAAAGAACTCAAGGTTTTGGTCACACTCTGAGTTACCTTCCTCCTCTATGACCTTCTAGCTATAAGGTCTTGGGAAAGCTGCCCAATCCTCTCTGCCTCAGTTTCCTATAAAAAATGGAGACGATAATGGCCGCAGGGAGGTATTGAGGCTTAAATGTGCTAACATGCTGAGACTAGCAGCCCCGTTCCAAACAGTGGCTATCACACGAAGCATTAAATACACACCGTAACTGGCACAGGCTGGCAGGCGGGCTGCATGCCTGGACGTCACGCCCTGCAGCACACTGTCCCTCTCCCCACTCCTGGGGGAAGTCGGAGAAGCTCCTGTAGCGCCACCAGCCCAGTTGGCATAGCATCCTGTGCCTCCTTTGCCAGCTGCGAGGCGGACACGGATGAACTGCAGCCCTCCGCCCGCAGGTCTGAGCGGGTTTTAGAATTCCTGTCAACACACTGTTCCCAGCAGCCACCATCAATTAGAACTGACACAAAAATTAAAACGTTTGACCCCTCAGCTTTAGAGCACACAAGCTTTTAGGAAATGGTTGCTCCCGTGGTCGCAACCAGAGCTGCACATTGTCATAAACTTCTCAGTGTGGTTGACAGAGCAGCATCAAAGGCTGCGGCTGGGCTAAGCCTGGGCATCTATGGCGGCTCTGCGCCCCGGAGGTCACTGCACCCGGAGAAGGCCTAAGGTGCGTGAGAATGCCCTTGAATTGCCTGCTCATGGCCAGTGGACAAAGCATCCGTTTTCTTCCTGACAGTTGACATTCGACATTATTCTGTATCAGTGCCAGGTGCACCGCCTCGTGGTTAGACAATCTTGTGCCCTTCAGCGTGGTCCCCGGATTTCTGGGGCCCACCTGGCCCCTGCATAGCGATGATGATATTATTGGCTCTGTTCCAAGCTGCACTTCATACCTGGGACAGCTCTGCAACTGCTCTTGTGGTCCCGACTCGTGCCCAGACTTCCTTGGGCGGCTGGGGCGCGGTCCCGTGCTGGCCCGTGTTCTCCGCACGCCGAGCACCGGGGAAGCGCGTCCGCCCAGCGCCCTGCTCCCCACAGCAGAGCCCACAGAGGCCGGGGCTGCTTCGCTCTGGTTTTTTGTCTTCAGGTGAGGAGAGGAGAGTCAAGAGACAGATTCTGATTCTCGCTGGATGTCAAAGAATCCATCTACAGTTCCCTACGAACAGGCTGTCCACACTACACACGGAAGGCGCTTGCCTGTTTAATCTTTCAGCAATAAATGAATTTGTAAGAATTTTAAGAATACTGATAGAAGTGTGTTAGACTTTAATATGCCAAGTGTTCATACAGCAAGACATCTAAGAATCACAAGTGCATATCTTTGATCAAAATCATCATCTTTTGCTCACATTTAGTCACCATGGAACATGAAAACGTCACGTGAATGTTTAGACTATAAGTGGCTAATGATGACATGGAGACTAGACTGTATATGTCACAATATGGTTCCTATAATCCTCAAAAAAAGCTGTGCGCTTTGTGTATAACACTGTGCCCGGTTTTCCCTGTGCAAGGAGCAATTGGTTGGCTAAGCTCTAACGCGCCCGCCGGGACCCGGACTCCATGGCAGGCAGATGGTTCTGCTGGGAGAGAGGGCGCTTGGCGGGAAGGCTGCAGCGGGAGGCCTGGGGCGAGGGGCCACCTGGAAGCTGATGATCCCCGCACTGCGGCAGCGAGAACTGAGAGGCTGGAGCAGCGCAAAGAGGACTCAGCAACAGAAACAAGGGAACCAGGAGCGGCTGTGCGCTGAGGTGTGCGGAGTGAATGAGCAACATTCTCCGCCTTCCAGCTCGGCCTCCCGTCTCCGAGCGGTGCCAGTACCAGTGGGGCCATTGAGTGAGGGGCAAAGAGGAGAAGGAGGAGGGAGGGAGGGAGGGAGGAAGGGAGGGAGGGAGGAAGGGAGGGAGAGAGGAAGGGAGGGAGACAAGGAATTGAATCTGGGCCGTGTAGCGTTAAAGGCACCTACAGTTGAAAGTGCATGCCGGGCAGACACAGCCACGCGTCGGAAATGGGGTGATGCCAGAGGGACGTTTGGGAACAGCCGGAATGTGGACAACATTGGAAATCAGATAAGACCTCTCAGGAGAATTAAGGAAGAATGAAGGGAGGACTCGCGGCAATCCCATCAGCAATGTGCAAACAAACCAAATAAACTGGCGAGACAGGGCGTGCCACGCCGGACGTGAGGCCATGACCTTCAGGGCCGGACTGCCTACATTCAAACCCGGCCTCCAGCACCTGCTGGCTGTGTGCCCTTGGGAAGACAGGTAGCGTCTCTGGGTATCACTTTCCTCATCTGTAAAGTGAGATCCACCTCAGAGGGTGGGTATCATGTTGCTGAAATAAATCAACGTTTATAAAGCATTTTGAATAATGCCGTGCCCTCAGTAAATACAGCTTAGTTCTTTGTTGTAAAATACAAAGTGTTATAAATCCTTTAGCCCCAAATATTGACTTAAATTTTGCATTCTATTTTACTAGTTTACTGCACCTATGTTTTGGAAGTTTATCTTATGCTACTCATAATTCTAGTGGATCCTGAATGAAGAAGTATTAAATTCACTACCTATTTCCTGTTAAAAGTAAATCTCAGGAAAGGTAAAATCAATTATTTTCTTCACAGACAATTACCTTATAAAAAACTCAGAGGATATAAAAACGGAGGGTATTCTGCCATGGAATCATGTTCCTAGGGTTTAAATTGATTAACAGTTTCCCCAGGGGCCTGCCTCTCCAGCGCTTTCCTTCTTTTACTTATTCTTTTCACTTTTCAGGACTAAAATGACAGAAGTGAGTTTTTCCTACATTCCAGTCGTTCCGGCTCTTAGAGTGACGGCTGGCCTTTGGCGTCGCCCTGGCCCCTGACCGCTCTGTGGGGGAACCCTGCAGACGATCCTCGTGTTCTTCACCCCGCCCCTTGGGCTGGCTCGGGGTTTGCTATGTGATGAATGAGAAAAGTGTAAGAATCTCTGAGTCTCTTGGGCAGGGCATTGGCCCTGCGTGATGAGGGGGGCCAAGCGGGTGGTTACGAGGCCCAGCGTGGCTCACTGAGGTCACTGGTCACCACTGTGGGATGAGAACTGAGGCAGGATGGCTGGTGGTAGCTCCCCACCAAGACTTCCTGCTCAGGTCACCACTGAAAGTGCTGGGGGTCCGGCGCCCGGGGCTTGTGTTCAATGGACATCATCTTTCCCCTCTGCTCAGCTCCCAGAGCACCAGCCAGCTCCCCCTCCCCCTCCCAGGCCCATCGGGAGGCTTCACACAGAGCCTCAGGAGCTTCTTGTCCAGGTGGAGGCAAGCGTCATGTTCTCACTAGTCTACACGCCCTCTCAGCCTGTTCACCAGGACTGTGTCCTGAGACGGTCACGGCGACGGAGATAAGGAGTCACAGAAGCAGAGACAGGGCTGTTCCTGTGAGACAGAGGTGTCAAGATTGGCTTTAGAAGGCGGTAGAGAGACTCAAAAGCTAAAGAGACCATGCAGTGGGGAAGAAGGAAAAATCAGTGTTTGTATAGAAATGGATGCTAAAGACAGCAAGGCGTCGCTAAACCGAACACGTCTGAGCAATAAGGAGACAAGTTTCATGCAATAAAGTGGCTGGTAAGAGAAGCAATAAAGAGCTACATGAAAAGCCCTAGCAAGGAGGCTCAGTTGATTGGTGCATCGTCCCAGACACCAAAATGTGGTGGGTTCGATCCCTGGTCAGGGAGTGTACAGGAAGCAACAGATCAATGTTTCTCTCTCTTCAACGGTTATTGAAATTGTCAAGAAAGGGGTGACATACATGTAAATAAAATAATTTAAAACAAGAAAGCTTTCTAAAAATCTTAACCACCAGGATTTAGATGAAAATGTCTTTAATAATTGCCTGCATTTAACCTATAATCCCACCTAATAAAGAGGGAATATGCTAATTGACTGCCACGCCCTCAAATATGGCAGCACCCACAGCTACAAGATGGCGGTGCCCAGTCCCCTCAGCCCCGCCGGGGTGGCAGGCATGCAGCACGGCTGGGCCCGTCCCCAGGCAGGTCTGGCCAGTCTGTGCGCCTGCCTCCAGAGTCCCCCAGTCCCCTCAGTTCCCCAGCCACCCAGGGCCAGCCCAAGGTGCAGGCAGCCTTGGATGGCAGCTGCCCAGCCACCCAGGGCTGCTCGAGGCTCAGGTAACCAGGGCCGGCTAAGGCTTGCGCTGCCGGCAGTGGCAGCAGAGGTGTGATGGGGGCATCACCTTCCCCTGATCGCCAGGTCACCTCCCACCCCTGAGGGCTCCCAGACTGTGAGAGGGGGCAGGCCAGGCTGAGGGACCCTCCCTCCAGTGCATGAATTTTCATGCACTGGGCCTCTAGTCTATAACAATAAAAGCGTAATATGCTAATTGACCAAACAGCCAAACAGCAGAACCATCTGGACCACGTTATGACATGCACTGGTGCCAGGCCAGCCAAGGCGGGTGCAATGTGATTGATTGGGGGGCCTGCCATTGCCCCATGATCACCCCAAAGAGGGAGGCCCAGGCCACACCAGCTGGGGGGCAATCAATGGGGGGGGGGGCTCCACTATCCTCCAAAGAGGGAGGCCCAGGCCACCCTCTGCGGGGCGATTGATTGGGGGGCTCCGCAGAACTGGAGAACTGGGAGTGTATGGTGGCAGATGCAGGCGGCGCCAGGCCAAGGTGGGTGTGGGCGGGGGGCGGGGGGCGGGGCCGTGAGGCAGCTGAGGCCGCAAGGGCCTACCCTTGCACAAGTTTCGGGCACCAGGCCTCTAGTTATGTGATAAGAAACTTACATGAAAACAAAGTGGCCAGTGCACACCCACCAACCGGCCTCCTTGGTTGTTAGCGAGAGAGCTTGGGGAAGGGCTACCTTTCTGCTGGCTGACCTTTTGCAAAGAATATAGAGCTGATCTAGGAAAGAAGCCCCTTCCCTGGTGCAATCCTAGCCTCTGCTATAATGAGAAAAGTAAGGGCCACAATACAGGAGTTTTCTATTTTGTTTTTTGGTTTACTAATTTTATTTTAATTATTTTTTATATTTGCCTCCTTATATTTCTTTTTTTCCCTTTATGTTCTTCCATCACCATTTATCCATCCTCTACCCTCTTCCACCTCCCCCTACACCCTTCCCTCCCCTTCCCCCCAGGAGTTCTTTCTCTTTTTTCTTTCTGTTTTGCTCAATCCCTCCACCCCAAATGTTTTTAAGTGGATTGTTCAAGATGCCACAACAAAGCAGAGGCTTCCTTCAGAATTAGCTTCCCTTTAACATGTGAGGAGCCACAACAAGTACCTGGTCCCCGGGACACAAGGAGCAGGAAGGCCTCGTCTGTGTCCTGGCTCCCAGGTGGTGGTGTCACTAGTGGCCAGGGTACCACGATGTTTAGATCTTCATGTGGCAAGATGTACTGGAAATAAATTATTCAATTACTATGTAACCAAATGCATTGTAAATTTTACTGTTCCAACCATCACAGACACATGTAGGAACTTCTACAAACAAGTTACTGGGGGTGGGGGGAGACAGAAAATAAGTAGATATAAAGAGAGCAAATCAGAATTGAACTAACAATGTTATCCTAATGTATCGTTTCAATGCTACGTCCCATACCAGGGTTCTCTCACTCTTTTAGCCTCCCCATTAATCCAACTAGAATTTGAATTAGTCCAGATCAGGGGTTAATATATTATTTATAGCCTTTACACTGGTACTAAGTTGTGCATTTTCATCCCAACAAGGATAACAATTCAGTCAGGTTTATAAAAAAGCAATTTAATTGGGTAGCATATCATTATGTTAAAATAAACTTTTTATATTTTTTTCACAGACTTGAGTCAAAGGAGCCTTTCCTATCTGTTGGGTGAGTATATGTCTAAATATTTTAAATCTCAAGTCTTTAATCAATTTTTAATTCAAATTACCAAGGTTTGCTGAGATGGTGTTTCAGTCATTTAAGTCCATATTCAGAGTCTTAACACATCTCTGGGCGCATCATTTCTTCAGCGGCATCGCTGCCTCCATTTGATAAAGACTTAAGTAAAAGGCAGCCTGGGCTGTCTGAGACCTCAGAAATGCAGCTGATGGACGTCTGTGCAACCCTCCATCTCAATGAGCACAGGGTAGACTGGTCATCTATGTTCTCATCATGTAAACATATGCTCAGTCAGGTTCTAAGCTTTCCTCTGAACTGCAGCCTCACTGTTCCCTGTCCACCCACCCTGGCTGCTTTCCTTCAGTCTTCTCTGCTCAGTGATTCTTCTGCCAATTTCTCCAACTCGATCTCTAAAATCTCTATCTTTTCTCTTTTTTTCTCATTTCATTTTTATTTCTCCACTCCATTCACACTTACTGGCTCTCTGAACACAGAGCTGGTGGTGTCGTCCTGAGTCAAGATACATGGTCCAATGGTAGTATGTTGTGGGCAAGAACACATGGATGATCTTCAGGCATTCCGAACTGATTGTTTTTAACGGATCTGTCCAGCAATCCTTTGACTAATATATTAAGGGATTGTTCATATATTAGTCACTTTAGGACATTTTAATAGATTAGTCAAAGGTGAGAGCACTCTGCATGCTCAGCGTATGTCCATGCTGTCAAGTCTCAGAAGGAGCTGGAAGAGGTGATGTCTCGCTCTGAGGCAGTTGTGTGGCATTTGATGAAGAAACAATCACATCTAGGGTCCACTGTGCTCACGCTCGGTAACCAGAACACAGATGGGATTAGATTCTGAGTGATCACATCAATTTTCTTTTGTGTCTTTGTTCGTGGCCTTTGAACATTTCTGTCACTCCTTGAGCACCATGGTCACTCCCCTTCTACTCCTCATAAAAGCATCTCAGAAAGTTGCTTGAATCACAGTAATCAAAATAATGGTCTGGGATGCTGGGGAAAGAAATGAGAAGGTGATTTATTGGAGGACTTCATGAAAAATGGAAGGTCACGTTGATCTGGTCCAAAGAAATCAGTAGAGCGTGCTTCCTCCTTCATTGTCATCAGCTGCTATTGTTAGACATCTGTGAGCCAGAGGCAGCCTTTCATTCAGAATGAATGTGTGTCCTGCACTCGAGTCAGGGGGTGAAATAGCTTTTCTTCACGCCTCACTTAGTGCACTTTCTCAGCAGCGTCCCCTGTCCTCCCACTACTCTGAGATGGAAGTCATTTTTTATTGCACAGCCTCCATAATCTTTGTTCTAAACTTATTCGGAGTTTAGAACTCAGTAGTAGAGCCCTGAGAAAAAATTTCCAAAGAAGAATGATTTATAACTCAGCAAATACTCAAAATGGGAAAACATAGCAGATGATGATATGACTTAGATATGACTTAGGTATGACTTAGACATTACTTAGTATGACTTCGATATGACTTAAGTATTATTTAGACATGAATTATGTGTGACTTAGATATGACTTAGGTATGAATTAGGTATGACTTAGATGTGACTGAAACATAACTTAGGTATGACTTAGGTATGACTTAGATATGACTTAGAAGTCAAGTGGGGTGAAACGTACACCCAATGGTTCTGCTGACTGAACATTTTACGTCATAGTGAAACTTCCCCGTTCTCCTCCAAGGAAATGATTTTAAATATAATTGTCCAAAAGTATGTATGAATCTCTCCTGACCCTCTTCAGTGAGAGAACAGGGTAATGGTGACCATGAGGACACACACGAGCCTACCAGGCACAGGTAATCTACTGCAAGAAACACATACTCAAAGATGTGACTTGTATCTCAGCTGCTTGCCAAAGGGAATAAGAGCTTGGTGTGTGGTCCATGATATTGTGGACATGTGACCATATAACATAGGACCCTGCACACCTCATGGACATTTGCTTTAATTCTGTGTTGAATAAAAAATCCTATTAGTGAATAACGCAGTGTTAAATATTGCATGTTTCAGCCACTGCCTGCCCATGTCTTAAAAAGGTGCTGCTATGTACATTTAGAAACTGCTTCCATATCCTTGCCTCTGACCCTCACAGACAAGCTCTATTAGTTTAGGTGGTTATTTCAACCCCAAGCCTCAGGTCTTTATTTGTGAAATAGAGAATAAGTAAGAAAATTTGCATCATGCATTTAGCTCCGTCCTGGCACTTAGGGACTGTCAGAACGTCATTTCTGGTTGCAGCCCTAGAGGCGCATTCATGTTGTGCCGGAGAGTCAGTCAGAGAGTAAGCACCTTCTGCCGGCCATGCTGTGAGCTACACGTGGAAATCAAAGAAGTTTTCATAAAGCAGAGAAAAAAATAAAACTTGTGAATGAAATAAGCTATCAAACATGAGCACATATATTCTGTTTCATATTTCAATGATGAACATTAATAATTGTCATTTAAATTCCTGAAATGAAAAGAAATGTCAATACATTTTGATGCCCATCTCTTCTTAATGTAAATATGGAAGCAAATTTTCTCCTCAGATAAATGTGCTGTAGAAATTATGAAATAGCATTTTTATATTTTTAATATGTTTTTATTAATTTCAGAGAGAAAGGGAGAGGGAGAGAGATAGAAAGAAACATTGCTGAGAGAGAAACATCCATCAGCTGCCTCCTGCACACCCCCTACTGGAAATCGAGCCCGCAACCCGGGTTTGTGCCCTGACCAGGAATTGAGCCATGACCCCCTGGTTCATAGGTCAACGCTCAACCACCAAGCACACTGGCTGGGCATGAAATAGCGTTTTTAAATGACACAACATAAAATCAATCAGAACATACCCATGGAAATTTTTGTCAAAAACAGTTACAACACAAGGAAATATTTGCTTACCGAAAAGCTCAGGGAATTGTGAGAGGAAATCAGTGATCTCAGACGTTCCACTCTAGGCTGATATAAGAACTTGGACGTTCACAAGTCAGTGATGAATAAATAATGTCATTAGGAAAATAAAAAATAGCCCTACCCTGTTTGGCTTCATGGATAGAGCATCAGCCTGTGGACTGAAGGGTTCCAGGTTTGAATCCAGTCAAAGGCACGTACCTCAGTTTCAGTCTCGATCCCTGTCTCTCTCACATTGATGTTTCTCTCTCTCTCTCCCCGCTTCCTTCCACTCTCTCTAAAAATAAATGGAAAAAAATATCCTCAGGTGAGGATTAACAAAAAAAGAAAGGAAAATAAACAATAAACATTAGCCTAGCACGAAGCCTGAAGGCTCACTCAACAGTCTGATGCTGTTTCCCAGGGTGGGTCAATGCAAATGGTGGTTTCCATGGCTACCTGGCAATTCTGGTACCGCCAGGCCTCGAGATCCTGTCTGCACCAAGCCTGCATCCTCCCCATCCCCCCCTTCCTGCTCGCAGGCAGGTCATCCTCACAAACATTCTTGGTCTCGGATCGCTTCAGAAAAACCTTTGGAACCTAACTTCCCCCAGCCCCGCCCTGCTTTGAGGCACATGGGGGTGGACACATTGATCTAGCCCTGTCCGGGCTCAGCACGGGGGCCAGGCGCTAGAGACCGGAAGGCATGCCTCGGAGTCTGCGAGGGCCCGCGAGCACGCTGCCTGCGCTCACGTGCACGAAACTCACTCTGGCGTCATCCCAGACAGCAGGTTGGGGTTGCACTAAACTTAAATGTTAAATTATTAAAAGTACAATTTAAACACTTAATAAGTGATTTTATTAAATATTAACAATGTTTCATTTTTCAAATTATTATAAATATACTTCATATAAATGCATTATTTATATGTAATATGCATTACATGTATAATTTATTTCCTATCTAATAATCCTATCTAATAATAGAGTAACATGTAAATTACCATCACTCCCATACGCCCACGATTGGGCAGCGGGAGGCTGGGGGGCGGGACTCAGGGTGGCCTATCTGGCGTTGAGAGGCACGGATCCGCTGACGCTGAGGGGGGCTACCCTGCTGTTGAGAGGCGCGAGTCCCGCCCCCTGTGCCTCTCAATGGCCAGATCCGCAGCTACTGAGCGGGCCTGCCGGGGGGGACACCCAGCTGAGCCTCTCAACAGCAGCGTAGCCCCCCTCAGCGGCCTCGGACCACCAAAAGCAGGGGAGCTGGGTGCCTGTCTGCTAGAGCACCAGGCCTTTCAGAAGCCTCCACCGAGCCAGAGGCTTCTGAAAGGCCTGGTGCACCAGCGGACAGGCACCCAGATCCACCGCGAAAAGCGAAAGTATGTAGGGGACCCTACACATGCATGATTCAATCATGCACTGGGCCTCTAGTATATAATATAAAATACTTTTCGATAAATAAAATAATTTTAATTAGACTTAGAAAGTAAAATGTTTATTTTATTAAAATAAAATAATTTTAATTAGCTTAGAAAGTAAAATGTTTATCCCCTCTCACCTGACAATAAAAAGTCCCATCTGCACTGCCTTGACCTTCAGCGCAGAGCTCAGGCCTGCGCGCCAGAGGACCATTCAGCGGCGCTATTCCGCTCCTCCAGCGTCACACCTTGAGGCAACCCGGGAACGCGCCTGGCACGGGCTTCCTCTAAGTGGCATCGGGTAGACTCTGACTTGGGAAGTGAGCTGGGAGAAGAGGGCATCTGGTCTGCACCTGGAAAAGAATAAGGACTGAGTGGTTGATCCAGTTAAGATTCCAAAATCAAAATTATAGTTTAAGACCAGTTTTGCCTTGAAAAAGGTTCCCCAGCTTCTTAATGGACAGCACAGAGGAGGGGGGAAGGACGTGCTGTTCTTTGGCCCTTTGAGCGAAGATGTCCAAGTGCAGCTGGGGCAGCCTGTGAGTCCTCGAGTGAAAGGCACACTCACATACTGAGCTGTTTATTCTCAAGGCACTCAGTGAAATCCGCCAATGAATTAGCTCTCCTCACCTAGTCGCATGAAGTTGACCTTTTAAAGGGAAGACTTTGCATATGAATCGGTTGCATTTTGGAACTGAAACTTCGATTCACACCAGTTGTTCAGCAGATGAATTTTCGCAGGAGTAGCTTGATTGTAAGAATGATTATTTATTGCATGGGTAAACACCTTTTTCAGACTTTTTCACTGACGTAGAATAATTTAAATAACTCAGACTATTTAAAAATTGTATGGATACAGCTCAGAATACATTCTTTTCCAGGCTTGACTGAGAGGCATTTAAACACACGCTCAGGACACGAAGCCCAGTTATGACCTTGATCTCACTGAGGCGCTGGCTTCGTGAGCGAGGGGCCCTGGCCAGCCGAGCCGCTCTCCTGCTCAGTCCCCCGAGGCCGCGGGCACCCTCATCTGTGATGGGAGGAAACCCCCGTTTGGGACGCCCTGGATGAGCCGAGAGGACATTACAGGAAATGAACCGTGGGACAGAAAGGCCAGGACGCAGGGCCCCAGGGCAGTGGAGCTGGAGAGCTGAGCTCAGAGCCTGGGAGGGGTGGGGAGCGGGGGAGGGGTGGGGAGGGAGGGGGGTGAGCAGTGGCCGCCAGCAATGCAGGCGTGAGTTCTGGGAACTGCCATTAATGGTGACTCGTCAATAGCACTGCTTCCTATACTTGAAACTTGCTTTAAAGAAGTGGATCTTCAATGCTCTCACCCAGAAAGCGGAGCTATGGGGGTGATGGATAGGTTAATTAGCTTGGTTGTGGAAGTCATTTCACAATCTGTACGTATATACGGAAACACCACGTTGTGTGTCTTAAATATATGCAGTTTTCATTTGTCAAAAAAAATAGGATCTGTAAAAAAAAAAACAAAAACAGAAAGAACAGAAAGGAAATGCCTGATGGAAATGTCATTTCTCTAGGATATCGGAGTCAGTGAGTGAGGGTGCCGTCCGAGAGGCTGTCACTGGGTGTGCTGGGAATACACCGTGTCGTCAACCTTCTTATTCAGGACCGCAAAGCAGCAGCGGGGAGGCCGCAGGCTTCAGCCCTCAGGGAGCCTTCAGTCCCTTCCCCACAGGTCGCTGCAGACCGGGCAGGGAGGGGGAGATAGGCGCATGCCCAGTGAAGTGGGGGGACAGCGAAGATGCTTGCTGCCAGTCACACCTGGGAACAGAGGTCACGGGCCAGGACGGGCGTGGCCACTGCGTGCACATGAGGATTTGAGATATTTGTCCCCTCAACCAAGAAGCTCGCTCTCTTGGGCTCTTCTCGCCTCGTGCTCTGGGCTCCTGGTTCCTCTCGGATCTCTGGGGACTCTCGTTGAGGGGGCGCACTCCTGGGCTCCCTACTTCTCCCACGGGGCCAGGCCATGGGCCCCACGCACAGTGGGAGGCAACGCTGGACACTGGCTCTGCCTCCCGCTCCACTGAAGCCCCCGCCACGTCTATGACGGGACTTTGGAAACCAGGACTGTGACTCCACGCACATAAAACCCGCATCCTCCCAGGCGAGTCTCAGACATTTTCTTTTTTTTCTTTTTTTTTCGAGATATCATAAGGAACCACCCCCAGCACCCGCTGGAGAAAGGGACGCCGAAGTCCCCTGGTAGAAGGATCGGGGTGCTGTGGCATGTGCTAAAATCCAGATGCAGGGTCAGAACGAAGGGAAGGGTAACAAGAAACTGTCCCCAAGCTTTCAACACACCCATGGGACTTCACGGAGTCACCACGGCCAGCTCAGTGTCTACCTTCTGATGGTGTGGTTTCACTTCCTCTCAGTCTCCAGGGAAACGGGGATACGGGGATGACGCCAGTTTGCCCCTTCTGAAAATCCATTTCTCGTTTTTTAGACTCAGACAAGTGCCACCACAAAATTAATGGTTCCTTTAGTAACTGTGCTCGTGTTATTTCTCTGAGGCCCCCGGGCTGCTTCCCCGGAGAGTGCAAGGAGCTTCTGATGCCGCAATTGTCATTTATTTCATCAGCCTGCCCCTCAGCCCGGCGCTGTGGAAGCACGCGAGAGCTCAGCCCAGGCTTTACTAGTATTGCTGCCCCGTCAGTGTGCTCCCCCGCCGCCAAGATCGTTTAAACCCACTGGATGGCAGACAGCAGCCCCAGGACACTGGGTGATCGATCACGCATGTGTCTGCTCTGGCAGAGATGCCTCAGCAGCAAGAACGGGCGGCTGTTCACTAATGAAATACAGAGGCGTCCTCACAGCCCTGCTCCGTCCTTCCAGCTCTAATGTCACGGCCGCACGGGCTGCTGGCGGCCACAAGCACTTTCATTTCTCCCGGAAACGTCCACCTTGGGGAGAGGGAGGTCCTGCTGATCGCAATGGCAGGGTGGGCAGGGCGGACAGAGGCGCTCCTGGACGGAAGAAAATGCACAGCAGCGTTAGCAGACTGACTGACATTCTGCTCAGAAAGGAAGCAGCGGTGCGGGGCTTTGTAGCTGATGATATTCAAGAGTGTTATCAGCACTTCCCCTGCACCTCACACATTCACGTAGCCAAGTGTCCCGCACGCCAAATGCCACGGTCTGCACCAGCTTCACTTGTCACGGGCCACCTTCCCCCAGGTCTGGGTGATCGTGAAACACTGAGGTGTTTAAAGAGCAACCTACCATTTGATACACAGCCAGAGAGAAAACACTATTTAGGCATTAAATCCATTCAAACCAATAGCAAGTCTGATGTCACACAGGCTCAGTGTATATTTAAGGTAAAATGGTGTTAAAATTGTAACTTAAATAATATTGGCTAAATAACCTAACTGCACCCTCTAAACTCTTAGCCATAGCAATTTTTACCTCTTAATTATTTTATTTTAAAAATATTTTTATCGAAACACCAACCGGCTGCCTCCTGCACAACCAGTTGCTGTTGCCTCGGTGGTCTGAGCGCTCCAGGCCGCCCGCTCCTGCGGTCTCAGCCTCCATGCCCAGCTCTGAGCGGCGCTGGCCTCTCTGGAGGTGAATGTGTTCCTCAAAACCACCACGACTTCCCCGAGGGGCTGAGCATTGTTCTCACATGCTCTGCATCGGTCACCGGGCCGGGCGTTCTGATGCGTCTGCGAGTGGCCGTGTCCCCCTTGACAGTGAGCCAGCACCTGCTCGTGGCTGCAGGTCCAGGGGCTCAGTGTGCGGTCCTTCCTCAGCCCCATGCCCACTGACCGCGTGTCAGGTTTTACACAGAGCGCCGTGCACAGGCGGTGACTGCGGAGCACTGACCCCGGGGGCCTGAGGGCATCTTCGCGGTGGTGTCGTCAGTCCAGCCTTCTGGGCTTTTCCATGGACTGCGTCTTGGTTAGATACCCTCTGGCCGCTCTCCTTTCCTGTTAGAGTGTGACGGCTCTTTACCATAAAAGCCCCAGAGAGCATGCAGCCAGAGCTCCCAGGGCCCATCTCAGAGTTCCAGACCAGCAGAGAACACGCCACAGCGGCTCCGGGGCAGGGGCGACATGTGGTGGCAGACAGCATGCCCTCCCTGGCTCCACGCAACACAGCTCTGCCCTGATTGCCAGTGCCCCCCTGGGCCACAGCAGACCTCAGGGAGCCCTGCAGAGTGTCCCCCTCATCACAGGCGGGGGCCAGGCAGGCTGCGCAGGGGAGGCCAGCCAGGCCTGGAAAGCAGCGTTCTCGGGCCACTCTGCTCACGCGCACACAGGAAGGGATGACCTGCTCACAAGCACACAGGAAGGGATGACCTGCTCAGGGCACACAGGAGGGGATGACCTGCTCAGGGCACACAGGAAGGGATGACTGCACAACAGGAGGGGATGACAGGGCACACAGGAGGGGATGACCTGCTCACAAGCACACAGGAAGCGGATGACCTGCTCACACGCACACAGGAAGGGATGACCTGCTCAGGGCACACAGGAAGGGATGACCTGCTCAGGGCACACAGGAGGGGATGACCTGCTCAGGCACACAGGAAGGGATGACCTGCTCAGGGCACACAGGAGGGGATGACCTGCTCACAAGCACACAGGAAGGGATGACCTGCTCAGGGCACACAGGAAGGGATGACCTGCTCAGGGCACACAGGAGGGGATGACCTGCTCAGGGCACACAGGAGGGGATGACCTGCTCAGGGCACACAGGAGGGGATGACCTGCTCAGGGCACACAGGAGGGGATGACCTGCTCAGGGCACACAGGAAAGGATGACCTGCTCACACGCACACAGGGCGGGTTGACCTGCTCAGCACCTTGGGGAAGCACACAGGCTGATGGCAACCAGGAGCTGTGCAGGGCCATGCCGCAAACTTGGAGGGCGGAGTGGCCGTGCCAACCTTTCCCGGCCCCTGTAGGAGAGCGTCAGAGCAGCACAGCTAGACCTTGTCCCGGGGTGCTCACCCTCCTGATTCAGGGTTCCTGTCACCAGAGGCCCCAGGGATCCCCTCTTCTCTAAGACTTCCCCCCTCTCTCCACGTATTTGGTCCATGTTAGGCAGGAACAGAAAGCCATCTTCCTGAATGGACTAAGGAGGATTAATTGTGAGAACTCCAGAGAAACTGACCCCAGCTGGCAGGTCCTACAAGTTCATGGCTTTTAAGTGGAGCCAGTCCCCCCTTTTCCCCGCCCCGCCCCAAACCAAGTGTTCCTGGATGGAGAGAGTCATGGACCCAGGCTTCTTCCCAGTGAGGCCCTCCATCTTCAGCTCATGGCCCCAGAGTAGCCCTGGGGACGGCCTCCTACCCACTGAGTCACCTTCAGCCTCTGCACAGGGAGGGTGGGCTGTGCCTCCTTCTGCTTCTTGAAGCTCATCTCCTTTCCTGAGTCTGTCCACAGGGCCGGGCTCAGAGCCTCAGGCCCATCCCCGGGACTGCCGTAGCTGGAGGGTTTACGTGGAAGATCTAACTGATGTCTAGAAAGAGCTGGGAAGAGGAGTTAGGGGAGGGGATTGAAAATGGAAGCAGAGGACGGGCTTGGAGGCCATTGTGGCTCGTGGTCCAGGTCTGAGCGGATGGAGCTAGCAAGCCTGAGAAGGTGGCCTCACGTTTGAATCGGGCTGAATTCAGGATTACAGGGGTGATGCCTGCGGCACCTGGTGGCACTCAATAAACATCTGTGGCTACAGGGACTGGGTGATGTTTCCTGACGTGTGGTGTCTACTCTGACCAGAACTCTCCATGCCTCTGTGGCCAGCTCTGCAGAAAGAATGTGTTTCTTCCCAGCACTGGGCCCCACACTGAGTGCCCCGGAGCCCCTGAGGCAGAGAGGAGGGGCTGCGAGTGAGGATGCCAGGAGGGGAGGGCGCCGTCCTGTGTCAGCTGGATCCAGTGGGCGTCGGTGTTCTCACAGCACGTTACCGGGTCCCCATGCCAGCTTACCCAATGCGTCCTGGTCGATTTGATAGCTGCGTGACATTCTCCAGTGTGAATGCCCCACACCTTTTGACCAGTCTCCTACTGATGGACAGGTGGTGTGGCCACATTTGTCACAATTAATCGTGTATCTATCACCTGCGATCCAGCTATTCCGTTTTTCAAAATTGATCCAGCAGGTAGTCTCACTTCATTATCCTTGTTGATTCTCTCTTCTTTGTCCCACATCATCAGCAATAAATGGCTTTGCTGGGGATCAGAGTGGCTCCCCAACGTCACTTTCCCTGACTTCATTAAAGTTCACACTCTTTGTAAGATCTGCATTTTCACCCCCAGGGAGGCAGGAGGGGCAGCCCGGACCCTGCTGAGTCCCCTCGCACACCGCGGGTTCCACCTTCCTTCCGCTTTATCCGCTCTTTGGAGTTTCATATTATAATCATCCTGAATGTCTAAGTAATAGCTTAGTGATCCAGGACAATCATTCTGTGCATAAAAGTTATTTTCGCTTTTAGAGGCCGTGTGACCCTCAGATCTGCGTCGAAAGTGCTGGCAGAGGATTTAAAGCCTCGCTTCCCAATTAGAGTCTGTTCACCAGCCGGGGGTGACAGATCTTTATTTCATCCGTCTCAAAATGTGACCTTTTCCACACTCTTAGTGACATTTTAAAGTACAGAATATTTCTTGATTCAAAAGATTTCCCACTTGCCCTAACTGGTTTGGCTCAGTGGATAGAGTGTCGGCCTGCGGACTGAAGGGTCCCAAGGATCGATTCCGGTCAAGGGCATGTACCTTGGTTGTGGGCACATCCCCAGTAGGAGGTGTGCAGGAGGCAGCTGATCGATGTTTCTCTTTCATCGATGTTTCTAACTCTCTATCCCTCTCTCTTCTTCTCTGTAAAAAATCAATAAAATATATTAAATAAATAAACAAAAGATTTCCCACTTAATTCTGCAGAACAAATCAGTTATCACAGTTTAACTGGTCGCTGCCAAATACCAGCAAAAGACGGGCATCACTTACACTTTAAGAGCTTATGTTTGTGAGGGGGGAGGGAGAGATACCTTGAGCAGCTATGTTATGGCATGCCAACTAGGATAGATGCTAAGATAAAAAAGCAACCCCCAATGTTTCATGGTTTTAGATACCTTATTGTTTCTTCAGTGAAATGTTTACTGGGTCACATTCAGAACTCACCATTAGATCCTACAGGCCACATTCAACTTCAAAATGACAGGACAACCTGGCCGGTGTGGTATTGGTTGGGAGCCATCCCATGTACCAGGAGGCGCCAGTTGGATTCCCTCCCAGTCAGGGCACATGCCCAGGTTGCAGGCTCGATCCCCAGTAGGGGTGTGCAGGAGGCAGCTGATCAATGTTTATCATCAATGTTTCTATCTCTCCCTTTCTCTTCCTCTCTCTGAAATCAATAAAAACATTTTTTTTTTAATGACAGAACAGCCCGGTGTGGCTCAGTGGTTGAGAGTAGACCCATGAACCAAGAGGTCACCAGTTCGAATCCTGGTCAGGGTACATGCCCAGGTTTCAGGCTCAATCCCCAGTAGGGGGCATGCAGGAGGCAGACTACTGATGTTTCTCTCTCATCAATGTTTCTATTTCTCCCTCTCCCTTCCTCTCTAAAATCAATAAAAACATATTTTTTAAAAATAAAAAATATAAGTGACAGAACAGTCTAAACCCAAGATGGCCATTGTAATGGTCTAAAATTCTAAATTAATATTCAGATGTTTAAACATTCTAGTGTAGATATGTTGTTTTCTTACAAAATGTATTAATAATAACTGTTATAGGAGAAAGTTTCACAAAAGTGTACCATTCAGTTCAAAAAATATCTCCTGGCCGAAACCGGTTTGGCTCAGTGGATAGAGCGTCGGCCTGCGGACTGAAGGGTCCCGGGTTCGATTCTGGTCAAGGGCATGTACCTTGGTTGCGGGCACATCCCCGGTGGGGAGTGTGCAGGAGGCAGCTGATTGATGTTTCTCTCTCATCAATGTTTCTAACTCTCTATCCCTCTCTCTCTTCCTCTCTGTAAAAAAATCAATAAAATATATTAAAAAAAAAAAATATCTCCTGGGTGACTAAACACACCTCTCTTCCCAGGCTCCCCCTCCTGTGAGGCAGAGGCATGCACAGCCAATTCTATACAATCTTCAGCCAGAAGATTGCGGACATGACAAGAATGACACCTGTGCACTGATGACTAAATCAAGTTAAAACAAAGAGATGGGTCTTACCCAGCGGGACTCTGACATGAGCCCTCCTGGAATATCTTACTGTGAAAACTCCAGTGTCGAGAGATTCAGACAGAGTAAATTAAGTTCAAAGGAGGAAGACAGGAGTGATTAATGGGGTGGAGAGGTTGGTCTGTGAAGGAAAAGGCTAACAGAAATAAATCTGTATAGATTAGCTATGTGACAGGAACAAAAGAGGGCTGACAAGCATTGATTCCAATACAAATTCAGAAAGACAGCAAACAATAACACCAGCAAAACAAGATAACAAAAACAAACAATAGCACAGGAGGTGGAATTTAGTCTAACTCAACAAACTTTTTAATTGAGGACGATGAGTTAGGCCTTTAAGGATGGATGCATATTCAACAGAATGAAAATACAACACGTTGACAGGTGCACACCTTGAGCAGAGCCCCTGACAGGGAGCTTTGTGCTGAGCAACCAGTCCAGCGAAGGCCAAGGCTGTGGAGAGGAGGGTCTCTCTGAGAGCAAGGAGCCTCGCTGGGTCCCACAGAGCGCAGGGCTGGGAAGGGTGAAATGACTGAAGAGTAATGGGACACACTGCTGACGACTGTTGCAAAGAGCAGGTGCATTTTGGAGAGAAATGAAGTTTGCAGTCTCAAGGTTACCTGGAGGTCGTGCTGAGTAGCTGGAGAGGTGTTGTTGCGGTTCTCTGTTTATTCTGACACTGTGTGAAAAGAATGCTTTTAATTCCTTAGCAGCATGTATGGTGGGTGGGGATCTGGGAGAGACTTGAGACCAGGAATACCTGTTGGGAGCCGGTGTTCCTGCCCCAGGCAAGACTGCGCAGCTCCAGGCCAGGCTTTCAAGGAGCTGGTGCGTGGTTCACCTGCTTTCATACTTACCATTCTCTCATCAAAGGTGTCAGGATGTCTATAAAAAATAAACGTTCATTCTCATGGTAGCTTTAGAAAGTAATCACGAATCGAAGAGCGTTGTATTTAGATATTTCTTTTCACTCATTCTAAACCAGCAGACAGCAGTGAAAACGAGACACAGCTTGGAATTCCATGTGCAACTCTTCTTCCTGAGAGCCTATTAGGGAAAGGTGACAAGCACACCCCATCAGGCGATGCTTCCAAAACCAGAATCCCTTGGCTAGCTCAGCCAGAAGAGAGAAAAAGAAATCTTTTTTTTTTTTTTCTTCTCCTTCCCTCTTGTTCCCAGAATTCACCCTTCACACATCTTTCCATTAAAGTCACCACCCTTCAAATGTGTGAGAGTAAGCTTGACACAGCAAGTAAGAGACCAGACTCTGATCAGGGTCGGTGGGTTGTTTAATCTTTTGAACTTCTTAGGCACTTGATCTTCTTAAGCTGCCAGGTCCTAGTCCACAATAGCCTGGAATTTCATAAGTCCATTAGGTTCCTGCTAGCCTCCCTCCCTCCCCACAACGCCCCCGCCCCCCTGCCCCCCCCGCCCCCAATCCAAAGGTCCTTGGGAGTAAATCCAATATTTTGTCAATAATGTTTAGACTAAATAACTTAATTCACTGTTTTTGAATTTTGAATCTATGCATGTGTGTATCCACTACACACACATACACACACACACTCCAAAGTAAATGTACAGATTTATACATAGGAAAATGGATAGATGTTGTCCGCATGTTATCTTGGCAAAGTTGACAAATCTGTTCAACTCTGTGTATGCACTCTGAGAGGTGGCAGCCTACGCCCAGCTCTACGACAGGTTAGAGCAGGGCACGCTGAGGCCACGCCCTGCCCAGGGAGAAGGAGCTCTGCACGCTCAGGCAGTGAGCACCTGTCATCACTTCTGCACCCAGGACTCCCGCGGGCGTGCTGAGAGGAGGGTTCTAGAGAGCCATGAACTTCCTGAAGCACCTTCTCCATGCTCGCTCCACCGCTGATCCCGCCGCTGATTTCGACCAGCTAGAAGGACCAGGCCCAGTGCCATCTCTCTCATGACACCTCTGATCCCTGTGTCCCACCAACCACATCCTAGAAGCTCCCCTAGTAGTTTATTTCTATTTTGGCACTTACGAAATTCTGCTTTGAATTATGATCTCCTGTGTATTTGTCTGATCACTTACACTTAGAGTGACTTTCCTTGAGATTAGAAGCCATGTTCCGCCTATATTATCGGCAGCTCCCAGTATTGTGCTTACAATAAGTACTCAATAATTGATTATTCAACTTACTTTGGAGAGCACGATGCAGTCATTGAGAAGCTCGAGTAATAGTCTCTATTGACAAGGTGTCTGTTAGGAAGTCACTAACTGCTCTCTCCTTGTGTTAAGAAGTTTATTAACATTCTTCAGATTATATTTTAATGAAGTTTCATAATGGAAAATACCAAGAATACTTTTGTGTATTAGTCTACTCACACTAAGCTGATTTTATAAACATAAAGGATTAGAGAAGGCGGCCGCGGACTCGGCGCAGTGGCTCTCGGTGAAGGAAGAGACCATCTTTCTGCGGGACGGGCCCATCCGCGTCACCGACCTGGCCGAGCTGCCCAGTGAGATCCTCGGGGCCCCGGTGGCCGCCGACACCGACTTGGAGGATTTTTAGGATTTCCCGTCTTACATTCAAGTCCTTTAGCCATTTTGAGAGAGGAGAACCAAGAAGGCGGCAAAAGTTAAACAAATGAACTGCGCCTCGCACAGCGATTTCAAAAATACAACTGGAGGACAGAGCGTCTGCCACCCAGAACCACAGGAGAGCTGGCTGAAGGGTGGATTTACAGCTAAGAGGGAAGAGGACAGAGTGAACTCGGAAGGGATAAGGTGCGGAGGCGCGTGGGTCGGGCTGGTGGCAGGGGAAGGGTCGTGCGGCTTTTTTTCCAACCCTAGGGGAGATTAGCTTCCCATCACCCTGAAATCCAGCTTCTGGGGACTCGCGGGAGACCCAGACGCCTGCGGGGAGAGGCTGGACTCTCAGCCTTCGTGTCGGAGAGTGGGAGTAACTTCCTTGCGGAGGTGCGCCCAGCAATCAGTGTTTGCTGCGCTGGAGTGCGGAACGAGGGGGCTTAGAAACGTGGAGAGCAGAAAAAGCAGACTTGCAGCCATTGTGGTTCGCCACACCATGGCCTGGTGGCGCCCTGAGACCCCGCCCTGCCCTGAGACCCGCCCCACCCTGGGACCCGCCCCGCACGTTTTGCAGACCCGCCCCGCACGTTTTGCAGACCCGCCCCGCACGTTTTGCAGGCCCACCTGGGCTCCAAGCAGCGGCTTTTGCATGTGGGTGGCCTGCCCTGTGGCAGCTTGACCAGATGAACTGCGGTTCTAGTCGGACTGCTCCAGGGCCGCTTAGACAGGAGGAGGAAACTGCAGTTTTTACTGTAATTCCGGCTGAGTGGCCTCAGGCAGTAGCTGACCTACACTCCATTGGAGACCCAGAAACGAGGCCATCTAGTGGTCGGTGTGAGATGACACCAGATTTCAACCACTCGCATAAGGGACACATTCAAGAGGCAGACTCAGTGAGCGCCAAAGCCTGCTGCAACAAGATCCGGCCCATAAACGTGTCTCCTGCACAGCAACTCTTCCTTTATAGAAACAGAGGGTCCTCACGGACAATTGGCCAGGAGGACAATTCCTCCCAGTGACACCAACAACAATCAAGACTTAACTACACAAAGGAGGACCAAGATGGAGGCATAGGGCAGAAGCCTGATTGTTGCCTACCCCAACAATTTTGAGACTACGACGGGAGAGCAGAGCAGACACCATCCAGAACCACCGGAGGGCTGGCTGAGCAGATGATCTACAACTAGAATAAAAGAGAGGGGTACGTGGGATGATGCTGATGCTGGTGACCCAAAGATCACACTTTAAGAACTACGGCTCAGGCGACACAATGGCAGCCTGGAACGTGCTCGGCGCAGTTCCCCCGGCGGTCTCTGGCTGAGGGGATGTCTCCACTCACTGCCGAGCACGGACAGACGAGCCCCTGAGAGACATGGGGTGGGAGACTCCGCGCTTGCTGACCTCCGAGTCCTTCAAGAATCTCAATGCCCCGGAAGCAGCCAGGTGCACACGCTCGGTGACTGGCCACCGCTGCAGACCCAAGGGCCGATGCAGCGACCCCGGACCAGCCCGCCACCGTGCACCGGGCACACCGGAGCTTCACCGAGCCTGCAGCCCAACGAGTACTGCGGCAGCCGCCCTGGAGCTCTGAGAAAATGGCCGAAGGAATTGCTGAGAGGGAATTGACCAACAGGAATTGGGATCAAGAAGACGAAACCCCACTGGGTCCCGGGTCCGGGTGAGGCCGTGCGCCCCTGGGTCCGGGTGAGGCTGGGAACTGGGTCGGGGTGGGGCTGGGCCCCGGGTCCGGGCGAGGCCACATGCCCCTGGATCTGGGTAAGGCCGCACCCCCCTGGGTCCGGGTGAGGCTGGGTCCCGGGTCCGGGTGGGGCCGCCCCCCTGGGTCCAGGTGAGGCTATGCGCCCCTAGGTCTGGGTGAGGCTGGATCCGGGTGGGGCCGTGCGCCCCTGGACCCGGGTGAAGCTGTATCCTGGGCCCGGGTGAGGCCATGTGCCCCTGGATCCAGGAGAGGCTGGGTCCTGGGTCTGGGTGAGGCCTCACGCACCTGGGTCCGGGTAAGGCCACGTGCCCCTGGGTCTGGGAGAGGCCACGCGCCCCTGGGTCCAGGTGAGGCCATGCGCCCCTGGGTCCAGGTGAGGCCACACGCCCCTGGGCCCGGGTGAGGCCACGCGCCCCTGGGTCCGGGTGAAGCTGGATCCCAGGTCCGGGTGAGGCCATACGCCCCTGGGTCCGGGAGAGGCTGGGTCCTGGGTCCGGGCGAGGCTGCGTGCCCCTGGGCTCAGGTGTGGTCACACGCCCCTGGGTCTAGGTGAGGCCTCACGCCCCTGGGTCCGGGTGAGGCCATGTGCCCCTGGATCCAGGTGAGGCCACGTGACCATGGGTCTGGGAGAGGCCACACGCCCCTGGGTCCGGGTGAGGCCATGTGCCACTGGGTCCGAGTGACGCTGGATCCCGGGTCCGGATGAGGCCGTGTGCCCCTGGATCCGGGTGAGGCTGGGTCCTGGGTCCGGGTGAGGCCGCGCGCACCTGGGTCCAGGTGAGGCCACGCGCCCCCTGGGTCCGGGTGAGGCCACGTGCCCCTGAATCCGGGTGAAGCCGTGCCCCTGGGTCCTGCCGAGACCAAACCAGAGGGTGTCGGACCTGCATTACCACCATTTGTCCACCATCCAGAGCTGAGGGGTCAGTGCCGACATGTACACATAAGGAACTGGTGGACATTGATATTGGGTCTCAAAAGAACTGTTGGTCCAGAAAGAAACTCACTACAGACTGATTCATTTGCCTGTCAGCATAACTATTATTGCTCGTCTCACATTCAGTTCTTATAAGTATATCTCTAGTGACACATGATCTCGCTCATCTAGGGGAAATGATGAACAACATAGACTGATGAACAAGAACAGAACCAGAAACAAGGAGGCATCGATCAGACTATTGGGCCTCAGAGGGAGGATAGGGGAGGGTGGGGGAAGGGGGGAGAGATCAACCAAAGGACTTGTGTGCATGCATATGAGCCTAACCAATGGTTAAGTTAAGTTCAACAGGGGGTTGGGGCATCCGTGGGGAGGGGTGTGGGATGGGAATGGGGGGATGAGGACAAATATGTGACACCTTAATCAATAAAGAAATTTAAAATAAATTTAAAAAAATAAAAAATAAAATAAAAATAAAAAAGGATTAGAGAAAATTGATCTCATATATTGCAAAACCCAATGAGTTGTGGTGATCTCTTCTTCTATAAATGAAAAAGTATAAATGACATTCCAGGAGTATTACTAGGTTTCATTCAATCTTCAGTAATAAAAGAAAGTGTGTGTGTGTGTGTGTGTGTGTGTTGTATGACTCTCAACAACTACTTTACCAATTCTGATTTCTCATTAAATTTTAAAGAAATGTGAGCAAATAGATTAAAGGTGCATTGAAAAGTAGAATAAAAATCATGAATGTGTACCAGATTTAAAAGTGAAAATACAAAGTGTTTGGGTTACATAGTCAAAAATTTTATTCCACTTTTCTAGAAAGTCAAGTACTGCTCCTTGCCACTGGCTTTGCCCTCAAATAACAGAAATGCTGACATTTACTGCAGTTAGTTTCCTCCTGGACCATGTGCTACACAATCTAACTTATTGCCCTTTATTTTCAGTGGCCTAAGGCCCAGGGTGACATACAAAACTACTGCAATGAAATTTGCAAAAATTCCTCCCTTAAAAGCCAAAAGAGATTAGCCCCAAGCATAGTAGCTGCCCTCCTGGCTCGAGGGAGGGCAAAGAGGATCTTTTCAATGTGAAAGACAAGTGGTTTTCTGGCAATAAAATTCTAGGATACATAATGTGCCTTAGAAACTTCAATGTGACTCGTGGAGATGCCATATTTGACAGCTAATTTCCAGTATAGGTTTGCACAGAAAGAAAAAGGAGAGATTTTTATGAAAGAGATGCAATCTGCAGGGAGGAAAAAAGACCAAAAAAAAAAAAACAAAGGAGTTGAGGAGGGCGGCAGGAAGGCCCAAGAGAGCATGAGGAACTTGCATGAGACAAGCCCCGGGTGTTCTCTCTCCATCCCCTTGGATCTCCTCCTCCTCTTCGGAAACCCAACTCGATTTTACAGCCAATGAACTGAGCTCGAGTGTCTGCTAAAAGTTCAAGCCATCAGGACAAAAGCAGGCTCATCGTGATTGCCCTGACATTTCATCTCATTACCAATTGGACAGGCAAAATCGAGTTCATGATGCAGACGTGGGGCTTGGAGGTCAAACCATTCTGACGCTCAGCCTTGCCTGCTCTTGTGAATGACCTTCGCAGTCAGGGTCAAACAAAGCAAGCAGGATGGATAGGTCACTTAAGCAGCCACTGAGAACAATAAAAACGAATTATTTTTTCTTGTGCATTTTTAAATTTCCGGAGGCTGTTCAATTACTGAAGTGTTTCCTAAAGGCTGAAGACACAGGAATGGGATGATCACCGTCAGCTACATTAGAAACATGTGTTAATTGGTTCGTGTGTCATCATATCTTCTTGCTATTAAGCTCTGCTGTCTGAGGTTGTAATATAAAAAAGAGTCTTGGGAAAAAGATTATGAAACATAATTAGCATTTCTCTGTGCCTGTCCACAGATGGTTGTCTAAGGAAGACATGGCGCCCATGCAATGGAACGTTACTCAGCCAAAAGGAAGGACATCCGGCCATCTGGACAGTGTGGGTGGGCCTTGTGGGCATATACTGAGTAAAATAAGTCAGACAGAGAAAGACTAATACTACACAATCCAATGTATATGTGGAATCAGGAAAAAACTCAGAAAAAGAGGGTAGAATGGTGCCAGCAGGGCCTGGCGATGGGGAGAAATGGGGAGACCAAAGGGTACAAACTTCCAGTTATAATGTGAACATATTCTTCAAATAATCCAACATAAGCTAAAACAATAATTATTCATGACAAATTAGAGTGAAAGTAGCATGACTTTAAACGAAAAGTGATATTTATCAATTATACATACACTAAGGGCCCAGTGCATGAATTCGTGCACCTTGAAAGGAACTGTGGGTCATGAAGCTGCGGTGGGCACAGGAACAGGTCTTGGCCCATCCTCTGTGCCCCCACCCGGCCCCTCCCCTCACAGCCCACCCCCCCCAATCCCCTGTCTGCCAGCAGCCCTGCTCCTGCCGCTCACACCCATGATGATGGCATGAAGCAATTGGAACCAGAGCCAGCAGCAAGTGCGAGCAGCGGCTGCTGCCCCAATCACCCCTCAGGAGCGGGGGGAGGTGGAGAAGCCATAAGGGGCGATTGGGGCTGGCAGCCGCCGTTCACACCTGCTGATGGTGCCGAGTGATTGGAGCCAGTGTTGCCCACTAGCAGCGGGTGCAAGCGGTGGCTCCAGCGCTGGCAGAAGGTGCAAGCACCCGGTGGGACCGCGGCACACAGGAGCAAAGAATTTTCAGCAACCAAGGCCCCACCTTGATCTGGCACCCCCGCTCACCTGCTCCACCATCCCACAGTGGTTGATGCCCACCTGCTGCCAATGTCTACCATGTTCCATGCATGCCCCCTTGTGATTAGCACATTTCATAGCGACTGGTTGTTCGATTGTTTAGTTGTTCTGCTGTTCGGTCTATTTGCATATTAGGATTTTGTATATATAGACTAGAGGCCCAATGCACAAAATTCATGGAAGGGGCTTGGCCCTTGCAGCCCTGGCTGCCTCAGTCCATCACAGCCCCGGCTGCCTCACGGCCCAGGCCCCGTGGCCCCACCCACTGGTCATTTGGAAGATCATCTGGAAGGTTGTTCCAGAAGGTCGTTCCACCATCCAGTCTAATTAGCATATTAGCTCTTTATTATATAGGATATATACACACTGTTATATTATCCTATCTAACAGAAGAGTAATATGCAAATTGACCATCACTCCAACACACAAGATGGCCGCCCATATGTGGTCAAAGGTGGCTGCCCCCATGTGGACACAAGATGGCTGGCAGGGGAGGGCAGTTGGGGGAGACCAGGCCTGCAGGGGAGGGCAGTTAGGGGCAATCAGGCCAGCAGGGGAGCAGTTAAGCATCGATCAAGCTGGCAGGGGAATGATTAGGGGGTGATCAGGCTGGCAGGCAGAAGAAGCAGTTAGGGGCAATCAGGCAGGCAGGCAGGCTAGCGGTTGGGAGTCAGCAGTCCTTGATTGTGAGAGGGATGTCCCAGATTGGAGAGGGTGCAGGCTGGGCTGAGGGACACACACACCCGTGCACGAATTTCATGCACTGGGCTTCTAGTTCAGTCATAAAAAGGAATGAAGTGAAATTCCGTTATGTGCCACAACATGGATAAACCTTGAAAACCTTTTGATAACTGAAACAAGCCAGACTAAAAGGACAAATATGGTACAATTCTACTTATAGGACGAACCTAGACTAGGCCAATTCACAAAGACAGAAAGTAGGATGGAGGTGACAGGTCTGGGGGCAGGGGTCACGGATTGTCTGTTTGGGAAGATGAAAAACTCTGGAAGTAGATAGTGCTGATGTTTGCACAACATTGTGAATGTACCTAATGGTGCTGAAGTGCATACTTAAAATGGGCTAAAATCATAAGCTTTATGACAAAATAAATGAGTAAATGTTAAAAATTATCACTTCCGTGTAGAGCAGATGCTGTGATGGTGTGAGAGTAAACTTCTCCCAGCTCGGGTGGCCGCACAGCATCACCACAGCGCTCTAGACCTGGATTCAGGAGTTTTTCCTCCAGTGTCGGCTCTGTCACTTCCTAGTGGTAAACATTTGAGCAATTGCTCGGGCGAGTAGCTCAGCTGGTTAGAGTATAGTCCTGGTACACAAGGTTGGGGACCCCTAGTCAGGCACATACAAGAATCCACCAGTGATGCATAAATAATGGAACAACAGAGCCGTGTTTCTCTCTCTCTCCCTCTCTCTCTCTCAAAAATTAGTAAGTAAAAAATAAATTCAATATTTTTTTTATTTTGAGCAAGTCACAGAGGTCCTTTGCACTTTAGTTTCTTCCAGTTGCAGTATCCAGCCAGGGTTGTTTTGAGGACAAGATTAAAAGGAAATACTGCATAGAAAGTGCTTTATCAACTCCACACTATGGTGCAGGGGGCAAAGTGTATAATATATTCCTTTAAGGTGCTTAGTCATAACAACCTTATCACTGAAATGTACTCTTTAATTCCTAATTGAATACCCTATAATATTGTTATATTTGGTATGATTCAGCCAAAGTGGCTTTTTTTTTTTTAAAATTTTCCTGATGTAAAAGTATTGAATCATAGTGTTTAGAATTTTAAAAGCTGAATTTCTGAAGAAACCACATTCCTACTTACCATTCTTAGAGAGAATGGGCCGCTAAACCCTTTCATTTATGCTATTTTGGTTCCTTTTGTTCATTGGTTAGCCTCATTGCACAGACCTTAGGAAGAAGAGACAACTGTATTGTATTTTGTCTAGGAAAAAAAAATGGGCTTCAGTCTTGTTTAATGACAAGTATTGAAATATTTTATTTTGCTCCCTGCTCTCATCTTCCATTCCAACCAACGTCAGTCTCTGCATTGTCAGACATGTGGCAGTTCTCTGGCACGCTGTGATAGGCAAGGAAACATCATCTTGCAAGACTCTTCAGACACATAATTACATTGAAAAATCAGTATTTATAAAGTGACCTACATTGCTTGCTAGAACATCATAAATTAGTACCAAAATCAATGTGGTTGAAACAAATGTCAACTAATTTTTTGTTTCTCCCCTTAGTGGTTACGTCTTCGACTATGATTACTACAGAGATGATTTCTACAATCGGTATGTGAACTTTTCATCTTGTTTCCCTTTGATTTAAATTATCTTTTAAGTATTCTGTACATTTCATTCATGGGTATTCTTGATTAATGTGTTTTAAATATTTTATAGTAAAAAGAAAAGAAAATATTAAGTCCCCCAAAATACAATTTAGACAGCTTTTCCCATTTTCATGGTACTTACTGGACTACATAAAGTACAACTTGGACTTTTAGGTGCTTAAGCCTAAAATTAGGTGTCTGATATTTGGATAATATTTTAGAGATTTAACTAACCAAAGTTATTTAATAGGTCTGTTGTTGACTTTAAATTTCTTAAGACAGAGCTTTATAAACCCAGAAAATGACTTCAACCTTAGCCACCTGCTTTCATATGACAATTAAGCAGCCCAGATTGGTTTGATTCGGTGAAGTATACTGCACACTCACCCGGCAAGTGGTGGGGGCTGGAGAGGAGGCCATGTAGTGATGCTAATAATCAGCGGGGAAACGGGACTTTCCATGGTCCTTACAAATGTTGGTTAAAACATTAAAAACTACCTTATTCTAGGCTTTACATGTACAGGGAAATAGAGTAAAACTAATAGTTATGTGGTACACTGTCATTTAAAACGGTGAAAATATTGAGAGTTAATGTGTTTTATTTCTTTGCAAAAAAAGACTTCTCCAAAATAGTTTGAGCAGTCAGTCCTCCTAACTCAGGGCGTGGAGCCGGCGAGTGGGGGCCTCCCAAGGGTGGATGGGCATGGCGGCTGGGCCTGCGGATGACCGTGCCCCAGAGTCCTTCAGGAGGAGCTCTTTCCCCTCTGTCTCTCTCCTGGGACTCCCCACTTTCCTCGTCCATGTCCATAGGTTTGTTTTTCCTGAATCCCTCTGGCTCCACACCTGGAGTCAACCGGAAGCATCAGCCTCGCTGCAGGGTTAGGATTAGGGTTGGAGGTTAGGCTGTGTGCCCTGTAATCCCACTGGCATTACGTTTTCGCTTAGATGATATTTACATTTCACTGGCCTGACATTTACATGATAAATCCATTACGTGATCTCTACATTTCACTGCCCGTTACCCTCTCCAGTTCCTGCCGCTCTTTCCTCTTGGTGACCAGGGCCCTCTTGGGGTTATCCATATGCGTGAAATGCCACATGGCTCATCATGAGGACACAGCACCCCCACATCTGCTGTTTGGGTGACCCGAGTGTCAGGTGACCGCAACCCCTCACTGACGGCCCTCGAGCGAGGTGCTGGGCTGAGGGCCGGTCGTGGGGCGCCACGGTCTGTGGACTGAGAACCTGGCAGCGAAGCCTGGACTTCCTGAACCTTCTCCCAGTCCATCCGCTGAGGACCCCGAAAGGCGCCTGGTGCTGGGGGGGACTGGTGTTATTTAATAGACGCTGGCTTGACCACGCAGAGGTATGCAAAGTGCGGAGCCGCTGTACATAGGCCATCGGGCCAACCAAAATGATGCAAACATCTCTTAAGCCTTTAATTACAAGTTTTATTCTAGCACAATTCCCAAGGTCTGGGAAAGCAAGCTTGGAGAAGAGTTTGCGATGGGCATTCACAGACTCTGAGGGAGACACGGTGCAGCCCTTGTCGGGTGCAGCCCCGGGTCGCCTCCGGTTCCCCGGGGACCTTCCTGTGTGGCTCCTTCTCCTCGGACCCGCGCCGGCTCCTTACCTGACTTCCCTGCAGCCCTGAGCACACGCGTCCTGACCAAGTCCCCTCTGGCCCCTCCAGGGCGCGTGGGCTTCTGCTGTGTCTTCCTCTCTGGGAGCCAGGATTTACCTCCCGCCTGCCCCCCCCCCCCCCCCCCCCCCCCCCCCCTAGGCAGGCAAGGGGCTCGGTTTGCTAGTTTTTGCCTCCAGGCGCTTTCGTGTCTCCCTCGCAGTGGAGACCCGCCTGTGTTATTATTTCATTTCCTTGCGTCTAGAGAGACTGGTTTTCCCAGGCGCACAGTTAATTAAGGGCAAGGCTACGAGCAGAACCTGCGGCTGTAGTCAGGGACCTGCGGTGTGAGGATGCAAAGCGCGGGGCGAAGGGCCAGGAGCAGCCTTGCCCGGGACGCAGACCCGCAGCCACGCCCGACTGACCACGGCCGGCTGCTGCGGAAAGCAGGTTACTGCACTAGCTAGCCCTTCGTGGCCAAATATGAATTTTTAAGAATTATCTGATCAAGTCATTTCCATCATTTCTACAAAATATACTTCATTTTAAATACTAAATAGCTTCTAATAACTTGTCCTAGAAATGATGTGAAGTTCTGGCAGCATTAAAATAACCCACAGATATTAAGAAAATATAACAATTATTTTAGTTTTTACTGAATTTATTGGGGTGACTTTGGTTAATAAAAGTATACAGGCTTCAGGGGCACAATTCTATACACATCATCTGTATACTGTATTGTGTGTTCACCACCCAAGTCAAGTCTCCTTCCATCACTATTTACCCCCCCCCCCCTTTACCCTCTCCTACATCCCCCCGCCCCCCCACCCCCCGGCAAGCACCACACTGTTTTCTGGGAAGAAAACATAACATTTAGATCGTCTTCAAACTATTTGGAAATTTTCATGTTTGACAATTTCAAAGACATTTTCTAATGCAGCTTTTTTTGAGTTGCAGAGCATTTTCCTAATTACTATGACTGAAGTTTTCAATCAGTGTACATTGTCATTTAGTCTGTCAGTGTGAAATTGTTTGAGCATTATAACTGCTTGAGTATTTTCTAACATGTGACTTCCTTCCGAATGGAAAGAATTTCAGAGTTTGGTCTAGATGGCGAGAGACCCAAGGTCTGGGCAAGTGGTCAGGTCCAGTCCTCTCACCTTTACAAGGAGGCCAAGTCCGGACTGGGGGCCCAGTGGTTGAGCGTCGACCTATGAACCAGAAGGTCATGGTGTTGCAGAAGACCAAGAAGACCAAGGACGCTTCTGAGGAAGTTGGAGGGACACTGTTTAATAACGCCAGCGGACTCAGGGAACAGCCTTCCAAATCCGAGTGAAGGAACATGCGTGGGGCCCTCCCTTATATCTCCCTCCCTGTGCTCTTTGTCCCACAAGCATGGATCATGCTTCCGTTCCTTTTCTGGGGCCTTGCAAGAAGGCCTCCAGGTGTTGGGGGTCTCCAGGCCATATCTGGTGGTCTGGCCTGGCGTCAGAGTTAGGAGCCCTCCCTCTGGGCAGTGTACTGTCCACATTCCAATGGCCTCTGTAACCGGTTCTGCAAGACCAGTGTCTGGGAAAGAGGTAGTGACTTAATCATAGGTCTTCAGGAATGTACACCGAGCTTACTGGCCTGGACTCACATCACTAGCCCCAAATATTGGGGCTACATTGGAATTAGCCCTTTTTGCCTCCTCAATGGTTTGATTCCCAGTCAGGGCACATGCCTGGTGCTGTTGGGGGACTTTTTGCAGGCTTGATCCCCAGTTGGGGGGCGTGCAAGAGGCAGCCTATCAATGATTGTCTCTTATCATTGATGTTTCTATCTTTCCCTTACCCTTCCTCTCTAAAATCAATAAAAATATTTTAAAATAAAGGAAGCCAAGATCAGTATTTTTACTTTGTATAAATTATTGCTTAATAAAATCATTAATTAGATTAGATGTCATTAAATAGATAGGTAGATAGGTGGATAAATAGATGACAGAGAAATAGATAAGTAGATATAGATAGATAATAGGTAGGTAGATAGATGATAGATCAAAAGATGATAGATAAATAAATAGGTGGATGATAGATGATAGATAGATAGATAGATAGATAGATAGATAGATAGATAGGTAGATGATAGATAGGTCTTACCTGACAAAGAGCAAGAGCCTTAATCAGCCAAATAATTACAGTCTGAAGCTCTCAGATGCCTCTTCTCTATACAACAAAGCTGACTCTGAACAATTTCCAAATAATCCGTGTGTCTTATATAAAACCTGTTTGGCGTGTGAGTGTGCAGAAGTGTGCTGTGCTTGTGTTGCTGACAGGCTGTGTGAGCAGTCTGTGCTCTCATCAGTGTGTCTTCCATTTTTTGCACTTGGCTGACAGAGACATGAGTACCTGCCACAGTGGCCCAGCCAGGAGTCCCCTGTGAACACAGGTGCCCAGGATGGAGCGTCCAGACCAGGGAAATAGCTCACAAGTCAGTGTTCAGTTTTATCCACAGTGATTCTTCATATGTTAAATTCTATTTGTATTTATGGTTCTTTTTTTTTTTCTTTCTTTCTTTGCTGGTGGTGCAAACTTGGACACATTATTTAATACCACAAACCCTGTTGTCTCATCCATGAAGTGAGCATGATACTAATTCCTGCCTCATGAGGCTGTGCTGAGGATTACATGAAGTAGCATGTATGTAACAATCAGCATTATGCCTGGTATTGTTTTTAGTGCTTCATCGGTGATGGTTAAGCACAGTTAGCAGTAACCGTTAACAATTAATGGATTTCTTATACCGATATCCTTGTAGCAAAGTCCCAGTGACAGAGGAACAAGCGGCTGGTCAGCGGTCCTTCCTCACTGCCCATGGTCCCGCTCCGGGCGTTCTGTTTGTAGATTTCCCTCCTGCCCCCAGAGCCTCCCGTTCAACTGGCCACACTGACCTGACAGAGACTCTGGGTCAGGAACACAGAAATCACACGGCTGTTTCACAGGGATGTCTGCATGGAAAAAGCAAAGAGGAAACTGATATCATGGAGTTTGAGATGGCACGAAGCAGCGGCCTCCTCCAGGGCTGGGGACCGGAGCAGAGGTTGAGACCATGTGAGGGACTTTCAGCGCTGGCACCTGAGCGGGTTCTGCTCGGCCCCTGCGGCTGTGTCTGAGCCCGGAGGGGGTCCCTGACCACTTCCAGGGGCGTGAGGGGACTGTTCTGCCAGCCAGGGTGGCAAAGTCACTCAGCCTGGGCCCACCCCTGCTGCAGGGATGGATGGCCGCTGCCGGGTGAGGACACGGGCGGAGGGATGGGGACAAGTAAAGGACGCCAAAGCACTCTCCCTGTCCAGTATCACTGTGTCCCCTTTGGTCCCTTGTTGGTGTGGTCTGCAGAGTCCCAACCCAGCTGTGGCTCAAACCCATGGGAGTCTAAAGCACATGGGAATTACCAACCCTTGGGGAGTTTTAAATGCTTAGAAAACTTCTTTAACAAAGGTCCATCTTATCGTGGTGGTTCTGACACACTGGCCCAGCAGTAACTTTTCCTAAGGCTAATCGAACACCTATCCCTAATTTCAAGGGTGGCGAAGAGTATCACCAAATAGGACCTGAGTGGCTATTCCACACGTTCATCTCTACGCCACGCGGAGCACTGAGCTGCAATTGACAGCACTCGCTGGCATTTTCTGCTAAAAGGTCAAGTCCTGCTCTAAATGAAGGACTTCACACGTTATTAAAACAAAACATCTTCCAAGTAAAGCAAAGGAGGCGGGTGCTGGAATCCTACTGAAGCCCCCAGGGGTGATTTCCGCTTCTGAGGTGGAAGCAGGTTAAGTCAGCCTCTATTCAACAAACAGCCTCAGGAAGAACACTGAGCAGTTTGAACCAGGAACAGGGGCTGCTGTTAATAGAGAAAAGGAAATGCCAGAGGTGCTTGGCCCCGGAGAAATCATATTCCCAGTAAGCGATTCAGGGGCTCACTCAACTCTGGGGCCCTTTTGACCTCCTGTTAATTAACAGAAGAGAAGCTGCTAGAGTTGCAGTTCATGAAAAAACTCTAGGTTGCAATTGTTTCAGACCATTGATTGTTGAACACAGTCTGCATTTGTGAATATTGGAAAAACATATTAGCAAGAGGCAACGTCTATGTCATTATGCAAATTTGAATTACCAGCTGGTAGAGTGGTCTTCCACTGAAAACATCTGGAAATAGCAACATGGCACAGTTGACAAAGGGTACAATGTGGAGGCAGAAGAACTGAGTTGCAGGCCAGCTGTGCACATGTCAATGGCTTAAATTTGGGCAAGTCACCTCCTCCCTTTTTTGCAAGTTTCCTTCATGGGAAAAATGGCTCAACAATGCCTACACTGCAGAATTACAAGACTTAAAGACTCATTGTATTACTATTCAAATGTGTCATCTTTGTAATTACCCAAAGCTATATACAAACTATAGCAGATAGCAGAGTTGTACAAAATATAAAAATTATGTTAAAGTCAAACTATTACGTGGAGAAACCAAGATGGCAGCATAGGTTAATACCTGAACTGCTGACTCGCACAACAATTTCAAAACTACAACTAAAAGACAAAACGGACATCATCCAGAACCACAGGAAGGCTGGCTGAGTGGAAATTCTACAACTAAAAGGGAAGAGAAAAGCACACTGAAACTCACAGGAGCTGCGGAAGGCAGAGGTATGGAGGCACGCGCGTAGAGAGGGCTGACAACTGAGTACGCGGCTGGCTTTCTCAATCGGGAGGGAGACACAAGCTCCTGACTGCTTTGAACTCCAGTTCTGGGCGAGACTCTGGGGACCCAGACTTATACGGGGAGAAACTGGACTGTCTGGCATCAGGCAGAACTCGAGGGTGGCTTTCTCTCAGAGGTGCTTGCAATGATTACAGCGGGACACTGAGACCCAGGGTCCTCTTAGGCAGGGCTGATGGGAAGCCATTGCTGTTTGCTCCACCCTGAGACTCTGCCCCATCCAAGCTGAGTGCAGAGGCTTTTGCATATGAATGGCCTGGTCCTTTAAATTCTAAAATTACCTAAAAAACTGCAGCTGAGTCAGTGAGACCCAGAACATCCAAAAGAAGGCCCAAGGCCCCACAGCAGCTTGCATTGCTTCAGAGCTGGGCCTCATCTGGGCACCTCCAAAACCCAAACAAAGAAGAGGAATCTGTAGCTCCTGCTGGGTGTCCTCAGGCAGAGGCTAAATTAGCACCTCCTTGGAGATCCAAGAGCCAGTGTACCCAGTGGTCAGAGTGGGACCATCCAGATTACAACTCCTCAGCTCCATAAGGGACACACTCAGGGGGCAGACTCACTGAGCACCAAAGCCCCACTGAAGCAAGTCTTGCCTCATAAGGGTGTCTCCAACACAGAAGTTCTCCCATTGTAGACACAGCGGGTCCTCACAGCCAATTGGCCTGGAGGTCAATTCCTCCCAGTGATACCAACAACAATCAAGGCTTAACTACAACAAGACTGTGCACACAGCCCACAAAGGGGTGCACCAAGAGTGTCCACCTCAGGTAACTGGGGAGGCTGAGCCACTGGGCCCTATAGGACACCTAGCACACAAAGCCACTCTATCAGCACAGGGAAGCAGCCAAAATGCGGAGACAAAAAACAGGTCACAAATGAAAAAAATGGAGGAAAGCAAATGACTGGATATAGAGTTCAAAACCACGGTTATAAGGTTTTTTAAGAATTTTCTAGAAAAGGTCGGTAAATTTAATGAGACCCTTGAGGATATGAAAAAGTACCAACTAGAAATTAAACATACACTGACTGAAATAAAAAATAATATACAGAGATCCAACAGCAGAGTAGAGGATCCCAAGAATCAAGTCAAAGATTTGAAATACAAAGAAGCAAAAAACACCCAACTGGAAAAGCAAAAAGAAAAAAGAATCCAAAAATATGAAAATAGCGTAAGGAGCCTCTGGGACAACTTCAAGCATACCAACATCCGAATTATGGGGTTGCCAGAAGAAGAGAGAGAGCAAGATACTGAAAACCTATTTGAAGAAATAATGACAGAAAACTTTCCCCTCCTGGTGAAAGAAATAGACTTACAAGTCCAGGAAGTGCACAGAACCCCAAACAAAAGGAATCCAAAGAGGACCACACCAAGACACATCATAATTAAAATGCCAAGAGCAAAAGACAAAGAGAGAATATTAAAAGCAGCAAGAGAAAAACAGTTAGTTACCTACAAGGGAGTACCCATTCCACTGTCAGCTGATTTCTCAACAGAAACTATGCAGGCCAGACAGGAGTGGCAAGAAATATTCAAAGTGATGAATAGCAAGAACCTACAACCAAGATTACTCTACCCAGCAAAGCTATCATTCAGAATTGAAGGTCAGATAAAGAGCTTCACAGATAAGAAAAAGCTAAAGGAGTTCATTACCGCCAAACCAGTATTATATGAAATGCTGAAAGATATTCTTTAAGAAGAGGAAGAAGAAGAAAAAGGTAAAGATAAAAATTATGAACAACAAATACATATCTATCAACAAGTGAATCTAAAAATCAAGTGAATAAAAAAATCTGATGAACAGAATAAACTAATGATTACAATAGAATCAGGGGCATAGAAAGGGAGCGGACTGACAATTCTCGGGGGGAAAGGGGTGTGGGGGTTGTGGGAGAGACTGAACAAAAATTGTACACCTATGGATGAAGACAGTGTCGGGGGGTAAGGGCAGAGGGTGGGGTGGGAACCGGGTGGAGGGGAGCTATGGGGAGAATAAAGGGGAACAATTGTAATAATCTGAACAATAAATATTTATTTTTTTAAAAAAAAACTATTACAAGAAAGATCATTCAAAATCTCAGTCAGCGAGCCTTTGAGGCCTGTCCCAGAAGTGTTTGCACAAGACCAGGGATGGCAGACTTCACTGAAATCTTGGAAACATTTAATGACAAAAAACAGAAAGAGAAATTATTCATCTACTGGACACAAGTGAAGGGAGACTTTAAAAGGTATTTTCTGCTCAGTTGTAACCAAAAGCTTATCTGAAGTTGGGGTGGAAATTATAGATGAATTTTGAGTCATTCAAACAGTATAGAAAAAAGATATACTAAAAGGCTATAAAAATCACTTATGTGGGTTTCAAATATAGCCTTGTTTAAAAATCAGGATACACCTTGATTTGGTTTTATAGACTGTACACCTATCCAAAGTTAAGCAGTTTTGAAGAAAAGGTTTCAATGTTCGATCAAGTCAGGGGGGGAAGATCCTCACTGGTTCCCTGGATTGTTTTCTTTTTTAATGTATCTTTATTGTTTAAGTTATATAGATGTACCATTTACCTCCCCCCCATTGATCCCTTCTAGCCCACCTCTGCCCCCAGGGACAGGCCCTCACCACACTATTGTCTGTGTCCATTGGTTATCCATATCTATATATATATAAAAGCCTAAGCAACCATTACCACCAGACAACTGGTGGGTAGCTATGATGCACACTGACCACCAGGGGGCAGATGCTCAATGCAGGAGCTGCCCCCTGGTGGTCAGTGTACTCCCACAGCTAACCTCCCTCTGGCTGGTCAACCACCCGTGGTCCCTCCCCTCAGCTGGCTGGCCCCGATTGGCCCCTATCACCGCCCAGGCCAAGGGACCCCACCCGTGCACAAATTTGTGCACCAGGCCTCTAGTATGTATATAAG
This sequence comes from Ia io, assembly GCA_025583905.1. Lineage (NCBI taxonomy): Eukaryota > Metazoa > Chordata > Mammalia > Chiroptera > Vespertilionidae > Ia > Ia io. The sequence continues at coordinate 263,960 of JAJQQW010000019.1, read as the reverse complement.
TTCTTTGGTTAATCTCTTCCCACCCACCCCTCCACCCCCCACCTTCTGAGATTTGACAGTCTATTCCATGTTTCTATGTCCCTGGATCTATTTTGTTCATCAGTTTATTTTGTTCTTTAGGTCCCACATATGAGTGAGATCATGTGATACTTGTCTTTCTCTGACTGGCTTATTTCACTTAGTGTGATACTCTCTAGGTCCCTCCATGCTGTGTCAAAGGGTAAGAGATCCTTCTTTTTTACAGCTGCATAGTATTCCATGGTATAAATGTACCACAGCTTTTTTATCCACTCATCTACTGATGGGCACTTGGGCTGTTTCCAGATCTTAGCTATTGTAATTAATACTGCTATGAACATAGGGGTGCATAAATTCTTTCTTGGGATATATTCTCAGAATTGGGATCACTGGGTCAAATGGCAGTTGCATAGTTCATGTTTTGATCCCTGGTTATCGATCATACACCTGCTAAAAGGTCCCAGTGAGAACGTGGCCAGGAACCTATTCTCAGGGTTTGGGTCCAGGCAGCCCAGTGAGTAAGCCCCGAGTCCAGGCCACATATTGTTCTTAGCATTAAGCACATGTGACTATACACTCTGATTCATAAGTAAGGAAAATGAAGAAGTCATTTTCATGAAGGAACTTTAGGAGAAAACAAGTAACTGCCAATTCTTGAACTCACTATTTATCTAAAATGAACATTCAGTGTTCAGTGACAAAATGCTCTACAAATGTTACATTTAAATTATTTTTTAATTTTAAAATCAAATTAGCTGACAGTAAAAAACAGGCATTCAGTCAAAAATCCACCAGCCAATGATATATTAGAACAAGGTGTGTCTACCTGAGAAAATGCACCACAGACATGAAAAGAACCATTAAGAAAACCACAGAGCAGGCTTGGAATGCTGTTAGTATAAGCCAAGGAGAATTCGCCAGAAAGCGTGACTGCACACATTTCTAATTCTGTGAAGAATGGGGGTGCTTGTGGGAAAAAGACTAGAGAATGATACTAGCTGTTTTAGAGTGTGACACTGGGAGTTGGGGGTTTTCATCTATTTTCCCTAAAATGTTGCTTTATTGTTGTTGAAGTTTAATAGTAACAAGTTTTTAATAAAAGCAAACATTCAAAATTATATTCATTATATGTCAATATGCCATTGAATTGTCTTTGTCCAAAAAGAAGCCATTTTAATAGCTAATGCCCTTATTCTTCCTAGATACAAATTATGTCTATTTTGTCAAGTAAGTTAATATTAAAATTATTTACCAGATTTTAGCTTTTGCTATTCAATAAAATTACATATTTCTGATATTATTAAAGCAAAGACAATTCCAAACAAGAAATGGGCACATGAAAATTAGAAATGTTTATTAAATAAAGCAACTTAAATCCTCAAATTTCCTCCAAGGATTGCTTTTATTAAAATATGACTGCATTTGTTTTATTTAATGTTTGAGAGTAGCTCTTTTAGAGTTCTTACTTTACAATAGACCTTGGGGAAGGAAAATATGTTTAGCTTCATTGTAAACCATTATCTATTTGATCAGTAAATATTAGGGGGGAATAGCATTCTTAGATTTTTAGAGGTTTTAATTTAAAATAGACACTGGGGAAGGAAAACTGATGTGTTTGGCTTTATCATGAATCATTATCTATTTGACCAGTAAATACAGGGAGAAAACAGTATTCTGACTAAGCAATATTGGGGAAAATGAACCATTACAGAAAGACCGGAAATCTATATAATTCTAAGAGTGGAAATAAAAAAATAAGAGGAGGGAAGAAATGTTAGTTTTAACTGACCTTTGGAATTTGGAGTCCACTGAACTCTGTTGGTTGGCATCTCTGTTGTCCTATATGGATCCTAAATGGACTGTTTCCTTTGTCTCAGCCCCCTCCACACTCTGTGAAGGCAACATTTCTTTGAGCTGTGACACACAGAATTGGGGTAAGAATCCAACATGGGGGTCCCCTTCACAGCTGCTCTTCGCCTACTTCCCCGGCATTGGGAAGGACCCCACATCCCATCTCAGTGCCCCTATCCAGCCTGACCCTGCTATGCTTCTATGCATAGGACAGTGCCCAGTCTTCCTCCCTTTTCTTTCTGGTCAACTCACACGTGCCCAGTGAAGATTAAGAAACTCCCCAACACCATTTCATTTTGTCAAATTCTGTGAAATGCCCATACCTTTCTTTGTCTGTTTTTTTGTTTTGTTTTGTTTTAAATTACATATCGCTTTTAAAAGGTGACGTTCTGATGCTGTATGCCGTCCCATCAGTTTGGCAGAAGACTTGGTAAAATGGCACCTGGTCCTTGGTGAGAAGGAGTCACCTCACTCCCCACCCCCTTTGAAGCAACTCAGCAAAATAGTCAGAGAACCAGGCCACACTATGTTGGAATTATCAACAAAGGACAGGACACATACTGAGGAAGTTATAAAATGTGTGTCACATACAGGAAGTATGTCAGATGCAGCTGCCTTCTCTCCACATAGGCTCAGACCCAGCAACATGCGGGGTTTGTGCTCCTCGGCTGGGGAGGCAGGAGAGATGCTGCTAGACTTTTCAGTTCCCTATAAAATATCACTCGATTGCATCGTCACTGAAGTAGCAATGAGTACGGTACTTTACTTGGCCCGAATTTTGAGTACGGTACTTTACTTGGCCCGAATTTTCATTATAGCATTCTTATATCGTTATAGATTTTAGTGATGCTTTACAAGTGCTCTTTACCAAATGTATGGATTAGCTTATTTAATGAACCTGCTAGATTGCATGGCCTGGGGCAATGGTCTGTCCAAAAGAGCTTGCCTTTCATCTCAAGGCAACGTCTACCCCAGGAGGGAAGAGTTGATTGCCACATTTTCTCCTTCCTCAATAGCTGCCTTCGAATTTTGGTTCACTGACATAAGGTGCTCTGCAAACTCAACTTATAAAGAAGTCCTGGAGACCTTGTTTGTGGTGGAAATGAGAGGCAGGCTTGGTTGACCCTCTTGATTCTCCAGCCCTGGTAGGAATGGCGCTCCTAACCCTGGTTGACACTCCGCCTACATTGCAAGTGAGCTGGGTGGACCCCCACGAGCTGCTCTTTGCTAGAGGTTCTTTGGATCTAGTGGACTTCGCTTATTCGCAGAGGATGGCTCCCCCCTTGAACTCACTCATTTCATTTCTTTTCCTTCCCAGATATCTCTTGCTTTTTCCACAGCATGTTTCCTAATCATTTTTGAACACTTTAGCTTGCTAATGCTGGACATTCCTAGCTCTAAGTTCTGCTTTAAATGTGGTTCATATTCTACTTCTTTTCCTCCAACGGGCTGGAAACCAGCTTGTCTAATTGTTATCATATTTCACATCTTATTCTCCAAAACAATTATCCCATTTTATCTGAATGTGTAAATAACATGTAGCTTTATGAAAGAACCTATTATAGAAGGTTTTTAAAATCTTTCTTCCTAAAGAAATGGAAAGAGGGAGGATCATAGGCATAAAAAAAAAAAACACAAAAATGGCAATAAATAAATATCTATCATAATAACCTTAAATGTAAATGGATTAAATGTTCCAGTCAAAAGACATAGGGTGACTGAATAGATTTACAAAAACATGACCCACCTCAAAACAAAAGATGCACACAGACTGAGAGTGAAGAGATGAAAAAAATATATTCCCAAGCAAATGGAAAGGAAAAAAAGGGGGGATAGCAATACTCATATCAGACAAGATTGACTTCAAAACAAGGGCCATAACAAGAGACAAAAAAGGCCATTCATAATACTAAAGGGAAAGATTCAAAAAGAAAATATAACCCTTGTAAACATATATGCACCCAAGATAGGAGCACCCAAGTACATAAAAAAACTCTTGATGGACTTTAAGGGAGAGATTGACAGCAATACAGTCATAGTAGGGGACTTTAACACCCCAGTGACATCACTGGATAGATCTTCCAGACAAAAAATGAACAAGGAAACAGAGGCCTTAAATGACACACTTGATCAGATGGATCTAACCAATATTTACAGAACATTTCCCCCAAAGCAAAAGAATATACATTCTTCTCAAGTGCACATGAAACAGTCTCAAAAAGAGAACATATATTAGGGCACAAAACAAGTCTATACAAATTCAAGAAGAATGGTATAATAGCAAGCATCTTCTCAGATCACAATGGCATGGAGTTAGAAATCAACTACAATTAAAAAAAACACATCAAAACACTCAAATATATCGAGGTTAAATAGCATGTTATTAAACAATAAACAATGAATGGGTTACCAATGAGAACAAACAAGAAATTTAAAACTCCCTGGAAACAAGTGAAAATGAACACACAACCACCCAAAACCTATGGGACTCAGTGAAAGCAGTCCTGAGAGGAAGGTTCATAGCACTGCAGGCCTACCTAAAAAAAAACAAGAAAAAGGACTAATAAACGATCTCACCTTACAACTACTAGTAAATGACTTCGACAGAGAACAGCAGGAAAAGCCCAGAGGAAGAAGAAGGAAGGAAATAATAAAGATCAGAGTGGAAATAAATGACATAGACACTAAAAAAAAAAGTGCAAAAGATCAATAAATCCAAGAGCTGGTTCTTTGAAAAAATAAACAAGATTGATGACCCCCTAGTCAGACTCAACAAGAAATAAAGAGAGGGGACCGAAATAAGTAAAGTTAGAAATGAAAGAGATGCTATAACAATAGACACCTGTTGTATATGTCCTTTCATACCTGACAAATGAGCTCATATTGGAGAGTCAGATTCTAATGTCCAAAAAGCATAGGCTACTTTTTATTTCTTTTGAGAAATGATTTTCTAGTAAATACCCGTTTCCAAATGTTAAATAACCAAAACATCTACTGAAGCTTTCTGGCAGGCCATGCTCTCAATAATTTCCTCCCTGGACAGCATGCTGAGGCCCAAGCCAATCTTCCCATGTCTGTGTTCTGTGCAGGTTGTTCGATTACCACGGCCGTGTGCCTCCTCCTCCTCGCGCGGTCATCCCGCTGAAGCGCCCCAGGGTGGCTGTCTCAACGACTCGTCGGGGAAAAGGGGTCTTTTCCATGAAAGGGGGGTCGAGATCTGCCGTCAGCGGGTCCTCTTCATCAGGCTCGAAATGTAAGTAGCCTCCTTCATCGCCTTTTAAAGAGGGTGGGGATAGATACATTGCCTGAAGCCTGTGTCAGCAAGTAACCACACCAGCACGGAGTGTCGGCTGTGCACTAAGTACTAGAGAAAAAATGGTAAAAAATGGGTCACTTTCCAGCACAAACACAGGCGTGACTGACGAAACCCAGGAGCACTTTGAAAACTTTGATCTGAGCAAATAACGAGCTGTTGGCCCTCAGCTTGTGGCATTTAAAGTCCTGAAGCAGAACATGTTGCTTTCAGTGAATGAACAATTTCCCTTCTGAACAGAGTGCATATACTACCTTTCCAGAGGCACATTATGCAAAATCCGTGCGTGTGTGAGTAACTGAAAATTAGGATCATGAAGATAGGCAAACTGCATAGTAGAGATGATAAAAGTGTAACTTGCCATCCTACTGTAAATCATTATAGAGTTACTAGAGGCCTGATGCACAAAATGCGTACAAGAGCAGGCCTTCCTTCCCCCGACTGCCAGCACCGGCTTCCCTCTGGCACCCAGGACCCGGGCTTCCCTTGCAGCCCTGGCTTAGTCTGGAAGGTCGTCCGGAAGGACGTCCTGTCTAATTAGCATATTATGCTTTTATTATTATAGATGTGTCTGCAGACATACTTAATGTCATAAAAAATAAAATATTTATATAATTTTACATTACTGAAATGTAGAGACACAAACTTTCTAACCAAACACACTTCTAAATTTTTACACAGACTGATTCAGGAAAAACTCTAATATATTATTGGAATACTATTCCTAAGGAAAAGAGAGTGAAGTTTCCTGCATTCTTTGAGATTACATTCTAGCAGAGAAGAAACAGACAATAAATAAACAAATTAAAATGTGAGATAATACTTGGCCAATTGTCTCTATGTTGAGGAATCGAGTAGAATAGAGCAACAGAAAGGGTTGGGAGAACTCTGTCACAGGATAGTCTCTGACAACCTCTTGGACCAGATGACGTGAGCAGAGATCTCAAGAAAGTGGATAAGTGCCCGGCTGTCATGGCTCTGTGGTTGAGTGTTGACCTAAGAACCAGGAGGTCATGGTTTGATTCCCAGTCAGGGCACATGCCTGGGGTTGCAGGCTCAATCCCTAGTAGGGGCCATGCAGGAGGCAGCTGATCAATGATTCTCTCTCATCATTGATGTTTCTAACTCTCTCTCCTTCTCCCTTCTTCTCTGAAATTAATAAAAATATATTTTTTAACAAAGGAAAGGAAAGGAAGTGCATGAGTACGGGAGTGCTCCAAAGTTGTCGGGGCAGGGCGTTCTGGGCAGAGAGAACGGTGAGCACAGACATGTTCAATCAGCATAGCTGGGGACCAGGGAGGAAGCCAGGGAGGTGCAGAGCTGGGAGGGGGCGGGGGGTGGCGGGGAGAAAGGGGAGAGGAGAGAGTGACTGGTAACAGGCGCAGAGAGGTAGGGGAGGCGAGAGTCAGTGCAGCTGGGGGCCCTTAGAGGGACTTTGTGGTCACTCGGCATCCCAGCCCTTTAAGACGAGTCAGGCAAGTACTGTTCTCCCAATGTACCGATGAGGAAACACCAGGAGGTCACATGACTGGTAAGGGGAGAGCCAGGCCTGCACCGGCCTCATGCTTCCCATGCTAGGTGCTGTACCTACCACAGGACACTGCCCTGGCCTTCTGGGACAACCAGAGTTGCTAAGACGGAATCACTGAAACACTTGGTCTTTACGTGAACATGTACAAAAAGGTAGCTCAGGGAGAAGGACCCACTGATGCTCTGGTAACGGATAAAAGTTTGGTTTGCTCAGAAAGTGGCCGAGAATGTGACCTAGCTAATATCGCCCAAATAGCAAGTAAAATAGATTTACAGTGCCCTGTGCGCATATCTGCCCATTTGTTTATCTGTTCTGTGGTAGCTGAACATGAGTTCCTTTTCTGAGTCTTAGTAATAAAATAAAATGACTTTCAGCAGCAATTCCTAAATAGAGTGTTATATGCTCTCAGCTGATTGTCAAAAGCAAAGCAAAGTTCTTGAATTTGGTTTTTCCGTGGGAAACTGAACATTGAATTTCCTGCGAGGTTTACAGAAGACTATTTTCTACCATGGTAATATTAACTTAACTTCAAACAGAAATATCATGCATCTGTGGATTCTTTGCCCTGTGGTCGCTTTAAAGACAAAGTTTATCAATGGCAACATCATTGGCTTATTGGCCACAGCAATTCTTCATCCAATTCTTCATCGGTGAGAGTGCTCTGGGCTTTGCAGACCATGTAGCATTCCTGACCCCACCCCCAAAGGCCAATGGCAACTCTGTCTTTGTAACAACCAGAAACGCCCTGGTCCTGAGGCAGGGCTCCCTGAGGGGATGGCCCTCCCTCCTCCGTGGCCGTCTCTGGCAAGTGCCACTCAACTGTGCAGACTGGGCCACAAGGTGGCCTTACCCACCTGCCCTGCCCGGCGTGCAGAGAAGATGGTGGACTCCAGAGGTTATTTTAATGTAAAATCTTACTATTCAAGTGGTTATTTTTCACCTTTGTATTTTTCGATTTCTAGTTTATCTTGGGTCATGGAGAGAGAATGGGGATGATGAAAATTTTTTTGAGATATTTATCAAGAATGTTGGTTTCTTTCTCTTTTTTTTACAATAAAGCTAAATTTTATTTTATAGTTCTTTTAATATCTTCTAATTCTTTTTTATTTAAAAAAAAGAATGTTGGGCCGAAACCGGTTTGGCTCAATGGATAGAGCATCAGCCTGAGGACTCAAGGGTCCCAGGTTCGATTCCGGTCAAGGGCATGTACCTTGGTTGCGGGCACATCCCCAGTAGGGAGTGTGCAGGAGGCAGCTGATCGATGTTTCTCTCTCATCGATGTTTCTGACTCTCTATCCCTCTCTCTTCCTCTCTGTAAAAAATCAATAAAATATATTTTTAAAAAAAAAAAAAAAAAAAAAAAAAAAAAAGAATGTTGGCTTCGTAACAAATAGATTGTCTAAATGGACATATAAGCAGGCCCTATTTTCTGCTTCCAGTCTAGGGCTGAGGGTGTGTGTTAGCCTGTGGACTGTTACCCAAATCCTCCATCACCCTGCTGTGTTGTGGTAAATTGATGTCAACTTCTGAGGGTGATTAAGATCCTCTACCACTGTGGTGATTTTACTTTTTTCTTTTTTTGAGATTTTGGTTTATATCCCATGCTGCTTGGATGGTTTTTATGAAGTAGTTTAAAATAATTATAGGAAAAAGAATAATAGCTAGCACTTCTTTAGTGTTTATGATAGCTATGAATTCAAGTACTTTACAGGTATGAACTAATTTATTCGCCGTCACTGCCCTGTAAGTGAGGTATTAGTATATCATTCCCACTTTACAGGTGTAAGATTATAATTTTTCATTTATGATTAACTAATATATTGGATTATATTTCTTCCATCCTCACATCAGGTGTATAATTTACTGTTTCCCCTCTTTTCCTTTCCTTGCTTTTGCTTCCTTAATGAATTTTCTTTTAATTCCCATGTCTTCCACAGAAACTACCTTAATTAGTAGTTTGGATATTCCACTAGCCCCCTGTTTCATTAGCGGCTATATTAACGTAATAAACTGTTATGAATCAACCTGTATTTACCGGTTAATCTCTTAAAAGCAAACAATACTGCTCCAAGTCCCCTCCGGACTCGGCTTTAGCAGCCCTGACACCATCACTGCTCTGCGCCTCCCCTCCTCTCCCCGCGAAGCTCAGGATTTCCCAGAAGCAGCAAGTTCTAATATTCTGCACCTGCCGCTTATCTGCCACCTCCCAATGTCTGTCACCATCGTTGCCTGTTAGGACTAGTGGCTTCAGTTGGCCTCTTTCCAGGTTGTGCACAAATGTGATAGTCTTCAGGGAAGGCTAACCCTGAACCTGCACTTCTCAATATCAACCAGACGCTTTGAAATAAATCTGGCATCTTTTGTTTTTTTAGCAACAATCATGTGGAACTGGCACACCAGAGTGCCTTTGTTGCTCTAAAAGATGTAAATAAGTAATCGGTAGAAATATTATAGATCAACGATGGACTGGAAACGTTTTGTAGGATTTAGTACAATAATCATTTGAAATTTAGTGTGAATATATTTTTTTCCTCATAATGTGTTCATTTTAATAGAGTTATTAGTATAGAAAGACAATCGAGTGATCAATTCCATGTAGATTTCATATAGTTTTATTCGTTTTGAGGTTCAGTTCACAGAAATTAACTGTGGATTACTGTTATGTTAGTGGAACACAAATCTAAACAAGATTTATATATAATTCCTGGAAAGCCATATGTATAAGTGTACATATAGATATATGTGTGTATAAATATATACAGGGTGAGGCAAAAATAGATTTGTAGTTGTTCACATAGAATATAATACAACAATTAATAAATAATAATACAAGAATAAACTTTTGTGTACTCACAACTGTAAACCTACTTATGCCCCACCCTGTATATAAATACTGTCATTATTTGAGAGTACTTTTATAATTAGCCTGGTACCTATGAATAACAATAATTTTCAAATTTCAAATCACATATGAAAAATTTGGGTGAAGTGTAAAATATACCGTGTTAATATTGCCTTAATCTGAAGGAATATTTCCTGAGCCATATATCCTATCTAATAAAAGAGTAATATGCAAATTAATCATCACTTTGCAACAAAAATGGCGGCACCCATAGCCACAAGATGGTGGTGCCCAGTCCTCTAAGCCCCACTGGAGTCCCCATTCCCAGGGAGGGCTGCCGCTGAGAGCCGGCAGCATAAGCAGCCTGGCAGAATGCTGCCTAGAGGCCCTCCTGACCCTTTATAAAAAACAAAAACAAATTCACTTCCCATGGAGTGATCCCACACACATACCTGCAGCCTGGGGTCTCAGCCTGGGAGGGGCGCGCAGCCATATGGAGCGGTCCCTCCCAGCGGCAGCCTGGGGTCTCAGCCACTGAGTCACACCAGTCAGGCAGATATGGAGGAATCTTAAATGTTTCTTTTTTTAAAAAATATATTTTATTGATTTTTTATAGAGAGGAAGGGAAAGGGATAGAGAATTGGAAACATCTATGAGAGAGAAATATCGATCAGCTGCCTCCTGCACACTCCCCACTGGGTATGTGCCCCCAACCAAGGTACATGGCCTTGACCAGAATTGAACTTGGGACCCTTGAGTCTGCAGGCCATCACTCCATCCACTGAGCCAAACCAGTTAGGGCTGTCCAATATGTTAAAGAAAAAACCCTATCTAATAAAGAGGGAATATGCAGGGGAGGGCATTTGGGGGTGACTGGGCTGTCAGGGGAGGGCATTTGGGGACGATCGGGCTGGCAGGGGAGCAGTTAGGCATCAATCAGGCTGGCAGGGGAATGGTTAGGGGGTGATTAGGCTGGCAGGCAGAAGTGGTTAGGGGCAATCATGCAAGCAGGTGAGCAGATGGGAACCAGCAGTCCCGGATTGTGAAAGGGATGTCCGACTGCCTGTTCAGGCCCGATCCCATAGGATCGGGCCTGAACAGGCAGTCGGACATCCCCCGAGGGGTCCCAGATTGGAGAGGGTGCAGGTTGGGCTGAGGGACACCTCCCCCCAGTTCACAAATTTTGTGCACCGGGCCTCTAATTGCTCCCCTGCTGGCCCAGTAACCCCCAACTGCTCTTTCCTACTGGCCTGGTTGCCCCCAGCTGCGCTCCCCTGCCGGCCCAGTCGCCCCTAACTGACCTCCCCTGCAGGCCTGGTCCCCCCCAACTGCCCTCCCCTGCTAGCCCGATTGCCCACAACTACCCTCCCCTGCTAGCCATCTTGTGGCAGCCATCTTTGACCACATGGGGGCAGTCACCTTGTGTGATGGCGTGAGGGTCAATTTGCATATTACCTCTTTATTATATAGGATTTTGCTGAGGAGAAAAAAACAGATAAAGAAAAAATAGATTAATGCCATAATTTGCCAAAGATAAATGTTCCTAGTAGTGTGCTCTTTAAAAATTGAGGTTACCAGGAGACATTTCTGTCCCTTTTCAAATCAATTTGAACTGAAACTGACATCCACTTGTCCCATCCCACATCATGGAATCCTAAGATGAAGGAGACCTGATGTTGCTAATAAGCATTTTACAACAGAGAAGGCATGTGTATCGATGAGTTAGTTTCTCAGTGGAAAAATCAGTGCCCTCTGAACAAATAATTCATTAAATCAATTAATTTAAATGCTTATGTGTAACTAGAACAATCTTAGTAAGTTGTGATGCATTTGGGGGTTCTGTCGATGCCCTTTGATAACAGAACAGGTGACTCCGTAGGACATTCAAGAGAGTTCCATTAACTTTAAGGAATAGTTGTGAGAACTTATCCCCAACACTGAGCAGGTGCTGTTATGTTGGGGTTTTTCCCCACAAAAGCATGTGGTTTAACGCTTCAGTAGAGGAGCAATGCCAATATGCAGCCCGCTGTGGCTGATCATCCTGCAGCCAGTCTCCGGGGCACGCCTGTGTGTGTTCTGCTCTCAGGTTTGGGCCAGAGGGGCCACAGGGGCCTCACAGACGGTACTGAATCAAATTGAGAAGGGCGGTGGGCTGGGAGGATGGAATCACAGAGATTCCTGCTTCCAGGAGACAGACTGTGGGCGGAGAGCAGAGTGTGGCCAGTGGGTGGCCCCGGGCACATCCATGTTCCATAGTATCCAGCCATGGTGGCCTACACAGAGCCTTGAACCCTGAGGTGTCCCTATTTTCTACCCGGAAAATAGAAACGATGATACTTGGATCCAACAGGTTGTGTTGGGTATCTGTATAAAGAAAGTCACAAACCTGCTGTAATGGGGCTCCTTCATATAATCGGATTCTAAAGCAGAATGGCCAATAACAGGACGCTCAGCGAGACCCGTCAGTGAGGCTGCAGCACTGGAGTGGGTTCCTCGGGGCTGAGGACTTGTTCCACAAGCCACCCCAGAGGGTCCAACCTCCCTCCCACTGGAGCGAAGAGAGCGTGCAGCGAGTCCACCGACAAACCTAACATCTATCTCTGTTTCATCCTCTCACCTCTCCTGAGATCGGGCCCTACCAAGCACAGCCTTGAGTACCCTAACACTCATTTAACTCATTTTCTGGACTCTGTGCTCTCCCCCAACCCTGTTCACCCATGCCCAACCACTGGATTACCTAAACCAAGTGCTTTTGTCATTTCCTCGCTCAACACTCAAAATTACTACCATTTACCAAGTAAGAATCCGAACTCTCCAGGTACTTCTCAAGGTATACCAGTATGTGGTCTGATACCTCCATCCCCAGTTGTACCCCACTCTTCTCCTAGCTTAACTGAACACTTGTAAGAGCATCTAATCTCTCCATTCTAGATTACAAATGTATTCTTCGTCACTTCCGCATTGCACAGAGTATACTGTTGAATATTTATGGAAACTATGTCACCAGTATTATTTTTCCTTTTTGTTTTTTACTTTTTCTTTTTCACAAATTTTACATTTGACAATGAAATACCTCTTTAGAAATGCTACAACTAAGAGAAACTTATTTATAGAATATCTCGAGTTTATAGTAGGCAGATCTGCATTTGATCCTGAACTCTATCTGTTCAGATTAATACATTTCACCAAGTGATTATATGAAGTCAGTATAGGGCTTTGAGAATGTACTGTAAATTGTCAGATTCTCAGGCTTCTTTCTTTTGGTTTTTGATTACAGTTTGCATTCAACAGTATTTGTATTAGCTTCAGGTGTACAGAACAGAGGATAGATATTTATATAGGTTACAAATTATTCCCTCTAATAATTCAAGTGTCCACCTGACATCATAGATAGTTATTACAATATTGACTATATTCTTTCTGCTGTGCTTTTTACATCCTGTGACTATTTTGTGACTACCTATTTGTACTTCTTGATCCCTTCACCTTATGTCACCCAGTCCCCTACCCCCCTCTCTTGTGGCCTCCATCAGTCTGTTCTCTGTATCTATGGACCTGTTTCCATTTTGTTTGTTTTTTACATTGTTCTTTAGATTCCACATATGTGGAACACATGGTGTTTGTCTTTCTCTGTCTGAATTATTTCACTTAGCATAATGCCCTCTAGGTATATCCGTGATGTTGCAAATAATAAGATTTAATTCTTATTTATGGCTGAGTGATATTCCATTGTATATATATATATGTACCACAGCTTTTTAATCTAATCATCTATTGATGGGCACTTAGGCTGCTTCCATATCTTGGCTATTGTTAATAATGCTACAAGGAACATGGAGATGTATATATTCTTTTGAATTATTATTTTGCAGTTCTTTAGATATATACCCAGAAGTGGAATCACTGGGTCATAAGGCAATTTTATTTCTAATTTTTGTGGAACCTCCACAGTTTTCCACAGTGGCTACACCAATCTGCATTTCCATCAACAGTGCACGAAGGTTCCCTTTTCTCTACATCCTCACCAACACCTGTTGTTTGATTTATTGATGATAGCCATTCTGAAAGGTGCAAAGTGATACCTCATTGTGACTTTAATTTGCATCGCTCTTATAATTAGTGATGTTGAGCATCTTTTCATATGTCTATTGGCCATCTGTATGTGCTCTTTGGAGAAGTGTCTATTCGGGTTCTTTGCCCACTTTTTAATTGGTCGTTTGTTCTTTTGGTGTCGAGTTATCTGAGTTCTTTATAAATTTTGAATATTAACTCCTTATCAGAAGTATCATTGGCAAATATCTCTTCCCATTCAGTAGGTTCTCTTTGTTTTGTTGATGGTTTCCCTTGCTGGGCAGAACCTTTTTAGTTTGATGTAGTCCCATTTGTTTATTTTTTCTTTTGTTTCCCTTACCCAAGGAAATATGTCAGAAAAAAATATTGGTAAGAGAAATGTCCAAGATTTTATTGCCTATGCCTTTGTTTGACAAAGGCTATAACAAGAGACAAAGAAGGTCATTACATAATGATAAAGGCATCATTTCAACAAGAGGAAATAACCCTTGTAAACATCAATGCACACAACATAGAAGCACCTAAATATATAAAGCAAATGTTGATGGGTGTAAAGGGAGAGGTAAAGAGGGATGCAGGCATAGGAGGGGACATTAGCACCCCATTGACATCAATGGATAGATTTTCCAGGCAAAAAAAAATCAACAAGGAAACAGAGGCCTTAAATGATACATTAGACCAGATGGGTTTAATTGGGTTTTTTTTATGAACAGGGGCCTGGTGCACAAATTCGTGCACCAGTGGGGTCCCTTGGCCTGGCCTGCGGGATCAGGCCAAAACTGGCTCTCTGACATCCCCCGAGGGGTCCCAGATTGTGAGAGGGCTCAGGCCAGGCCAAGGGACCCCACTGATGCATGATCGGGGCCAGGGAAGGATGTGGGAGGTTGGCCAGCCAGGGAGGGACTACAGGAGGACTCCAGGGCATGTCCAGCCCGTCTCACTCAGTCCCGATTGGCAGAAGTGCCCTCAGGGTGCAATTGCCCTCTGTGAAGATCACTGATAGAAGCAGCGAGCTGGAGAGTCTTTATTTGTCCCTGGGTAGTCTTACCCCACAGGGATGAACATAAATTGAAATATTTTCCATCACATAAATCAGAGAGGCACACATTTTTCAATACAGGCAGACAGTATCATCCTGTACACCTGTTTTCTCTCAGATTGTATCTCATTGCTGCAAAAGGCACAGACATCATTTTGTTGACTGTATCCAAATGTAATAATGTTTATCACCAAATCAATGAGCTATTTAGAGAGAGCAGGCCTGAAATGACTTAGCATGCCTTTTTTTTTCAAACTAAAATCCTGCAGTGACAGCTTAGGCGAAAATGTTTAAGATGGTCTGTGTGATGTAACCTAATCCTAGCTTCTCCAGGGTCTAAAAGCAAGTTAAAGCCATTTATCCTAGGAACTTGTTAGGTTTTTTATTTTCATTTATCATTTTTCTAATCGTGAAGAATAATTTTAAATTCAAGCCCTATAATCACTCATAGAAAAATAAGTTAGTATAGTCAACTGGACAAGCATAGATTTTTAATATGACATTATGTTTTCCTTTTTATGTTTACATGTTATTTATTTTCTTACCAAACATATGAATAGACCTGCATAGTTAACAGCGTGTTTTCTCTTGTCTATTTTTCTTTTTTTTTTTTGCAAAGCTTCTGTTGTAGAATTTATCTAGAGGAAAGGAGTAAAAGACATAAAGGTAAAGGCATCATTTCAACAAGAGGACATCCCTTGTAATCATCAATGCACCCAACATAGGAGCACCTAAATATGTAAACTCCCTTGGAAGGCAGTACCTGATGCCATCTAAAACACGCGTTATGTATGCAAACTCAAATACTAGGCAGGCCCATCTAATATAGTAACTTAAAATGCCATCTCTTACTGGTTACGCACATACCTATTTTCCTACTTTTGCTCTCTCCCGTTCTCCAGACTCACATACCCAATGCCTACTGCTCACTTGTGCGTGGGGACTAGCAGGCATGTCACAGGTAACCGGTTTAAACAAAACTGCTGGGAGGAGACAGGGAGATCTGATCACTGAAGCCCTGAGACTGGGGGAGTCTGAGAAAACTGCTTTACTCCCCGGTGGGCTCTCACTCCCCTCCTCTCCCTCCTCCACCACTGTGTCCCCTGATCTGAGTCTTAGCTCTAATGGTGTCCCCCTGAGTGTCACCTGAAGGTTTGGAAAGGAGGGTGAGTCTGGTGCAGAAGAGGACAAGCGTGGAGGGGACGTCACAGCGTGGGCAACATTGGAGCTGAGGGTTTCAGGGTCAAAAGGCATGCCCCAGGTGGAGTGAGCGTGCAGGCAGACCAGTGGAAACAGGAACAAGGGTTTGGATGCCTGAAAACACGACACCCCCCTCCGCCCAGGGTGTGAGCAGCTGTTCCTGGAGCCTCAGGTCATTAGAAACACAGGGAAGAGGATGTGAGCGGAGAGATTTGGAGCCAACTGGGAAGTGAAGCCGTTTTCTCAGATTCTCACATTCATAATTTTTAAATTACAAAATTCATAATCTCCAGTAATCAGATCTAATTGTCCCCAGCACCCAGCTTTCCTATATCAATAATTGTATAACAGCACGTTGATTAAAAGTATTCGGTATTATTCTTTTTTATTATTATTGATTTCAGAAAGGAAAGGAGGGGGAGAGAGATAGAAACATCAATGATGAGAGAGAATCATTGATCGGCTGCCTCCTGCACGCCCCCTACTGGGGATTGAGCCTGCAACCTGGGCATGTGTCCTGACTGGCAATCAAACCTTGACCCCCTGGTTCATAGGTCAACACTCAACCACTGAGCCACACCAGCCAGGCTTCAGTATTACTCTTAGTAAGAGAACTACTTCTGACTCTTGCTAGCTCATACTCTACATGAATAAGGTGCTACAGTCAATGGGGTGTGTCTTTAAATACAAGAAGTTTGGATTTTGAAGAGTCAAAGGGAATTGGGAAAAATTGCAAAATGGTGTTTGCCAAAGGCAGGCATTCTTTTCTCATTTTTTGTCATAGTGCTTCTGACAAATTAGGAAAGGGCTATTTCCACTTCATTTTCTCTCTGCACTTCCTGTTTGGTTATCTAGCCTCGAATTAGGCAGTCAGCTCCATCAGTGGCCAGCACACACACAACGCTGAGCTGGACTTGCAGTGACCATACCTGCGTACAATACCTACAGATTATCTGGCATTTGTTAATTTCTTACTGTGTTTAAGATGTGCTTAAGATTGGGAGGAGGGGTCAGGGAGGGGAGGAAGGGAAAAAGGGAGAAAGGGAGGGTGGGAGAGGAAAATGGATGCCCTCTCTCCATTCAGGGAGTTTTGCTGTTGAGAGCCTGTGATGGCATAGATCCATTAACATGTCTTACTTTAGACAACCGTCCATAATTTCTTCTTTCTAAAATGTAATATTGTCAGAGATCAGAATACTGTGTCAACCAGGAGTCTGAATAAGTTACACAGAGCTGGTTTATGATGACAAAGGCAAGAAGTTTTCCATTCGGTGCTAATCTGAGTTAGGGTTTCTTCTTAGACGTGTTCATATCATGTTTAATTAAGGAGGACAGACCTCAAAGCCCAGGGCCTCCTGGTAGCAGGAGCCTGGCAGTGAGGAAGAGGAGGAGCTGGCCAAACCCAGGAAACATCCCAAAGCAGCGGCCGCCGTCCAGCGCGGAGCGGAGCATCACCCAGGAGCGCACGTTTGATAGGGAGAGGGACAGAGGGGCCCGCAGCACGGCGGCCAGCAGCGCCTGTGAGACCCAGTAAACAGACGGGGCGAGACACGCCCCTCCGGCGGGCTAGTCCAGGAAGAATTCACAGGACAGAAAAGACAGAATATGGTTCCTGAAAGGCACGTGGGCTATTTGACAGACATATTCGTGGGGGAGAGAGCGTTTTTGCTGGATAGGCATGTAAATAATAAAAATAATAATACCTGAAATAGCAACTTCTGCTTCTACCACCTATTGGCCTGCTGATGCGAGCGAGGTGCCAAGTGTTCTACACGCTGTAGCTCAGTGAGTGCTTGCAGCAAGGCCCTCAGGCAGAAGGTGGGAGTCGGAGAGGAGCTGCTCTGAGCTGTCGGAGGTGACTCCCGGGGCACATCGGTGAGCGGGTCCAGAGGCCCCACGCTGGCTGAGCGGCACAGCCGTGCTGTTCAAGTGGGGGGTCAGCCTGAAAGGCAGTGGGAGGCACACCTGGGGTTACCTTTGGAGAGACCCGTGCAGCAGCCTGAAGAGCTGGGTTGGAGCGTGTGAGTGTTTCTGGTCTTTTTCCTGTAAAAGGTGGGACGGTTGGACTTTTCAGCAGGAAAGCCTTATGACCTGTAAGTAAGGCTCCCCCGGTCCCACTCCAGGGCCGGGCAGCCGGAGCGCAGACGCCAATGAAGAGGGCAGTGAGAACACTGGGAAAGAAACGACGTGGGGGGAGAAAGCACGCCTGGGGCGCTTTGGACCCAAGGCTCACCTTAATTCTGAACGAACTTCTGTTGTTTTGGAAAAATGTCAGAAGTCAAAGTTGCAAAGATTTTTAAAATTCTAAGTTTTGAAAACTGCCGCTGTACAATATTGATGGGGTAGGTAAAAACAGGGAATGAATGTCACCCACCAAGCGGTAGAGAAATTGTTAACAGGAACCAAAAAAGGTAGGAAAAAGGCAGAAAAAAGTGAGAGAGAGAAGCACATGGACACAGAGGTGGCTCATGGCAGGGTCCTCAGAATCCAGGCGTAAGAAGACAACCATCCGGTCTATCGGAGCACCTGCGCTAGGCACCCAGGAAAGGGGCTGGCACCGCACAGGCCTGCACCCACCGCCTGCCCTGGTGGGGGGCAGCAAAGGGGCAGAACCTGGCTGGCTCCGCCCCTGATGTCTCTGAGCTCCAACAGCTAATTAGACAGATGTCTCAGCGACCCCGCTGTGGTCAGAGGTTCCCACAGAGCTGGGCATGAGCCCAGACAAAGCAAACCTTCCCCCTCACACTTACAAGTTCCTACTGCTGAGTCCAGATGCCTCGTTGGTATGTAATGCAGTTTGTATAAAACTGGACATTGGTGGTTTTTGTTCATTGTTTTAAGGAGATAAATTAAAATTAGTCAATTGCATTCCTGGGAGGCGGAGTGGCTCCACTTACCGAGAAATCTGTTACTTCCCAGCCACAGCCCCAGCTCTCCGGCACTGACAGCCAGTGTTATAAAATATTTCCTATTACAGTCGATAGGGTTAAGTAAAACTACACGGGGTGCTTTCATCAAAGGGAGCGAAAATCATTCTTCAAAGCAGAATCCATTTCAAGTTGTGACAGACGATGTTTTTCAAATTGAGTGGCAATTCCACAACAGCACTTTTATGTCTTTGAAATGACTGACAGAAAGAGCAATTCTCTACTTTAAACTGTTCTGCTTTCATTTGGGTTCTTCAGAATAGGAACACTCCAGGGGTCCCTGATTCTTGCAGCTTTTATTTTACAAATGACTTTGCATTATAAGTAAAAATCGGTTTTTTATGAAAAATCTATGATTTTATAATGGAAAAATTTTCTCATTTTCATATTGGAAAAAGTCTTTCTTCCTTTGAGCGATTAGTGTACATTAATGCATAATTTACCCTGTATATTATATGGCATATCTGAGTTGACAGACAGCCCTATTTCAAGCAAACATAGGTTGCATTTAGTTTTTACTATTTACAATAAATTTCCTGAAGACTAAAGAAGCAATCTAAACACTCAGTTGTTTTGTTTTGTTTTGTTTTGTTTTTCTGAAATTCCTAGGGAATAGCCAAGTTCAGATCATTATAAATTTGAAGTGAAAGTGACAGAGAAGGATAGTCCCTGATTTAAGATCTGTGCCCCAAACCTTTTTAAAATGTTTTATTGATTGATTTTAGAAAGAGGAAAAGAAAAACACCAATTTGTTGTTTCATGTTGTTCCACTTAGTTATGCATTCATTGGTCGATTCTTGTATGTGACCTAACTGGAGATTGAACCCGTAACCTTGGTGGATAAGGACAACACTCTAACCAACTGAGCTATGTGGCCAGGACTGTGCTCCAGACCTTGAGCATAGCTCTCTGCTGACACAGACACCCCAACTCCCCAGGTGAAAGCTCATGGGCAGGTGTGGCACTCACAGTGCCAGCTTCAACATCTTCAGGCTCCGGTTTCTGTGGGTTCCTGACAGCATTTCCAAACGTTCTCATCCAAATGGGAAGCTAAGGGTGGTGCAGTGGATTTCCATGAACATAAACATGCTTCATTTAAAGGAGTGTTTGGTCAATATGAGGTTGTCCTTTTCTTAAGCCCTTTCTTTCTAATTATAAGAGATAGTAGGATGCTTGTTATAATTGTTGTTTTTTAACATCCTTATTTGGCAAAATGAAAAGTTGTCAATCTTCTATTAGTCTTATCTTTTATCTTTAAAACCATAGTGAACAGCAAAAACCCAGCATGAGAGCATCCGTGTGAAACTGGCAGTGGGAGCGTCAGTGAATTTCTTTCCTCCGGCGTCAGGGCTTAGGGAGGCTGGCACAGCTCACCGCCTCAGTTTCCTTTTTAAAAAGTCAAGTACAAGCGTTCTGTAAGTTGGGAGACTTCTCTAGCATCTTAGACGTTTTAGGAGAAAAGTGTGATTTTCTGGTTTCAATCAATCACCCAAGTACTGGATTAAAAATATTGCTGACTGCTAAAATATATGTTACGACTTAGTCCTAAAAGTATCATTATTAACACACCTGTCAGGATTGAATCCTCCCTCAATCAGAGTCCATCTAAGAGTTACTCAATTACCAGTATTTGCCCAAACTAAATTTAGTGTCAGCTATTTTATAAAATATTTCTAGATCCCTCCACCTCGCACCACGTTGGTGAGAAGACATGTCAGAGGCTCCCATCCTGGAGAATCACTGTGTGATCAAGTCCTCGGTGTGGGGGGAAGCTGGAGGCAGTCAGAGTTGATGGGATTCGAAAGCATCCTCTGAGATTTGACAGCGTCTGGGGGAAACACAGGGTGTCCATGAGTCCTGGCCTTTGACTTTCTGTTGCTTTCTGTCCCTTTCCCCTTCCAGTGAAATCAGATGAGTTACAGACAATCAAGAAAGAACTAACACAGATCAAAACTAAAATCGACTCCTTGCTAGGACGCCTGGAAAAGATTGAGAAGCAGCAGAAGGCAGAGGCGGGTAAGTGAACAGGGTCTGTGCCCACAGACTTGTGGGAATGAAATCAGAGACACTGTCAATCACCTAGACAGGCAGGGCCAGGGGCGGGGCCAGGGCCAGGGGCAGGCTTCATAGAGTTTAATGCAGATTCACTGTGAATGAAGTCTGTAAGCTAGAGTTACAACAGTGGGATCTGGTCTTTTGCTTTTCAGAGAACATGAGCCAATTTGTCTAAAATTCATATAGTCACAAAAGGGGAAAAATGAAAAGTATGTTGATGCTAATAAGTAGGGTAGGATTGTCCTTGGAAGTTTATAGCTCAATATCAAGTAATCTTTAAGAAAATAAAGTCCATTCATGGACTAATGCTATCAGGCTAAAAGTACAATTCATACGTCATTAAAGTAAGTGCAGCAATATTGAATGGATTTCAAGGTCATGATCACAAAGCCCAACTCTTGCATCGCTGTGAGCCTGTAAAATTTCAGGACCCAGTTCAGAACTCACCACCAGTGTCTCTGGCCACCTGGCCAAGTCGATGATGACAGTTTCATTATGTCGTGTCTCTGGGCTCTGAATTGTCAGCCCTGACGCTGGTCCCCAAACCTTTTCATGCAATGTTAGTGCCTTTCCCTGTGGCTACGATATCGTTTAGAATCACAGAATGTGAGGACTGGGGTAAGCCTGGAGGTGACCAGTGCCCAGGCTGACATTGTGTTGTGCAGCCTCAGATCCCCCGAGGCCCCTTGGAGACAAGATAAGGTGATAAAGGTGGATAACTAGCGTCACCTCCACCTGTTTTATCCATTGGGACTCAACCTATGACTTCGTTTGCAAAAAGTTTCACTTGAAAAAATAATAATACAGTTTTGAAAGCCATTGTTCCCATCCAGCCCCTCACTTCCCCGAGGAGAAAGCAAAGGGTCGAGGCCAGCAGACTTTTCCATGGCCCCATAACCAGTTAGTGGCAGACCAGGTCTCAAGCCCAGGTCTGTGGGTGTGTTACTGAACCTACCAGGCGACCAAAAAAATACGCAGGAGTACTGGAGACACAGGACTCAGGGGAGACTGTTCCTCTCAAATCCTGGGTAAACCAATATGGAGGAAGCTCTCCCTTTATACCCCTTGGTTTCTTTGTCCCCCAAATATGGATTATACTTCCGGACCTTTCACAGGCTTTGCAAAAAGCCCCATGTGCTGGGGCCTTGAGACCATAGCTGAAGGCCTGGCCTGGCACCAGCACTGACAACTCCATCTGGGGATAGTTTATGGTCCCTCTAAAATGGGAGTAACCAGGTCTTGCAGGACCAGACAATTAAAGGGGCAGTGGCTAGACTATAGGCTAACAAGAATGTGCATTAGGTTAATGGCACAGATTCAGATTGCTAGCGCCCCCCCCCCCCAGAATGTCTCATTTTTCCCATCAGGTGAGTCCACTGTCCTTTTGTTACCGGGAAACCTCTGGTTGGGCCCGGGCTGCCTGTCGCTGTGTCCAATAACGAAGGCAGGGTTGAATCACATAAGGCGTTTATTGATAAGGCCAGCCAACCAAGAAGACAGGGTGCTTACAAGCATCAAATCCTGCCTCCCAGAAGGTGCAGGGGACAGGACTATAAAGGGGAAGGGGTTGGGGTGAGACTGGGAACAGAATGCGGCTATGTGTAGCCTTGGAGGTCCACAGATATCTGCTATTGTCCTTGTCATCAGGCGATGAGCTGATGCTTTGACTCCTGGTGGGTCGGTCTGACCTTGCTTATCGGGTCTGAGTCACCCCCTCAATTGCTTTGCACAGAGCTTGAAAAGGAAACTTAAGAAAAATTCCCCTCTTCACATAAAAGAAACTTAACCCTATTCACATGAGTATATGTGTTCTAAGATTGAAAATAATATGGTTATTTTTCAGTATAATTCAGGTGCTCTATCCATCAGATTCTAAGTCCCTATCACTTTCCCATCTGTAGTGTCAGTCTCAGGTGCCACCAGGGCCTCATCCCAGGATGTCACTGCCCTGCAGCTGCCTGGGAAGCTCCTCCCTGGGGAGAACCTGCAGGGATGTGGGCCTGGGCTCCGACACAGCATCTGGCCTGGTGTTGACCGTGTCGCAGGGGTAAGGACCACGCAGTCCTGGTTCATGAGGCACGTGGGGCCTCTGGGTGATAGGAATGAGCTCGGGTCCAAGCGGCCCAGCCCCTGCCTCTGCCTGAGCCTGTTTCTCGCTCACAATGAGGACAGCGGTGGTGCCTCCCTCTGTGGGAGTGACAAGGCTGCCTACGGAAGTCGGTCCCGCAGTCACTGGCGAGGGGTAAAGGCTCTGATCGGAGTGACCTGGGGCTGGTGGGAGCAGACATATACGGCCAAGGAGTGTTTCCACCAGGTTCCTGCAGCCTGTCTGCCCACCACCGGCAACGTCTCCCGACCATGTCTTAAGTTCATATGGATGACAAGTGAGAGAGGAAGTAGACTCAGGTTCATTAAAAATTTCTACTTCAAATGTGTTTTCTGCTGAGCAGAGATTCGCTGCCTAAACTGCTCACTAGAGAAACGTAGGCTGGAGGGAGTTTGTCACATGCCATCTGGGGCAGAAATAGAAAGCATTCCCAGGACGAAAATACCCTGTGAGGTCTCTGAATCAGTATTTTCCTTCAAGGAACTTCTGTGAAATTCGTTATTATGTACAGCAACCCCTACAGTGAAGGACTTTGACAACCAATTCCCAAGTCAGCTTAAAGGATGTGGAGAACTCATTTAAATACAAATCACCTCCCAGAGGAAAATGTGATACTTCAGTCCATCCAGTTAGGCTGGCGGCTCCCTGCGCCGAATAGCCGGCTCTTTGGTGGCAATGTCTAAGCGGACACCAGACCCAAAGCTTCGCCTCCTTTCATTAGCGGCAGCACCTGACTGCCGCCCGTGTCCAAGCTTCCCGTCACGAGACAGTGGCTTCCTCAGCAACGGGGCTTGGTCCCTTGATAGGTATGCTTCTTCCTTTCCCATGGTGGGAAGAAAGTGGAATTATTTAATTGCTAATTTTTTTTCTCTTGCTAATTGTCTCCTGAACCGAATTCGTTTTTATAGAGATAAGATGATCATTTTCTATATATTTTTTATGAAAAAAATCAGGGTTGTATGAAAAGAGTCAACCCTGCATTATAGAAGAAAGTAGAGAGAAATGCAGTAGAATTCTTTAAAAGACTCAATATCTCCTTATTAATGTTCAGGGGCACTCGTTTTAATACTTATTTGGTTGCAAGCTAATTGTTTGGTAGCTAACATTGACTTTTATTGATATGTTCTATTCGTCTCTCATTCCCAATTCACATCATTAGATGATGACAGTTCCCAGGGCACAGGCAGAGGCAGGAAGGAGATGGTGGGGGAAACCCACCGCGCCCCTCCCCACTCCCCGCGTGGCTGGGTTCAGGCCTCAGAGGCCTTCTTCTGCGCCATTGGGAGTGAATCCCTAAGCCAGGAGTCAGTGTGCTGAAGTATAATTACAACATCTTGGATTCCCTGCATCTTAAACAGCTTCCAGCAGGTACTCGCGTGGTATACGGGCTCTTTCTCTGAGCCTGGAAACCTCAGGAACAAGGCACGGCTTCTCTTCCTCTCTGGTCTCCCCCGCCATCCACCTCGCCCCGGGCGGGAGCACGTGTGACTGCTCTCAGGGTCTCCAGCCCATCCCGTGTCAGCTAGAGGGAGGGATTGTGGCCTCAAAGGTAGTCCCAGCTTTTAAATTATAATTGCTAGGAATTCACCATGCTTGCGTTATTTTTTCCATTGAATAATTCAAGTACCAATTTTGGGATATACTGACTATTTATTGAAAACAATAAATAACCCTTAACATCAGTTTAGCCTATAAATGTGCTTCATTCCTAGATTTTTTTTAAAGAACCACACATAAATCGCCACATGAATAGCACAAGTGTTATGTGGTTTACACGGTGATGTTAAATGGCCTAAAAGGGTGTACGGAGAGAACAGGAAAAACAATGGGCACAATCACTCCATGGGTGGCCACACTTTTTTAAAAAAATCACATGTCAGGCATACAGTCTTTCCTATGAGAAGGCAATTAGACATTATTTAGCTCCACTTTATTCTTGGGGGTATGGCTAACACATGGCCAGCCAGTCTCTCTCAGCCACTCCCAGTGACATAGGTCACATTTATGGTAATGTTAGACCGAAGCATGAGAGTGGTCACAGACCGGAGTCCCATTGGATAAATGCATCTTCCCATGTGCTTGGTAAAAGATAGGGTTTTTTTTTTTTAAGAACATCAGTGTCCAAAAATGGGAGATTATACATAAATGTCAAAACATATGACTTCCTTGGAAATATTAGACTTCAGTCCTGCTGCTCACCTGTGCGGGGGTGCGCTGCTCAGTCAGCTAGTGTATGGGTGCCCCAGGCACGCACTGATGTTATTCACAGGGTCCCTGTTCATACTGGGGTTTCAGACGCCTACAGCAGGGTTCTCGCTTCTGAACCAAGTGTCTGCTGTTTTCACTCGGTTCAGTTCCCCTTTTATGTCCCCTGAAACCGAGCTTAATGTCCAATGCCTTGTGAAGGTAACAGCCAATGAAATATTTAAAAGGAGCTAAAATACCCTTGCCTTCCTAAACCTTTGAACAGAATGTCAATATAATTGGCCCACAGATGGTCGACTTGGCTGCGTTCAGATTTTGGTCACGGCATCTTTGCAACCTTCTTTACTCCGGATGAGTGTCAGGAATTCCTTCAGCTGCTTTGCAGTAATTGGACTCTGCATCTTGAACCATCGCCATCTCTCTTCTCTAGCCACAGACTGTGGCTCTCAGTGGGAGGGCGCTGCTTCAGTGGGACCGGGTTGCCACCTATGGTGTGACCCTGTTTCTGTTTGGATACCTTCCTGTCGTTGACAGTTTGGATCAAATTGCTGATGCTTCTGGTTACAGATGCTAAGCAAACACAACTGATCCCTGCTGCCTCCTGAAACTGCATCACATTTGTGATTGTGTTTTTAAAATGAAAACCCCTTGTCATAAGGAGAATGGGGACCTAGCTGTGGAGGCTGGGCAGATGGAGAAGTGGACCAGACTCAGCACACCCGTGCAACCTGGGTCTGGTTTTAATCACTCAACTCCCCCAAATCTCAGCATGAAGGCAACCATCTTCCTCTAGAAAACAAGGCAGAATGCCCTTTGGGGAACCAGAAACCCGTGTTATCCTCCTGACTGCTCCTGGCCCAGTCAGAGGCTAGAGAAGTGTCTTCTAGCAGAGCTCACACGGCAGACCTCAGGCTGCTAGACAGACTGGAGAGCATTTGAAAACAGAGAGAGGAGGAAGAGTTTACACCCTCACTGTAGAAATCCCCAGCATTCTCTCCCTCTCAAGAGCCAGGCTCCTGGAAGACACTAGAAGACCTCTCAGTTGGGAATATGACCAGCCCTAGAAGAAAGAAGCTGGCATGGGTGCCACCCAATGAAATGGTCAGCAGGTCACCTGCAGAAACAGTCCCCATTGTACACACTGCCTGTCGGCACTCTAACACCCACTGTTACTGTGAACAGACAGGAGAAAAGATGTAACATAAAAAGCAAATACCAAAATAGAAAACAAATTGGAAGAAACCGCGATTGTGCGGGAAGAATAAAATTTCAAAAACCAAACAACAAAAAATGCTGATTAATACCTCATGAAATAGAAAAGATTGCATTCATGAAGTAAGTACCTGAAACATAAACTGAGTATTCAGATGGCAGGTAAAGAGCTTTTTAGAAATTAACACATGATGGCAAAATAAATAACTCAACTCAGAAAGGGAAGACAAGTTGGAGGAACTCTCGCAGAAAACATTGGAGAAAGCAAAGATGGAAATGAGGAGGCCCATGAGTGGGGATCTGTGGCAGAGAACTGAATCCCCGCCCCCGGAGTGTGGCGGCAGCAGACAGGGCACCGAACTGATGGAGAAGGAGCAATGGCATCATGTTATGAAGACTTGGGAGGGCATATCTCGGGAAGAATCAGCTGAGGGAGTAGAAAGACTTTAAGGAGCTGAAAATGGGGAGCAGGGAGGGACAGACCGTGCTATTTCTCTTAACAAGTCTCAGAAAATCTGGACTGCAAAAATTAAATGTTTTAAAGTGTTGTATCATAATGAGACGCCTTAATGAGCCAATAATTAGGAGTCGTTTATTGCGCGAGGCCCAGAGGGAGGTGTCTCTTCCAAATTTCTGAGCCCCACATACAGGAAGTTCCCAGTATTTATACTTTTTGAGCCTCTTTATTTGCAGGTATTACAAAGGGCTCTGTGTGAGTTATTGTTACAGACAGTTGTAACCTTGAATACATAATGAGTTAATACTTGGCACAAGAATGTGGGAATTGTTATCAGTATTAGTCTATTACATTGGATGGCTAGCTTGCAAGGTCAGACAGTTAAGTTTATCTTTTCCTATTATTTGAACTAAAAACAAAGTCATTTTATAGAATAAGAGACTGTCTTCAAGTGACAGAGCCTACAATGACAGAGTTTACAGGACTACGGACTATCTAACAATAGCAGAGAATTCAAACAGCAGTTTTATACAAGGTGGAGGTTACTATGCTTCAAAAGAAGCTAAATTGGGGGAGAGGGATGTCTTTAACAACTCCATCAAAGCTTTTCCAGCTGCAATGGAGAGCTTCCTGTGCTGCCTCTCAGATAACTGTAGAAGGAGCTTTGAGCTGGACACGTTAAAAAATGGCAAGGAAGACGTCCTTCCAGACGGTGGCGATAGGGTCAAGAGTGCAGGGCATCCAGCCGCAGGGGAGCTCAGGGACAAGCACTGGGGCAGCGTGGGAGGGGGGCAGTGTGTGGAGGGGGCAGCGTGGGAGGGGGGCAGTGTGTGGAGGAGGGGGCAGCGTGGGAGGGGGGCAGTGTGTGTGGGGGGGGCAGCGTGGGAGGGGGGTGTGTGGGGGGGCAACGTGGGAGGGGGGCAGTGTGTGGGGGGCAGCGTGGGAGGGGGGCAGTGTGTGTGGGGGGGCAGCGTGGGAGGGGGGCAGTGTGTGTGTGGGGGGCAGCGTGGGAAGGGGGTAGTGTGGGGGGGCAACGTGGGAGGGGGGCAGTGTGTGGGGGGGCAGCGTGGGAGGGGGGCAGTGTGTGGGGGGGGCAGCGTGGAAGGGGGCAGTGTGGGGGGGGCAACGTGGGAGGAGGGCAGTGGGGGGGGCAGCATGGGAGGGGGCAGCATGGGAGGGGGCAGCAGGAGCACCATGTTTGCGAAGTGAGGCAGGGGAGGTAGGTGTCCTTCTCCCACTGATACTGGGGCGGGGCCGATCTCTCCTGATGGTCAGATTTCAAAGGGACACTTTCCAGGTCCTGAGGAGACATGTCCTAATAACTGTTACTGATTTGCGGCTCAAAGGGGCAGAGTGAGAGTTCCCACGGCCAGATCTCTAAAGGAAGTGCCCTGAGAAGCAGGTCAGGCCTACAGTCAGGAAGAAAACTGCAGTTAGTCGCCACGGGCAGCCTTAGGCCCTGGGTCTTTACTCGATCAGTCTTTCCCACGGACGCTCTCCTCATTTCCTCATCCCAATAGAGTCTCGCCCCAGTCCCTCCCATCAGCGTGACAGCAGCCCTGCCCATCCCAGCGCGAGCCCCCCACCTCTAAGCCTCCGCTCTCTCTGTTCCACCCCCCTGCTTTCCCAGAGCTACGCCAGCCCTCAACCCTCCTCACCTCTCACTGGCTCTGTTCTGCCTTCTTTTTTTAACAACTTTATTGAGATACATTTACATAATACAAATGTTACCCCTTTCAAGAGTGTGATTCAGTGACGTCTTAGTAATTTGACCAAGTGCTGCAACCATCAAGGGGGATAGAAACCTACCCTCCCTGAGTCCATCAGCGAACACAGCCAAGGTCAGTTAGGACTTCACCCCAGCACCACCAGCTGCCCTGCTCCCGGCTCCCCGCGCCTGACCCCTCATCCCAGAGGAGGAGTTTACCCTGACACGTGGAGGGCAGACCAGGAGCCAGACCGAGCAGCCCACACCTACTGAGAGCTAGTCCGCGAAGAGCTAGCGACTTTGTGCTGCACGCAATTTGGAAAGGGCCGTATAACATTTATTAAAACGGGGGAAAGTAATCTCTAACCCTTACAATTATTGCAACACTTAAACACAATATCTCAGTACTTTTCTAAACGATTGATGTGGCACCTGTGGTGACCCGAGGCACCTGGTGTGGACGGCTCGGCAATCGTGTTCTCTGGGAACGCGCTGAAGGACCTGATGTTCCCTCTCTGGCTGTCCCGCTGCTCACCATGCTCCTGTCCGCACCAGCCCGAAGAAGCCCGTCTTCTAAACAACACTGACTGGAATCATCGCGGGAGATGCAGGAGCTGTGACGTAGAATTTTCTAAACACAGTCGATACTGGTGTGAGACAACCCCTTCAGGACACTAGCTCGGCTCCCAGGATTAATGTCATGTTTCTGTGTCAACATTCCTCCAGCCACTGAGTTAGCAATGAAGCCAGCATGTCAAAAAGCTGGATTGCCAGCTCAACCATTATTCAGAGTTACATTAATGGCAGCAGCTATGCAGCAAACTGAATTTAATAAACATGCTTTGAACATGAATACCAAACATTCTCACTTGTTTTCTGAATCACCTGTAGCTTCTGAAATAGGAAAGAGATTGCGGGAAAACACAGGCAGACGCAGGACTGAGGTTGAAGACGCATTTCCCTCCAGGCGTGTTGGCACCCGAGGCATCTCCCGCAGAGGACTTACCCATCCCTTTCCCTCCTCAGCTCTGACGTCATTGTTCCACTCCAACAAGGGCCCAAACTAAGCAGACTAATTCATTCTTGAATTTAAAATGCTCTGGTTACTGAAGAGAGCCAAAGCGTTCAACATGTGTCAAGTTAGGCCTTTCTTCTTTCAGAGTCGGAATGCCTTAGTGGGAATTTCAGCTCCGGCATTTATTGGCTGTGTGACCCTGGACGTCTTCCTGGGAGGATGGAGCCTCCCTTTCCTCATCTGTAAAGTGGTGAACAAGCCCACCCGCAGGGTGTTGCAATGCCTAGCGTTAGTGAATTCTGCGTGGACAGCAGTTTGTGAGCCCTCACACCTTGCAGCCGTAATAACCCTGTTTTTCCCTGTGGAAATCAATCATTTGCTTTTTCTGCTGAAATCCATCGTTTACGATTTTCTTCTTGGGAACTCTCAGGCCCCACATTTGACTTGGACTTAGTGTGTGCGGCTGTGCTGTGGAATGTCACCAGGAGGTTGCTTTTAATTTCTCTTTGGATTCATAGGTTTGCTACCACGGAGCCAAATTCAACAATCACTCCAACTCCATGAAAATAATGACACCCAGACATTTATGTTTTAGTTCCATGACAATTCATGAATATATTCTGCAAATATTTAATTTGTATGTAAGACTCCGAGTTAGCTGCCAGAAATACAAAGATAAATGAAAATGTTTCTGCCCCAAAAAGCTTTACTAGTAGGGACATAAATGTGTGTGAGTGCATGCACACACATACACACAAACACATATACAACACACATACTACACGCACACCAAACACACATACCACATACACACATAAACACACACACAATGCATACTCATACAATAAAAAGTAAAAGTGTTAGAAGGAAAAGGATTATGCAGCTAAAGAGTCTGTTATTAAGGTAAGAATAAACAAAAATATTCCTCATTTCTAGCAGAAATAAAAGTAGATAATTGTTCATAAAAATAGGACAAGTTGCTTTTTCCTTTCTATTTCAACAAGATAATTACAGGGTCCTACCTGCTTGTGAAACTGACCCATGTGCTTCCCTGTACGATTTCATTTGTGGAACCTATTTGCTTAAGGGGCTGTGGCATTTCCCGCTGAGGTGATGACACGGATGGAGGAATCCACAGGTCCTAAAGCACAGGCTGAAGGTGTTCTGTTAAACTTTTATGAATCGATGGGCATTGTCTTTAAAGTTTTTTCTCAATCCAGGTCATGTCTCCCATGCATTTACCTTTTACATGTACGTTGTATATTAATACACACACAAAATAAGACAGAGAATAATTTAAAACACTATGTCTGTGTAAACAAAAATTAAGGGGCCATGTCAAAGCCAAAACTGTCTTTGGAGTATGTGATTCTTAATGATTAATAGTGATTAAGTATTTTGACATGGACAATTTGTCTGGAGAAGTAATCAAAATAAATTCAATTCTAGAACTATTTAGAGCCTTTTGTGCTGACACGTTGGTGTGGCCTTTACAATTTAGAAGGCACTCATCCCTGTCTTCATGTGCATGTAGAGCAACTCTGAATGCAGCCAAGTCGACCATCTGTGGGCCAATTATATGCAGGGCTTTCACAGAAGAAAATTACGGTTAGTAGGACTAGTAATCAGAGAAAATGTGGGTCCCATATCCTCTCTAATACCTTATGTCATCTCCTGTCTGTATTAGGATTCAGTGAGGGGAACAGAACACATCAAATATGTCTTGAAAATTGCCTTGTGTTGTACTTTCCATTTTACAAAAGACCAACACCTATATCATCCCCTTTGAGTGGGACAATGACCTTGAAGGCGATAGTTTAAGTTTCAAGAAGACTTCAACAGGAATGAGACAAAGGACAGCTGTAGGATGAACTGTCAGAGCCTTTGGTCCAGGCATCAGTGGACCAAAGGAGCAGGGATCACATTCAGAGCAGGATCAGCAACGTCAGCTTCAGCTCCAAAGACAACTGAGCAATTCAGACCCAAAGCCCAATGCAGGCTGTTCATTTCCAAGGTCTGCCCCTGAGAGGCTCTGAAAACCCGCCATACTGCTCCACTAGAGATTTTTCTAGAGAGAAAAAATGAACATCACTTCCAATATCAAAAAGTGAAAGTTCTCAGACCAATATTTCTGAAACCACTAGAGAAGAAATGGGTATGCTAGACCAAAACATTCCAATATAATATCAATTTTAAGCAAGAGACCATTTATTAACAAAAAAATAAGCACAATGACCTAAAATTGAGAAAGTTTTGCTTTAGGAAAGGTTGTAAGATTTGGAACAATTCTCAATGTACAGTTGACCCTAGAACAATACAAGGGTCAGA
This sequence comes from Ia io, assembly GCA_025583905.1. Taxonomy (NCBI): domain Eukaryota; kingdom Metazoa; phylum Chordata; class Mammalia; order Chiroptera; family Vespertilionidae; genus Ia; species Ia io. The sequence goes on along the minus strand of JAJQQW010000019.1, from coordinate 232,081 downwards.
AGCATTGACCCTCACACAGTAAAAAATACACATATAACTTTCGATTCATCAAAAACTTAACTATCATAGCCTATTGTTGACTGAAGTCTTATTAATAATACAAGCAGTTGATTAATATATACTTTGCATGTTATATGTGTTATATGCTGTATGCTTATAATAAATAATCTAGAGCAAAGAAAATGATAGTAAAAATCATAAGGGAGATAAGGTATATTTACAGTATTGTATATGTTTATTGAAAAAAATTCACCTGTAACTGGGTCTGCCCAGTGGAATAATAACTGTCCAATCCCAAACTCCACTTCTCTCTCTGTCTTGAAATACTACCCCAGGACTTGAGGGCTAGTTGAACAAGCAGAATGATCACCTAGAGGGGTTATAATTGAGGGGGTCAGGTGATAAGTACAAAAACACTCTTAGGAGAAAGAGAATGTGGGGACAAAACCAGAGTGTCCACATCCATTGTGTGGTCCAAGGACCAGCAATGGCAGAGGCAACAGGAGAGCAGGAGGTGTGTTTCACAGCAAGGATTCCAAAGTGTTCACTGATCAAATCAATCTGCCCCTCACAGCCTCTTCTCAGTGGGTGCTGGTCACAGTCCTGGAGGTCGGCCAGCCTAGGATAAGGTCTGGAACTGGAGAAGGCAGTGATATGTGGAAGGGAGATGAGATGAATGAAACCTAGCAATTTTGTTTCTTTGGGGGTTTTTTATTGTTTTTTATTGAAATGTATTTGACATATCACATGGTATAAATTCAAGGAGTACAACATGTTAATGGAATATATTTATACATCTATATATATAAAGAGCCAGGGTCATAACGACCAAAGGCTTGACCGAACGCCAGGCTGAGCAAGAAGCAGGTGAGCGGGCTGAACTGCTGACCTCTCAGAGAGAGAGAGAGGTGGGGCTGATCAGCAGTGGCTGTGGCTGTTGGCGAGGCCTGGAGAGAGAAGCAGGCTGTAGATCAGACCCTGCTTCTCTCTCTGGGCCTCACCAGCAGCCAAGCCTCTCTCTCTCTCTCTGAGAGGTCAACAGTTCAGCCTGCTCACCAGCAGCCAAGCCTTCTTTTCTCTCCCAGCCTCTGGTGGAGCTTTTGATGCTGACTGGCATAGAAACCAACCAATCAGAACCAAATCTGGGTGAACTGCGAGGAGCCAATAATTGCCTAGGAGGCAGAGCTTTTGATGCTGACTGGCATAGAAATCAACCAGTCAGAACCAAATCTGGGTGAACTGTGAGGAGCCAGTAGCTGCCTAGGAGGTGGAGCTTCTGGCGCTGACTGGCATAGAAACTGACCAATCAGAACCTAATCTGGGTGAACTGTGAAGGCAGAACCTAAGGTGGGGGTTGAGGAGGGGTTTTAAAGGCAATAGCCATTTGGTGTAAGGTGTAAGAAAGCGGTTCAATTTTTTAATGACCAGTTTGACAGTATAGTGCATATGTCTGGCTATCAGTCCAGATATAGGGATTATGTATTTTTGTCTGCAAAGAGCATCTCCTCCTGCTGAAAAAAAAGGTTCCCCCCACCCCATTTAACCAATCCTATCCTATATAGTCTATCTATACTAATAAAAGAGTAATATGTTAATTAGACCGGGTCGACTGGCCATCTTCCGGACGTCCGACTTCCTTCTGGACAAAGCCATGGTGCTGGGGGCTGAGGCAGAGGCAGTTAGGGGTGATCAGGCTGGCAGGGAAGGGCAATTGGGGGTAAGATCAAGCCGGCAGGGGGTTAGGAGCAATCAGTCCAGCAGGGTAGGGCAGTTGGGGGCGAGATCAGGCCGGCAGGGGAGGGCAGATAGGGGTGATTAGGCAGGCAGAGGCAGTTAGGGGCAATCAGGCTGGCAGGGGAATGCAGTTAGGGGCAAGATCAGGACAGCAAGGGAGGGCATTTAGGGGTGATCAGGCAGGCAAGCAGAGGCAGTTAGGGGTGATCAGGCAGGCAGGCAGAGAGGTTAGGGGTGATCAGGTAGTCAGGGGGGCAAGGTAGGGGTGATCAAGCCAGCAGGCAGAGGGGTTGGGGTGATCAGGCAGGCAGGCAGGTGAGTGGTTAGGAGCCAGTAGTCCTGGATTGCGAGTGGGATGTCCGACTGTGGGACTGGGCCTAAACTGGCAGTCGGACATCCCCCAAGAGGGTCCCAGATTGGAGAGGGTGCAGGCAGGGCTGAGGAACCACCCCCTCCATGCACGAATTTCATGCACCAGGCCTCTAGTTGTAATATAATGGCCATTGCAGGAGTAGCTAACACCCCCATCAGGTTACACAGTGATAATTTCTTTTTAGTGGTCAGAATCATTAAGATCTAGTCTCTTAGCAAGTTTGATGACTATAATACAATATTGTTGTCTATACTCAATGGGTCTCCAGAGCTTACTAACTACTCCTTGCAAATTCATACTTTTAAAGAGCACGTGTCCCATCTTCTCCCTGCCCCCAGACCCTGGAAACTGCCACTTTACTCTCTGCTTTTACTAATTTGTCTTTTAGATTCCACATGTAAGTGATATCATACACTGCTTGTCTTTGTCTGTCTGACTCATCTCAGTTCAATATGCTCCAGATCAATAGCAGTTAAATTCAGGATATTTGGGGTCTATAGCTTTTGCTTACTTTGCCTTTCTTTTCATCTAGCTACTTGGATCCTCTTTTCTAAATTAAACCACTTTTAAATTTAACTCCCTATTTCCCTATTTAATTTGGATGACAATTTTATAGATTTATATATACATATATGAAGTCTTACAACAACCACTTTAGAGCCTTTCTGGGACCTTCTTTGCTTTGTCTGTTTAGCACTTATGGTTTGCAAATTACTCTACTAGACACTTTGAGTTACTGCTCCAACCCCTAAGAGTTACATAGTAGAGATCCCGCTTGTAAGGCTGAGGAACCGAGACTTATGGAGGGCTGTCACTCTCTGCCCCGCTTCCCAAAATTGGGGAAAGAGGCAGCTCCATGCCAAGCCCAGGCCACCCCACACCAGAGCTCAATTCTCAACCGTGAGGGAACCTCAACTGCCAACAAGACTTAGACTAAAATTTCAAAGGATCGTCCACTTAGACATGTTGTCTGAGAGATGACATACCTGCTTCTGAGCTTTTTATCCCAGTGAGCTTTTGTCCTTCTCACTTAGGTTTGAACCTATCAGTGAGCATTCTCACCCTCCTTCCTCCAATGAGCAAGCTCTGTGTTTTACTGGAAAATAATACAATAATTAATAAAAAATAATACAAGAATAAACTAAACTTACTTTTGCCCCACCTATATAGCCAGAAAGATCAATCTATTTATGTACATCTTTTTAAAATATATTTTTTATTAATTTCAGAGAGGAAGGGAGGAGGGAGAGATAGATAGAAACATCAATGATGAGAGAGAATTACTGATCAGCTGTCTCCTGCATGCCCCACACTGGGGAATCAAGCCTGCAACCCATGCATGTGCCCTGACTGGGATTTGAACCAGTAACCTCTTGGTTCCTTGGTTGACACTCAACCTGAGTCACACCAGCTGGGCTATTTAGTAAATATAAAGTAAATCTTTACTTCTTTATCTACCAGTATCATTTGGATTTCCCTATTTTTTTCTATTTCCATTAAAAAATAAATAAGCATACATGTAAAATAGACATGTACATAATATCCATAACAATAAATTTGACTGGAATTCACAGGACCTTATCTTCCTCACACACTTAGCGGTGGAGTGTACCTTCTGTAGACTGTTTTGTTTTTCTTCATGGTTTATCCAAATGCGCATGAGCAACCCAAAGTAGTAGTCGTTTGCTTTCTCCCCTCCCACCCCCCAGAAGCTCAGAAGAAGCAACTGGAAGAGACTATAGAGCTGATCCAAGACGAATGTGTGTCGGAGAACGCAGACCACTCTCCCGAGGAGCCTGCAGAAGGAGGGCCCGATGCGGACGGCGAGGAGATGACCGATGGCGTAGAGGAGGATTTCGAGGAAGATGGGGGTCACGCTCTGGTAGGAACTAAACTGATCCCCTCCTTTTTTGATATATTTTCTCCTCAGAGAGAACATCCTTATTAGAAAGGACTATATACAGGGCAGAACAAAAGCAGGTTTACAGTTGTTAGTATGGAAAATAATGCAATAATTAATAAAAAATAATACAAGAATAAACTAAACCTACCTTTGCCCATTGGGTGTCCATGCCTATTGGGAGCAGCACCAGCATGTCAGCAGCTCATTCGGTTTAGAAGAAAGATTCAGTGTTCGGGGCTAGTTTTTTTCTTCTGTGCATTTGTTTAAGGCAACGTCAGTCCAGTGCTTTGCACAGAATAAGTACTCAATACATCTTTGCTAATGTAAAGCACGAGGGAGTCCACGAATAAATGGAAATACTATGCATGAGATTAGATATACTTCAAGTCCCAAAAGGAAGATTCTTTTTCCCAAATGCTCCTTCATGAAAGCAAACTTGTGTGTATTCAGTCGAATTACACATCAACTGTACGTGGATATAACCTCCTGGTAACAGACCACTTACGGGAAGATGCCCGGTGCCCCTCTTATCCAGCCATGTCCACTGAGTATGACTGTCTCTGCTAGCCACAGGGCCAGCAGTCCTTCCTACACTCACTCACTGAGGTGACCTCTGGTTCACAGCCGGTCCCCATCAGCTGGGCCTGTGCTGCTGAGTCACCAGTCTGATGGGGGGGACTTAGCTGAGACTTCATTTTGCACCGTTTATTTTCCCACTGTTGCCATCATTACACTGCTCGTCTCCAGATGTCCTCTTCCCCATAGCACGCCAGGGGACTGGTAAATACATGCTGATGAGCATGGTCGTTCTCATAGTTTATCAGCCATGAAATTAAATATTCTATCCTAAGGGGCTGACTAATAACAATGCGCGTGTGTGTGTGTGCGCGCGTTGCCAACTCTCAAATATCAGTGGAATAATCGCCCCATCAATATTTTATTTACGTAACTCAGTGCTGGTTTTTAACATTCCAGCTCTGTTTAAATTGCACGGCACCTCCCCTTAAACTTTTCCAGGATGAGCCATTAACATTCACCCTTATTTCTACAAACACTGCATCAGTTTGAAGAACTTAAGGCACTTTCTTGGAATTGTGTTGATGTTAGGAGTCTGTTGAGCAGGGACTAGAATGAAGAGGACAAAGTTTCTGGGCTTCTCCTCAGGAAGGACTTCCTCCACAGCGGAGGCTTTCTCAGCCGCTCCAGTCACACCCTTGCTCTCCCTGAGGCATCTGCAGGCTCCCCGCTGCCATTTCCAATGGTTACCTTCTGTTCTGACTTTAACTCACTTCTCAGCAGGGTTGGGCTGAGAGTTGATTACTAGTTGCTCATTCTCACTTTCCTCTGCTGGTAACTTTCCCTCCGGACCCCATTTTAAATATTGAAGCAGCCCAGACCTTGTCATGGACCACCTCCTCGTTTGGCACACTCTCCCAAGGTGACCTCAAATATCAGAGTTTTAATAGTATCTATAGACCAGAGATTCCTAATCTAGATTTCTATTCCTGATGTCTTCCTAGAATTCTAGACTCCAGTATTCACATGCCATTTCCTCATAGGTCTTCAGTGAACAACTGAAATGTAACACGCCAGAAATAGTCTAGATGTTTTTCTAGCCAACTTATTCCTTTCCTGTCTTCCTCGTTCTAGAAAAAAAAAAAAAAGTCACCCTAGCTGGTTTGGCTCAGTGGATAGAGTGCCGGCCTGGGGACTGAGGGGTCCTGGGTTTGATTCCTGGTCAGGGCACATGCCTGGGTTGCAGGCTTGATCCCCAGTAGAGGGCATGCAGGAGGCATCTGATCAATGATTCTCTCTCATCATTGATGTTTCTATCTCTCTCTCTCTCTCTCTCTCTCTCTCTCTCCATTCCTGTCTAAACTCAAAATATGTATTTTTAAATGTCATCATTCCCATTATTAAATCCAAAGGACTAGCATTACCTCTGATTCACTCCACCCTCTCCATTAATTCTATGTGAAACTGCAACCAGCATGGCTAGTGTTCAGGATCTGAAGAAGGGGCCACGCACAAATGAAAACACTAGATAAGAAATATGAATTTAGAAATCATGGGGGAGCCAGGTGGAAATTTCCCTCTAGAGGAGAAGCTCCCTGAAACCCTGGACCTGCCAGCTTTTTATTCACTTGAATACACATTTGCTTTTTAGGGATGCAAACAGGCATATCAAAGGTAAAGTTTGGTAAACAGCAAAAGGATTATCAAGTTAGGGGATTGCCTTGAGCCATTTGGCCAACAACAGGGTAATATTATGCTGATTTTCAGCCCTGCTAAATATTAAAGTCCATTAGCCTTCTAGTGGGACTTTTCACATTAATATGCTAACTACTGTTGGTCTTTGCCTCCAGCAATTCTACCTCCAAATCACAACCCAAAGCTAGTCCCATCTCCATGTCAGCCATGCAACCCATTCTCCACACAAGAAGAATAGAAATCTATATAAATATACATCGGATCATGCCACTCCCTGGCTTAAAAACTTGCAGTGCCTTTGATCATCTCACTCAGAACCAAAGTCCCAGTGTAAATGTGAGAATGCTGGGAGGAAGATGCTGGTGGAGAGAGAACTTGGGGCAACAGGAGATAACACCTGCCTAACCCGGGACCAATGTGTGAGTGACCATCTAGCACAGGCCTGGGCAGAGCAGACACTCAGGGGAAATTTCCCTCAGTGTGTGTGCTTTGTGGAAAGGCACTTGTACCTTCATAAGTGTTGGGTTTTACAGTTTCCTCTAACATCTTTCACTTAACTGGCAGCCCTGCAGTGTCTGTACCCATCCAGGTGTGGGGTAAGTTAGGTCATAGTCATACTAATAATGAAAGCCCCCAGTTCATGTAAACCCTGCATGGTTGTACTACCTCACCCGCCAATCCCAGGTTCTCCAAGGAGTCTCAGCTGCATCAGAAACATGGTAACCACCTGCTCCTCTGCCTGGCCCCCGCCTGCTGTCCCCTGGGGGCGCCGTCCTGCTAAAGCCACACACTTCTTTGCTTAAAGGGCCTCCTCCTCCTGGGCATCCAGGTATGCAGCACCCAAGGGTGCCCCTGGGGGGAGCCCTTCAGGTTAACTCAGGTCCCAGTGTGAAACCATGCCAGGGTGCAAATGAAAGCTCGGAGAATGAAGCCCTGTCCCCAGCTCCAAGCTGGAGTCAGGTCCCAGAGCCCAGAGCACCACCACCTGAAACTGGAACCCATCCAGCCCACCACGGAGCTTCTGCCTGAGCATGTGCAGGTCACCCCCTTCTGCCCTGTCCCTCAGCACACTGGTCCCCGAGCAGCAGCCAGTGTGGTCCTGTTAGCCCTGAGCTGGGCCAGGTCATTCTGCTTAAGACTCTCCAACAGAGGAACCAAGATGGCAGCCTAGGTAAACGGCTGTACTCTGCCTCCCACAACCACATCAACATTACAACTAAAATACAGAACAACTATCATCCAGAACCGCAGGAAAACTGGCTGATTGGAAGTCCTACAACTAGAGAGGTAAAGAAGAAAGCGCACTGCGACTGGTAGGAGGTGCAGAGGCGTGGAAGTGGTTGGTCTGGCACCCACGTGTACCGCTTTTTTAATCGGGAGGGAGATTGCCTCTTTGGAGGCTGCCTGGAGGAGCAAGGAGTCCCAGCCCCACACCAGACCCCCAGCCCAGGGTTCCAGAGCTGGGGAAAGAAGTCCATATGAGCAGTAAGAATTACAGATTGTAAAAACCAGTGTGGATTGGGGCTGAGTGACACACAGGCTGCTAGAGACCCAGCTGCTCCTCTTAAATGGCCGGCACTGTGAACTAAATTGACAAGCTCCTGCTTGCTCTGAGCTCCAGTGCTGGGCGAGGCTCTGGGGACCCAGACACATATGGGGAGAAACTGGACTGTCTGGCTTTAGGGCAGGAACACGGGGGCGGCTTTCTTCCAGACAGAGGTGCTTGAAACGGTCATTGTTCCTGTGCTGGGACCTTCTGAGTGCTGGGCTGACTGGCAGCTATTTCTGTTTTTCTGACCTGGAAATTCCCTGAGACCCTGCCCCATCCAATTTACAACCCCACCCAAGCTGTGTGCAGCAGCTTTCGTATATGAATGGCCTGTCCTTTCTCAGCCTAAAACCTGTCAAATAAGCTACAGTTGGGTCAGGGATCCCCAAAGCTATCAATAAAAGGCCCAAGGCCGGCACCAGCACCAGCCTGCCTTGCTTCACAGCTGGGCCTTGTCTGGGCACTTCCAAACCTGACACAAAGAGGAGGAATCTGAAGATCTCTCTGTAGCTCCTGCTGGATGGCCCCAGGCAGTGGCTGACTTTGCACCTTCTTGGAGATCCAAGAGCCAGGGTACCCAGTGGTCAGAGTGAGACCATACCAGATTATAACTCTTCACATCCATAAGCGACACACTCAGGGGGCAGACTCAGTGAGCACCAAAGCCCCACTGAAGCAAGTCCTGCCCCATAAGGGTGTCTCCTGCACAGCAGCACTCCCACAGCCCACAGCCAGTTGGCCTGGAGGTCAATTCCTCCCAGCAATCAAGGCTCTACTACAACAAGACTGTGCACACAGCCCACAAAGGGGTGCACCAAGAGTGTCTACTTCAGGTGAATGGGGAAGCTGAGCCACTGGGCCCTATAGGAAACCTACTACACAAGGCCACTTTACCAACTCAAGGAGATTTAGCAGCTACCCAATACATAGAAACAAACACAAGGAAGCAGCCAAAATATTGAGACAAAGAAACATGTCACAGTGAAAGAAGTGGAAGCAAGCAAACTACTGGATACAGAGTTCAAAACAATGATTATAAGGTTGCTCAAGGATCTTAATGAGAGCTTCAAGGGACTTAATGAGCCTTTCAAGAATCTTAGTGAGAATTTCAAAGACATGAAAGGGCCAGTCAGAAATTAAGTATACACTAACTGAAATAAAGAATAATTTACAGGGATTCAACAATAGAGTAGAGGATTCCAATAATTAAATCAATGATTTGGAATATGAAGGAGCAAAAAACACCCAATCAGAAGAGCAAAAAGAAAAAAGAAAAAAATATATAAAAATAGTGTAAAGAGCCTCTGGGATAACTTCAAGTGTACCAACATTCACATTATGGGGGTGCCAGAAGGCTATGAGAGAGAGAGCACGATATTGAAAAACTATTTGAAGAAATAATAACAGAAAACTTACCCTACGTGGGTAAAGAAATAGACTTACAAGTCCAGGAAACACAAAGTGTCCCAAACAAGAAGAACCCAAAGAGGCCCACAACAAGACACATCATAATTAAAATGCCAAGGGCAAAAGACAAGGAGAAAATATTAAAAGCAGCAAGAGAAAAACAGTTAGTTACCTACAAGGGAGTACCCATACCACTGTCAGCTGATTTCTCAAAAGAAACTATGCAGGCCAGAAGCGAGTGGCAAGAAATATTCAAAGTGATGTATATCAAGAACCTACAACTAAGAATACTCTACCCAGCAAAGCTATCATTTAGAATTGAAGGTCAGATAAAGAGCTTCACAAATAAGAAAAAGCTAAAGGAGTTCATCACCACAAAACTTGTATTATATGAAATGCTGAATGAAAGGTATTCTTTAAGAAGAGGAAGAAGAAGAAAAAGGTAAAGATAAAAAATTATGAATAACAAAGTAACAACAAATACATATCTATCAACAAGTGAATCTAAAAATCAAATGAATAAAAAATCTGATGAACAGAAAAAACTGGTGAATGAAATAGAATCAGGGGCATGGAAATGGAACAGACTGATGATTCTCAGAGGAAATGGAACAGACTGATGATTCTCAGTGTGGGGGTGCGGGAAGAGATTAGACAAAGATCTTATATGCATGCATGTACTACCTATGGACACAGACAATAGGGTGGCGAGGGCCTGGGGTGGGGTGGGAACCAGGTGGAGGGGAGCTATGGGGGGAGAAAAAAGGGACATCTGTAATAATCTCAACAATAAAGGTTAAAAACATAAAATAAAAGAAAAAGAAAAAGAAACTTTACATCAAATTTTAAAAAAAAAAGATTGTGTGAGAGGGGAAAGGGGGGAAAATGGGAGGTATCTGTAATGCTATCAACAATAAAAATATATATATTAAAAAAAAGACTCCAACAGCTGCCCACCTCCCTCAGAGTAGAAATTCATCTCACTGATCTTCCCTGCTCTCTTTCTGATCTCCCCTCCCCCCTCATCTCTTCCCCTCCTCCCTCATCTCCTCCCCTCCCCCCCATTTCCTCCCCTCCCTCCATGGTCTCCTCCCCTCCCTCCATGATATTCTCCCCTCCCTCCCTGATCCTCTCTTTCCCTCGCTGATCCCATGAATTTCCTGAAAGTAAATTAGACATGCAATTCAACCTAGTGGTCTAAGGCAGGTTTTTCTGCCATTAAAAAGAAGCAGCGTTTTCAGATTTAGCAAATAAAGCTGCAGGATACCCTGTGAAATCTTAATTTCAGATAAACAATTAGTAGTTCTCTAGTATAATCATGTAATCATGTCACACATATTACACGGGATGTACTTCTAACAAAAACAATTATGTGCTATTTGTTAGAAACTGAAATTCAACTTGGACTTCCTGTAATACCTCTGGCAACCCTTCATGCATATAGGAATGCTTACTTGGAACTAATTTTCTAGCTTCTTTCAGCCTCTGTACTGGAATGGAAATAACCACCTCACAGGGCTTTTGGATGGACTAAATTAACTTCACGGAGCAAAGACTCAACATGAGCAAGGAATTTGTACCCTGCGTTATCATAATTGGATGATCATCACCTCCCTTCCACGTGAAGCTCTCAATAAAGTATTACGTTTCCAGCGACATAATCCTCACATGGAACTTTGTGCCTTCCAAGTCTCTAGAGACTAAGCACTTCCTGTTTGATAAGAAAGCCTTCAGGAAGCAAATGTAATATTCTAAGTATAATTATACTTCCCTTTCATCTTGTTAAATTTTTCTTCCATTTTATGCTTGCTGGCTTACTCAATTCAAAGATATTCCATTTCAAGTTTCCTTCTTATGACTTTTTTTAAGATAATGTGAACTGGCTTTTATTTTAGTTTTTGCTGTAGATTTGTTCTTTGGCTCATGTGATCTGGCCACCAACTTAGTAACAGATGGTCAATTGTGGTTTTTAAGAGTTTGAGCATATTGGAAGCCTTATATATCTTGTTTTCTATAATCATCCAACCATTCATTCATTAAAACAATAACCAAAAAAATTTTAAATAAAATAGTGGAAACTCAGTAATGTGCCACATATTTAGTCACCAAGGATTCTAAGAACAAAGCATGCTGGCTTCTGATGTTATAGAACTTTTACTGGGTAGGAGAGGGCATGCTGAAGTCACAACACAGAAACAGATATTAACAAAACTGAAAAGTGCAATTACCACTTGATGCATGACAACAGCGAGTGAAATGACAGAAGCTGGACAGACTTCTCAAAGGTTGTGACATTTGAGCTGGTTCTGAAAGAATGAAGAAGCACGTGCAAGGAAAGCAAAGGGTTAGATGGCATCGCCAACAGATAATAGATTCATGGGAAGGAAGGCTTGAAGGAACTCCGAGTATGCTGAGAAGCTGGCTGGTGAGTGTGTCTACACAGTAGGTCGCAGAGGGTGGTCCCAGGACCAGCGGCATCCTATCAGTGGAAGCTTGCTGGAAATGCAAATTCTCAGACAAAAACAAAGTCTCAGGCTCTAACCCAGTTTCTCTGAATGAGAGACTCGGAGGGTGGACCTCAGCAATCAGTGTGTTAAGGAGCCGTTGGTGACTCTGTGTTTCCTGGTGATTCTGATGCCTCTGGAAGTTTGAGAGCCACTGGACTGCAGGGCCAGAACCCTCCAGCTTAGATGCACATAGAACCACCAGGGTGCTTTGTCATAAATACCAAAGATATGCATCTCCAGCCGTGGCATTAAACCAAGAGTCCTTGGGGGTGCAGCCTAACCAGTGTAGCCTGGGTTGAGAGCCCTAGACACAGAGCTCATGGTCCATGAGGAAGAAGGACAAGTGGAAACTTCATCAAAAAAGAAGTGAGCGCAGGGAACCTACTCACAACCATTTGACTTCAGGAAACTACAAATTTAACCACAATAACGTAACACCGCACACGGCCCAGAATGGCCAAAACTGACAGGGTAAAATGTTGGCAAAGATGTGGAATGCTGAAACTCTCCAACACGATTGGTGAGCAGGTACAATGCTGCAGCCATTTAGAACTGTCCAGCAATTTTTAACAAAACTAGACATAAACATAACGAGCCAGCGTTTCTACTCCTGAGCCTCCAAGAGAAATGAAAATGTGTGTCTAGAAGGTGCTTGTAGAAGAATGCCTTAGCAGCTCTACTCACAGTATCCAAAACTCCAAACAACCCACCCGTCGGAAAAAGGGTTTGCAGAGAGTGGCTGTGTCCATCAAAGAACACTACTGGTCAATAGAAGGGAACGTGCTCTGAGCCTGGTGACAGTGTGGACAGATCTCAGAAACAAGAAGCCTCGTGCAAGAGGACACTCTGTGTCATTGCATCTGGAGGCAAGGGCTGGGGGCGAGGATTAGTCTTTCTGGGGTGTCGTTCTGTTTCACATCCACTTTGATTTCAACACTCAGCTCTAATGCCACACCCTTCTAGAAACCTCTCTGGTATCCTCATAGCTCACACAAACCCCCAGTAGGACACTCACCCCCTTGCTGCTACTACTTTATAAAAAATGTCTACCTCACAGGAACCTTAAGTTTTACACCTAAGTGGGCTATAAAACAGAAAGCAACAAAACTAACTCATACACCCGTGACAGAATGGTGCTTACCAGAGCAGAAGGGAGGTGAGGGGAGAGTGAGGAGGGCAAAGGAGGTCAAATATAAAAGAAAGACACTGACTTTAGGTGCTGAGCACAATGCCACCTACAGACAATGTATCAGAGAATTTTGCACTTGAAAACAATGTCTCTCTCTCCAGCCAGACTAAGAACGCTTGCAGGCCAAAGGCCTCTTGGTTTAGGATCCCTCATGCAAAGCACAGTGCCCAACATAGGGTCAGGCATGTAGGGATGGAGGGATGCTGATTGCTTGGTGGTCCTTGATAGACTGTATTACTAGGTGTACCAGTTAATAATGCGGATTTTTTTTTCAATAGATGGAGTTACACATATGTTGATATATATGTGATTTGGTATGTAAACTATTTTGTTGTATTGACAACAAGCTTCGAAACTTTATATGTCAAATTTGCTGAAGGTGTTAAGATCATAGATATTTTTACACTTCAAAATTTCAAATTTCATGCCAAAAAGAAAGAGCATTTGTGGGAAGTTTTAATTCATTACTTTATTTTGAAGAAAAGTGCTGCTGAATACTTCGGGAAGCTTATGGTGAACATGCTCCATCTCAAGATACTTGTGAATGCTGTTTTAAACACTTTAAAAGTGATGATTTCGATGTGAAAGACACAGACGTCCAGGTCAACCGAAAAAGTTTGAAGACCAACAATTACAAGCATTATTGGATGAAGATGCATGTCAAACTCAAAAACAACTTGCAGAAAGATTAAACTTTGCTCAGCAAACAATTTCTGATCATTTACAAGCAATAGGAAAGATTTTAAATGAAGGAAAATGGGTGCCACATCAACTGAATGAAAGACAAATGGAAAAGCGAAAAGTCATCAGTAAAATGTTGCTTCAATGGCATGAAGGAAAGTCTTTTTTGCATTAAATTGTGACTGGCAATGAAAAGTGGATTTATTTTGAGAATCCCAAATGCACAAAATCATGGGTTGATCCAGGTCAACCATCAACATCGACTGCAAGGCCAAATCACTTTGGAAAGAAGACAATGCTCTGTGTTTGGTGGGATCAGGAAAGTGTGATGTATTATGAGCTTCTAAAACCAGGTGAAACCATAAATACCAACAACAAATAATCAATTTGAACCATGCTTTGATTGTGAAATGACCAGAATGTTCCAGAAGACACGGCAAAGTAATTTAGCTTCATGATGACACACCATCACACACTTCAAAACCAGTTAAAGAAGCGTTAAAAGATCTTGCCTGGGAAGTATTAACCCACCTGCCATATTCACCAGACCTTGCTCCTTCAGATTCCACTTGTTCCGATCGATGGCACATGCACTTTCTGAGCAGCACTTCAAAACATACGAAGAAGTGGAAAATGGGGTCTCTGGATGGTTTGCCTCAAAACAAGAAAAGTTCTATTGGGACGGTATCCAAAAATTACCTGAAAGGTGGGGAAATGTGTAGCTAGCAATGGACATTACTTTGAATAAAGCACTTTTGATGTTTCTCTTGAAATTATCGTGTTTTCTTTGATTACAAAATTTGCTATTATTAACCATTACACCTAGTATACCTGTATGTGCATGCTCTTCCTTCTATCTTGAATACCTTCTCCACTCATTATTTTGTCTGATCGGTCAACACATCCCGTGTCCTCGATACCATGTCACTGTCATGAATTCATCTTTGGACAAGGCCCAGGCCTGTCCTGGACACTTTGGATCTGTGTCTCTCTTTAGACCACACTCTGTATACATTTCATCATGCTCTGTTGTAATTAGTGACATCGCTCTTTCCTGGCTCACTGATTTGTGAATTCCTCGGGGTTTATTTTAGTTGATATTTTTTCCCTAATGTGGTACTTACACATGTTAATGAATATTTGTTAAAGAGAGAAAAATGTCTTCAGCTTAACTCAAACTATGAGCCTCATCTTCATTTTGAAGCACATTTTATTGTGTATGGTAATCAGGTCTGTTCTGAATATTGCTTTTGTGTGCATGCCCTCTGGGAATTAGAGGATTATCACACAGCAGAGAGGAAAGACCTTTCATTATAACTTCTTCGCCAGGTCACTGGGGCAGCAACCTGCATCCTGGAGGCACTGAGGAGGAACCAGAAGAGGCTTAAGCCAGCACATCAAAGGCCACACAGCAGTACTGACTCTGTCCAGTGGTTGTTCCATGGGTCCGCATTGTCACCTCCCAGAAGTGATAAAAATGCAAATTGGAAGTAACCTGAATTTAGTTAGCAAAGCTAGAACACCAAGTTATAAAACAAACCAGAAAATAAGCCTCTATCCCATTCTGAGCTATAATTTTTAAGCCCAAACAGTACACAGAAAGTTGAAAATCACAAGAAAATAAATGTATTTTCATAAGGAAATAAATATAAGAGAACTCAGAACAGAGTAAGCCTGAACAAGGAAGCAGAGGCTGTGATCCTAGCTGCAGCTGGTGCTGCCACCTTCGCAGGGGTTCAGGATCTGAAGGAGGGGCCGACGCACAAATGAAAATGCTATACAAGAAATATGAATTTAGAAGGCATTGAAGGCCAGGAGGAGCCTCTTTCTTGAAGACATACTGAGACTGAGTCCTGTCTGCTTTTTATTCAGTTTTAGATATACATCTTGCCCTCTAGCAATGCATATAGGCATATCAAAGGTAAAGTTAGATAAACAGTAAAAGGATTATCAGGTTAGGGAATTGCCTTGAGCCACTACTATCTCAACTTGAACCATTGGTACTTAGAGTCAGCCCTGCTAATTCCCAAGGTCCATCAGCCTTCCACATTCCTTGGTGCACTCTCATGACAGTATTGGCAAGTAGTGGCTTCCCACAGCTGGGAGGGCAATGTGGTCCTTGAAAAATGGGCTCAAACTCAGGGCTTTTGAAAGGTTAAAAGCGTTGTGGTTGATGTGCAATTTCCAAACTGCCTCTAATCATGTTAAAAGGTAGGTAATAGAGTATAAATCCAAACAAAATATTTCCACCATACCACAGTTTCTACGAGGGATAAACAAAAGAGGAAGATAATAGAAAGGTCCTGAAGTCCTTTGCAAATGAGAGACAGTCCAAACATAAGCCTTAAATATACAAACAAACAAAAAAAAAAAAAAAAAAAAAAAAAAGAAAAGAAAAAGAGCTACTTTTCTAGAAATGCTAGAAGAAAATTGAGCAATCTGAAGTATTAATGCTGTCAGATTTCAAAAGGCTAGTTATGAAAGTTTTGGGGAAAATAAAGCAATTTGGCCAACAAAAAGACCCTTTTCTACTAACATAGAATAGAAATACAACTTTTTGAGTAAACATTCACAGATATACAAGCATGTAAGGTAGCACCAAAGTGACTACAATGTTAATGTCAAAGAGAAATTGAACTGGGTGGAGTTAGACAGGCAGGAAGACTAGTCAAGGTTGGCAGTAGGGACCAAGACTTGCAATGGAGGATCAAGATTGAACTCAACTCCATTGAAACAAAATACAGCTAAGTTTTTGAGCAGTGAGCTGGTGGAAAAGGACTGGAAGAAGTTGGAGGGGAAGCAGGTCACCGAGATTAGGCTGTCTATGTTTGCTAATTGTCACTTATCTAAATTGGCTCCCACTCTCCCAAAGAGAAGGAGATAGGGAGCACTATCTTCCTTTTTAATTAAGTTTATGGGGGTGACATCTATATATATAAAAGCCCAGCGACCGAAGGGTGGAACAACCAGAAGGACTGGTCGACCAGTTGCTATGATGCACACTGACCACCAGGGGGCAGACGCTCAATACAGGAGCTGCCCCTTGGTGGTCAGTGCACTCCCACAGTGGGAGCACCACTCAGCTGACTGGGGATGAGTGGCGCTCCCACAGCAGGCCGATCCCCATAGGCAATGCCCCCCACCAGTGCACAAATCCATGCACCAGGCCTCTATTTGGTAATAAGATTATATACGTTTCTAGTGTACAATTCTATGATACATCATTTGTATGCCCACCATCCAAAGTCAAATGTTCTTCTGTTACCATACGTTTGACCCCCCTTTTCCCTTTACTACCTCCTATCTCCTTCCCTCTGGTAGCCACCATGCAGTTGTCTATGTCTATCAGTTTTTCTTTGCTTATTTGCCTTGTTTGTTCATTTGTTGCTTTCAGTTTTATATCCCACATAAGAGTGAGATCATATGGTTCTTAACTTTTTCTGTCTGACTTATTTCACTTAGCAAGATATTCTCAACCTAACTGGTTTGGCTCAGTGGATAGAGCATTGGCCTGTAGACTGAAAGGTCCCAGGTTCGATTCCTGTCAAGGGCATGTACCTCGGTTGCGGGCACATCCCCAGAAGGGGGCATGCAGGAGGCAGCTGATCGATGTTTCTCTCCCATTGATGTTTCTAACTCTCTATATATACCTCTCCCTTCCTCTCTGTAAAAAATCAATAAAACATATTTTTTCAAAAAAATAAAAAAAGATATTCTCAAGGTCCATCCATGCCATCACACTTGGCAATATTTCATTTTTTATGTCTTATTAGTATTTCATAGTATACATGGTAGGGCAGAAGTCAGTTTACAATTGTATGTATGAAAGATAATACAATAATTAATAAATAATAATACAAGAATAAACTCTGTTTTTTGTACTCTCAAATGTAAACCTGCTTTTGCCCACCCTGTCTATGTACCACATCTTCGTTATCCAATCATTTATTGAAGGATACTTTGGTTGTTTCCATGCCTTTGCCCACAGTGAGGAAGACACTTGTCTAAGTTTTAGTCACACTGGGGAGAACTTAAGGCCATATTGGCCAGTAGGACAGAATCTCACCCATTTTATACAGCAAAGCAGAATAGTTATCCCCCAAGACAGAAGGCTGACCCTCACAATCTTCTGTACAGCTCCTGAGCCAATTAAGAGCAAATATGGACTTAGGAGACGCTTTATTCAAAGGATCCTTGCAAGTGTGGATGGTACTCTTACAACAAAGAGCCATGACCACGGGATCTGTAAGTGTCTCAAGAGGTGGGCTAAAGGGGTTTTCCTTGTGTAGAGAAGCGTAACCAAGGCTAGAATGACTGGAAGAGGGGAAGTGGGATGAGTGGGTGCCCTGTTGGGTAGTAGACCACGTCACGCCTGGCCCTGGGGCCAGCCTGTATTCCAGGAGGGGCCTTCTGGGGGCTGCACGGGGCTCAGGTTGGCGGTGGGCCAATGTCTGGAGTCCTGAGTGGAGAGAGGCTTAACCAAGTTTGGTTAACAAGCATTTTATTCTCCGTGATCAGCTGGGGTCAACAGGTCAGCTAATCATTTAGGTGACCAAGAATGAGAATTTTGAGGTCTGTGTCCAGCCATGTGAGTCTCATCTGAGCCATACAGGGAAGGGTAGTTCTTTGAGGTAAACCATTTCCCCAAATAAAAAGGGTGGAATGGGGTATGGGTGGGGTCTTAGCCTTTACTGTTTTCAGGGCCACAGGGCAGGTAAAATTCAGCATTGTCATATATCGGAGAGGTCGCTTGGCCCCTGATCTTGGCGCTGTCTCTCCCTACACTATAAATATTGGAGAATCAAAAGCCAGGGAAGGACCCAGATGCCCTCCACCTCCAGGGACCCTCCGAGGAAAGGGGCAGGGGGAGTGGTCTCTCTGCCTTTGATGTGGAGAAAAGCCGTCTCAGTCACCCTTAAAAGCGCAGCTGTGCGTTGAGCAATTCAGTTGAAGAAGGGTGTATGGGTTTTTATTCAGATGGAGGAGCCCTTTAACAGCTGTAGGACCTCAGGCAAATCCGAGTCTCTGCTCACCCCCACACCTGCTGCAGGAAGTCTTTGCATTAAGTAGGATCATGTTCATGGGTTTATGTGAATGGAAAACTTAATCTCTCCCCTGGAGTAACAGAATTTAGTGGAAATTCCAGTTAAAGGCAATTTTAATAACCTTGAAAGGAAAAAATTTAAATGATTCAGTTACACCATTTATACATGCCCCTCATGAAGTCCATTGTCTTAAAATTCCAGCATATTCTATTAGCAACGTTATCTCACAACACAATATGTGATGTTAAAAAAAAAAGCTAGCATTTGCATGATGCTTTTAAGAAGTAAAAATAGTTTGAACAAATAATGTAAATTACCAGAGAATTAAAGGAAAAATTTTATATCCACAAGAAAATAATTCTGAAATATGTGAACACATGTGCTTATGGGGATGCTTAGCAAAACTCAACACATATTCTTGTAAATGTTTCCATTTCTCCATCAGCCATTTGTAAGCAATAATTCACCGATTTTCTAGTAGGTGGATTTGTGCTTCATTTGACTTTGAATGGATCATTTTAACTAGAATTACCTCTGGTTTATGGGGAAACGTAAAGACTCTACAAATTGCAATGGGCAAAAGGGCATTTTTTAAATGGCACTGTAACCATGGAGATATCATCTGGAATCATAAACTCTTAGCCACACTTTGTCTACATTCCCGTGCTGGCCCAACGTTGGGTTTGTGCACAGGGCTGGTTCTGTGCCTATTCCATTAAATTCTCTGGTGCTTTCCCCTGTTCACTGGTTTTAAATGGACAGCCGTGTCAGTGAGAACTCCAACACAGAGGCCAGGGGAGCGTGGTCCCCACATCCGGTTAACCGGGTGGAAATCCTGTCTTGGGCCTTTCCTACCTGACTTGGTGTCCAAAGAAAGCTCACAGATGTCCTCGCCTTCATCCTCTTGAGTCGGATTGGATCCCTAACACAACTGTGATATTTTCCTTGAAATTTCTGACATAAACATTATATGAATACTAATTTTTTTAAATTTATTTATTTATTTTTATTTTTTTTTTTACAGAGAGGAACAGTAAGAAACATTGATGAGAGAGAAACATCCATCAGCTGCCTCCTGCACACTCCCTACTGGGTATGTGCCCACAACCAAGGTACATACCCTTGACCAGAATCGAACCTGGGACCCTTGACTCCGCAGGCCGATGCTCTATCCACTGAGCCAAACTGGTTAGAGCTGAATACTAAATTTATTTTTAAATTATCATCATTTAAAAAAAAATTTTTATTAATCTTTTTTAGAGAGAATGGAAGGGAGAGGGAGAGAGAGATAGAAACATTGACGAGATAGGAACACCAGTTGGCAGGCTCTTGCACACACCTTACTGGGGACCGAGCCTTCACTCGGGCACGTACCCTGACCAGGAATTGACCGACGACCTCTTGGTGCATGGGATGACACCTAACCAACGGAGCCACACCAGCCAGCCTAGATTATCATCATTTATTCTTCTAGACCTGCTTGTTAGTCATGCTTCCTCTTTCCTACAATAGTGAGTCCATAAAAACACTGGAACCTTCCGTTATGTTTTCTTTAATCTAAATCTAAAATGTTGGGCACAGCATTATTCCATGCAGAACTATGGAAGCTGGTCCTTAAATGTATCAGGCAATTCATTTCTCTAAAATGTTAAAACATGTTACAATCACACAGGTCACTTCTGACATTGGATCTACTGGATGGACTAGCCATGCTTCCAGGGAAGGGTTACTTAATTACAGACACTGGCCTCGGGATTGCTTTTTGCAGAAGTCATTGAACCTAAGGGCCTAAGCACTTTACCTGCCAACTTACTAGCAATATTTTTTTCAAGTTTCAGATTTTTTAAAATGCTTCGAACATGGTTGATCCTTTACCCACTGTGGTATACTAGTATATGTAGGCCTTTACTGATTATTTCTCTTGCTACTTTTATAAAAATATTGAATATGAACTTTAAAAACTCTCCAGAATTGAAGGAGTAGATAGAAGGCTATCTTGATTCGGTCAATATCAGTGGAAGAAGTCTGTCCTCCAGAGCCGAGCCCCAGGCGGCAGCGCTGCTGAGGCGCCAGGTCGCACCTATCCCGCAGCAGGGGCTCTGCTCATCCGTGACCGGCGATGGGGAAAGGTGGGAACGCGTTTCATTAACTCAGAAATGGAAGGAAGGGGAAAGTGGCTGCTTTGTTTCCATTTTATCCATAGCTTCACAGGAGCACAGTGGAAAGAGAATAATTGTCTAAATGGTGCTGCTTTTTACAATTCTTGCCCCATATTCTGGAAGTTAATTCCTCAAAAACAAGTAAGTAAACAACAACCATTCGCATGGGATGGCACAACGTTTCTGTCCGGGCAGCGTTTCCGCTGCAAAGAGGCTTCTGAAAGCACCCAACTGCTCTGTGCACCTTTGTCTTCCCAACAGCCAGGGCCTGAGCCTGGCTCCCCTCCCTGCGGTACCCTCAGGCGGTGCAGCGGGGCCCACCGCAGGGCCTCACGACCCGCCCTCAGGAGCCTGGGCGTCTTCCCAGCGGCTCTGCGGGTGGGAGAACCAGGTCGGGGGCAGCCTGAGACCACAGCCGCTGGGCCTTTGGAAACCTGATAAGAACTCTCCTCCCCGGGGTAGACAGTGGGTCGCCTTCGCATGCCCTGCGCTTCCCTCTCGCCCATGTCGGGATTTTGCCCAAGGACCTAAGGTTTCCAGAAGCTGACTCAGCCGCCTGAGGCCTGCGGGCCTGTCTGCGGGGAGTAAGGCGCCCCCTGCCCTTCGAGTGGGTGAACTGCAGGAGTTGTGAAATCGCTTTGGCCTTCCTGCTCCGAAAAGTGGGAAAGGGCTTGTCTTTAACCCTTTGCACTCACTTGCTTTTTTCTCGATTCCTTTATTCTAATGCTAACCGTGTCCAGTCACACTCGACATCCAAGTGCAAAGGTTAAAAGGGCGGGAGGCGGAGAAAGGAGGACCGCACATCGCACACACACAGGCAACTCTGCTTTAACTTTAAGAGAAAACTAAAAAGGGGGAGGGGAGGGGGCAATACCTCTCCCACCACCTTCCAGGGATAAGGCCGAGTTTTAACATGCATTATTTCACTTATTGCTTGCATGCCTTCGGGAGCAGGCACTTTGCAAACAGCCCATCTCAGAGAGGTTACGTGTGCTCCTGAGGCTGCTAGCAAGCAAAATCAAGAGTCCACAGGCCGACGGGATCCCAGCACCCGACAAAGTTTAACATGTTAATGTTTACAAATGTGATTATAATGTGCGCTGTGCCCTTGTGATTTTTGCCATATCTATACACCTCTGGTAGTACTTTTAACTTAAATTTTTAAATTAAATTGACCTTTTTTTTTTTTTACTTAAATGTATCTTTAGAACTAAACTTTAGTTTATCCAAATAAATGAAAAACCAAATATTCCTTTGCATAAGTAGGCGGTATAGTTAAAATAATTATAATGAAAAGGAAAAACTTTTTTAAAAAAATTTAGCTTCGTAGTTTTATATAACAAAGCACACACAAAAACACTGTTTCTGCCTCTCTCTCTCTCTCTCACACACACACACACACACACACACACACACACACACACAGCCCTGGCCAGTGTGCACTGAAAGGGTTCAGATTGGATTCCTGGGTTGCAGGCTGGATCCCCAGTGGGGGGCGTGCAGGAGGCAGCCGAACAGTGTTCCAATCTTGAAGGGATGTTTCCTTCTCTTTTCTTCTCTTCCTTCCTCTCTCTCTAAAATTTTTTTATTACGGCTCTGTGCATAGCTCTAAGCAAATACTTCAGCTTTTCTTTGTGCCCGGATGCTAATTCCCTGTGCTCTTTCACTTGTCCATATCCTTAGCAGCAAATAGAATCTCCTCGGGGCCTCTCAGCCACACCCCACGCGGTCCACCAACCCCTGACACACATGCGCCCCAGGCGGCCTTCCCAGAACCTGGGGTTCCCACCAGGGCCCAGGACTCAGAGGCAGGGCCACGGAGTGGGCTCCGGACGAGGTTCATGTCATGCCCCTGTGAGGTGCATCACGGTTACATGCCCGGCCACCACCCAGGGTTTCCACAAGCCCCGCCAGGCGTGGCTGAAACAGCCGAAACCAGGCAGACACGCGCCCACTAAGTCGCCCCATGAACAGAGGACGTTTCAGAGCGCTCTGTTCAGGCCAACGTGTGACTCCCTAGAGGACTCTGTACTAGTACTGGTATACAGGAAACAGCTCTTCAAATACGACATTGTCTTCTGATGTGGGGACAGATTTGTTCGTAGAAATCTAGGAGAGAATCAGCGTATGTTAAATTATGTCACAATGTATTGGATTAAAATGCTCCTATTTATGGCGATGCATTCGAGAATGATCCTGTAACTGATACCACTTCTATTTTCTCTTATCATAGACAAAGGAAAACACGGGTCAGGGAGCTGATATCCAAAACATTGCTTTTTTATTGAATTTACTGGGGTGACATTGGTCAATAAAACCATACAGGTTTCAAGTGTACAACTCATGAACAGGTCACCTGCATAATGCGTCGGGCTCGGCACCCAAAGTCAAGTCTCCTTCCACCACCGATGCCCCTTCGCATTCTTCTGTCTCCCCCATCTCTTCCCTCTGGCAGTCACCATACTGCTGTCTGTGTTTTTTATTTGCCTAATCCCGTCACCTTTTTCACACAGTCCCCCCAAGCCCTCCCCTCTGACTGCTGTCAGTCTGTTCCATGTATCAATGGCTCTGTTTCTGTTTTGTTTGTTCATTTATTTGTTCTTTA
Organism: Ia io; assembly: GCA_025583905.1. NCBI lineage: Eukaryota > Metazoa > Chordata > Mammalia > Chiroptera > Vespertilionidae > Ia > Ia io. The sequence continues at coordinate 208,718 of JAJQQW010000019.1, read as the reverse complement.
GATTCCATCTATAAGTGAAATCATATGGTATTTGTCCTTTTCTGCCTGACTTATTTTTCTTAGCATAATGCTCTCCAGGTCCATTTATGCTTTTGCAAAGGGTAAGATTTCCTTTTTTTCACAGCCTAGTAGTATTCAGTTGTGTAAATGTACCATCGCTTTATTACCCCTCATCTACTGATGGGCACCTGGGCTGCTTCCAAATCATGGCTACCTATATATATAAAAGCCTAAGTGACCAGCCAACTGGCTGATGGCCAACTGGCCGGTAGTTATGATGCACAATGACCACAAGGGGACAGATGCTCAATGCAGGAGCTGCCGAGCAACAGCAACTTTGCAGAGTGCCCTCTGGAACCACTCGGGGGATGTCGGACTGCCGATTTCGGCCCGATCCCCACAGGCCAGGCTGAGGGACCCCACCTGCTGGAGGGACCCCACTAACTCCGCAGACACCTTCCGAGCCCCGGCACCACCCTAGGTGCAGCAAGCCAGGAAGGGATCGAGGGAGGCTGGCTCCAGAGTGTGTCTGGCCCATCTAGCCCAGTCCTGCCCCCCTCCCCCCAGCCGCCTTCTAATTAATTTCCTTTCAATGTGCACAAATCCATGCACCAGGCCTCTGGTTATAAATAATGCTATAATGAACATAGGGGTGCATATGTTCTTTTCAATTAGTATTTTGGGTTTCCTTGGATCTAGTCGCAGAAGTAGAATTGCTAGGTCATAAGACAGATCCAGTTTCAATTTTTTGAGGAAACTCCATACTGTTTTCCACAGTGGCTGCACCAGTCTGCATTCACACCAACAGTGAACAAGGGTTCCCTTTTCTCCACATCCTCATCAACACTTGGTGTTTATTGATTTATTAGTGACTAGAGGCCTGGTGCACAAATTCATGCACCAGTGAGGTCCCTCAGTCTGGCCTGTGGTATCAGGCTGAAACCAGCTCTCCATTATCCCTCAAGGGATCCCAGATTGTGAGAGGGCACAGGCCAGGCCGAGGGACCCCACTGGTGCACAATCAGGGCTGAGGAGGGACATGGGAAGTTGGCCAGCCAGGAAGGGGACGCAGGAGGACTCCAGTCACTCAGTCCTGATTGGCCGGACCCCAGTAGCAAGCTAACCTACGGTTGGAGCATCTGCCCCCTGGTGGTCAGTGCACATCATAGCAAGCGGTTGAGCGGCCTTAGCATATCATTAGCATATTACACTTTGATTGGTTGAACGGATGACTGGACAACCAGACACTTAGCATATTAGGCTTTTATTATATAGGATAGCCATTCTGACAGGTGTGAGGTGATAACTCATTGTGGTTTTAATTTGCATCTCTATGATGATTACTGACATTGAGCATCTTTTCATCTGTCTATTGGCCATCGATATGTCCTCTTTGGAGAAATGTCTCTTCAGGTCTTTTGCCCATTTTAAAAAATATATTTTTTTATTGATTTCAAAGAGGAAGGGAGAGGGAGAGAGAAATAGAAACATCAATGATGACAGAGAATCATTGATCGGCTGCCTCCTGCATGCCCCCCACTGGAGACCAAGCCCACAACCTGAGCATGTGTCCTTACCAGAATCAAATCCGGGACCCTTCAGTCTGCAGGCCGATGCTCCATCCACTGAGCCAAACAGGCCAGGGCTGCCAGTTAACCCCTTATCAGATGCATCATTGGAAAATATGTTCTCCCATTCAGTGGGTTGTCTTCATTTTGTTGATGGTTTCTTTTGCTGTGAAAAAGCTTTTTAGTTTGATGTAGTCCATTATTTTTATTTTTTATTTTGTCTCCCTTGCCCAAGGAGATATATCAGAAAAAAAACATTGCTATGAGAAATGCCTGAGGTTTTTTTTCTGCTTATATTTTCTCTTAAAATTTCTATGGTTTTGCAACTTACATTTAAGTCTTTAATCCATTTTGAGTTTATTCTCGTGCCTGGTGTAAAGAGGTGGTTTCATTTCTTTTTTCTTTTTTTTTGCATGTATCTGTCCAATGTTCCCAACATCATTTATTGAATAGCTTATCTTTACCCCAATGTATCTTCTTGCCTTCTTTGTCAAATATTAATTGACCATAAAGCTGTGGGGATTTTTCCTGGTCTCTCTGTCCTGTTCCATTGATATATATGCCTGTTTTTATGCCAGTAACATTTTGTTTTTATTACTAGGGCCTTGTAGTATAGTTTGATAATAGATAGCATGATATCTCCAAGTTTGTTCTTCTTTCTCAAGATTGCTGAGGCTATTTGGGGACTTTTGTAGTTCCATATGAATTTTTGGAACATTTGCTCTAGTTCTATGAGATATTCCATTCATATTTTAACGGGAATTGTGTTGAATCTATAGGTTGCTTTTGGATAGTATGGACTTTTTGATGTTAATTCTTCCTATTCATAAACACGGTATATATTTCTACTTATTTCTCAATTTATTTTTTCAGTGTTCTATAATTTTCTGAGCACAGGTCTTTTACCTCCTTGATTAAATTTATTCCTAGGCACTGTTTGTTGTTGTTGTTGTGCTATAAATGGGATTGTTTTCTTAGTTTCTCTTTTTGATAGTTCATTGATTGTGTATAAAATTAACTTTGAATATTAATTTTGTATCTTGCTACTTTACTGGATTCATTTATCAGTTCTAGTAGTTTTTCTGTAGAGTCTTTAGGATTTTCTATATACAGTGTCATGTCATCTTCAAATAATGACAGTTTTACTCTTCCTTTCCAATTTGGATGCCTTTTATTTCTTCTTCTTATCTGATCACTGTGGCTGGGACTTCCAGTGCTATGTTGAATAAGAGCTGTGAAAGCAGACATCCCTGTCTTGTTCCTGATCTTAAGGGAAACACTTTCCGTTTTTGCCCATTGGGTACTGGCTGTGAGTTTGTCATAGATGGCCTTTATTATGTTGAGGTATGTTCCCTCTATTCCCACTTTGCCCAAGACATGTTTTAAAACCTTTATTTAAACAGTAACCACCAGAGGATATGACACAATTGGTCATAAATAAGATAGAGGATGTCCAATTTTCAATTTCTTAGGCATCTGTTACAGTTCTGGGATTCTTTTATAATCATGGAAATCCAAGGGACCACATGACCCGAGATCTCCTCTGAATCACCCAGGAGTCCATGTTGCCCAGCATGACTTGAGTGTTCAGAGCCTTTAGATAACATTTCAAAGCATTTTAATATTTGGAAATTAACTCTACTTCTCAAATATACTGATTAAAAAACAAGGATTTATTGATAGAACAATAGCTTACGCTTTCCTTTCCTTGTTCTCTCAGATTAATTTCACTCAATTTTAAAGTTGAAGCTACTTTATTATATTCTATTTTTTTATTGTTATATACAGTAAATTTATTTAAATTAAAAGAGAATTACTAAATAGCCATGACCACTTTTCCCAAGCTATTCTGAATGATCAGGAATTAGCTGCACAATTTCCAAGTGCTTTTTAAATTAAACCTCTGAATCAATCAATTCTAAATCACATTTTACTGTTAGATAGGAAATTATTTTTAAAATAGTTCTTCTTTTGGTTCCAAAACTAATTTTCTAAATAACTGTAGGAAGCCGTAAAATGTGTGAAATTTCCAGTTTCATAATAATCTTAGCATTAATCATCATTTGGCTTCTAGTCCTGGAATTAACTTAAGAAATTTGGAGTACTACCTGAAAATTATCATTATCTTTTCCAGCACTGGGAGTAACTAAAGGTTGCTAGACATTATACAGGGTGGGCAAAAGTAGATTTACAGATATTCATATGGAAAATAACACAATGACTAATAAGTAATAATACCAGAATAAACTGTTTTGCGTACTTACAACTGTAAATCTACTTTTGCCCCACCCTGTGTAATTAGCATGACAAAGCAGAAATCTATGCCTGGTAAAACACAAGTTATGCACCAATTAAAGTTACTATAACTTATCAATTCAACCAGTCAGATATGATTTTCAGGGAGCCCAAAGCCCTCAAACACAGTCTCAGTTATTTTCAGAAAGTATCAGGGAACAGTTTGGGGGGGAAAATAAAAGAAATGTTAATATATGTGCAACAGAACATCCAAATTCTGGTAATATATAATTGACTAATGTGATTAATTTTTTGCAGTATCAAATGACTTAAATTTTTATACAGATATCCTGTATAATAAAACCCTAATATGCAAATTGACCAAACAGTGGAATGACCAGCAGAATGACCAGATGCTATGATGCACACTAATCACCAGGGGGCAGACGTTCAATGCAGGAGCTGTCCCCTGGTGGTCAGTGTGCTCCCACAGGGGGAGCGCCACTCAGCCAGAAGCCAGGCTCACAGCTGGTGAGTGCAGCGGCAGTGGCAGGAGCCTCTCCCACCTCCGCTGCAGGCAGGTGGTAAGGAGCAAGGGGTCCCAGACTGCAAGAACCCCAGACTGAGAGAGGGATGTCTGACTTCCAGCTTATCAGGCCTAAGCCAGCAAGCGGACATCCCCCAAGGGATCCTGGACTGTGAGAGGGTGCAGGCCAGGCTGAGGGACCACCCTCTCCAGTGCACAAATTTTGTGCACCAGGCCTCTAGTTTTAAATAAAATTATGTAACCCACTTTAGATAATTTTACTCTAAAGTTATTTTTTTTTCTTAACAAAATGCATTTTTACAACATAAAAGGTCCTTTTTGATGGATGTTTACAACAAGTTTTTAATTAAAATGGTTTGAATTAGCTCAATATAGAACTTTACAAAATCCAAGCAACTCTGTTTCAAATCCAGGAAAGGCAGGTGGTGGGTCCTGTGGAAGTTGTTGCACATCCCCAGGTGCTCCATGCCTTTCCTCCTGCACATCACTGAGCACCTGTGTACCTGCACATCCCAGGTGAGCTCACCTGTGCTAGTTACTACTGGGCCCAGTCTGCCTCCCTACTGTCCTCCTTGCCAAACTGGGCAGAGAGGAACAGTAGGGAAAGCATGGATCTTACATAGAGCAGCCAGGGTTGGGTTGAGTCATCACACTCTCTGATCCAAGAATTGGTGAATAATATGAGGATGACTCTTGCCCAACCACCTGCTTCGTGCGTTTATAATGAAGAACAATGAGCATATACATGTCAAGTGTTTTATAAATTTCCACACACTATACCAATGAATGAGTTACTGTGAGAATTGTGGCCCATGCTCACAGTCTTAGCCCAGATTCTAAGGATAATCCAAACCCACTCTCAATTTACAGGCACTTTCAGGAGCCTCAGCTCAGCAATCCAGATGCCTTAGTCTCTAAGACATTCTTGCTGTTTCTCTTGCCGTGAGCTACTACAATTACTGTAGGTTTATTCTAATAACCAGGTCCTGCTTTACTCCTGGGAACATTGGGGCCCTCCAAAAAATTACAAATAAATAAATCAAGAAAGTCTTATCATTCAGAGTCCTGCTTCAGTGTTCTAACAGCAGCCCACCTCCCCTGGACTTGAGGTCTGCCTTTCTCTCTCTCGCCACCTTAGGAGCTCTGACCTGAATCCATGTCCCAAAGACAAGATGCTCCCGACACCTCCATTCCTCCCAAATTCTGCCAGGCTGCCTGGTTTGTTGCCCCACTCTCTAGGTTTTGGCTCAATTTATTTAATTTAGCCAGTTAGCAGTATTTGACTCGAGGTAGCAGATTCTTTTCCAACCATCTACAAATGGAGCCTTGTGAGGTTGAGTTCTGTGAGAGAATGAAGCCAGACCTGCACAGCTATTAGCTGATCACCAAGGAAGGCACTTCTTCTTCTTCTTTTTTTATTGATTTCAGAGAGAGAGAGGGAAAGGGTGGGGAAGAGAGAGAGAGGCATTACTTTTTTGTTCCACTTAGTTATATACTCATTGGTTGATTCTTGTATGTGCCCTAATTGGGGACTGAACCCACAACCTTGGCATAACAGGGAGAACTACCTGACCAGGGCAATGGTGCTTCTTTTTGGTTGGGAGGTTAGATAAGGTCTCTCCACAGTCCTAGGTCACCTGCCCACCGAGTTGCCCTCCAGACGCTCCTGTTTTCCTGGCCTTGGAGGGCTAAACGTGTTTCTTTCAGGTGGACACTTTTTTCCATTGGCTGATTTAATAAGTTTCTGTTATGTTCTAGTCAGATCTCAAAGACCCAGAAACCTTCGGCCTTTCTTAGTGCCATGGCTCATCTTTTCCCTAATCAGTTAAGTCTTCATTTTAGCGTTAAATTCTCAGAAGTTGACCTGATGGTCTTTCCAAGTGTCTGGCAGGTTATTACACTTTTGCTTTCTCCTGGTTTCCTGCCCCCTGCCCCCCGTACTCCAAATGGCCATCAACTCAGGAATGGAGACTCTTAAGCCACCAAGAGCTACACAGTGAAGTCGTAGCCTTCATTTGTCACCATCCCAGCGAGTCGCTAGCCATCTAGATTTTGGTTCCATTACAGCTTTGCTGATGTGATTCTTTTAGTCTATAAGTAGAGCCTTGGCCGAGTAGTTGGTTAGAGCGTCATCTTGATATGGCAGGTTTCGTGTTCCATCCTAGTCAGGGCACATACGAGAATCAACCAATGAATGATAACTGAGTGAAACAACAAACCTCTCTCTCTCTCTCTCTCTCTCTCTCTCTCTCTCTCTCTCTCTTAAAATCAATAAAATAAGATTTTAAAGTAGAATGCAATTTTGGTCCCAAGAGCTTATTAGTAGATGTTAAGTTTTAACTTATAAATGCCCAGCAGCAGCTGGGAATCTGTGTGTTACTTAGAAATTTGAATTGAACTGTGTCTTATTTGCAACGAGGAATTTGTAAAAGCCACATGTGTTCACACTGTTTCTAAAAAATGAATGGCTCAACCAGTGCTCAGTCAGTACGATCAGCTGTGTAATCATTAATGCGCAGAAACGTCATTTAAATTGGATCTTGGGGGGGGGGGGCGTAGGGGCAGCCGACTCACTCTACGTCCCTCAGAGCCCAGCTGGAAGAACTCTGCTATAACAACCCTCCCAACTTCCCCTTTCCTCCATAAATGAGTTTCCTCTCTTGTTTCTCTGGATCCGTGCCTGGTTTGCCCTCAGACTGTTCTTAATTGCAAATCTTCGTTGTTCCCAAATTTACCCATTTTGCTGGAGAAACATCTGGCTGTCTGTGTGGTGAAGGTCCACAGTGATCACAATGGATACAGGTCATTCCTGATGATAAGTCCTGCTTGTCTGTAAAATGTTCTGCAACCTGTACTGTCCACATTGGTTGTTTCATCATTTTTTGCTTTTATAGATGCTACCTAAAAAACAGATTATCTATACTTTTAAATTACTTATTAGTTATGAATCTCAATTTTAAAAAGAACAGAAGCATTCTAATATTAAAGACATTGCAAGAATTTAAAAAGTATACTTTTTGTAAATAAGGCGTGTTTGTTCCTCATATTGCTATACTTATTTTCCTTCTAATATATTCATGTATGAGGTCTGAAATTAAACGTGCTTTCCCTGTAGATTAATACTATCATTTTCATGTTTGTCAAATAGAAGTCAATTACTTGGTTCAATACGCTCTCCGCTTATCTGAGTGGCTCCTGTTGTTGTTTTTCAGAAATTGGGGGGAGAGGGGGCGTTGAAAAGCATTCATCATCAAGAGAATTTGTTTTAAGAGCATCCCAGCTCCTTTACAGGCTGTAGATCCATCCCCCACTTCAGAAGAAGGAGAGCACAGTTAACTTCCCATTATGCTGAGCCAATCAGCTCCGAAGTGACTGTCTTCTTTAGAAAAAGGCAGCAAGAATGTCTAGTCGTCCCCTTTGGCCCAAGCCTTAGACTCGGACAGCAAGTCTTCTCTCAGACCAGAAGTTCTGTGGGAAGTTTGGTGGACATATTTGCCAGGTTTCTGATGAGGAGAATTATATTCATGACTTGCATCTTCACAAGGCAAAGTTCATGAAACTTTTGTTTTGTACTCCTGACATGCAAATGTGTTGAAGCTTTAGGCGAGGAAATGAGACTCTGATAAAATATTTTCAAACTCACCTCCCTCCTTCCCAGAAGAGTGATGTTATGTAATCATTTACAACCAAGGAGCAGCAGAAGGAGTAAGCGAAATCAGACTGGGGAGTGGAATATGCACAAAAGTGTGGTCCTCTTATCAAAATGGTACTTGCGAAACAGGCTTCATGACCTCTTGATCAGGATGGTGGAAGAATGTACCAAATTAAAGTCACCTGAAGAAACACAATGGCTAGTGGACTTGACCATACAGCGGGCATAGTGCGTCAGCATCTTCCATCTGCAGAGGCAGCGCTCCACTGAGGCCAGGAGGAAAGAGCACCCTCGCCGTCAGATAAAGACTTCCTTCCGTCCTGCACGCAGGTGCCGTCCATCAAAGCCTGCAAGTCACAAGGCACGGTGTTTACATGCCTGCCTCATTCTATAGGTCCAATTTGATTGTATTTGTGAAGGTATTCATTTCACATTGATCGTGGATAATTGGGGTCTGTGCATACAGGAAACATGTTCCTTTATGCCACGCAAAAAATACCACGCCTACTTTGTACCGCAAGTTTGAAACTTTGCTTCAAAAACTGATGAACAAAATAGAAACAGAGGCATGGATGCATGGAACAGACTGGCAGCTGTCAGAGGGGAGGAGGATTAGGGGGCTGGATGAAGGAAGATGAAAGGATTAAGCAAGAAAAGATATATATATATATTGACACATAAACACAGACACAATGTGGTGATAGCCAGGAGGGATGGGCGTTGGGGGGATAAATGGAGATGGAAAGAGTTTTTGTTTGGGGTGATGACACATGGTGCAGTGGGCAGAGAATGTTTTATTGAGTTGTGCACTTGAAACCTGTATAGTTTTGTGGACCAATGTCATCCCAATAAATTCAATATATTAAAAAAAGGCTAATTAGCACAACCCATTATAAAGACAGAGCCTGGAATTCCATGAAGAAGTCATTTGAATAATGTTTCATCTTTAAAAATACACATGTTATCAAGAAGTATATACTAGTAGCATGGTATAGAGATAGGGAGGACAAGAGGGAGGAGAAAAAACAACGAGTGATGGAGAGAATATCCAAGTGCCAAAATGCACTTGGCCTTACCCATGGTAGTGTCTTTCCTAGGGGTGTAAGTTTTTAATGCTTGTGATTTTGCAATACATCGTCTGTATATTGCATTGTGTGCTTGCCACCCAAAGTCTAGTCCCTTCCATCACCATATATATGACCCCCTTTACCTTCTTCATGCTCCCCCAACCTCCTTCCCTCTGGTAGTCTGTCTACTATAGTCTGTGTCTATGACTTTTGTTTGTCTGCTGGTCTTGTTTGTTCATTTTTTGCTTTATATCCCACATACGAGTGAGATCATATGGTTCTTGACTTTTTCTGTCTGACTTCTTTGGCTTAGCATAATACTCCCCAGATCCATCCAGGTTGTCACAAATGGCAGGATTCCATCCTTTCTGATGGCTGAGTAGTATTACCACAGTATATATGCAGCCCCTCTCTTTACCAATCATCTATTGAGAGACACTTCAGTTGTGTCTATGTCTGGGCCACTGTGAACAATGCTGCAATGAACATAGGGGTGCATATATCTTTATGAATAAATATTTTCAAATTTGGGGGGTAGATACCCAAGAGAGGGGTTGCTGGGTCATATGGTATCTCTATTCTTAATTTTTTCAGGAACCTCCATACTCTTCCATAGTGGCTGTACCAGTTTACATTCCCACCAGCAGTGAACGGGGCCTCCTTTTCTCCACAACCCCAACACTGTTATTACTTGTGTTATTGGTAATAGCCATTCTAACAAGTGTGAGATGATATCTCATTGTAGTTTTAATTTGCATTTCCCTAATAGCTAATGAAGTTGAAATCCCCATTCTTTCCCTAGACAAGAGCTCATGCTGGAAAATAATTGCCCATCTCAGGCATGAAATTCGCTGGACTTTAAAAGCATAGCGCGCTCCAATGTAAACGGTCTCAGTGTTGCCTTCACAGCGCACCTGAGGACCTAGAGTCCCTAAAGACCGGGTGCTCTTTTAGCCTCCCCTCTTGAAGCCTGGACATCTCCCTCACACGTGTGCATGCTGCCAGCAAGGGAATGCAGATCGCTGTACCTTAAAGTGCTATTTTTCTTTTCTCAGTTTCTGCAGATAAAGTGATCTGAATGAATGAACGAAGCCACGAAGCAGAAAAGAGGCGCTCTGACAACCCCAGAGATGTGAGAGAAGATTCCTTACGGAGAGCAGTATCTTTGGTTCAATTTACATAAAAACCCAAATAAATAAAATGGACAGTATTGTTCAGTCTTAGGAATTCCATTTCTTCTATGTTCTGAGCTGTATAATTGTCATATTTTTATGGTTTAGATTGTAAATGTGTGTTTCCCTTTGCTAATTATGTTTGGGTTGTTGTTGTTGTTTGTCTTAAAAAATCTTAAAATGTGAAAGATATTCTGGATGGTAAGGGAGACACTATATACAAATGTATATTTGTAAAAGCTATTTTTATGATTAGCATGTTTCACCATTGATCATATATAAAGTCGGATGATATTGCAATTCTATGTTTAAAGCTTATTCCCAACAATGTTATGTAAGAAAAGATACATCATATGCTAGTTTTTGTAATTTATTTTTAATTTATACTTTAAAGTACTTCAGATCATAAGGATAAAATACTTGAAAAGGTTATATTTCTGCCCTCTATGCGCACCATTTTTATTCATAAGGAATGCAACTATTTCCGATGTGAGTCAGGAGCTAAAGGTGTTGGCGTGACCTGTGGTTGAGTTCGGCATCCCTCTGCGCTCCTGGATGGGAGGCCCCTGCTCTCACCCAACCGCGGGCAGGGCAGGAGAGCCCGGGCAGGTGTCAGCGTGAGTGCAGGTGAGACAAGGAGCGGATGATCTCGTCGTGGACCCGAGCACGTACCTGAGTGCCAGCATCGTCCATCCCTGCCACCGGGAGCCCTCTGCCCACGCATTGCCTGTGTTCTCCAGAGCGAGCTATCGAATGGAAGAGCCCAACCTCACAGCCTGGGAGAGTTCAGCACATAATTTCTTAATAAATTCTGTTTCTTTTCAAACAAAGGTGGTGTGTGGCATTCCTTTGGGGAGCCCTACAGTGTCACATTCAGTTTGGGTTCTTAAGTCACTGGAATGCCATGAAGTCAGTGCCATAATAACAGCAGCATGATTTACTGACATGCAAGCCATGTGCCCCACATGCCCTCGCCCTTCGTGGGGGAACTTGAGGAGCACGTGGATTTGCCTGCCATATGACGCCCATGGGGCGGGCCTCAGTCCTGCCCGGAGTCACACTCTGCTCTCCCTTTCTCCAAAGCATGCTTTCTTATACAAATATAGAAAGGTTAAGAAAGTTATTCAGGACCGAAAGCAAACTACATCCATGTAGGTTTTTATGCCCAACTCAAACTTCACCACGCAACATGCCAGCTTCTCAGGACAGAGCAGAGAGCGGACATGATGTTCCCGGGGCACGTGGGAGGAAGGCTCCTGTTCACAGACGTTGAGGCTAAGTGGGGTGTTTCCTCGTATCTTCTTTAAGCTAATTTATCATCTTTCTCTATGTCTTGTAAATATCAGGAATGAAAATTATACAATTCATCCAACAAACGGTATTACCCAAAATGGAAAGAGTGGGAACATCAGTCAGCAATCTGCACTTCAAGGCCTGGTTCCAGTTCTCCTCTCAGAGTGAAACTGGGAGGACTTGCAATGCTTCGGCCGTCCCGAAGCTGGAATGAACATGGGCGACTTTCTATGAGAGAAAATCAGCTGAGTGATCTCTTTGTTTGCTGCCAAATAGACACAGCGGCCCAAGACAGCCCAGTGTTCCAGGAAGGAAGTATGTCACAGGTGCTGTTAGGAGACGGTGTGGGTCCTTTATCCAACATGCTATTTGTCTGTCCTTGCGGTAATCAATAAATGGTATAACATATAATCTAGCATTTTCGTAAATTCAGAGACTCATACTTTCCCAGACATTCATTAACTAGTTAATTATTCTCTACTAGAGGGCCAGTGCACAAAATTCGTGCACGGGGGGAGAGGGGGTTGTCCCTCAGCCCAGCCTGCACCCTCTCCAATCTGGGACATCCCTCTCACAATCCAGGACTGCTGGCTCCCAACTGCTTGCCTGCCTTCCTGCCTGCCTGATTGCCCCTAATCGATTCTGCCTGCCAGCCTGATCAACTCCTAACCACTCCCCTGCCAGCCTGATCGACGCCTAACTGCTCCCCTGCTGGCCTGATTGCCCCGAACTGCCCTCCCCTGCTGGCCTGATTGCCCCAAACTGCCCTCCCCTGCTGGCCTGGTCCCCCCCTAACTGCCCTCCCCTGCAGGCCTGGTCCCTCCCAACTGCCCTTCTATGCTGGCCCAGTCACCCCCAGCTGCCTTCCCCTGCTGGCCTTCTTGTGGCAGCCATCTTGGGGGTCCACATGGGGGTGGCCATCTTGTATGTTGGAGTGATGGTCAATTTGCATATTACTTCTTTTTTTTTAATTTAATAAATCTTTATTGTTCAGATTATTACAATTGTTTCTCCTTTTTCCCCCCCATATCTCCCCTCCACCCGGTTCCCATGCCCCCATCTGCCCTTACCTCCCCCCCGCTGTCCTCATCCATAGGTGTATGATTTTTGTCCAGTTTCTTCCCGTACCCCCCACACAGACACCCCTTTCCCCCTGAGAATTATCAATCCACTCCCATTCTATGCCCCTGATTCTATTATATTCACCAGTTTATTCTGTTCCTCAGATTTTTAATTCACTTGACTTTTAGATTCACTTGTTGATAGATATGTATTTGTTGTTCATAATTTTTATCTTTACTTTCTTCTTCTTTTTTCTCTTTTTAAAGAATACCTTTCAGCATTTCATATAATACTGGTTTGGTGGTGATGAACTCCTTTAGCTTTTTCTTATCTGTGAAGCTCTTTATCTGCCCTTCAATTCTGAATGATAGCTTTGCTGGGTAGAGTAATCTTGGTTGTAGGTTCTTGCTATTCATCACTTTGAATATTTCTTGCAACTCCCGTCTGGCCTGCATAGTTTCTGTTGAGAAATCAGCTGACAGTCGTATGGGTGCTCCCTTGTAGGTAACTAACTGTTTTTCTCTTGCTGCTTGTAAGATTCTCTCTTTGTCTTTTGCCCTTGGCATTTTAATTATGATGTGTCTTGGTGAGGTCCTCTTTGGATTCCTTTTGTTTAGGGTTCTGTGCGCTTCCTGGACTTGTAAGTCTATTTCTTTTACCAGGTGGGGGAAGTTTTCTGTCATTATTTCTTCAAATAGGTTTTCAGTGTCTTGCTCTCTCTCTTCTTCTGGCACCCCCATAATTCTGATGTTGGTACGTTTGAAGTTGTCCCAGAGGCTTCTTACACTATCTTCAACTTTCTGAATTCTCTTCTCTTCTTGCTTCTCTGGAGGCGTGTCCTTTGCCTCTTTGTATTCCAAATCTTTGACTTGATTCTTGCGTTCCTCTAGTCTGCTGTTGGGTCTCTGTATAATATTTTTTATTTCAGTCAGTATATGTTTAATTTCTAGTTGGTCCTTTTTCATGTCCTTGAGGGCCTCATTAAATTTGTCGGCCTTTTCCAGGAAATTCTTGAAAAACCTTATAACTGTGGTTTTGAACTCTATGTCCAGTCGTTTGTTCTCCTCCATTTCTTTCGTTTGTGATCTGTTTCCTTGTCTCCTCATTTTCGCTGCTTCCCTGAGTTGGTAAGGGTAGCTTTATGTACTAGCTGTCCTATTGGTTCAATGGGTCAGCCTCCCAGTTACCTGAGGTGGACACTCTTGGTGCACCCCTTTGTGGCCTGTGTGTACAGCCTTGTTGTAGTTAAGTCTTGATTGTTGTTGGTGTCACTGGGAGGAATTGACCTCCAGGCCAATTGGCTGTGAGGACCCGCTGTGTCTATAATGGAAGAATTGCTGTGCTGGAGACACATTTATGGGGCAGGACTTGTTCCAGTAAGGCTTTGGTGCTCACTGAGTCTGCCTCTTGAATGTGTCCCTTATGAGAGTAGTTGAAATCTGGTGTCATCTCACACCAACCACTAGATACCCTAGATTCTGGATCTCCAATGGGGTGCAGGTCAGCTACTGTCTGAGGCCACCCACCAGGAGCTACAGCAAGAACTAGTTTTCTCCTCTTTGCTTGGGGTTTGGCGGTTTTGGAGCAGTCTGACTGGAGCTGCAGTTTATTTGGTTAAGCTTCCACAGAACAGGCCATTTATATGCAAAAGCCGCTGTGTGGAGCCTGGGCAGGTTTGTAGAGTGTGGGGGGCAGGGTCTCAGGGCAGGGCAGGGCGGGGTCTCAGGGCGTCACTAGGCTACGGCGTGGCAAACGGTGATGGCTGCCGTCAGCTGTCTCTGCCTTTCTGCATTTCCAAGTCCCTGCGTCCTGCGCTCCAGCGCAGTAAACAATGATTTCTAGACGCACTTCTGCAAAAAAGTCACTCTCACTTTCTGACCCAATGGACGAGAGTCCAGCTTCTCTCCGTAGGCGTCTGGGTCCCCTGCGTGTCCCCAGAAACTGGATTTCAGAGTGATCAGGAGCTTGTCTCCCTGTGGGTTGAAAAAGAGCCGCTCCCAGTCGCCCGCCACCAGCCCGATTCGCGTGCCTCCGTACCTCAGCTTTTCAGCATTTGTGCTCCTTTCTCTTTCCTTCTTAGTTGTAAAACTTCCACTCAGCCAGCTTTCCCGTGGTTCTGGGTGGTAGACGTTTTGTCTTTTAGTTGTAGTTTTGAAATTGTTATGCAAGGCAGCAGTTTAGTTGTTTACCTTTGCCACCATCTTGGTTCTCTGCATATTACTTCTTTATTATACAGGATTACTAGAGTTCACTTTCTCACATCAGGCCTTGAAGCTGGACACCGTGGGTCTTTCCCTGTATTCATTACCCATCCCTGGCTTCAGAATTTCTTTTGGTGACAAAAGTGGGATAAAATATATGACAGACCAACAAAGTATAGATTATTTGAGATTATAATCCCTGAAGGTTTAGTTTAATAAACTAAAAGAAAGCTTTTAAGAGATAAAGAGGAAAGCATGGACTTCCTCTAACTTCATATAATAACAGTCCCATAGAAAAGGTGGGGGAGGGGAGCAAAGGGACATGACTCACTGCATTAGTTCAGGAAAAATGTGGGGAAACAGGACCCTGCTGAGAAGGTAGGTCATTGGTCACTGGTGACAACATGAAGGGGAAATGAAAATGCTCCCATCATCTTCAACAAAAGAATCATTTTCAAAGTAGAAATACACACTAAAGTAAGATAAAAATGAAGCAGAAGATAAAGAGGAAACTGTTTTAAATGGCTTAAAGTTCAGAGAACTGGAGTGACAAGCACAGAGGGCTGTAGAACTCTGATCGGAAACGCAAGTGCAGGAACTGGGCCTGCAGTCACTGGTGGACATTCATGCACCTTGCAGACCAGGCACTTGCCAGCTCTGGGTCCCACGGCCGCCTGGCATGGAAATGCAGATGTCACCAGCCAGGCCTCCTGGCTTCTCAGACCAGGGAGACATCAGAGTGCCAAACGGGATAGCCCAAGGTTTTGTTTTAATGAGAATCTGAAGGTGAATGAAACCATGTCTGTGATTTATATCCAGGACTTAATAGTTGTAAAATTTACAAAAGTAAACTTACAATAATAATAATCAACAAATCCAGGATTATATCTGGTGAGAAAAGGGAGTGTAGAATTGGGGTATTCAATAACACCCATAATATTTAATTTATTAGGAAAATAATTGACTCAAATATTTTGAATCAAATAAATATCAAAAGTTAAAAGTTTTGATACAAGTAAGTATAGGCTACATTGAAAGTTCCCATCTCTCCAAACTAGGTACCCTGGGGTCTGATGGGAAAATTCTGTTTGAAAATGCCACACCCAGCACGCCTGGGTCACCGTGTGGAGGCAGCAAATCTAGAGACCCAACCATATACTAGTCCTGCTGAATTCCTAAAAACACTCTGGAACAACTACCTGAAATATTATAGCACAGGATTAAAAACAAAAGTGCAAGCAACACTTAAAGAAAAAATATCCAATGATGACCACTGAATTCAATAAATCAGACAGTTGCGTGTACATAATTGTTGCAATGATATTTATAAAATGGAATGTAAAAATAGCAAACAAAAACATTCTTAAAAAACATGATTTACTGTGTAAATATAACTGCTGTGGAATAGCAACCTGCTTTTATAACTTAGATTGAGTTAATACAACTGATTAGGAGAGGTCAAGAGAGGAAACAGGCCGACCTCATCCTATTGTGGATGAAAAGAGGCCACACACTAAACTGACAAGCAGGGGAGACCTGCATGGCGAGCCCTGCAAACTCAGAGACCTAAAGTAACCACAGAGAACAGTCCAAACACAACTCTTCTTAACAAAAAGCGGGTCATGGTGCGTAGTCATATCCTAGGCCACTAGGTTCCTTGACAAAGGTTGTCTTTTTGCATCTAAGATAATATCCCTTTGGAATGTCAGGGTAATTTCCCCTCCAGACCCTCAGGGTGCAGTCTCGGAACAGGAGACCACTGACCCCTCCTCGTTATCTTGGCCCCGGCGCACCATCTCTCTGCTGTAAATGTTATTGCTAACTCTCCCGTGCCCGCAGTGCAAAAGAAGTATGTGTGTCTCCATTATATTCTTTATCCAATCCCAGAGATTTCCCCACTTTGCTTTCTTCTGCTTCCTCGATCTATCACCATTGGATTCGTGTAACCCCTTACGCCTCCTCCTTTGATTCTAATGTATCAAATAATGTGCAAAACTGCCATTCTCTGGAACATTTTCTCAATCCATTGAAATTTTGCTTCCTGGCAATTGTCAGTTTGGCTTACATAAACTCATAAAAATTCTCTACAGGTTTGGATGTTTCTTACGTCAACACTATACAGGTCTATTCACCCAACAGTGACTGAGCACCCGTCAGGTGTCAGGCACTCCTGTCAGTCCTTATCCGGTCATACAGAAATATCGAGATTTTAAACGTCACCAAGGTGGGGTTTCAAATGAAACCCCACCTTGGTGACGTTTAAAATCTCGATATTTCTGTATGACCAGATAGAAAGGTGCTACTGTGCTTCTTTAGCAGTGGTGATGTCATCCTGAGTCTAGCAGAAACTGGTGAGGTGACAATTCTGCTTTCTCCCCTTAGGGAAAAACCTGTGATCATCAGCCCCCCAAGTGTGGACCACCCTTCCAGGTCAGGACCCAAACTGAGGTCAGGACCCACACTGAGTGCCATTGGTGCCAATAGAACGAGACTGAGTTGGGTAAGGCAGAGCAGAAACCTTATTCCTTGATGAAGAGCACGGTGAGCTCATGCTCTCAGGGCACTTCTTCCAACTAGGTGGAGCCGCTGTCTTCTTGGGTGTGGCAATGGCACCTGAAAGATTAGTCATCTTCTTTGCACATGACGCCCCACCACCAACTTGGTCTTTGCGCTGGGCTCCTTGGTCTTCCTCTTCATTTTGGGTTGGGAAAAGGGTTTCTGTAAGCAAGCATAGTTCATGACATAGTTTAAGTATTGAGAAACATTACGGTCTTTAGATAATAGCCGTGACAAGGGCAGGAGGATTAATGAGAAAGTTGTATGGACATCCATTGCCTCTACTTCTGCTCTGAGTAGCCATCTCTTTCTGGTGCATTCTGCACCTTGGATCGGACTAGGGTTTTATATTATAGCAATGTGTTTGTGTCATCTCTGCTGGCTAATGGATAACACAACCGCAATCCTGCAACGACTAAATGGCTAATAAACATGAGATTGCAAATTAAAGTAACACTGAGATTCTGTTTTACAACTATAGAAATAGCAAATATTGAAGCCTGATAATATTCGGTTGCAGTTAGGAGGCCGGTTAAGCTCTTAAATTATGATATTTAAGAACTCCTTTAAAATGCTAATGGTAGTAGAAATTGGCAAACTTTCTGGAAATGAATTTGACAATATATCACAGTATGTTGCAAGAGCATTAGCAAATTAAATAATCATTAAAATTATAAATGTGTAGAACTTCTAATGACATGGTGGAAAGTTTAGGATTAAAGAAGAATGAAAATTATGTATATGGGATTCCTTTACTTTTATAAAGAAAAGGAATTGTGAAATTGTTGTAACTGGTTTTTTTTCTCCATCTTTATACTTTTCTGCACTTTGAATATATTCAGGTTTTGGTAACTGGAAGAAGGTATTATTTGCAGAAATGGGTGAATCAAGAAGAGATTGGGAGATAATGTAGTTTGTTTTAGATATGTTGGTTTAAGAGAATATCAACACATCCAATATGAAATTTCTTAGCATAAAGTGGACTAACTAGTATGATAGTGACCAGAACTTAAAAGTGCTGTTTTGGAAGTCACCCATGGAGACATCGTGAAAAGCTGAAGGAATGGCTAAAACATTCAGTAACTTGGAACAGAGAAGACCAATGGGCTAGAACCTCTTGAAATCTCACTGGTGGGAATGGAGAAGGTAGGGAAGTTGGTGAGCTACAGCACCTCTACTATAGCAACTTAGCAGGACAAGTTGATTTCACTGAATTGAAAACTGTTGGCTAAACCACAGATGTCCATGTTATAACACCCATACAATTGCGGTAAGTGATCTGTCAAGAAAAATAATCAGCAGACTTCAACAGCTTGTAAATTGTTGCAAGTATTCCTAAACGTCTGAGATGGCGCCTTCCTGGGGTCAGGGACATCACAGAGAATGTTTCCAATTATCACCGATGACAATCACCACCTTCCTGGCAGCTCACACCCGCTCTAGGATGACTCATCTGTGATTCTCAGATCTCAGGCTCAGTTCCCACTTCTTAATTTCTCTTTGGAAACCAACACCTAGGGCAGTGATGGCGAACCTATGACAAGCGTGTCAGCACTGACACGCGTAGCCATTTCTGATGACACGCGGCCGCTCAGGCGGCCGCATGCCGAGGATGAAACATTTGCTGCTCCTAAGAATGAAACATTTGCGAAATAATGTTTTTTCCTCAAAAAGTGACACACTACCCGAGTTATGCTCAGTTTTTTGGCGAAGTTTGACACACCAAGCTCAAAAGGTTGCCCATCACTGACCTAGGGTAACGTTGAATAGAAAAAGAAGACCATATTTGCTGGCTAAATTACAGGGTAGAAGAAGAGGTCAAGAGAATAAGTCAAAAATCCATAAAATATGCTAAGTTGATTTCCTGGCACTGGGAGAAAGCTAAGTTTTGTTTCCCATTCCCTCTTTTGGAAAGAGATCTGGATGCACTAACAGCAGCAGTGAAAGGAGAGGTGCCATCCTAGTCATTCAGACCTAGTCTGTCCAAGAAAGAGTCAAATGAGGGTTCAGCCTCCAGATGTCCTTCACACACACATGCTCACACACACACATACACGCACACACGCACACACACATGCATGCACACGTGCACAATTTTGTCAAAGAAATCTCTAAATATCATCTATTAGAAAAATGTCCAAAATTATTAGCTTGTCCCATGTACATACCCAGGTTACATACCTCCGGGAGGGTCTGGTCTATAGGTGAGACTAGGCCAAAGAGAGATATACTTTCCCTGCCTATTCTCGTCATTTATGAAAAGCCAGATAACCTGAAATCTGCTCAAAATATGCCTTCTGAGCACAGTCCTGCCCGCAACTCTGCCCCAGGACCAACAGCTGATGCCAAGCTCCTTTGCAAGTTGTGACCAGAAGCCACCGTGGTTTCGGCGTTCTGACCCCTGCTGTATATATCATTACTACCACTGGAGCCAGACGAATTGTAAACGTTTAGAAAGAACAGGCCCCTTGGCTCTCTCAGCCTCAGTCCTCTCTGATCGCCTCCAAACATAGAGCATCTCTGAGATTAGGTTGGCTCTCAATTTTCTGTTCCAATGAAAGAAGCTTTGATGTTGAAATCCCTCCCCCCACCCCCCAGGAGTCCTCCTTCCCCTTTGTGCATTGTGTTCTGTCCACGTTGCTTTCAGACTGCTTCAGAATCCCAGTTTCAGCCTTACACCTGGGAGAAAGTATTACTAACTGTGGAATGATTTTTATTTGTTCAGCGCTGAGGCCAAAAGCACCTACTCTTTACAGACAAATGAGAAAAAACTTGAATGGTCCTTTGACAATTCATCCTGAGTCTATGCAGAAGACTAGCTTTCTCTTTCCTTTCCTGAGTTATTTTTGCTAATGCATTAAATTCCTTCTTACTATAGGATTCAAAGCAATTCAAATGAGATTAGCTCATTGTAGTTAATATAAAAAGCTTGATCTTCTAAAAAGTGCTAAAACCAGGATCAAGAACTCCCAGACACCAAATATATTTTTAAGGACCTTTATTCATTTTGATACTTTTTTTTTTTTTACCTCATCTGACTGGTCATGCCATTCCAGCCTGGCATTAAGGAGTCCTTTACTGCCCTGGCAGGTATGGCTCAGTTTTGGCTGAGCGTTGTCCTATCCCCGGTTCGGTTCCCAGCCAGGACACGTGACTGAGTTGCGGGCTGAATCCCCAGTAGGCGATGTACAGGAGGCAGCTGATCGGTGTTTCTCTTTCATCAATATCTTTCTCCCTCTCCCTCCTCTCTCTCTAAAAATCAATAAAAACATATTTTTAAAAAATAATAAAGAAACTTTTATTGTTTCAGTACATTTTCAGTTTACCAATCTGCAGCATTTTCCAGTAAATAGAACAGATTCTTGCCACCTGAATCTCTCTGATGCACACATAGGATTACACCACTTTCCTTGTTTTTTTTTGTGTGTTTTTTTTTTTAAAAAAAACAGTTCGCCGTGGACTAAATCTTCAATCCAGCATTTATGGTCCAGAGAAATCTGGAATCAACATACACACCTGGGCTTCCCTTTCCCTACTTCCCTCTGTGTTGTTAGCAAAGACCAACACACGTTAGCCTCTCCTTCATTTTCATGGAATTAAACACATACTTTGAATATTCATATAGTAGCCATTACAATAGATACACTATCTGGCTGGAAAGTTTCACTCTGCTCTGGCGGATGGCGGTGCTCATTTTATTTAATAAAGCTGTGCACGCGCATCTGATTTACACCCACCCCCTTCATTAGGGCCTCAGTGGGCACTGCCCATCATTGCTGATTCGCTCTCACAGCCTGGCTCTCAGGACCAGGGGTCCTCTCCTGGTCGGCTGTGCACATGCCCACTGGTTTGCAGCAGGCCCAGGGAAGTGGATTCAGCTCTTTTATTAGGACTCCTCCTCAGCTATTCCTTTCTATGGCGGTAAGCACAGCCCTCCTATGGGACTGCACTAGGCCGCCTCTCACACCTGATTCAAACCACCCATGAGTTAGCAAACATCTCCCAATATATACTCCTGTAGTCAAGAAAAATGTTTCTGATGCTCAGTTGTGTCAACTGTAGATCTTATTTTCTTGCTAATGCCATCAGCCAAGCTTGTGCATCGTAAACAATGAATGAGATTAGACTCATCTCATTACATGATCAGCAAAGATTGATTCCTTACAAGAGTTTGCAGAGCTTGGAAAGAGTAAATTTCTTCTTTCTCATGGGCCAATCGAATTGCCACCTTCATTTTTATGTGTAATTTAAGTAGAATGACAAGGCTGTTCTCCATGAGCATTTATTGAACACTTGTTGCATGTACATTCCTACCTAATGGACCAATACTGAAAAGCAGTTCAAAGCAGAGTTCAAGCTACAGCCTCAAAGAAAAATAAAACAAGTAAGGACTGTTCTCAGTTTAGCTTCCAGGAAAAGGGCTTTCCTCTGAAATGCAAGAGCCAAGGGTATCAGTGTATGTTGACCTGAAAGAAACCTGTCAGGAAAGAAATCAGCTGCCACCTTAAAGCAAAAGAGGAGAACCCATTTGAATGCCCACTCCTGAAAACCCCACACTGCACGGAAGACCTCACAACTTGGGAGGCCTGAGGACCACTCAGTTAGATAATGTTCCCTCACTTTGGTTCCCGCCCATAATTCCTGAATGACAGTTTCAGCAGGTGTTGTGCACATTTTGTTGAAATGCATGTGACTCCTTGGGAGGCTCCATGTGGAGGCAGGTGATTCAAATGCAGGTGACCTGTGAGGCCCTGAGAAGTGGGTCAACCTGTGAAGCAAATGCTATGTGAAGGGCTCGTTTTTTGGTGAATTAACAAAGGGTTCAGAAATCTGGAGAAGGCAGATTAAAAAAGGATTCTCTGGAAAGTAAGCTCACAGGGCTGATCATAAATTTTCAAAAGGGCAGGTCCTGATGGGTAGTCATGTCCTGGGAATATAACTTTTTAGTAAAAGGCTATCTTTGCCTTAAGCCAGCCCTGTCCATTGTTTCTGTGCATTCCGGTTAACACACTTTGGAATAAATCAAAATCATCCTCATAAGAGCACATAATCTTGTCAACTAGCCTGCCTTGCTTTTTCCCACCTTTCTATAATCCTGTCCTTAATTTCAAATGCATAAAAGCAGCTGCAAAATTTATTCTCCTGTGCATTTGAGATCTTGCTCCCAGGCCTATGTGGTCAGTTTGGCTCAAACTCTTATAAAAATTCTCTACAGCTCCATCGAAAAACTACTAAACTTAATAAATGAATTTGGCAATGTAACAGGATACAAAATCAACACCCAAAATTCAATGGCTTTTTAAAAATTATATTATATTGATTTTTTACAGAGAAGAAGGGAAAGGGATAGAGAGTTAGAAACATCAATGAGAGAGAAACATCTATCAGCTGCCTCCTGAATACCTCCTACTTGGGGATGTGCCTGCAACCTGCCCTTGACCGGAATCGAACCTGAGACCTTTCAGCCAGCAAGCCGACTCTCTGTCCACTGAGCCAAACCGGTTAGGGCTCAATGGCTTTTTTTATACACCAATAATGAATTCTCAGAAAAGGAAGCTAAATAAACAATCCCATTTACCATTGCAACAAAAAAATTAAAATATTTAGGAATAAACTTAACCAAGGAGGTAAAATACTTTTACTCAGAAAACTACAGGATGTTGAAAAAAGAGATAGAAGAAGACATAAACAAGTGGAAGAATATACCCTGTTCATGGATTGGTAGAATTAACATCATTAAAATGTTCATACTATCCAAAGCAATCTACAGATTCAATGCACTCCCCATCAAAATACCAAATGCATATTTCACAGACCTAGAACAAATACTCTAAAAATGTATATGGAACCAAAAAAGACCCTGAATAGCTGTAGCAATCTTGAGGAAGAAGAACAAAGTTGGAGGAATCACAATACCAGATATCAAGTTATACTACAAAGCCACCATATTCAAAACAACCTGCAACTGGAACAAGAACAGGCATATAGATCAATGGAATAGAACCCCAGATATCAGCCCAACCCATTACACTCAATTAATATTTATTTGAAAAAGGAGACAAAAACATATAATGGAGTCAAGACAGTCTCTTGAATAGATGTTATTGAGAAAATTGGACAGATACATGCAAAAATATGAAACTAGACCACCAACTTACAGCATACATAAGAATAAACTCAAAATGGATAAAAGACTTAAATGTAAGTCATGAAACCATAAAAATCCTGGAAGAAACCATAGGCAGCAAAATCTCAGACATCTCTCATAGCAATATGTTTACAGATACATCTCCTAGGCCCTAGGAGCAAAAGAAACTAAGGAGAAAATAAACTAATGGAACTACATCAAAATAAAAAGCTTCTTCACAGCAAAAGAAACCATCAACAAAATGAAAAGGAAGCCCACTGTATGGGAGAACATATTTGCTAATGATACATCTGATAAGGTGTTAATTTCCAAAATAAATAAGGAACTCATACAACTTAACAAAAGGAAGACAAACAATCCAATTAAAAAATGGGCAAAGGATCTAAATAGACACTTCTCCAAAGTGGACATACAAAAGGCCAAGAGACATATGAAAAAATGTTCAAAGTCACTGATTAACAGAAAGATGCAAATTAAAACGACAATGTGGTATCACCTCTCACCTGTAGGAAAGACTTCCATCCACAAATCAACGTAGAGAAAAGGGACCCCTAGTACACTGCTGGTGGGAATGCAGACTGGTGCAGCCATTATGAAAAACAGTATAGAGTTTCCTCAAAAAATTAAATATGGAACTGCCATTTGACCCAGCAATCCCACTTCTATGAATATATCCTAAGAAACCCAAAACACCAATCAGAGAGAATGTATGCCCTCCTATGTTTATAGCAGCACAATTTACAGTAGCTAAGATCTGGAAACAGCCCAAGTGCCCATCAATAGATGAGTGGATAAAAAAGCTGTGGTACATTTATACCATGGAATACTATGCAGCTGTAAAAAGAAGAATATCTTACCCTTTGAGATGGCATGGAGGGGCCTGGAGAGCATCATGATAAGTGAAATAAGTCATTCAGAAAAAGACAAGTATCACATGATCGCACTCATATGTGGAATCTAAGTAACAAAATAAACTGATGAATGGAGTGAATCCAGAGACTTGGAAGCAGGGAACAGAGTGTGGAATCTCAGAGGGAAGGGGGGGAAGGGTGGGTAGGTGGGAAGTGATCAACCAAAGAACTTGTATGCATATGTGCATAACTCATGGACACAGACAATAGGGTGCTGAAGGCCGAGTTAGGGGGCAGAGGAGAGCTGGAGGGGATCAATGGGAGTCGGGGGAAGGGGACATATGTAATACTTTTAACAATAAATATTAAATATATGTATATATTTAATAATAATAGAATAAAAATTTTAAAGATCTCTATAGCTTTCCACGTTTCTCACATCGACACTGAGGCTCAGGAAGCAGCTTGTCCTTGGCATGTGAGAACAGAAAGCAGAGATCTGAAAAGGTAAGTGTTCTCACAGCGTCACCAAACTGAAGGAGCTGGTTTGCATGCATCATGGCCCCATCAAACACGAACAGCAGTTTGCAGCAAGGCCGACGCTCTAAGCACTGAGCATGCCTGCCAGGGCTGCAGCAAAGAAAGTAAAGGGTTGTTTAAGGAAATGGTGCCAAGCCTGGAGTCACAGGGTAGTCTGTGCTCTAAAACCTGGGTCCCCGATGGCCCACAGGGGGACAGGGTATATACGGGGCAAGTCTTAAACATGGTGGCTAAGGGAGTTGAGGTCGTGGGCTCTGCTGATCGCCAGGGCCAGGGGAGAGATAGTTGACTACTGGGTCGGGTCCTGATGTCAGCCTGGGTATTGTTCTGTCTGGTTGCGGGAGGGTGTGGTCTGCAGGGTCATTGGCTTTCATGGGCCTGGGGCTGAAACACACATGAGGTCAAGCTGTTTCCTCTAGTTTGACCAAAACTCTGTCTCTCTGCTCAACAGACCTGAGGCTTTGCTCCTAAGACTCTGATGCAGAGCAGAATCTGATGCCCTGAGGCCTTCCTGGTTAAGGACGGTCCACGTGCAAGGAAGAGGGAGGCAATGAGTCCTGGTGCCATTGGACTGGGCGAGGCAAGACTCAGAGTGATCTGCCTTTGGTCCCTGTGGTGCTTCTGTGTTTCTCTCCAGGGCAGCCAGGAGCCATGGCACTGACCCTTAGTCAGGAAGATAAATGGAGTCCTGGAAGGTTTTGCCCGGTGGTGAAAGTATTGGCCCTCCAACCGAAAGGTCTTGAGTTCAATTTCCTTGGTTGTTGGCTCCATACCCACCCCGGTTTGGGGACATTCGGGAGGCAGCCAATCAATGATTCTCTCTAATCATTGATGTTTCTATCTCTCCCTCTCCCTTTCTCTCTGAAATCAGTAAAAATATATAATGAAAAAAGAAAGGATTAAGTTGTACTAGCTAGAACTCCTTGAGGTTTTCTATCAGTTTGTCTACATGGTTTATTGAAAATTAATGGAGCCGAAACTAGTTTGGCTCAGTGGATAGAGCGTCGGCCTTCGGACTGAAAGGTCCCAAGTTCGATTCTGATCAAGGGCATGTACCTTGGTTGCGGGCACATCCCCAGTAGGGGGTGTGCAGGAGGCAGCTGGTCGATGTTTCTCTCTCTTCGATGTTTCTAACTCTTTATCCCTTTCTCTTCCTCTCTGTAAAAATCAATAAAATATATTTTTTTAAAAGAAAATTAATGGAGTTCTGCTTCCTGCCATGATGGAGTAACAGGGATTGGAATTAAAAATCTGACAAGATGTAAGGAACACTGGCTTTCAAGATATTGGACATGGCTGAGTGAAGGATGTGATTGCTGAGATACAGGCAACAAATGGGGTGAGTCCTACTATTGCCCAGCCTAGTGTGGAGGTAGTTTCTAGGTGGTGGCAGTGAGGGGGACCCATGAAAGACCCTGTGCTAGCCTTCCTGAACTGAAGACGGAGCTAAGAGTCCAGGGAAGTCAGGACGGCTATTGTATACAGAGCTGTGTGCAGAAGAGACAAGAGCTGCGCAGAGGGAGGACTCCAGAGGCCATCAGCGGTTCTTCCTTGGGTGCTGGGCTCGAGGCTGGTCAGCACTTGCATGTGAGGGAGCTACCTGCACCTGAAGAAGAACCTCCAACAAGGGAACAGCACTGGGAAATCTAGTGCTGGGACCAGTGCCCATACCCAACAGTCATTGCGGGAGCTTCCTGATGCACCGGGTATTGGTTACACGTATTAAAAAGGGTCTTGCCTCAGCCGTGGGGAAGATTAGCCCTGGACTAAATGCTGGTCCGGTGCCACTGAACGAAACCTAAAACAAGACCCAAAAGATCAAATTATTTTCTGGCATTAAATAACAAATTATCAGCCTTAAAAAAGACAGAAGCTATGACCCATAATTCAATGGAGAAAAATAGGTGAAATGGAACTGAAAAATGGTAGAGATGATAGAATTAGTAGACAAGGACACCATAATAGTTATTATTTTTACTCCCTACGTTCAGGAAGCTAGAAGAAATTTGAATGTGCTAAGTTGAGACATGAGAGTTATTTTTAAATACCCAACTCAGACTTCTGGAAATGAAAAAATACAATGTCTGAGATGAAAAATACACTGATGGGATTAAAAGCAATTTAGACAAACCATTTTCATATATTATTAAAAAGATACGTTACTATTTTGCATCTGGTATAACCTGTAGAGAGCGCCTGGGAAGGCACAGGGGCATTTCTTTAATTATTGTCAGCTGAATCCAGTGGTGTTGGCAGAGCCACATCCTGGAAACACGCCTTGCCAGAGGCAGGAGTGTTGTCAGCTTGACCTTCATCCCAGGCACCAGGGGGTGGGTTTCGTTATCTAAATCCAGCCAAGCACCAGGAATGAATACGACTCCGGCCCACCCAAGAATGCACATAATCTCCTTTGTCTTGACCTTTAGTAAAACTTCCTGGTTTTTGCTGTACAAAATAAACATGCTGTATTGGTTCTGGGTCCCTGTCTCTCCATCAGAGGACAGTGGTCCCACCCGGCCCCAGCTTTTTCCTTCCATCTCTGTGTCTGTCTCTTTCTTTCATTTTCTCAATCCCCAGCTGCCCCTATTCAGGAAACGGACAGCTCTCTAGCTGCGCTGGATGTGGAAAAGAGAGAAATATTTACAGTAAACAGTTATGCAGTCTGGTTTTAGCTCTGTGACCAATGGCTTTAGGTGCATGACAAGTGTCCTGGAAGGGACCCTTTGGTGAACTTGGCTCCCTGGGCCAGCGCCCCCACCCTCCCTGGTGCTGTGTCATCCAGAAGCCCTGTCTTGTGGGAAGAACGAGCCCTGTGAGCTATGCCTGGGAGTCTCACCTGCTCTGCTGCTTCAGTGCTGTCTTTCTTCTGCTGTGCAGGGTCCTTCGCCTTGCCTGAAATCTTGCATCTGTGCTCGGCATAGCTCAGTGTGCATAACGGACACTGTTTTTGAGGAAGAGGACGTAGACTGAGGTACATGACAGCATGATAATATTTAAGGTATGGTGACGAGATAGAAACAGGATGGCTGTCTATGTGCCTTGTGTGGGAATAGAGGGGGTTGGAGAGAGGTGGCATAGGAGGAGCATGGGACTGCGGGCACTCGGGTCCAAACATGTCCATTTGCTGGCTGTGCGACCTGAGCAACTTACCTGACTCTGTGATGCCTTAATTTCCCCCTTAGTGTCTGGCAGATTTGGCAAACGCAAACTCTGCATGAGTGTGTGCTAATAATGTCCTTTCAGACCTACGCATAGGCTCCCTGAGGTCTAAAAATATCCCTGTTTTTAAATTATGCTAATTAATAATATTATTCTTATGATTTAGGTTAAATATTAATTCCAAAAAACAAAACAAGAACCTGCTACAAGGAAGACTGCATGTCACAGCGAATAGAGTGTCTTTTATCTCCACATCCTCCATGCTCACAGTTAGTCTCTTTCCCATAAACATCGATTTTTAAAAAGCAGTTTTTGTCAACAGGCCTACAGAGAATTCATAAATGCCCCAATAAATTACTCATTTTTGTCTTAAATAACATAAAGGTGAATGTATTTAGGATAGTGTTATAGAAGATATTTGGGAATGAACAAAGAAAGAAAATTGAACAGTTCCCCAGAGCTTCAGAGTCTTCATCATCAAGGCCTGCCGTTTCGGCCTGTGTGTCCAGACACGTGACACCTGACGGTTTAGCCGGGGCACTGGCCGCTTCCCACTTAGGCTGTCAAATAAAAAAATGACAACAGCTGACACAGCAATAGCCACCCATGTGGATAAATCAAAAGTATACCTTTTTCGTCAGATCGGCAAAAATATATTTATGGGTGCTGCAGAATTTTAGCAATTAGCTTTAGTAATTGGTTTATGTTTGCCATGAGATGAAAAGGTTGAAAATCTCTAATTTAGACTAAATATTTTCTTTAAAGGGCCAAGTACTAAATACTTATTTTAGGCTTTGCCGTCTACCTATGGCATCTGCTTCCTATTCTTTTTAAAAAATAATAATAATAATTCTTGAAAATATAAAAGATATCCTTAATTCACAAATGACAAAAATAAGCCAAGGACCAGATTTGGTGCACTAGCCATAGTTTGTCTACTTCTGATCTGCATGGTAGAAAAGAGAAACCAGCTTGACTAATAGGTGAGTTACATCATTTATATTTAAACTAGAGGCCCGGTGCACAGATTCGTGCATTGGTGGGAGCCCTCAGCTTGGCCTGTGCCCTCTTGCAATCCGGGACCCCACGGGGGATGTCAGACTGCTGGTTTCAGCCCAATCCCTGCAGGTGTCCTGCGGGGATTGGCTCAAAACCAGCAGTCCGACATCTCCCAAGGGATGTAGTAGTATATGAAGCAGCAGGCAGCTGGGGAGAAGCCCAACCCCGGGCTGGGCGCCACACCACTCCCGCTCATGGCAGCCCCACAGTGCTTGCTGCCGCTGCCACTGCTCAGTAGCGCACTGCCACACTGTAGCTGCACTTGCCAGCAATGAGCCTGGCATCTGGCGTCTGTCAGTCAGCTGAGCGGCTCTCCTGCTGTGAGAGCTCACTAACCACCAGGGGGCAGCTCCTGCATTGAGCATCTGCCCCCTGGTGGTCAGTGTGCATCATAGTGACTGGTCAAATGGTTGTTTGGTCATTTAGGCTTTTATTTATATAGATCTCACTCACAAGAACTAGTTCCGGAACCCTAAGTAGGTACAAGGGGCCAGAGAAGGTGCCTTACAGTGGCAGCTCCACGCAGTGGAAAAGAGCACACCTTTTAGTGGGAAGGTAGCTGTTTCCAAAACAGATGTGAAGGAGGACATAACTAAATTTTTTAAAAATAGAATTACACAAAATCTATTATGACCACATAGGGTATTTCTCAGTATTACAAGAAAAATTTTAAATAGAAAATATAATTCACCATCCTATCTAATAAAAGAGTAATATGCAAATTAACCATCACTCCGCTACACCCACAAGCCACGCCCATCAGCCAATCAGGAGTGAGTATGCAAATGAACCCAACCAAGATGGCTGCAGCCACAGAGAGCAGGAGGGAGGCTTGGGTTTCCCCGGTGATGGTGGAATCCAAGCTTTCCACATACCCTGGACAGCCCAGGCCTCCACTTAAGGCTACAAAGTTTCCATTATAGAAGATAAATAAATTCCAACAGAAATGGCTGCTGCCATGGAGTGAGCAGAAGGCTTGGCTCCGCTCCAGGCTACAAAGTTTCAGTTGTAGAAGATAAATAAATCCCAGATACCAGGGCCTCCACTTGGGTCACCAGGGGGCATGGCCAGCCAACAAACTGCTACAGGCCCCTCATCCAGGCCACCCCACGCCCCAAGGGAACCCCCACCCTGATCCGGGACACCCTTTAGGGCAAACCAGCTGGCCCCCACCCATGCACCAGGCCTCTATCTTATCTAATAAAAGAGTAGTATGCAGATTGACCATCACTCCAACACACAAGATGGCTGTCCCCATGTGGTCAAAGATCCTGCCTCCATGTGGACACAAAATGGCCCCCACAAGATGGCCAGCAGGGGAGGGCAGTTAGGAGGGACCAGGCCTGCAAGGGAGGGCAGTTGGGGGCAATCAAGCCTGCAGGGGAAGGCAGTTAAGGGTGACCAGGCCAGCAGAGGAGGGAAGTTGGGGGCAAAAAGGCTGGTAGGGGAGCAGTTAGACATCAATCAGGCTGTCAGGGGAGTGGTTAGGGGGTGATCAGGCTGGCAGGCAGAAATGGTTAGGGGAAATCAGGAAGGCAGGCAGGTGAGCAGTTGGGAGCCAGCAGTCCTGGATTGTGAGAGGGATGTCCGACTGCCTCTTTAGGCCCGATCCCGGTGGGCAGTCAGACATCCCTTGAGGGGTCCCAGATTGGAGAGTGTGCAGGCTGGACTGAGGGACACACACACCCCCACACACACACGAATTTTGTGCACTGGGCCTCTAGTTTAAAAATATTAAAGCAAAAAACCTATGACCATCTTATTTTATATAGAAAAAAAACAGAAAATACAGTATTTATTCACAATAGAAACCTCTTATCTAAATAGGAATCAACGTGAACCTTAAGTTGACAACGATTACCTATTAAAAGCCTTCACAAGCATCTGCCCTCACCTCTAGTCAATACTACAGAAAGGTTCTGTCCTTTGCATGTGCCATATTCAATGCTAGCCAATGCAATAAAACAAGATAAGAAAATAAAAACCGCTGGAGACTATTTAAAGGCAAGTGATGGTGTAGGCGAATATTTTGTAATCTCTAGAACTGTAAACTTCTATATAACAATGAAAAGATCAACAACTTATATAAGAAAGGTTCAGCATAAAAGCATACATCATAGAAAAATAGAATGGCCAATAAATAAATTTTACAAATTAAACAATATGGAATTGCTACTTCTACTAATCATACTGAAAACAAATAAAAAAGCATTTCAAATTTGACAACACCAAATCTCTTGATGTTGGGAGAGAATAGTAGCTTCTGTGTTTGAAGTGGAGATTAATAAGCTTCGGTGGGGAACAATTATTCCACATGTAGTAAAATTTCAGACTTGCACACATTAGAGCCCAGTGATTCCAGCCCTTCATCGTTGCATGCTGTTAGAACACTTTCAAATAGCATGGTTTACAGTGCCAACCAGGCCTCCTATTATTTCAAGAGTAAAAGCTATTTCATATCAAACAATCCTTAGGAGACATCTTAAAGGTGAAGCTCAACTTTTAAATATTTAAAAAGCTTTTTGGAAAAAAAAATTTTAAATGTATGAAAATGCATTACAGTTGAAACATTTTGACAAGCCATAATTTACTGTTTATATGTAAAGCAAGCCATGTGATGAATGCATCAGCTGGCAAGTGCAGAATCTGTTCAGAGTGAAGCCAGACCTTTCAAACGCAAAAGCAAGAAAAGGAGGCTGCCCCTCTTCAAGAAATACGCATCTTCGGAAAAGGCTGGGGCACTCTGCCCTGTGGCCAGCATGGCAGCATCTGCCAGGAGCAGCGGTTCCAGGGGTGGCACCTCTGTAGAAGTGACTATAAATAGTTTGTTTAAGGACCCAGGAAACCTGATGTCTTTTCTTCCAGTTGCTGTCACCGATTGGATCTTGTCTCTATAAAATGCTCCATAGAACAGGAAAATAATGTTAAGGGGGAATAATGTTACATGAATGCCTTCTACATCGACTCAGCCCCAAAATGTGAAGTAATTCAGGGAGAAAATTGCACCGCGAAGTGCCCGGCCTCCACTGAAGGAGAGCGACAGGTTTTGGATGCTTATTCGTTGGCATTAAGTGGGGACACAAGAAGACAGAACCAAATGGCTCACCACGATGATCAGAAACATTTTAGGAAGCCCAGTTTCTTTTGTCTAGATGTCAATTAGGGGTTCGTGAGCAAGAAAAAATAGATTATTTGTTTTCTCTTGTAAATATGACCATTCACTGTGATTAATGACCTAATTATAATACAATGTCTTCTTTTAGAGAGAGGACAGTTCCGTTACTTATTGCTCTTCTGCATGGCTAACACCATAATATAAAGAGTAGATTAAATGTATCAGGACATTATACAGTCACTTTCAAAGAAAGACTATAGGCGCCTAGAGAGCAGTAAATACAATAACCTAGAATGAAATAACCCAAATGTACATTAAAATAGGGTTTGTGAAAATGAAGCTGTCAGATAGTAGAAGAAATGATCTCATAAAATCTTCAGGTTCTCACTTCTCAGGAAAGCCTCAATTAGAACCTTATCTTTTTAGTGGCCAACTAACCGTATTGAGGGTACTTTCTGAAATAAAGTAATAAATGCTTTGCTATTTTTATGACCTGCCTATCTGTATTTCTAAATCTAAGAATACTAGTAGAAATCTACAATACAGCCATTTCCATAAATAAGCCTCAAACAAGTGACACTGTTCTATCAAAACACAACTACAAAACCTTTCAATTTTAGATGAAATGCAAAGTAAAAACTCTTTATTAGCATAAATAAAATATTTAGACGATAACCCTGGTATCACTCCAACGCATCAAATTAGCTCATCAGAGCTTCCACATTGACATGAGGAAACTGACTCTTGCTGCCATAGGAAGTCAATCAGCCAGCTTTCCAGTGAGCCTGTTCCTCGCAGTGAAAGGAAAGAATGGCTGATATGCATCCCCAAAATATAAAGGTTTTAAAAAGCTTATCCTACCTAATAATATGCAAATTAACCATCACTCTGCTACATGCACAAGCCGCGCCCACCAGCCAATCAGAGCGAGTATGCAAATAAACCCAACCAAGATGGCTACAGCCACAGAGAGCAGGAGGGCGGCTTGGGTTTCCCAGGCAACAGATGAAGCTAAGCTTTCCGCCTGCCCTTCCTGGCCTAAGCCTCCACTCAAGGCTACAAAGTTTCAATTATAGAAGGTAAACAAATCCAAGCAAAAATGGCGGCAGCCATGGAGCTGGAAAGAGCAGGAGGCTAGGGTTGCCCCCTGCTTTCCGCACACCCTGGCCAGCCCAGGCCTCAGCGTAAGGCTACAAAGTTTCAATTATAGAAGATATACACAAACCCAAACAGAAACAGCTGCCGGCCACAGAGCGAGCAGGAGGCTTGGCTCCACTCCAGGCTACAAAGTTTCAATTGTAGAAGGTAAATAAATTCCAGATACCAGGGCCTCCACTTGGGTTGCCAGGGGGCGTGGCTGGCCTGCAAACCACCACAGGCCCCTTGCTTAGGCTGCCCCACGCCCCAAGGGAACCCCCACCCTGATCTGGGACATCCTTCAGGGCAAACCAGCTGGCCCCCACCCATGCACCAGGCCTCTATTCTATCTAATAAAAGAGTAGTATGCAGATTGACCATCACTCCAACACACAATATGGATGCCCCCATGTGGTCAAAGATCCTGCCCCTATGTGGACACAAGATGGCCACCACAAGATGGCCAGCAGGGGAGGGCAGTTGGGAGGCACCAAGCCTGCAGGGGAGGGCAGTTAGGGGTGACCAGGCCAGCAGAGGAGGGAAGTTGGGGGCAAACAGACTGGCAGGGGAGCAGTTAGACATCAATCAGGCTGTCAGGGGAGTGGTTAGGGGGTGATCAGGCTGGCAGGCAGAAGCGGTTAGGGGAAATCAGGAAGGCAGGCAGGCGAGCAGTTGGGAGCCAGCAGTCCTGGATTGTGAGAGGGCAGTCGGACATCCCTCGAGGGGTCCCAGATTGGAGAAGGTGTAGGCTGGGCTGAGGGACACACACCCCTGCCCCTGTGCATGGATTTCATGCACCGGGCCTCTAGTCTATAATATTAAAAGGGTAATATGCTAATTAGACCAGACATCATTCCAGACGAAGCCAGGGTGGAGGGAAGCCCAGGTCCAGGTGCCAGAGGGAAGCTGGTGCCGGCAGCCAGGGGAAGGAAAGCCTACTCTTGCACAAATTTTGTGCATTGGGCCTCTAGTTATTCTATAAGGGTAACTTTTTCCCTCTAAAGTTCTTACTTTTTCATTTGGTTATGGAACTAGACATTCACAATATAAGCACTGCTGTGTGTGTGTCTATGTCTGTGTCTCTTTATGTATCTGTGTGTGTGTGTGTGTCTGTGCATGTTTGTGTGTCTATCTGTATGTGTCTTTGTGTCTGCATGTGTGCATCTGTGTGTATGTCTGTGTCTGTGTGGATGTTTATGTGTGTCTCTGTGTCTGTGTGTGTCTGTGTGTCTATGTGTGTGTCTGTGTGTGTGTCTGTGTGTCTGTGTGTGTGTCTGTGTGTGTCTGTGTGTGTGTCTGTGGGTATGTGTCTGTG
Organism: Ia io; assembly: GCA_025583905.1. Taxonomy (NCBI): domain Eukaryota; kingdom Metazoa; phylum Chordata; class Mammalia; order Chiroptera; family Vespertilionidae; genus Ia; species Ia io. The sequence goes on along the minus strand of JAJQQW010000019.1, from coordinate 174,041 downwards.
TCTGTGTGTCTGGGTGTCCCTGTATATGTCTGTGTGTGTCTGTGTGTGTGTGTGTCTGTGTCTGTGTATGTCTGTGTGTGTCTGTGTGTCTGTGTGTGTCTGTATGTCTGTTTGTGTCTGTGTGTCTATGTGTCTGTGAGTGTCTGTGTGTGTGTCTCTGTATCTGTGTGTGTCTGTGTGTGTGTCTGTGTATGTTGTGTGTCTATGTGTGTCTGTGTATCTGGGTGTCCATGTATATGTCTGCATGTGTCTGTGTGTCTGTGTGTGTCTGTGTGTCTGGGTGTCCATGTATATATCTGCGTGTGTCTGTGTGTGTGTCTGTGTGTGTCTGTGTGGTGCAGGAGGCGATGGTGAAGTGGAGTGTGCACGGGAGTGGCATCATCCCCACAGCACAGTCCTGGAACACCTGCCCTGAGAAACGCCATCAGTCTGAGGTGGCCATTGCTCTTGTGCCCCTGAAATGGTTTGGAGGACACCAAGCATCCCCATAGGTGAGGGGCCATCATCACTGCTGCAAGGCTTCCCGTGCACATCCGCTGCCTGATCCTGGCGACCAGGGACCACCCTCCTCCCCCCAACCCCCCCGCCAGGCGCTTGTTGGGAGAAGAGCACTTCTGTCCAAGGCTGACTAGTCTTTCAGCCACTCACTGAGAAACCCACGAAGACCTGGCCCACTGGCTGGGAAAGGCGTCAGTGAGCTTCAAAGGGAAAGTGCAACAAACCCTTTTCTTTCCCTCCCACTGTAACCGTTATATCTGTGCCCTTTACTGTGAGATACATTCCCAGAAGTTAAATTACTGAGTTAAAAGGCTAAATATTTTGCATGTGTGAGGCACTGCCATAGGGGCCTATGCACTTCCCCACAACCTCGCAAACATCAGATAAAGGCCCAGAGGTCAGCAGGTCCTGCTCCCAGGAGCCCGGAGAATTGCCCATTGCTGACCTCTGCATTTCTGTACAATCCCAGACTCATATTTCTCCTCCTGCCCATCACCGTGTCCTCGGGCCTCAGCCAGCCCTGTGCTGACAGAGAAGTCACGCATTTCCAGCTTCGTGACTAAGACCCACACAAACCTGGAGGCAAACTGCAGGCACAAAAACAGCCCTCCTTATGGCTGGAATTACTCAGGAAGGGCTGTGGTCTCCTGTCGCACTTTAATAAGTATCAGTTCCCAGAGTGAAGATCACTCAGAAGTTTTCTTTCTGGTCTGTCTTCTTCCTCCCGGGCCACTTCCTCCTACTTTCCCAGCTTCAATACGATGTCTCCAGGAAGTCCGTTGTCATGACAACCAATGGTTTTGGGGTGGGGATGAGAAAGTGATATTTCAAAACACCATTCAGGACCCTCTTTCTTGACCTTAAGCCAGCTGACCATCTGAAATGCCAACTTAAACAGAGATAACTCATCAGCGTAATCAAATACTTTTTCAGACTATTAAAATTCAGTGTTCAAATAAAAAACATGCACAGATAACATTTTTCCTACATATTTTTTTTACTCCTGAAACTACTTTAATTGGAAGAAAAATTATTCTGTTATCTTCCTTTCTGCTTTCCAAGACGGCTGATGGGAAAGAATTGGCCTAGAACCACCCTGAGCATTTCCTGTGGGTGTTTAAAGCTATTCAGGAAATGCTGTGACCTCAGAGCTTCTTCCCACACCTACATGGTCACAGATGGAGGATGGTGCAGGAGACCATTGGCCTCCAATGATACTCTACAAACTGAGACACCTTCTGGGGGTCTGAAAGGTCGAAATATTTTCATAAAACTACAAAACATTCTGATGTTTTCACCATGTTGACATTAGCACGCAGATGTGCTAAAAGCAATGGTGGGTGTCCTCACCGTGAATTAAGGCAGTGGCATGCGCTTCATCTTTTCATCACTTCACAGATTCTCCCTTGGTTCTTATTTTATTTTTATTTTAAGAGTATGTTTGTTAAAGCTGGGACAGTGACATGAAAGAAGGGCTTCGGACAGACGAAGCAGCAGGAGAGCCTAGGCCGGGCTGCTCTGGCTCACTGAGAAGTCAGAGAAAAGGGCGCCTTGGGGACAGGTTCAGGGGTTAGCCTGGGATGAGCTGCCGCTGCCCATTGCTCCCTCGTTGCAAGTCTCCTGGGGACCCTTAGAGTTTAGGAGGTGTGTGTAGGTCAGGGAAGAAAATGGGGAAAGGAAAGGCACAGGTGTGCTCCCAGGAGGGGAAGCACAACACACACTGTCAGTTAAAAAAAAAAAAAATCCTTGTCCAGCTGGCATGCTCAGTGGTTGAACCAGGAGATCACGGTTCGATTCCCATTCAGGGCACAGGCCCTGGGTTGCAGGATCGATCCCCAGTGTGGGGCATGCAGGAGGTGGCTGATCAATGATTCTCTCTTCATCATTGATGTTTCTATTTCTCTCTCCCTCTCCCTTCCTTTCTGAAAGAAATAATGAAAATATATTTAAAATAAATTTTTAAATGCCAGTTTCACTTAAGAAAGTCTCTAATGATGCAGTAAAATAATAAATTTTATGAAAGATTGAGAATTTGGGGAAACTTGGCAGCCTGCCACCATGTGGTTCTCAGCTAATGACTTTCCTGGTGAGCTGTTGCAGGGTAATATTAACAAAAGTGATTGTTTTTATACTGTACGATAACATTCGTCATCACTGGCAGGATCTGCATAACTCAGTGAACTGGTATTTTCCAAACCACATGAAGATGATGTTACAAAATACTACATGGGTAAAAAACTCTGAAGTGTGATCTATTCATTGGATTTTTTAAAAATATATTTTTATTCATTTTAGGGAGAGAGGAAGGGAGAGGGATAGAGAGAAATATCGGTTGGCTGCCTCCTGCACGCCCCCTACTGGGGACAGAGCCCACAACTTGGGCATGTTACCCTGACCAGGAATCGAACCAGGAACCTCTTGGTTCACGGGTGGATGCTCACCCACTGAGCCACACGGGCCAGCCTTCATTGGATTTTAAAGTAAACAGAGGAAAGTGCATTAACTTGGCTTTCTATAGAGTCCACATTAAAAGTAACCTTTAAGAACCTGCCACTTGTTGAATTTTGGTGTAAAATCAAAAAGTATCCACAGTGATCTAAAAAGGCTCAAAAATACAGTCAGTTCTATTTTAATGCTGGTTTTGAAAGTTTGAATTTATTCCAGCAAGAAGCACTAGATGAGTGGGGAAACTGTACCCAGCTGAAGGGAGCCGGGCAGGATACCCAAGACGTGTCCCAGGGACCCTGAGACACCAGCCACCTCCAGGGTCACGTGTTCCATTCCACTTCCCATCACCCTCTGCCTCCATGACACAAAGCCCAGGGGGCGGCCCTCCAGCTGCGAGGACACTCGCCCCCTTTATTCTCCTGCCCCTCAGCCTGTCGTGTGTTTTCCCTCCATGCTGTGTGTTCTCTTTTCTGTCCTCGTGTCTTTTCCTCTCTCTCTTGTTCTCAGCCATGGCGTAGTGGGGCTGGGAGCTGGGGTGGGCTTGGCACCCAAAACAAACCCCAGGTCTCTGTCTACAGAAAGTGCTGTATTTATGGCAGTGTTTCTGCATTTGTAACTGTTTTACATGTACAACTGTGCTCCATGTTTCTTAGATCCCTATCTGTCCTCTCCAGCATTTTGATGTGATTGGGTTCAGAAGTGCTCTAGCCCTAATTTCATTTTCTTACAACCACATTTTCCAGCGGTTTTCTGGCATGATATGACATTGCTTAGAGCTTTTTAGAGCACATGCGTGCTATTCCAGTCCTCCCAGATTACCGTATTCTCTTCATAATCTTCTTCAAATACTTTCTATACTGCATAAGCTTCATTCAAAATGTCTTGCTATACTTCAACCAAAGCACCACATTACAACAGCTTGAATGTAGAAGCAGAAATGAGAATTCACTGTCATCTAACAAACCAGACATTTGTTTAAAAGACTAGAGGTCTGGTGCACGAAATTCGTGCACGGGGTGGGGCGGGGGAGAGGTTCCCTCAGCCCAAACTGCACCCTCTCCAATCAGGGACCCACAGGGATCAGGCCTAAACCAGCAGTCGGACATCCCTCTTGCAATCTGGGACCACTGGCTCCTAACCACTCTGCCTGCCTGCCTGATTGTCCCTTAACTCCTCTGCCTGCCTGCCTGATCACCCCTAACCCCTCTGCCTGCCTGCCTGATCACCTGATCACCCCTAACTGCTCCCCTAACAGCTTGATTGCCCCTAGCTTCCCTCCCCTGCTGACCTGATTGCCATTAACTGCCCTCCCCTGCTGGCCTGATTCTCCAAACTGCCCTCCCTTGCTGGACTGATCACCCCTAACAGCCTCTGCCTCAGCCCCCATCACCATGACTTTGTCTGGAAGGAAGTCGGACATCCAGAAGATGGCCAGTCGACCCAGTCTAATTAGCATATAACTCTTTTATTAGTATAGATAGATTATATAGGATAGGATTGCTTAAATGGGGGGAGGAGAGCCTTTTTAAGCAGGAGGAGATGTTCTTTGCAGATAAAAATACATAATCCCTATATCTGAACTGATAGCCAGCCATATGCACTATACTGCCAAACCAGTTATTAAAAAATTGAACTGCTTTCTTACACCTTACACCAAACAGCTGTTGCCCTTAAAACCCCTCCTCAGCCCCCACCTTAGGTTCTGTCTTCACAGTTCACCCAGATTAGGTTCTGATTGTTTGGTTTCTATGCCAGTCAGTGTCAAAAGCTCTGCCTCCTAGGCAGCCATTAGCTCCTAGCAGTTCACCCAGATTTGGTTCTGATTCTTTGGTTTCTATGCCAGTCAGTGTCAAAAGCTCTGCCTCCTAGGCAGCCATTGGCTCTTCTGGGAAATCCAAAATGGCCCCGCTGAAAGCTGCCTTTCTCTCCGGACTTATCTCTGGGCCTGATCCACAGCCTCCACAGCAGCTGCTGATCAGGCCCCACCTCTCTTTTTCTCTGGGTCTTGCCAGCAGCCATGGTGGCTGCTAATTAGGCCCTACCTAGCTCTCTCCTGGCTTTTCTCTGGGCCTGATCCGCAGCCTCCACAGCAGCTGCTTATCAGACCCCACCTCTCTCTTTCTCTGGGCCTCACCAGCAGCCACAGAAGCTGCTGATCAGGCGCTGCCTCTCTCTCCGGGCCTCTCTCTGGGCCTGAGGCCAGAGGCTAACAACCTCATTGCACCTGCCTTGCCTCACCCACACACCCTGCTGCCCCTCCCACCCACCTGCCACCAGCCTTGCTGTGATAGGAGTCTGTGGGCCGTGGGAGAGGGACCAAGAGGTGCTCCATGCACTTCCTAGTGATCGGTCGTCCGTCTGGTCCTTTAAGTCATGACAGCCCTAAGCTATTGTTAGTATAGGTGCATGGAAATGTGCAATGCCACATTCTCACTAAAATCCTTTTGTTTTGGAAAATATAGTTATTTTTCATATAAAAATGTTAACTGCAATGGGTATATTATTATTCCTTTTAAATGAATGAATATATAAATATTTTAAATATTTATCTTACTGTACCTCCTTGAAGAATAAATATCAGTGGATGTAACTCACATAAGGAAAGCTCTTAGGGCTCTCAGTATTTTAGAGGATAAGACGGTGTCATCAAAGCTCTGTTCTAGCAGAAACCACAGTTTCAGGAATGCAGAGCTCAGCTCCCAGGTGGGAATACAGAACTTCTGAGGAATCCTTCATTTTTCATCTAATTCTAACTTTAAATTCTGTTCTCAGGCAAAGCATGGGTAGTTCACATATCAGGAATATCGATCTATTAGATTTAAAAGGAAAAGATCATTCTTTTTGTAGCCTACTGGCAACTCTATTTAACATGTTAGTCCACATTTTGTTTTGGAAGAATTAGATCATAGCAGTCACTCCTTATTCCACTTCGCAGGGAGGAATTAGCAGCGACAGTTGCTAAAGTCTCTGCTCAGTGTTTCCTATTGTCATACCACTAGGTCACAGTCACCTCCTTTGTGAACATTATCTTGAAAATTGAGCTGGTACCCCACCTTATGGGTAGGAGATAAGGAAGCTTGGGATAGTACTGTATTATAGAAGTCATTCATTTTCTTTCTTCTTGTCCATCAGTCCTTAGACAATGTCATTTTTAAAAATTGAATCATGCATTTCATGACATTTACAAAAACAAACAATTATTGACATACATACACACACAAAAATAACCCACTAGATAATATTAGGTAAACATAGGTACACACAATAAGACAGGGTTTTTAAAGACCTCTGTAGCCCTGGCCGGTGGCTCAGTGGGTCGAGCATCATCCTGTGCACCAAGTGGTTGCAGCAGCAGGTTCGATTCCCCGGAGGGCACACACCCAGGTTTCTGTTTTGATCCCCAGTCAGGACTTGTACAGAAGGCAACTAATCAATCTCTACCTCTCTCTCTCCCCCACCCCCTTCCCTTTCTCTCTCTCACTCTCTCATCAATGAAAAAATGGGTGAGGATTTTAAAAATACAGAAAAACACACCCCTTTGGGAAAGGTTATTGCTTGATCATTTTAGCTTTGCTGAAAGCCTCTGCCCCCCACAACTCCCATTCTACATTTTGGTGGAAAATTCTCTTCTCTCTCTCTTACCCTGAAGATGGCAATACAATAATTCCAATCATTCTATCCATAAATTACCTTCATCTTGAAAACTGGATAAGCTGTAGAGATAGCTCATGATTATTGTTTCTGAAGGGACACGATAGACAGGCCCTTTCCTCCTAGGTTCAGAGACCAAAAAATTATCAAAACAAGCAATACTGGGCATGAAGAGAGATAAAGAAAATACTCAGATTCACATAGTAACTTGCGGCTGCTGAAACTAAGCGTTTCCCAGGACATAACGCAGCAATGATCCTTGTCACAGCTTGGTTTTCTTTGTAAAAAGTGGGTGAAGGTTTTGAACACAGCTCCATTGGCGAAGAGTGTGGCTCTCCTTTTAGCTGCCATGATCATGAAAATGAAGCTCAGAACATTTCAATAGCAAATGAGATGCATCCTTTAGGCGAAACCACGAAGCTCCGACTGCACTGTCACCGCGGTCTCTGAACGAGAGGCAGGCTCCCAGTGGCAGCTGCTGACCGGATGGCAGGTGGCATATAAATGGACGTGGTATCACCTGCCTAGGAAATCGTAAGCCCTGACCACAAGCCTCAGGCAATGAGTGTTTGAAAGAGGTGGTCCCACTCTGGATGGCAATGCTATTATTTAGCAGTGAATATTGCAAGCATGCTTTGTAAAAACTGACCATTCTTCCCAGCGTCTATCTAGAGCTGGCCAGGAGTCCGCTTGGAACTTAGACCACAGTTTTGCTCATTCTCTCCTTTCTTCGGGACCCAACATAAGAAAAGTCACCATGTTGAAACCCAACGTTTAAAATCTTCAGCCTCAGATCCACAAACCTACGTTCCAGTCTGTTTCCCCAGCTCTCCGGGTATTAACACTGAAGTTGAGGGTGGGAGGTGCTGTCCATTTCTCCCAAAGCCTAGAACTGAGAATGTGAGTCCTCTGAGCAGCTGACCGACAAGCTGTGTCGTATGCGCTTGCTCTTTGGGGTAACAAGATGAGCCCTTTCCTGTCAATCATAGCAGACGATAACGAAAACTTGTGAAGCTGACTTTGGGATTTTAAATTTCTTTTCAAATAAGAGACAGAATCGTGCATGAGAAGGCCAGGAAAGTGGTGGACGCAGACTGCTATCTGAACATGAAAGATGAACTTCTAAATAGGACCGACTGACTTCCCCAGTATTGGGGAAGCTTGGGGCAAGAGTAGTCACGTAAACTCCCAAGGGCACATCTAAATGTGTAAAGTTATAAATCAAGCCACACACTCTTAGATAAGATGTGTTATAGCCTCCTAGCTCTACCATTGTTGGATTCCCAGAATGAGTGTTCAGAGTTTATACCCTCGTTTTTTGAGGAATCTGTATTCCTTAAAAACTCAAGAAGTATGTAAGTAGAATGTTGTGTCTTATTAGTGCTGGTCAATGACTAGACATCATTATTTGGAAAATGGCAGAGAATTAACGGAACTTATCTGCCTGAATTGCTTGAAGCAGCCACGGAAATGTAGTCTATTAATAATTGAGTTTGGGAGGCTGAAGAACTCAGAAAAATGTACTATGTCATTTTCACAGGTGAGACAGAATGAGAAGAGCAGCGCATCCATCACGCTCTCCTCTGACCGATCGCGGGAAAGCGGGAGTCTCTAGCTGCCACGTGGGCTGCGGGATTTCTTTCACAAAAACACAGCCCTGAATGTCTGGAAGAACGTCTTTGAGCCATGACTGAAATCCATTATGATTTTTTCAAAGGGTTTTCTTTTAAGTAGTTTTATTAGTAAAACTGTGGTAAACAATATTTTCTAATTTATCATCATTGTTGGAGGTATTAGAGATGACCCCCATTTTCCCCCATTGACCCCCTCCACCCCATTCCCGCCCCCATCAGGCCTTTATCTCACTATTGTCTGTGTCCATGAGCTATGCATATATGCATATAAATTCTTCAGTTAATCTCTTTCCACCCACTCACCCCCCTTTCCCTCTGAGATCTGTCAGTCTGTTCCACGCTTCCATGTCTCTGGATCTATTTTGTTTGTCAGTTTATTTTTGTTCATTAGATTCTCACATATAAGTGAGATCATGTGATACTTGTCTTTCTCCGACTGGTTTATTTCACTTAGCGTAATACTCTCCAGGTCCCTCCATGCTGTCTCAAAGGTTGAGAGATCCTTCTTTTTACCACTGCATAGTATTCCATTGTGTAAATGCACCACAGCTTCTTTACCCACTCATCTGCTGATGGGCACAATATTTTAACAGAGATTGTACTCTGATTTTCCCAAGAGGTGTTTCTATTTTGGCTTAAATGAAAGCAAGCAAATAAAAAGTCGATTCACTTCATCGCATTATCTCCTCTCCCCCCTCAAAAAAACACCATTTAAGATGCAATCATGTGAAGTACCAATAAATGCTTCTTCCATAAATCCATATGCAAAACAAAAAAGGAAGAGGAATGCATTGAATGGATTTGTTGTGATTGCCTCGTTAAGGGGGAGTGTTAAGAACGCGTCTGGGATAGGTGTGAAAATACTGCAGTGAGGTTATGTGACTGTCTTTTTTAAAATATCAGAACTTGTGTTTCCAAATAAGTGTTAGCCTTTCTCAAACCTTTTGGAAGTCAGGTGGCATCCGATGAAAAGTGAGTGATGTCAGCTCACCACACGCAGCCCTAAGACACTCCTCTAGCTCAAACTGCTCCTGCGCCCCTTTTAGAGTCATGTTCTCAGTCGGTGGCACCTTAAAGGATTAAGTGCTGATGCCCGGCTGACATGGCTCAGTGGTTGACTTTGACCTATGAACCAGGAGATCACGGTTGGATTCCTGGTCTGGGCACATGCCTGGATTGCAGGCTTAGTCCCCAGTGGGGGCATGCGAGAGGCAGCTGATCAATTATTCTTTCTCATCGCTAATGTTTTTATCTCTCTCTACCTCTCCCTTCCTCTCTGAAATCAATAAAAATATATTTTTTTAAAAAAGGATTAAGTACTAAAATGGAATTTTAACTAGAATACTGGGGGAAGGGATAACTTTACTGGCAGAAATTGAATAAATATATTAGTTGAAAACAATGAAGGAATCACTGCCTGCCTTTTAATTAACTTAAATTCAGAAAGAAGTTCTTGTGTGCCTTATATGTTCATCTATTCAAATTGGGAAGTGGCTCTAATTCAGCAATTTTCAATGGCTGTGCTGCAAGAATTGTTAAAACATGAGCACCTGACTGTTTAGTTATAAGGGAGGGGCACTGGCTTCTTTTCCCTTAGGTTGTCAAATTAAAAAATGACAACAGCCAACACAATAATAGCCACCCGGCATGAATGTGTCAAAATTATACACTTTTTTTGCAGATTGGCAAAAAAAAGAAAAAAAAGGAATATCTTTTTTGGTGTGCTGTGGAATGTTAGTAATGAGTTTATGTGTGCTATGAGATGAAAAAGCTGCAAATTGCTGCTCTAGATTGCACGTAACTCATTGCTCTATATCATTTAAATGATTACTGAATTCCTCATAAAAATTAACCACTTATTGTGGTCGAAGTTGTGCTGCATTGACCAAGTGTTAAAAATTAACCCAAAGTATTGGTGATAGTAAATGATAACTTGCATCATCAATGCCTTTTGGTAGTATTGAGCTGAGTTTTTAGTCCTTTTGTAATGAACTAGAGGCCCAGTGCACAAATTCATGCACAGGTAGGGTCTGGCCAGCCCAGCCCCAATTGGGGTGGATTGGGGCCAGACCTGTAGAGAGGAGGTTGGCTGGTGGGAGGTTGGAAGGGTAAAATGGGGAGCCGGCCAGCCCATCCCATTGGGGCCTGTTCAGGGCCAAGTCTGCTGGAGGGAGGGGCCACAGGTGATTGGCAGGTGGGTCCCACCCCCATTTGGGGTGGGGGAGGCTGATTGGGGGTCACCAGCTGGGGGAGGGGGCTGGGGGAGGTTGGCCAGCCAGTCCATCCCTGATTTGTGTGGGGGCTGCTGATCAGGGGGAGCTGGCTGGGGGAGGGGCTGTGGGCCGATCAGGTGGTAGGGGCTGGCTGGAGGCTGGCTGGCTGGACCCCCTGATTGGGGTGGGGAGCTGATCTGGGGTGGGGCCAGGCAGGGGGAGGAGCTGCAGGAGGTCAGCTGGCTGGCCCCACCCCCTATTGGGGTAGGAGGGGTGATCAGGGGCGGGGCTGGCCGAGGGGAGGTGCTACAGAACATTGGCTGGCTGGCCCCACCCCCAGATCAGACTGTTCGCTGGCTGCAGTGGGTGTCATAGCAACTGGTTGTTCTGGTTGTTACAGCATTCTGGTCACTGGCTTTTTATATCTATAGACTAGGGGCCTGGTGCACGAAATTCGTGCACTGGGGAGGGATCCCTCAGCCCAGCCTGCCCCCTCTCACATACTAGGAGCCCTCAGGGGATGTCCTATGGATGGCTTTAGACTCCTCCCCATTGGGAGCGGACCTAAGCCTCAGTCTGGCCTCCCTTTGCTTGAGGCAACCGGGCTGATCAGGGGAAGGTGCCAGCCCCATCACCCCACTGCTGCAGCCACTGCCAGTCACCACAGCCGCCAAGGTATTCTCATCAACATGGACTCCAGTCCCTTCACCATGAAAAAGTGACAACTTTCTTTAAGCATTTTTAAGATGTGTCTTTCATAGGATATGACATTTCTTTCTTTTTCTTTTTATCCTCACTTCAGGATATGTTCCCATTGATATTTTACCCTTCCCTCCGATCCCAAGCTCAGCCCCTTCCCAAGCCAAAAGCCTCCGACCCAGGTTTAGGCTTGGGAAGGGGTCTCCCCCCACCTCCAATCGCAGGCTCGGCCCCTTACCAAGCCTAAAGCCTCCACCCCAGCCTTTAGGCTTGGGAAGGGGTTCCCCCCAGCACCTCCCCAAGCCTAAAGCCTCCACCCCAGGCTTTAGGCTTGGGAAGGAATTGCAACCCCCGGCACCTCTGATAGTAGGCTTGGCCCCTTCCTAAGCCTAAAGCTTCTGTCCCAGGCTTTAGGCTTGAGAAGGGGTTCCCCCCGCACCCCCCCCCCCCCCCAGAACCTCCGATCACAGGCTCGGCACCTCCCCAAGCTTAAAGCCTCCGCCCCAGGCTTTAGGCTTGGGAAGGAGTTCACCACCCGCACCTATGATCACAGGCTCAGCCCCTTCCCAAGCCTAAAGCCTCCACCCCAGGCTTTAGGCTTGGGAAGTGTTTTCCTCTGGTACCTCTGATTGTAGGCTTGGCCCTTTCCCATGCCTAAAGCCTAAAGCACCAGGCTGAAGCAACCCCCAGCTCCCTGCGATCCACCGCTCAGGGCGGCTATGTATGCAAATTAACCACCATCTTGGTTGGGTTAATTTGCATACACGCCCTGATTGGCTGGTGGGCGTAGATTAGGCGTAGCGAAGGTGCAATCAATTTGCATATTGCTTTTTTATTAGGTAGGATGTTTAGATTTTTTTCAGAAATGGTTATATTGAGACTATATATCAATTACACATAATAAATGTGAAGCAATTAATGATTTTAACTGGTAGATTATGAACTGCTGTTTTTCAGACAAAATTTTAACTCTCAGTAAGAATTGAAGAAGGAGGAAGACCACCCACAACTGAAGTATTTGGGGAAGGGCTCCTGGTGACCGAGCCAGGGGAGACGATGGGCACAGTGGGCAGTCCACACAGGGGCTCCAGCGAATGGGAGTGGGAAGGACAGGAAGCATCAGAATTGTGTCTGTATAGATGCTGCTTAGAAATACCAATGTTTCCCAGGCTAAGCGTTATCTCTCATCTATAATTAGTCAATAATGTTGCTTGCAAAGTGTGCTGGTGGAGACGAGTGAGCGTATTTTATTATTAATGGAGTTTTACGTCACATTGGGTCTGAGTAAAGAGCTTGATTATTATTCCTACTACTAGAGGCCCAGTGCACAAAATTCCTGCATAGGGAGATGTCCCTTGGCCCAGCCTTCACCCTCTCCAATCTGGAACCCCTCAGGGGATGTCGGACTGCCTGCAGGATTGGGCCTAAACCGGCAGTCAGACATCCTTCTCACAATCCGGGACTGCTGGCTCCTAACCACTCTGCCTGCCAGCCTGATCGCCCCCTAACCGCTCCCCTGACGTCCTGATTGAAGCTTAACTGCTCCCCTGCCAGCATGATCCTCCCCAACTCCCCTCCCCTGCTGGCACAATCGCCTCCAATTGCCCTCCCCTGCTGGCACAATCGCCCCCAACTGCCCTCCCCTGCCAGCCCAATAGCCCCCAACTGCCTTCCGCTCTGGGGCTGAGGGGACTGGGGCACTCTAGCTGGATGAGGCACATGGCACCTGCTCCCCTCCCGCCCCAGTGGGGCTCAAGGGACTCGGGGATTCCAACTGGATGAGGCAGGGCTGAGGGAACTGGGAGACTCTGGCTGGATGAGGAAGGGCTGAAGGGAGAGGGGGACTGAGACTGGATGAGGCACGTGGCACCTGCGGCTCCCAGCGGGGCTGAGGGGACTGGGGGACTGAGGCTGGATGAGGCGGGGCTGAGGGGACTGAGGGACAGCCAGCCCCCTGAGTCAGTGCGAGAGGGCTGTTCCCAACCTCAACCCTTGTCTTCTCATATAAATAAATTTATATGAGAGGCCTTGACTGCAATGTGAAAAGCCAATTTATTAAAGCAATTAAAGCGTGCACCTTTATTGAAAAAGCAAAGCAAGCAAACCTATATACTAGTCCATCTGCTCTGTAGTGCAGACAGACTCTCAGTTAATCTGAAGAGCAGGTTAGGTGGGGTCCGAGGCATTATATACCCTCCTCTCTATAAGTTTCAAAATTTCTTTGCTGAATATTTTGGTGCAGATTAATTCTCAAGGTCCCTTTCTACTTCCTGTGGCCCTCCCAGAATTCATGAGAAGCCTCTGGCAACTTGATCTTGCCAAGCCTTGAGACTGCTGGCTTCTCTGCTTAGGGAGTAAACTGCCCTTTTTCTCTTCCCGCTCCCGCCCTCCCCCTTTCATGTCCTAAACTTGCTATATACCATGTGACATTAAGCAAGATATTTTGTACTTACATCTTACATTTTGATGTTATTTATTAAGAAATGCAAATGATGTGAGAGTGGACCTTCTTTATTATTATTACTTACTTACATAATTGATTCTTTCCTTAGGAAGTTTTTTTTTTTTTTTTTTTTTTTTATCATTTGCTCTCAAGTGTTCCTGGCTGAGGAAGATAATGGCTTGTTAGTTACAAGTTGGCTGCAAATTGACCACACTTTTGGGCCTTTTTCAAGTGTTCCTGTCTCAGTTTCCCTATTCCTCTTGCCCTGGAATCCTGTAACACAATCAATATATGATCTGATTTGAGACAGGGTCAGTGTGGTGAAGTGGAATCTAAAAATTTGGATGTAGAAATCATCTAGTGGGTTGGGGATAGATTTCCTAGTCATATGGTTTTTATTAACCTATGTCCCAAAATGACAATCCAAACAATGTGGCCTGCCCCTAACCAATTCTATTTTTGCTTTCATTGGGTGAGACATCCAGGCTTCAATCAAGATCAATATTTACATTAATCATTATCTAAGGTTCATAAGCTGCTCTTCAAAATGGGCCAAATGAAGTTAATTGTCTTTCTTGACATTTACACTTACATCATCATAATTTTCAAATAATTTTTCAATATTCTCTGGAGTAGTTGATTTTCAGACTTTCCTCCAAAATTGCATAGATTTATATCACCTAATGAATTACTGAATGTATGTGTGGCTATACAAATACACACATTTTGAGCCCTACATAATTTGTTGTATAATTTTAATCCAAGTGCTATTTTCAAAATGTTCCAGGTTTTATTTTAAAAACACGAGCTGTCTTTTGAGATATTTATATACATTTTAAACTAAAATCACAAACTGGTATGGCTGTTTCCTTTGACCTGCATAGCACTTTAATTTTTGAAATGCTTTTAGAGTTATTTGATACCTTTTTAAAATAGGCATATTTCTAGAAGTGTATATAATCAGACATGCTAGGGCTTTATT